>CM024611.1:0-639791 GCA_014182575.1 Eucalyptus decipiens
GGCCTAGGCCTGGGCCTGGGCCTGGGCCTGGGCCTGGGCCCTGGGCCTGGGCCTGGGCCTGGGCCTGGGCCTGGGCCTGGGCCTGGGCCTGGGCCTGGGCCTGGGCCCTGGGCCTGGGCCTGGGCCTGGGCCTGGGCCCTGGGCCTGGGCCTGGGCCTAGGCCTGGGCCTAGGCCTAGGCCTAGGCCTAGGCCCTGGGCCTGGGCCTGGGCCTGGGCCCTGGGCCTGGGCCTGGGCCCTGGGCCTGGGCCTGGGCCTAGGCCTGGGCCTGGGCCTGGGCCTGGGCCTGGGCCTGGGCCTGGGCCTGGGCCTGGGCCTGGGCCCTGGGCCTGGGCCTGGGCCTGGGCCTGGGCCTGGGCCTGGGCCTGGGCCTGGGCCTGGGCCTGGGCCTGGGCCTGGGCCCTGGGCCTGGGCCTGGGCCTGGGCCTAGGCCTGGGCCTGGGCCTGGGCCTGGGCCTGGGCCTGGGCCTGGGCCCTGGGCCTGGGCCTAGGCCTGGGCCTGGGCCTAGGCCTGCCTAGGCCTGGGCCTGGGCCTGGGCCTGGGCCTGGGCCCTGGGCCTGGGCCTGGGCCTGGGCCTGGGCCTGGGCCTGGGCCTGGGCCTGGGCCTGGGCCTGGGCCTGGGCCTGCCTGGGCCCTGGGCCTGGGCCTGGGCCTGGGCCTGGGCCTGGGCCTGGGCCTGGGCCTGGGCCTGGGCCTGGGCCTGGGCCTGGGCCTGGGCCTGGGCCTGGGCCTGGGCCTGGGCCTGGGCCTGGGCCTGGGCCTGGGCCTGGGCCTGGGCCTGGGCCTGGGCCTGGGCCTGGGCCTGGGCCTGGGCCTGGGCCTGGGCCTGGGCCTAGGCCTGGGCCTGGGCCTGGGCCTGGGCCTAGGCCTGGGCCTGGGCCTAGGCCTGGGCCTGGGCCTGGGCCTGGGCCTGGGCCTGGGCCTGGGCCTGGGCCTGGGCCTGGGCCTGGGCCTGGGCCTGGGCCTGGGCCTGGGCCTGGGGGCCTGGGCCTGGGCCTGGGCCCTGGGCCTAGGCCTAGGCCTAGGCCTGGGCCTGGGCCTGGGCCTGGGCCTGGGCCTGGGCCTGGGCCTGGGCCTGGGCCTGGGCCTGGGCCTGGGCCTGGGCCTGGGCCTGGGCCTGGGCCTGGGCCTGGGCCCTGGGCCTGGGCCTGGGCCTGGGCCTGGGCCTAGGCCTGGGCCTGGGCCTGGGCCTGGGCCTGGGCCTGGGCCTGGGCCTGGGCCTGGGCCTGGGCCTGGGCCTGGGCCTGGGCCTGGGCCTAGGCCTGGGCCTGGGCCTGGGCCTGGGCCTGGGCCTGGGCCTGGCCTAGGCCTGGGCCTGGGCCTGGGCCTGGGCCTGGGCCTGGGCCTGGGCCTGGGCCTGGGCCTGGGCCTGGGCCTGGGCCTGGGCCTGGGCCTGGGCCTGGGCCTGGGCCTGGGCCCTGGGCCTGGGCCTGGGCCTGGGCCTGGGCCTGGGCCTGGGCCTAGGCCTGGGCCTGGGCCTGGGCCTGGGCCTGGGCCTGGGCCTAGGCCTGGGCCTAGGCCTGGGCCTAGGCCTGGGCCTGGGCCTAGGCCTGGGCCTAGGCCTGGGCCTGGGCCTGGGCCTGGGCCTGGGCCTGGGCCTGGGCCTGGGCCTGGGCCTGGGCCTGGGCCTGGGCCTGGGCCTGGGCCTGGGCCCTGGGCCTGGGCCTAGGCCTGGGCCTGGGCCTGGGCCTGGGCCTGGGCCTGGGCCTGGGCCTGGGCCTGGGCCTGGGCCTGGGCCTGGGCCTGGCCTGGGCCTGGGCCTGGGCCTGGGCCTGGGCCTGGGCCTGGGCCCTGGGCCTGGGCCTGGGCCTGGGCCTGGGCCTGGGCCTGGGCCTGGGCCTGGGCCCTGGGCCTGGGCCTGGGCCTGGGCCTGGGCCTGGGCCTGGGCCTAGGCCTGGGCCTGGGCCTGGGCCTGGGCCTGGGCCTGGGCCTGGGCCTGGGCCTGGGCCTGGGCCTGGGCCTGGGCCTGGGCCTGGGCCTGGGGCCTGGGCCTGGGCCTGGGCCTGGGCCTGGGCCTGGGCCTGGGCCTAGGCCTGGGCCTGGGCCTAGGCCTGGGCCTGGGCCTGGGCCTGGGCCCTGGGCCTGGGCCTGGGCCTGGGCCTGGGCCTGGGCCCTGGGCCTGGGCCTGGGCCTGGGCCTGGGCCTGGGCCTGGGGGCCTGGCCCTGGGCCTGGGCCTGGGCCTGGGCCTGGGCCTGGGCCTGGGCCTAGGCCTAGGCCTGGGCCTAGGCCTGGGCCTGGGCCTGGGCCTAGGCCTAGGCCTGGGCCTGGGCCTGGGCCTGGGCCTGGGCCCTGGGCCTGGGCCTGGGCCTGGGCCTGGGCCTGGGCCTGGGCCTGGGCCTGGGCCTGGGCCTGGGCCTGGGCCTGGGCCTGGGCCTGGGCCTGGGCCTGGGCCTGGGCCTGGGCCTGGGCCTGGGCCTGGGCCTGGGCCTGGGGGCCTGGGCCCTGGGCCTGGGCCTGGGCCTGGGCCTGGGCCTGGGCCCTGGGCCTGGGCCTAGGCCTGGGCCTGGGCCTAGGCCTGGGCCTGGGCCTGGGGCCTGGGCCTGGGCCTGGGCCTGGGCCTGGGCCTGGGCCCTGGGCCTGGGCCTGGGCCTGGGCCTGGGCCTGGGCCTGGGCCTGGGCCTGGGCCTGGGCCTGGGCCTGGGCCTGGGCCTGGGCCTGGGCCTGGGCCTGGGCCTGGGCCTGGGCCTGGGCCTGGGCCTGGGCCTGGGCCTGGGCCTGGGCCTGGGCCTGGGCCTGGGCCTGGGCCTGGGCCCTGGGCCTGGGCCTGGGCCTGGGCCTGGGCCTGGGCCTGGGCCTGGGCCTGGGCCTGGGCCTGGGCCTGGGCCTGGGCCTGGGCCTGGGCCTGGGCCTGGGCCTGGGCCTGGGCCTGGGCCTGGGCCTGGGCCTGGGCCTAGGCCTGGGCCTGGGCCTGGGCCTGGGCCTGGGCCCTGGGCCCCTGGGCCTGGGCCTGGGCCTGGGCCTGGGCCTGGGCCTGGGCCTGGGCCTGGGCCTGGGCCTGGGCCTGGGCCTGGGCCTGGGCCTGGGCCTGGGCCTGGGCCTGGGCCTGGGCCTGGGCCTGGGCCTGGGCCTGGGCCTGGGCCTGGGCCTGGGCCTAGGCCTGGGCCTGGGCCTGGGCCTGGGCCTGGGCCTGGGCCTGGGCCCTGGGCCTGGGCCTGGGCCTGGGCCCTGGGCCTGGGCCTGGGCCTGGGCCTGGGCCTGGGCCTGGGCCTGGGCCTGGCCTGGGCCTGGGCCTGGGCCTGGGCCTGGGCCTGGGCCTGGGCCTGGGCCTGGGCCTGGGCCTGGCCTGGGCCTGGGCCTGGGCCTGGGCCTGGGCCTGGGCCTGGGCCTGGGCCTGGGCCTGGGCCTGGGCCTGGGCCTGGGCCTGGGCCTAGGCCTGGGCCTGGGCCTGGGCCTGGGCCTGGGCCTGGGCCTGGGCCTGGGCCTGGGCCTGGGCCTGGGCCTGGGCCTGGGCCTGGGCCTGGGCCTGGGCCTGGGCCCTGGGCCTGGGCCTGGGCCTGGGCCTGGGCCCTGGGCCTGGGCCTGGGCCTGGGCCTGGGCCTGGGCCTGGGCCTGGGCCTGGGCCTGGGCCCTGGGCCTGGGCCTGGGCCTGGGCCTAGGCCTGGGCCTGGGCCTGGGCCTGGGCCTGGGCCTGGGCCTGGGCCTGGGCCTGGGCCTGGGCCTGGGCCCTGGGCCTGGGCCTGGGCCTGGGCCTGGGCCTGGGCCTGGGCCTGGGCCTGGGCCTGGGCCTGGGCCTGGGCCTGGGCCTGGGCCTGGGCCTGGGCCCTGGGCCTGGGCCTGGGCCTGGGCCTGGGCCTGGGCCTGGGCCTGGGCCTGGGCCTGGGCCTGGGCCTGGGCCTGGGCCTGGGCCTGGGCCTGGGCCTGGGCCTGGGCCTGGGCCTGGGCCTGGGCCTGGGCCTGGGCCTGGGCCCTGGGCCTGGGCCTGGGCCTGGGCCTGGGCCTGGGCCTGGGCCTGGGCCTGGCCCTGGGCCCTGGGCCTGGGCCTGGGCCTGGGCCTGGGCCTGGGCCTGGGCCTGGGGGCCTGGGCCTAGGCCTGGGCCTGGGCCTGGGCCTGGGCCTGGGCCTGGGCCTGGGCCTGGGCCTGGGCCTGGGCCTGGGCCTGGGCCCTGGGCCTGGGCCTGGGCCTGGGCCTGGGCCTGGGCCTGGGCCTGGGCCTGGGCCTGGGCCTGGGCCTGGGCCTGGGCCTGGGCCTGGGCCCTGGGCCTGGGCCTGGGCCTAGGCCTAGGCCTAGGCCTGGGCCTGGGCCTGGGCCTGGGCCTGGGCCTGGGCCTGGGCCTGGGCCTGGGCCTGGGCCTGGGCCTGGGCCTGGGCCTGGGCCTGGGCCTGGGCCTGGGCCTGGGCCTGGGCCTGGGCCTGGGCCTGGGCCTGGGCCTGGGCCTGGGCCTGGGCCTGGGGGCCTGGGCCCTGGGCCTAGGCCTAGGCCTAGGCCTGGGCCCTGGGCCTGGGCCTGGGCCTGGGCCTGGGCCTGGGCCTGGGCCTGGGCCTGGGCCTGGGCCTGGGCCTGGGCCTGGGCCTGGGCCCTGGGCCTGGGCCTGGGCCCTGGGCCTGGGCCTAAGGCCTGGGCCTGGGCCCTGGGCCCCTGGGCCTGGGCCTGGGCCTGGGCCTGGGCCTGGGCCTGGGCCTGGGCCTGGGCCTGGGCCTGGGCCTGGGCCCTGGGCCTGGGCCCTGGGCCTGGGCCTGGGCCTGGGCCCTGGGCCTGGGCCCTGGGCCCTGGGCCTGGGCCTGGGCCTGGGCCTGGGCCTGGGCCTGGGCCTGGGCCTGGGCCTGGGCCTGGGCCTAGGCCTAGGCCTAGGCCTGGGCCTGGGCCTGGGCCTGGGCCTGGGCCTGGGCCTGGGGCCTGGGCCTAGGCCTGGGCCTGGGCCTGGGCCTGGGCCTGGGCCTGGGCCTGGGCCTGGGCCTGGGCCTGCCTAGGCCTGGGCCTGGGCCTGGGCCTGGGCCTGGGCCTGGGCCTGGGCCTGGGCCTGGGCCTGGGCCTGGGCCTGGGCCTGGGCCTGGGCCTGGGCCTGGGCCTGGGCCTGGGCCTAGGGGCCTGGGCCTGGGCCTGGGCCTGGGCCTGGGCCCTGGGCCTGGGCCTGGGCCTGGGCCTGGGCCTGGGCCTGGGCCTGGGCCTGGGCCTGGGCCTGGGCCTGGGCCTGGGCCTGGGCCTGGGCCTGGGCCTGGGCCTGGGCCTGGGCCTGGGCCTGGGCCTGGGCCCTGGGCCTGGGCCTGGGCCTGGGCCTGGGCCTGGGCCTGGGCCTGGGCCTGGGCCTGGGCCTGGGCCTGGGCCCTGGGCCTGGGCCTGGGCCTGGGCCTAGGCCTAGGCCTGGGCCTAGGCCCTGGGCCTGGGCCTGGGCCTGGGCCTGGGCCTGGGCCTGGGCCTGGGCCTGGGCCTGGGCCTGGGCCTGGGCCTGGGCCTGGGCCTGGGCCTGGGCCTGGGCCTGGGCCTGGGCCTGGGCCTAGGCCTAGGCCTAGGCCTAGGCCTGGGCCTGGGCCTGGGCCTGGGCCTGGGCCTGGGCCTAGGCCTGGGCCTGGGCCTGGGCCTGGGCCTGGGCCTGGGCCTGGGCCTGGGCCCTGGGCCTGGGCCTGGGCCTGGGCCTGGGCCTGGGCCTGGGCCTGGGCCTGGGCCTGGGCCTGGGCCTGGGCCTGGGCCTAGGCCTGGGCCTGGGCCTGGGCCTGGGCCTGGGCCTGGGCCTGGGCCTAGGGGCCTGGGCCTGGGCCTGGGCCTGGGCCTGGGCCTGGGCCTGGGCCTGGGCCTGGGCCTGGGCCTGGGCCTGGGCCTGGGCCTGGGCCTGGGCCTGGGCCTGGGCCTGGGCCTGGGCCTGGGCCTGGGCCTGGGCCTAGGCCTGGGCCCCTGGGCCTGGGCCTGGGCCTGGGCCTGGGCCTGGGCCTGGGCCTGGGCCTGGGCCTGGGCCTGGGCCCTGGGCCTGGGCCTGGGCCTGGGCCCTGGGCCTGGGCCTGGGCCTGGGCCTGGGCCTGGGCCTGGGCCTGGGCCTGGGCCTGGGCCTGGGCCTAGGCCTGGGCCTGGGCCTGGGCCTGGGCCTAGGCCTAGGCCTAGGCCTAGGCCTAGGCCTGGGCCTGGGCCTGGGCCCTGGGCCTGGGCCTGGGCCTGGGCCTGGGCCTGGGCCTGGGCCTGGGCCTGGGCCTGGGCCTGGGCCTGGGCCTGGGCCTGGGCCTGGGCCTGGGCCTGGGCCTGGGCCTGGGCCTGGGCCTGGGCCCTGGGCCTAGGCCTGGGCCTGGGCCTGGGCCTGGGCCTGGGCCTGGGCCTGGGCCTGGGCCTGGGCCTGGGCCTGGGCCTGGGCCTGGGCCTGGGCCTGGGCCTGGGCCTGGGCCTGGGCCTGGGCCTGGGCCTGGGCCTGGGCCTGGGCCTGGGCCTGGGCCTGGGCCTGGGCCTGGGCCTGGGCCTAGGCCTAGGCCTAGGCCTAGGCCTGGGCCTGGGCCTGGGCCTGGGCCTAGGCCTGGGCCTAGGCCTGGGCCTGGGCCTGGGCCCTGGGCCTGGGCCTGGGCCTGGGCCTGGGCCTGGGCCTGGGCCTGGGCCTGGGCCTGGGCCTGGGCCTGGGCCTGGGCCTGGGCCTGGGCCTGGGCCTGGGCCTGGGCCTGGGCCTGGGCCTGGGCCTGGGCCTGGGCCTGGGCCTGGGCCTGGGCCTGGGCCTGGGCCTGGGCCTGGGCCTGGGCCTGGGCCTGGGCCTGGGCCTGGGCCTGGGCCTGGGCCTGGGCCTGGGCCTGGGCCTGGGCCTGGGCCTGGGCCTGGGCCTGGGCCTGGGCCTGGGCCTGGGCCTGGGCCTGGGCCTGGGCCTGGGCCTGGGCCTGGGCCTAGGCCTGGGCCTAGGCCTGGGCCTAGGCCTGGGCCTGGGCCTGGGCCTGGGCCTGGGCCTGGGCCTGGGCCTGGGCCTGGGCCTGGGCCTGGGCCTGGGCCTGGGCCTGGGCCTGGGCCCTGGGCCTGGGCCCTGGGCCTGGGCCTGGGCCTGGGCCTGGGCCTGGGCCCTGGGCCTGGGCCCTGGGCCTGGGCCTAGGCCCTGGGCCTGGGCCTGGGCCTGGGCCTGGGCCTGGGCCTGGGCCTGGGCCCTGGGCCTGGGCCTGGGCCTGGGCCCTGGGCCTGGGCCTGGGCCTGGGCCTGGGCCTGGGCCTGGGCCTGGGCCTGGGCCTGGGCCTGGGCCTGGGCCTGGGCCTGGGCCTGGGCCTGGGCCTGGGCCTGGGCCTGGGCCTGGGCCTGGGCCTGGCCTAGGCCTGGGCCTGGGCCTGGGCCTGGGCCTGGGCCTGGGCCTGGGCCTGGGCCTGGGCCCTGGGCCCTGGGCCTGGGCCTGGGCCTGGGCCTGGGCCTGGGCCTGGGCCTAGGCCTAGGCCTGGGCCTGGGCCTGGGCCTAGGCCTAGGCCTAGGCCTGGGCCTGGGCCTGGGCCTGGGCCTGGGCCTGGGCCTGGGCCTGGGCCTGGGCCTGGGCCTGGGCCTGGGCCCTGGGCCTGGGCCTGGGCCTGGGCCTGGGCCTGGGCCTGGGCCTGGGCCTGGGCCTGGGCCCTGGGCCTGGGCCTGGGCCTGGGCCTGGGCCCTGGGCCTGGGCCCCTGGGCCTGGGCCTGGGCCTGGGCCTGGGCCTGGGCCTGGGCCTGGGCCCTGGGCCTGGGCCTGGGCCTGGGCCTGGGCCCTGGGCCTGGGCCTGGGCCTGGGCCTGGGCCTGGGCCTGGGCCTGGGCCTGGGCCTGGGCCTGGGGGCCTGGGCCTGGGCCTGGGCCTGGGCCTGGGCCTGGGCCTGGGCCTGGGCCTGGGCCTGGGCCTGGGCCTGGGCCTGGGCCTAGGCCTGGGCCCTGGGCCTGGGCCTGGGCCTGGGCCTGGGCCTGGGCCTGGGCCTGGGCCTGGGCCTGGGCCTGGGCCTGGGCCTGGGCCTGGGCCTGGGCCTGGGCCCTGGGCCCTGGGCCTGGGCCTGGGCCTGGGCCTGGGCCTGGGCCTGGCCCTGGGCCTGGGCCTGGGCCTGGGGCCTGGGCCTGGGCCTGGGCCTGGGCCTAGGCCTGGGCCTGGGCCTGGGCCTGGGCCTGGGCCTGGGCCTGGGCCTGGGCCTGGGCCTGGGCCTGGGCCTGGGCCTGGGCCTGGGCCTGGGCCTGGGCCTGGGCCTGGGCCTGGGCCTGGGCCTGGGCCTGGGCCTGGGCCTGGGCCTGGGCCCTGGGCCTGGGCCTGGGCCTGGGCCTAGGCCTAGGCCCTGGGCCTGGGCCTGGGCCTGGGCCTGGGCCTGGGCCTGGGCCTGGGCCTGGGCCTGGGCCTGGGCCTGGGCCTGGGCCTGGGCCTGGGCCTGGGCCTGGGCCTGGGCCTGGGCCTGGGCCTGGGCCTGGGCCTAGGCCTGGGCCTGGGCCTGGGCCTAGGCCTAGGCCCTGGGCCTGGGCCTGGGCCTGGGCCTGGGCCTGGGCCTGGGCCTGGGCCTGGGCCTGGGCCTGGGCCTGGGCCTGGGCCTGGGCCTGGGCCTGGGCCTGGGCCTGGGCCTGGGCCTGGGCCTGGGCCTGGGCCTGGGCCTAGGCCTGGGCCCTGGGCCTGGGCCTGGGCCTGGGCCTGGGCCTGGGCCTGGGCCTGGGCCTAGGCCTGGGCCTGGGCCTGGGCCCTAGGCCTGGGCCTGGGCCTGGGCCTGGGCCTGGGCCCTGGGCCTGGGGCCTGGGCCTGGGCCTGGGCCTGGGCCTGGGCCTGGGCCTGGGCCTGGGCCTGGGCCTGGGCCTGGGCCTGGGCCTGGGCCTGGGCCTAGGCCTGGGCCTGGGCCTGGGCCTGGGCCTAGGCCTGGGCCTGGGCCTGGGCCTAGGCCTGGGCCTAGGCCTAGGCCTAGGCCTGCCTAGGCCTGGGCCTAGGGGCCTGGGCCTGGGCCTGGGCCTGGGCCTGGGCCTGGGCCCTGGGCCTGGGCCTGGGCCTGGGCCTGGGCCTGGGCCTGGGCCTGGGCCTGGGCCTGGGCCTGGGCCTGGGCCTGGGCCTGGGCCTGGGCCTGGGCCTGGGCCTGGGCCTGGGCCTGGGCCCTGGGCCTGGGCCTGGGCCTGGGCCTGGGCCTGGGCCTGGGCCTGGGCCTGGGCCTGGGCCTGGGCCTGGGCCTGGGCCTGGGCCTGGGCCTGGGCCTAGGCCCTGGGCCTGGGCCTGGGCCTGGGCCTGGGCCTAGGCCTGGGCCTGGGCCTGGGCCTGGGCCCTGGGCCTGGGCCTGGGCCTGGGCCTGGGCCTGGGCCTGGGCCTAGGGGCCTGGGCCTGGGCCTGGGCCTGGGCCCTGGGCCTGGGCCTAGGCCTGGGCCTGGGCCTGGGCCCTGGGCCTAGGCCTGGGCCCTGGGCCTGGGCCTGGGCCTGGGCCTGGGCCTGGGCCTGGGCCTGGGCCTGGGCCTGGGCCTGGGCCTGGGCCTGGGCCCTGGGCCTGGGCCTGGGGCCTGGGCCTGGGCCTGGGCCTGGGCCTGGGCCTGGGCCTGGGCCTGGGCCCTGGGCCTGGGCCTAGGAGGCCTAGGCCTAGGCCTGGGCCTGGGCCTGGGCCTCCTAGGCCTGGGCCTGGGCCTGGGCCTGGGCCTGGGCCTGGGCCTGGGCCTGGGCCTGGGCCTGGGCCTGGGCCTGGGCCCTGGGCCTGGGCCTGGGCCTGGGCCTGGGCCTGGGCCTGGGCCTGGGCCTGGGCCTGGGCCTGGGCCTAGGCCTGGGCCTGGGCCTGGGCCCTGGGCCTAGGCCTGGGCCCTGGGCCCTGGGCCTGGGCCTGGGCCCTGGGCCTGGGCCCTAGGCCTGGGCCCTGGGCCTGGGCCTGGGCCTGGGCCTAGGCCTGGGCCCTGGGCCTGGGCCTGGGCCTGGGCCTGGGCCCTGGGCCCTGGGCCTGGGCCTGGGGCCTGGGCCTGGGCCCTGGGGGCCTGGGCCTGGGCCTGGGCCTGGGCCTGGGCCTGGGCCTGGGGCCTGGGCCTGGGCCTGGGCCTGGGCCTGGGCCTGGGCCTGGGCCCTGGGCCTGGGCCCTGGGCCTGGGCCCTGGGCCTGGGCCCTGGGCCTGGGCCTGGGCCTGGGCCTGGGCCCTGGGCCCTGGGCCCTGGGCCTGGGCCTGGGCCTGGGCCTGGGCCTGGGCCTGGGCCTGGGCCTGGGCCTGGGCCTGGGCCCTGGGCCTGGGCCTGGGCCCCCTGGGCCTGGGCCTGGGCCTAGGCCTGGGCCTGGGCCTGGGCCTAGGCCCTGGGCCCTGGGCCTGGGCCTGGGCCTAGGCCTGGGCCTGGGCCTGGGCCCTAGGGGCCTGGGCCTGGGCCTGGGCCTGGGCCTAGGCCTGGGCCTGGGCCTGGGCCTGGGCCTGGGCCTGGGCCTGGGCCTGGGCCTGGGCCTGGGCCTAGGCCTAGGCCTAGGCCTAGGCCTAGGCCTGGGCCTAGGCCTAGGCCTGGGCCCTAAACCCTAAACCCTAAACCCTAAACCCTAAACCCTAAACCCTAAACCCTAAACCCTAAACCCTAAACCCTAAACCCTAAACCCTAAACCCTAAACCCTAAACCCTAAACCCTAAACCCTAAACCCTAAACCCTAAACCCTAAACCCTAAACCCTAGGCCCTAAACCCTAACCCTAAACCCTAAACCTAAACCCTAAACCCTAAACCCTAAACCCTAAACCCTAAACCCTAAACCCTAAACCCTAAACCCTCAACCCTAAACCCTAAACCCTCAACCCTAAACCCTAAACCCTCAACCCTAAACCCTAAACCCTCAACCCTCAACCCTAAACCCTCAACCCTCAACCCTCAACCCTCAACCCTCAACCCTCAACCCTCAACCCTCAACCCTCAACCCTCAACCCTCAACCCTCAACCCTAAACCCTAAACCCTCAACCCTAAACCCTCAACCCTCAACCCTCAACCCTAAACCCTAAACCCTCAACCCTAAACCCTAAACCCTCAACCCTCAACCCTCAACCCTAAACCCTAAAACCTAAACCCTCAACCCTAAACCCTAAACCCTAAACCCTAAACCCTAAACCCTAAACCCTAAACCCTAAACCCTCAACCCTCAACCCTAAACCCTAAACCCTAAACCCTAAACCCTCAACCCTAAACCCTCAACCCTAAACCCTAAACCCTCAACCCTCAACCCTAAACCCTCAACCCTAAACCCTAAACCCTAAACCCTAAACCCTAAACCCCTAAACCCTCAACCCTAAAACCTAAACCCTAAAACCCTAAAACCCTAAACCCTAAACCCTAAACCCTAAACCCTAAACCCTAAGACCCTAAACCCTAAACCCTAAACCCTAAACCCTAAACCTTCAGGGATTAAGGTTAACCCAAACTTCACTAAGTGCAGGGCCAGCCAAAAGGTGTTGCATCTTGCACCCACCACATCCGCGCTCAACAAATCTCCACGGTACGGCCCTGAAAAATTTTAATCACGACGGGGTGAGATAAAATCGCAGCGATTCAAAACCCTAAACCCCGATTAGGACACAAATTCGCCTCGAAGGTGGTTCCAAACACACACCATACAAAACTAACCTCGCCTCGGCACGTCCCTACATATTAGTGCGTCACGTATGCATTTATAGATACAAAAAGCATAATTAATAACTGGAACACATGATTTTCACCTTTCAACTATTCACATAGGTCCCGATTATAAGGTAAAACCATTATGACATGTCCCATACCGTGCCACACAATTTTACCCCGTAATCAGGCGCAATAGCACAACCCGTCAAACGTGTTCTGATTATTACGACTCCTCAGGCCACGACCAACACAAAAGTCAGCGGTCATCCGGCGTAACCGGGTATCGTCCCACTCCATCGGGCACAGCAATGTCTTGAACCCCCGCCTAGACGGCATTCCATAGAGGAGCATCAATCCGGCCTCAACCACAACTCGGCTTCTAGACCCCCACCGAGCATCCGATAAAATCGGGCATCATCCCCAAACCCCCGTTGGGTGACAAATTCCATTAAGTGACCATACAAGCACATATTTGACCAAGAACACCATGCTTTGCGTTCAAATACCTTGTTTTCAAATAATGAACTTGGCCACCTTTTTCTTCGTATTAAAAATCCCAGTATGACAATCGTGCATGGTCACGTATTTAAATCGAACCATCAAACTTGGTGTGCTCCTATTTTAAAACTCTATGATTTTATATAGTACATAAAAAAGATTGGTGTCCAAAACCGATACCTGGCATTTTTCTATTTAAAAGCCCATAAAACTGAGTTTCATACTAAAAGGCAATAACTACCACCCAACAATCAATTGCACATCATAGCATATATAAGTCACCAAATTCACGCATAAATTCATCCATGAAAACGAGCGTAAAATTCTACGAAACGGATAATCCATCACTAGTTACGCTAATTACAATTAATTAAATAAATCGTGATTAATTAAACTAATCCAACTTAATTAACCTAACCATAATTAATTAATCTAACCATGGTTAACTAACCTTACCATAGCTAACTAACTAACCAAGGTCAACTAACCTAACCAAGCTAGTTTGCCCAACCAAACTAACTAACCTAACCAAACTAGTTACCACTAACCTAGGATTAACTAAACTAATCATGATTAACACTAATCTAACCCACTAAGCATAATTAAAAACCCAATCAAGGATTAGGAAGTTAACTCACTGGATTAGGATGATGGCGGGCTCACGGCGACAGCAACGCGACGGCAGCGAGGACTCAACACAACCGTGTCTCGAACGGAGCTCAATCGGTGGTCTTGATGGCCCTACCAGCTCACGGCCAAGAGGAGCTGGTTTCGGCTTGGGCTAGTCCTAGTTGTAGAGGAGATGCTACTGGCCGATGGGGTGGACGCTGGTGGTCAGGCGGCTGGGGTGAGCTAGGCTGGTTGGTGGTGGAATGGACGGTGGTGGCTGCTATGGAGATGGGTGGATGGAGCTAGGCGTGAGGGCTGGTGTTGGCGTGAAGCTGGATGCGTGAGGTTCTAGGGTTTGTTGGCGGAACAGCTGGAGGAGCTGGAGCTGCTGGCGTGAGTCGTTGGTGTGGAGGTGAAGGCGCTGGGAGTGGGGGTTGACGGCAGGGATGTGTGGCAGTTGGAATGATGGTGGGATGAGGTTGGCGTCGAGCTGGGATGAAAGAACGTGAGGTGGGCTGTTCTGTCGGTGGGGGAAATGGGTAACCATGAGGGAAAAAGAAGAAATAAGGAAGAAGAAGAAGAAGAAGAAGAGACAAGGAGGAAGGTAAGAAGAAAGGTGGTCGGCTGAGCAAGACTGAACGCGTGAGAGGAAGGGGGAGAGAGAAATAGAGGGAAAAGAAAGAACCATGAAGTCAAGGCAACAACCAATAGAAACCTAGGGAAAAATATATATGCACTCATCACACATGCCCTCAAAGTCTTCATCCTTCAAAGTCAAGAGGTCCTGCAAATAGAAATCAGTTCTAATTTCCCCAAAATCAACCATTTTTGGGCAGCAAAATCCCCCTTTTTCCCTTGATCCGATTTTCCTTTATTCTTTTCCTTTTGTCCGAAATCGATTTTTCCACAAAATTCCAGACTCGATGAAAATTCGATGAAAGATGAGACAACGTCCTATAAATGAATTGTGATACGCTCGAACGTCCAAATCCCGAAACCAAATTAAATTTCGTCATTAAAATCAACCGAACGCGATTTTAGTACGACCTAACCTATCGGGTAGCTTTTAGGGATTTTAGCGCATTTGACCTATGGTCGATAACTTTCGATCCACGTTTGTGCATCTTCGAATCATAGATGACTCAACTTATAAAATCGGTTTACTGTTGCTCGACATGAATATCGCAATCGTGCAAAACCACCCGCAATTCAACTACGCAATTCCATCGAATCAACTTATATCCATTCGCTAATCGAGCGGTCAATTTTTGATCGAATTCTCTAGTTTGTCGTGTTTATACTCTTAACAGTCTCACCTAATAGATTAGTTACTCAAGAGTGATCAGTTCTGAGTAAAATGACCATAGGCGCGTCAGCGAAACAACTATTTTATATAATCAAAACAGGGTCGAATTTCAAGATGTCACACCTTTTCCGCATTTTCTTTCAAGTCATTTCAATTTCTTGAATTACTTACCACATCAATTTTCAATAATTTGAGTGTAAATTTCTTTTTTTCTAAATTAGGTTGGTATTAGTCTAGAGATTAAGGAAAGCAAACCCACAAAAGCATTTGCATGGACATTTAGTGACTTTCAAATGTATTATAATTGGTAATCAAGAATATGTGACCATTTAGAAAAATAACCTTCCAAGTTAGTGACATCGCAAGGGCCCTAATAGAAATATTGGCGTAAGAAATCCTCATTCCTAGAAATCTCTAGTTGTATAGAAATCGAGACAATACTCCCACATCTCGATTAATTTCTAGTCAACCCTAATAGGCTAGTGGCAACTCCTAGAAATACTTAGGTTGTTAAGAACTTAAATACAAAATCCAATGCCGTGCGAAGTATAGGCCTGGAAGAGTCTGCACCTAATCTAGAGCCGCTGCCCCACCTCTTTAGACAGTACCCTAAACCTCTTCCTTTTTCCTTTGACAGCAAAAGAGAGGTCGCGACAACAACCAATCATCAAATATATTTTTTAGACTGATGTTCAGTGCAAATAACTAAATAATCATGCCTTGTTTTGAAAGCAACCCAAAGAAGCATACATCTACTGTGTCACGTATTTGATAAGTGACGTTCAGCGTCATGAATTCCCAGTACAGGAATCTATACTCTCTTACATGGTAAATATGATGGTGCCAAACATTTCCTTTTGCCACATAGCATCCTTAGTTTTATCTTAGCAAAAAGGCCTGTGTCCCTACCACCTTTTGTCATCAATTTTACTAGGCCACAAAAACAAACATCATAAGGAAGCTGGAAAAGAGACAACTTAGAAGATTAAAAAACCAACTATGGAATTTAAAGTTCAACAGAACAGTCTAACATCGTGGCAAGTCAAGTCATAATCTCTGAAACTTGACTATTAATTCACGAAAAGAATAGTCTGCTAATTTTCAAGACTTGTGCAAACATGGATATGGTGAATTTATGCAAATGTTGACATCGTATAAGGTGAATTCATAAATCTCTCAATCTCAATCATCCTCTTGTGTGAATAGGAAAATCTGTAAGACGCACATTGCGCAAACCCCAAGTTCTCCATAACTAGAACAAGAACATGCATGATTGAGTAGAAAGAATTGACGCACCTGTTTTGGGATCCATTGTTCTTGAAGCGGAAGCGGAAACACAATGTTCCACGCGCAAGTCCTTCTCCTCTATTGCCCTCCGTATCACTGGCTCAATGAGGCGGCCCCCTCACGTGCAGCGTTAGGTAAACGCCCCTTAGGTGAGGATACAGGTGAGAATTAGGGTTAGAGGAGAGACTTGAGCCCTATTTATAGAGTTTCCAGCCAGTCCCTCTCATTACGGGCCAGGCTCAACTCGGCCCACACTAGCCAGCCCATATTAGACTAATTAAGAAACCTTCTATCTCAACTTAAACCAAACCCCGTAAAACGGTAAACGTTAAACTGTAAATTACAATATCAATTAATGTAGTCCACAATTAGAAAAACTCTTACATTCTCCCACTTGGACTATATTAATTGAAATCGTACCTTATGTGCGCACATTGGTCCAGAGATAATTCTTAATAGTCAATCCTATCCCATAAATTCTCAAACACCGAATCATGGCGGTAACTGCATGTATACACACAGAGCCTTCCATGGTCACAAGTGCTCTCGACTTTATTGATATGGATTCAATATGGTAGTGTGGCAAATGGATAACATCTCTCGTAGAGAAATCCCATTTGTTAGTCACCATTCTCTTACCTTAGGCGACACAAAAATTTGTGCCACAAGAGAATGCTTTATGGTTCCAATGAACCCACATATGTCTTGTCCTTATGGTGAACATTTCTTTCTGTATCACAAGACATATGCACAAGACTAATAACCGGATGCCCGGATGCCCCTAGCCTTCACTCAAGGTTTAAACAATACCCTGAGACTTTTAACAATATATATCAATATAATAACATTATATATCAATATAATAACAATATATATCAATATAATAACAATCCATTCAAAATATTTTATTGAATGCAAAAATTGACATATATGTATCAAACTGTTACTAAATTGTAACAAAAAACAGATGTAAACTTTATTCAAAGAAGAATAAAACACAGCTCCCACTAAATAACAGTATCCCAAGACGCTCCTAAGCCCATACTAATGACATGTCGATTAAAAACACACGGGCGTAGGCCTTTAGTTAGTGGGTCTGCAACCATATCATCTGTATGGATATAATCTACTGCAACGTCACCATTCTGTACTGATTCTTTTATAGTCAAAAACTTGACCTCCATGTGTTTAGACCCCTTGAGACTTCTGTTGTTATTAATAAACAACACTGCAGAGTTATTGTCACAATATAATTGTATGGGTCTATCCACAAAATCAAAAACTGATAACTCCCTAATGAGGTTTCGGAGCCAAATAGCTTGAGTAGCAGCTGAAAAACATGCTACAAATTCCGCTTGCATGGTAGAAGAAGATATGGATTTCTGTTTTTCGCTCTTCCATGATATTGCACCTCCTGCCAACATAAATATGTATCCTGTTGTTGATTTCTTATCATCTTGACAACCAGCAAAATCTGCATCCGAATAGCTCGCTAGTTGCAAGTTTGGAACATGTCTATACATCAGCATATAATTTTTTGTTCTCTTTAAGTACCTTAAAACCTTCTTGGCAGCAACCCAGTGATCGTGTCCTAGATTTGACTGATATCTGCATAGAAGCCCTGTTGCAAAAGCAATATCTGGCCTAGTGCAAACTTGAGCATACATGATGCTTCCAAGCACACTAGCATAAGGTACATCCTTCATTTGAGCTTTCTCAAAATCTGAATTAGGGCATTGTGAAAAACTCAATTTATCACCCTTAACAACAGGAGCAATTCCTGGTTTGCAATCCTGCAAATTGAATCTTTCTAAAACACGATCAATATACGCCCTCTGAGATAAACCCAATGAACGGCGTGAGCGATCCCTATGGATCTCAATGCCAAGAACAAAAGACGCCTCACCAAGGTCTTTCATATCAAAATTTTTCGATAACATCCGCTTTATCTCATGCAGTAAACCAATGTCACTACTAGCAAGCAAGATATTATCTACATAAAGTATGAGAAAAATATATTTTCTCCCACTGACCTTGGTGTATATGCACTGATCTACTTTATTCTCAATAAATCCAAATGAAGTAACAACACTATGAAACTTGAAATACCACTGTCTAGAAGCTTGCTTAAGGCCATAAATAGACTTTTTCAATCTACAAACAAGCTGACCTGAGTCATCTACTACAAAACCTTCAGGCTGCACCATATAAACCTCATCATTAAGGTCTCCATTTAGAAAAGCAGTCTTAACATCCATCTGGTGTAACTCCATATCGTAATAAGCTACCAATGCTAAGATCACTCTAAAGGAATCTTTAGAAGAAACTGGAGAAAATGTTGCTTCATAATCTATTCCTTCTCTTTGAATGAAACCCTTAGCTACCAGTCTGGCTTTAAACTTTTCAATCTTCCTTTGGAATCCCTTTTAGTCTTGAATACCCATTTGCAGCCAATAGGTTTACAACCTTCAGGCAATTCAACAAGCTCCCAAACACCATTGTGTTTCATAGATTGTATCTCATCTTTCATCACATCTAACCACAAATCTGATTGAGGACATGAGATAGCTTCAGTATAAGTCATGGGATCAACAACACAGCCTATGTCATAATCATGCTCTCCCAGGTAGACTAAATAGTCTGGCGGTATAGCTGAACGTCTTTCCCTTGTTGATCTTCTGACTGGAGCTACTTCATTCTCATTTTGAATTTGAGGAGCATGTGGAATTTCTTCAGGAACTATCTCAACAATAGGATCATGGGCCACAACAGGCTCAGTTTGTGGCGCAAGAGGCTCCATAATTGTTTGCACAGGATGAGATAGCGATCCAGTAATTCCCACCATACTATCATCTTCGATAGCTTGTGAGCAGCTACTCTTTTCGACTACATCAAATTCCAGAAATTTTGCAGTCTGAGATTCCACAATTCTTGTACCTCCATTAGGGTTATAAAACCGATATCCCTTTGAATGATCTGGGTAAGACACGAAGTAACACCGAGTAGTTTTGGAATCCAGCTTACTCAATGTTGGATTATATAACTTCACTTCTGCTAGACATCCCCAAACTCTAAGATGATTCAAGCTAGGCTTATGTCCAGTCCACAACTCAAAAGGAGTCAATGGAACCGCTTTAGTATGAACACGATTTAAAATATAAAGAGCTGTTTTCAAAGCTTCTCCCCACAGGAAATTAGGTAAATGTGTCCTACTAATCATACTTCTCATCATGTCCATAAGAGTACGATTCCGCCTTTCAGCTACACCATTTTGTTCAGGACTTCCGGGCATAGTAAACTGACCTATTATCCCAGAATACTCTAAGTATTTGGCAAACAGTCCTTTAAGTTGTCCAGCATCTCCGTGCCTACCAAAATACTCACCACCACAATCAGATCTGACAATCTTAATAACTTTTCCCAACTGTTTCTCCACTTCAGTCCGAAAAATCTTGAATTTATCAAGAGACTCGGACTTTTCTTTAATTAAATATAAGTATCCATATCGGGAATAGTCGTCAATAAATGTGATGAAATAAAAAATTTTGCACAAGGTAGGCGTGTAGGGTCCACTAATATCAGTGTGAATAACCTCCAACAAATCTGAACTTCGTACAGCGGATTTCTTCTTTATCTTAGTCATCTTACCTCTGCAGCAGTCTACGGAAGTCTCTTGATCACCTTTAAGAGTAGGCAAGATATCATCATTTATAAGCCTTTCTACTCTTTCTTTATAGATGTGACCAAGACGTTTATGCCACAATGCATAAGATTGTTCCTTAGGTAGAGGCCTTTTGGAAACAACCTTTTGAACTGAATAAGCAACGTATATGTTGTTGGGAGAAAACTAAATCGATATAATCCATCGGATAAATGGCAACACCCAATTTTATTTGAATCATAAAACATGGAAATAGTTTTACTCTTTATTTCAAAAGAGTATCCACACATGTCCAAACAAGACACAGAAACTAAATTCCGCATAAAAGAAGGTATGTAAAAAGTGTTTCTTAACACCATCCGAAAACCATAATCTAAAATCAAAATAACATCTCCCACGAACTCAACGTCAACTCCAACGTTGTTTCCAATAGTGACTTTTGATTCATCCTGAGTTGGCGTCCTTCGGTTTATGAACCCCTTTAGGCTCACTCTTATTCCTCTTAGACAACCAAGCCTTAAACTTGCTGCAACGTCTCTTCACGTGTCCTCTCTCCCTACAAAAGTAGCAAAGAACACCATCCTTCTTGATGATTGCCTTCTTAGGACCCAGAATGTTAGAAGGACCCGCTCCTTCAGAATTTCCTTTGTTGTTGGAAGGACCAGCAACTTCTGAATTGCCTTTATGGGTATAAGTTTTCACCTTCTTACCCTTGTCACTAGCAGAACTAGAAGCATATAGAGCAATATGTCCTTTATCTTTCTTCAATTTCTCTTCCTCTGCCACCAACCTTGCAATTAGGTCATTAACAGACCAGGTTCCATCTTGGGAACTATAATTAATCTTAATAATCCCAAAATCAGGAGGAAGAGTATTTAGAGCTTGATGGACAATACAAGCAGTAGGAATTTCAACATTGAGAGCTTGAAGCTTTGTTTGCAAATCAACCATCCTCATAACATAATCTCTGACTCCACTAGAACCATCATACTTCATAGTAAAAAGTGTTTGCATATGTGTCCCTACCTCAGCATTAGGCGACACACGGTTTCTAGCCATCAAAACTTCCATCATTTGCCTAGCATTGTAGTCTGCAGGCAAACCACTTTTCAAGTGTTCCTGAATGGAACGCTTCATGGATAGCAAGCAAATTCTATTGCTCTTTTCCCATGCAGCAAAATTTGCTTTTTGAGCCTCTGTACTCTCGGCAATCAAAACTGCCGGCCGATCAGTAGTAAGAGCCATATGAACATCTGCCATCTCCATAGCAAACAGAAAATCCTCTCTCCATCTCTTAAAATTCGAACCAGCAAGAACCTCAATGGTGACGGAGTTACCATTTACAGAAAAGGTGACCGAAAAACAAGCAATGTATATAATTAGCATCATGTGAGCATTGTGTAACTTGACACACAAGTACACATCCAGAGAGTTACATGCAAAATCACATAATCACCTTTGGGCAGAATACATGACAAGCAATTGTACACTCCCCACATGATAAGGGTTATGAGAATATATTCCAATTTTCATGAATTCATCACCTTTGGGTATATGAACCATTAGGATCGGTCACTCCTCCACCACACTATCATGGTTCCCTCCATGAACTAATACACAATCACCTCCTTTGGGAGTATAACCATGCATTAGATCAGGAGACATCCCAATCAAATATACGAGATCGAAATTTCTCAAATCCAATCAAGTGTGCCACTTTGGCGGTCACAACTCAATTGAATCCTTGAAACTCTCTCATACCAGGGATATAAAATTTTCATCTCACATAAACCATACATAAGTGATTTTAACTTTGGTGATAGGGGCAGTAATCACTAAAATCACATATCATGCTAATTACATTGCTTCATTCATTAATAAAAAAATAAGCTTTATCGTATATTATTAATGAATGACACTTATAAAGTTCATGTGATAACATACCTGTATCCCGGCACCTGTATTTTCAAAAACACATAAAAATACAAGAAAAATACGCGAAAATACACTAAAAATTCATGTATTTATGGCTTTGTATGTATTTTCACATCCATAAAGTCATCAAATATATAAAATAAATATACCATAACGTAGGAAATAATCATACGAGTCCATCGCCGCCAGCCACTCGCGAATCGGAGCCTCCACGCGCCCGCACACGCCGCCTGAGTGAGAGGCGCATGGAGAACACGCGCAACGCGTGTTCGACGCGCAGGAGGCGCGTGGCCGCGCGTGGGGGCGCGTGAGGCCTCCTCCGTCCACGCGCCGCCCACGGTTTTCTTCGTCTCGTCGAGCCCAATCCAAATATATAATTTAATTTAATTTTTATTGAACGAAAGGTCTCGAAAATCACAAATTAGGGCAAGATCCGTATTAATTAGGGCTACTCCGAACAAATTAGGGCAAGATCAATTGTGTTCGTGTTCTAGGGTTATGGATGCTCTGATACCACATGTAAGACGCACATTGCGCAAATCCCAAGTTCTCCATAACTAGAACAAGAACATGCATGATTGAGTAGAAAGAATTGACGCACCTGTTTTGGGATCCATTGTTCTTGAAGCGAAAGCGGAAACACAATGTTCCACGCGCAAGTCCTTCTCCTCTATTGCCCTCCGTATCACTGGCTCAATGAGGCGGGCCCCTCACGTGCAGCGTTAGGTAAACGCCCCTTAGGTGAGAATACATGTGAGAATTAGGGTTAGAGAAGAGACTTGAGCACTATTTATAGAGTTTCCAGCCAGTCCCTCTCATTACGGGCCAGGCTCAACTCGGCCCACACTAGCCAGCCCATATTAGACTAATTAAGAAACCTTTTATCTCAACTTAAACCAAACCCCGTAAAACGGTAAACGTTAAACGGTAAATTATAATATCAATTAATGTAGTCCACAATTAGAAAAACTCTTACAAAATCTACTAATGGTAGAGAATGGATTTTGTCTGCATCATCTACCCTTCACATTTAACTAGTGTTTTCAATATCAAGGATGAGTAGGCAGGTTCAATATCAAGGATGAGTAGGCAGCTGAAACAAACTGCGAGTGATGAGCCAATAAAGCACTGATGGAAAATCAGTGTAGATCTTAGAAATCACGGTATTCCTAGTAATTTCTACTGTTAGAATGTTACCTATGTCTTTTCAGTAGGACCTTAAAAGTCCGATATTCAAGTGCATATGGTTCACAAAAAAACCAAATAAAACCAACACGTTTGTTTAAGATCATCAAGCTTCTTATTCTGCCTCTCGCCGACTCTGAGTATCGAGTCTCAAGTTAAGGCTATTATGCAAACTCAAACAAGAACATGATTATTATGACCAAAAAGATAAAAAGAATATGATTGTTGAAGGCTTAAAAAGATTCCAAGAGCCCACAACCATATATATATACCTGAATTGATGATTTGTAGTGCTCCATCGCGCACTGCAGCTCTCCAATGAAGCAAAATGCTTGTGCTATGCTGTCCCCTGCCTTCGAATGTAGTTTTGACATGTTTACATGAAATTTGTTACCCTTCAAAACTCAACATGTGACAGTCTGAATTTTCAATTATGTTTTCCATTGAATAAATCAGGCATTTCGTCGATGCGCCTATAGTGCTATTATCAGAGCTGGTCATTCTTGAAATAACTAGACTATCTAGGGAAGTCATTAAGGGATTTTAACGAAATAGACTTGAGAATTCGACCAAGAATCGACTACTCGACCATGCTAATCTACAAAGGTTATACGGCACAATCAAAAATCTATCAGAGACTAGAGATATGTTGATTCGACTAAGATAGGTGATCAAAGTATGGGTAATTCCACCATATTGCAAAATTCTCATCGATCGACACTATATCGATTTTTCTGTCGTTTTGGTACCTTGTGTCTGTATTTGAAGTCTCAAGATTTTCACGACCACCGAGAGTCGCCAATGTGTTGAAGAGGTGCATTGTGATTTGAAGAAAATCGACCAGGGATCAATTAAACTAAAAATTCCTGAATACTACCCGATATTTAGGTCACGTTAAAATGGCATCAGATTGAAATTAACCACAAATTTGAACCCAAGTTCAGAAATTGAAAGTTCTGTCATATCACAACTTATTTTAAGAACATCGACTCATCCTCCAAAGATTTTTTTCGGCGATTCCAGGATTTTTACGGAAAATCGATATGGACGATTCGGAAAACAAACGGAAATTCGGACGGGCTGAATTTAAGAGATTTTTGACTTTCAAGCCAAGTTATTTGGCGATGGGCACTTGCAGAAATTATGTGAGCTTCTTCCTTGTCAAAATTGGACCTCAAATTGGGAAATTTGGTGAAGAATTGGAAGTCCAAAATTAATAAAATTCCGATGCTATTATGGGGGCTGCATTTTTTGCTTCAATTTGGTTTAATTGTGAGATATTATGCTTGAAAATGATGGGGCGAGACATAGAGGATGAGATTGAGGATTGGTGGTACCAAAGCATTTAATTGTCTGGTTAAGACTATTGACTATTATCTTCCCTCTTAGCTGGCTTCATACGCCGCCCCCCCTCCCGTCTCCTCTCTCGAACGATCCCCCCTCTCTCTTAATCCTTTCTCTTTTGTTTCCATTTCGTTGAAGCTTTCTGCCCTGCAAGTTCTCTGCCCCTCTCCTCCACTCACTCTCTCTCTCCGTTCATTTCCCCCTTCCACCGAATTCCCCTCCTTCTCTCACTCGGTCCATTCCACACGCATCCCCTTCTCACCGAGTTGACCACCACCATCAAAGACTGAGCAATTCCCCTGCAGCTCCAACGAAATTTTCTTTCCCTGCCGCGCGTCCCTGCTCCACCACCATCTGTTCCCCCGCGGGTCAAACTCCTCCATCGAAGACCATCTTGTTGACTTCAGCAGCCGCATCATCCGAAGCCGCAAGACCACCGAAGCAGCTGCCCCTTCATCCGCGAGCTGCGCCCCATCGAAAGCCAGCCCGTCGAGCCCGAGCAGCCCGTGCCTCTCCACACGTTCAGCCCGCAATTTTCAGCATGCTTCGTGGCCATTTTTGGCTCGGCCTGGTCCCCGTTTGGCATCGCCATTTTGAACTTTATCGACCGCCATTGCGCCGCCATCACCATGGACTCACCGGCTCTTTAATCCGGTGAGTTTACCAACTAAACTCTGCTTAGGGAGTTAATTATGCTTAGGGGTAATTAGTTTAAATTAATTAAGGTTTATACGGTTAGTTGGATTTGATTAGTAATTTAATTATTCAATTTTGCATATTAAGTTGTGAGCTTAGATTAATTAGAGACTTGATCGGTTGTATTAATTATCTAAATTTGTTTGGAAATTTTCCAGGCCTGTTTAAGTATTTAATTTAGCAATTTCGGCCTAGGTTTGTATTTTTGGCATTTATAGGCATTTATTTAATTAATTTCCATAATTATTTAATTAATCATTATTTTCTAGAAAATAGACCAGGATAGCCAGTGACAAGAATTTTGTGCTGATTGTAATGATGTGATTGATCTATTTTATCCCAAAATTTAATAATTTCGGTAATTAATTATAAATTACTAGGGCGTCGGTTTACAACGCCAAAAATATTTTCAGACACTGTATAAATAGTGGGATTTTCTAAAATAAAGATATTATATTTTTGGCTCAGGCCGACCGTGTACCCACACACGAATATTTTTATCAGGTACATTTTAACACGATGAAATTAGGCCAGGTGGGTATTTGATTGAGGAATTGATGTGAGAAGCACAAGATCCTTAGCGAGGAGTAATTTATCGTGGTTCAACTTAGGTGAGCAATATAGATCTATAACAACTTCGGGGAGCATTAACATCAATATAGATCTCTAGCATCTTCGACGAGCAAATGTTATTTAGCAACTTCGGTGAGCAATAGTAATTTAGCAACTTCGGTGAGCAATAGTAATCTAGTGGCTTCAGTGAGCGATAGAAATTTAGCAGCTTCAGTGAGCAAATGTTATCTAGCAGCTTTAGTGAGCAATAATCGATCTAGTAGCTTCGATGAGCAAATTTAGACATCAGCTTTGATGAGCAATGATATATGAATATATCTATTTCAGCTTAGTTGAGCAGTGTTTGAATTGATAGAAGTTTATAGATGGCATCGATGGTATGGAGTCGAATGAGTCGACTAACTAATGGTTGAATTGAATTGTTTGGTTGAGTATTTAAATTATACTAACTTGTAGGAAGGATCTAAAGCAAAGGTAAGTCCTTTGACTAGTGCTTGTGCTTAGATAGCCCTTGAGGCATATTTATGAAATTAAGAGATTATTTCATGAGGAATTGTGATTGTTAAATACTGTACAAGTTAGGTTAATTAGAGATTGGGATAAATTGAGAGTGTTTTTAGTGATTCGAACGTGGTTATAATCTATGTATAAGGTGAGGGCATAACAAGCAAGGACCCTTGCCCTCTTCCAATGATCGACAAGCTCTATTTTGACAGAAGGAAATAAGAAAAAAAAAAGAACGAGAAGAAAAGATAAAAATAATAATTAATTCGAAAAATATTAAAAATTGTTCATATCAGTATCGATTATGTCATGTAAAATAGTTGGAATTTAAGGGGTGAACTTGCTGAGACATCGTCTCACTGGTTATTGTATAATCATTTTCAGATCCTTAGATGGCGGTCATGGGGGACCCAAAGCCCCGGAGTCTGGGGAGGTGGAGACCGAAGGATCAGCAAACGTGTCTGACTAGTTGGTCATAGGACAGTTCCCTTTTTGTTGACCCAATCTTTTGTAGAAAACCCATTATTGTATATAAACCTTGTTTGTTTATAAAGTGAGTTGTTTTGAATTTGAATGGTTTCCTACTTTCCTATCCCAAGCTTTGGTTGTCAGGGGATTTATTTCGCTTCCGCATACACATTAAAATTGAATGGGTTGGTGACGCATCCTGAGATGTCGCATATTTATCGACCACAGAGCGATGGGCACGCGCTCGAGGATCGGGGCATGACACAACATGTTAATGCTTCCTGATCACAAAATAAGATCAAACAATCACTCAAGAAAAAACACGATAAGGAAATGGTGAAGTGGAGGAACTTACTTCCGCAATACTTTTGTTATATGCATGCAACATTTTCGTCAGCTGATCGAGAGATTCTAAAGCATTAGAAAGTAAAGAACTCGACAGTTCTTTTCTAACTATTCCACACGTCAACCTATCAAAAAGTGAAAGCTCTTACAGATGAAATAATAGGTGATGCATGCAAGGAGCGATTTGCAAATTCTAGTACTAGTTAGAAAAGAATCTTAGTGTAAAACAAAAAAATAAATTGGCAATTTCACTTTTAACGCTCTTTTGTATGCACCCACCTATGCAAAATACTGCCCAGATTTACTCGAATTCATCAGGAGATAACCTCGTACCTTGCAGTAACCACTCAACACTAATTCCTTATCCAAAATACCAAAGGCAAAACCTTCATGGAAATACACGAAATTACCTTTTAATATTTCCCAAAGCTTTGCTCACTATCAGGCGAGAAGATTCTAGGTCACAACGGGACCCACATTTCGAGCAATATCCTACACTTGCACGAAGGGAACTATAACTTTTCTCCTGGGCGTTGTGATCCATTTCGCCAGCATAGAGATCACCAAGCTTCTCCACCTGTGAAATTTTTACATAGCCACCACAAGAAAAAGAAAAAGATTTGTCAGAGTAGCTTTTCGACGCTAATATTTTAAACAGAAAGGCCTATAAAAATTAACATGTGTCCTAGCTGAGAATTACTTATGATACCTACACATAAGGCTCCAAGCTAAATTTGTCTCCAGCATGTCTTGACTGCTTAAGTTTTTCAATTTCAAATTTTATGTCAAATTTATCCAAAACTATGCCAGAGCAGTGAGGATGAACACAATGATAAGCACTCAGAACAAGATCAGAGAGATTCACAATTGAACAGCTTGTCTTGACTACTTAATTTTTTCAATTTCAGATTTTATGTCAAATATATCCAAAACTATGCCAGAGCAGTGAGGATGAACACAGTGAAAAGCACTCGGAATAAGATCAGAGAGATTCACAACTAAACAGCTTCTGCACCGACATTAAAAATAATACTTCTCCTCTAGAAATTTAAGGCGGCCTTGACACCACTGGCAGAATCGTCACTTTTCCTGTAACAAAGGAAGAAAGTCTTTCTAATTTTTTGTGATATGCTTTGGGGATTATTATCTAGGTCAGCATTGGTCAAGCTATTTACACCATTGGTAGTTTGTTTAACCATTCTTGTTGTCCAAACATTCATGCATATTTTAGAAAGACAAGTTAAGGCTATTATGCAGCTGATCAGTTTGCATCAAGGCATTCATGTCTGTGTTCCAGAAAGTGCTCGAGAATTTTCTCCTCCCCATTTTGAGAAGTAACTTCTCTGATATGATTTCCAATCTCTATGGGAAATTCTATATGAAGGTTAACCTCTTCTATAATGTTTCTTGATTGATGTCCTCCTGCTTTTAGCTGGCAATGCTCAGAGCAGTACCATGGTGTTGCACAGAAAGAGTAGGGTACCACATCCACTGGTAATTTATTGAAGCAATGGTGACAGTACCTATCTCGACAATTCTTCAATATGACCTGCATGGCAAGGGAGCGCCCTCGTAATAAAATGTGTTCCGCAGATGATTAACATTGACCTACCTCAGATCATGTTGTGACTTACCCCTCGGGGGAGGGAATAGGTTTAGGGGTATTGTCTAAAAGACAGACCTAAGGCTCATGATTAGGCGCGAGCTCTCCCAAGCCTATACCTCGCGCGACATTGGGGGATTCTTAAAAATTTTGCAATAAGGAGTCACCACTAACCTATTGGGGTCGGCTAGAAACCAAGTGAGATATGAGAGTATACCTCACTTCCTACGCAACCAGAAAATCTAAGGTCGGGGACTTGATTACACTAATTGACAATTAGTACCCTTTCGGTACCTAATCTTGTTCATTTTAAGAGAAAAGATTTTTGTCATGCGATTTGGATTGATTTTACACCTATCCACCAACTTATGAGGTGATCATGCGGGTATGCAATTATTAAAATACTAATTCTAGCTACCAAGAACCTAATTGTAGTAAAATTAAGCACGTGCAATTAAACATTCACAAACGTCATTAAATATACAAATTAAACATGCGATATAATCAATTTATGAGCAAATAAATGCTTAATTATACTAAGAAGGTACTACATGGCAATTCCCAACCAAACCTTGCATTTTTTAGATTTTCAAAACTTTTTTTCGGAAAAAAGAAAATATATATATATATTGGTGACCCGAGTCGAGTCCAATCTGACCCAACCCATGTTTGACCCGATTGGGTGGGTCGGACTAACCTGCCCGGGTCTGGCCCAAATGGGGGCAGGTCGGGTCAAACCCGCCCGGGTCAGGCTCAAACAACACTAGTCGGGCCTTCGCTAGGTCGGGATTGGGCCTCAACTAGCGGGCCCAATCCCCAGCAAGAAAAGGGTTTTGCAGGCCCACAACCTAGACCAACTCTAGGCCGTAGGCTGTGAAAGAAAGAGGCCGAACGGGGCAGAAATATCTAGCCCAACTCGGCCTACCTCTTCTGGTTAGTGACTGCTTAGTCATGACCAGAGGAGCCACAATGGCGCCGTCCCGGTTGGGTGTAGGGGCACCTTTCGACCTCCCCGAGGCTGAAGGGCTTCGACAACAATGGCATGGGGGTTTCAGGGCAAGCTCCAATGATGCGCGAGAGGACTCGCAACTCCAACCTCCCTCGGCTCAGACAACGCAACTCTCGGGAACCTGACCTAAACGATGTAGGAGAGAGAGAGGGAGAGAGATGGAGAGAGAGGGATGCAGTCTAGGGCCCTCAACAACGAGAACTAGGGGGTTTCGACTTGACATTTCATCGAGCAGGTAGCACGCACTGATGAACTTAGGGATCTTCGGCTCGATCAAGAATCGAGCACGGGTCCAGGGGGTTAATAAGGATACTAAGACACTAGAGAATGTAGCAAGGATGATTGGGGAGGCCAGAGCTCGCTCGAACCGATCGAGGTGAGTTCCAGCCAACTTGATTCCAAGGAACACACACAAGGTGTTTGGTGAAATACCAACCTGGGCTCCTGAGGAAATGGCGGTGGCGGCGGTGGTCAAACAATGCGTCAGCGGCATTAATGGAAGCCTGGAGACTCTTTCTCCTCAGCTTCTTCTCTACCGGCTCCTTTTCTGTTTTTTCTCCTCGCTCCCTCCTCTAATACCTTATGTTCTTCCCTATGGTTGCCCCCCATCCACTTTCGTTCGGTTTCCCCTTCCCTTTCTGCTCTCCCACTCTCTTCTCTACTCCGGTTGCTCTTCTGGCGTCCGGTCCTCTCAGCCCTGCTCCTTCTCTCTGACTTTTGCTCCTATCTTCTGGCCCTGTCTTTTCTCTCTTCTTCTGCAGGCTACACTCGAAGACTGGAGGAGGGAGAAGGCTAGGGCGCAGGTCGGGCCAAAGGGAAGAAGGAGGCTAGGTCGCGGAGGGGGAAAGAGGCCTGGGCCGTGTGGGGGAAAAATAAAGAGAGGCAAGCCGGGCCAAGGTCGAATCCGGCCCGACCCAACCTCTCTTGGGTTTTTTTTTTAAAAAAAAAATAGCTGTCAATAGCTATCCTTCTTTGAATGTAGCCTCAAAGAGGTTGCATTCAAAGACAGAAGACACCTAAATTATTTCGACGGTACAGAGACCCTGATTGCATAGGTCGAGCTATGGAAGCGTGTTGTGTCAATAAGAGGAAGAAAGACCCCAGGCTACAGAAGCATGCCATGTCATAAGAAGAAAGAGAGACTCCGAGCTACAAAAGCACGCCATGTCATAAGAAAAATGAAGACCCCGGGCTATAGAAGCACGCCATGTCATAAGAAAAAAGAGAGACTCCAGGCTACAGAAGCACATCGTGTCATAAGAAAAGGGAAAGACTCTAGGCTACAGAAGCACGCCATGTCATAGGAAAAAGGAAAGACCCCGGGCTACAGAAGCATTTAATGTCATAAGAAAAAAGAAATACCCCGAGCTACAGAAGCATGCCGTATCATAGGAAAAAAGGAAAGACCCCAGGCTATAGAATCACGCCGTGTCATAAGAAGAAGAAAAAAGCCCGAGCTACAGAAGCACGCCGTGTCATAGGAAGAAGAAAGAGACACTGGGCTACAGAAGCACATCGTGTCATAAGAGGAAAGAAAGACTCCAGGTTGCAGAAGCATGCCGTGTCATAAATAAAAAGGAAAGACCCCAGGCTACAGAAGCATGCCGTGTCATAAGAAAAATGAAAGACTCGGGGATATAGAAGCATGCCGTGTCATAGGAAAAAGGAAAGACCCCGGGCTACAGAAGCACATCGTGTCATAAGAAAAAAGAAAAACATCGGGCTACAGAAGCACGTCGTGTCATAGGAAAAAGGAAAGACCTCGAGCTACAGAAGCACTCCGTGTCATAAGAAAAAAGAAAAACCTCGGGCTATAGAAGCACGTCGTGTCATAGGAAAAATGAAAGACCCCAGGCTACAGAAGCACGCCATGTCATAAGAAGAAGTAAAAACCCCGGGCTACAGAAGCACATCGTGTCATATGAAGAAGGAAGAGACCCCGAGCTATACAAACATGCCGTGTCATAAGAAGAAAGAGAGACCCCGGGCTACAGAAGCACACCATGTCTTAGGAAAGAGATACTGAAAGAAATGAAGTCTCACCGTGTAACAACGAGTTTTGACTGAGTTGAAAATGCATGATTTGAGGAAAACCAATGAACCTTTATAGATGACATGTTTTAAGGTTGACCTTGAACCTTGTAGATGACATGGTTTGAGGTTGACCATGAACCTTTGGAGATGACATTGTTTAAGGCTGATCATAAACCTTGTAGATGACATGATTTAAGGCTGACCATAAACCTTGTAAATCACATGGTTTAAGACTAACCATGAACCTTTAGAGATAGCATGGTTTAAGGATGGCCATGAACCTTATAAATGGCATGGTTCATGGACCATGAACCTTATAGATGGCATGGTTTAAGACTGACCATGAACCTTTGGAGACGGCATGGTTTAAGGCTAACCATGAACCTTATAGATGGCATGGTTCATGGTTTAAGGCTAACCATGAACCTTATAGATGACATGGTTTGAGGCTAACCATGAACCTTTGGAGATAGCATAGTTTAAGGCTGACCATGAACCTTGTAAATGACATGGTTTAAGGTTGACCATGAACCTTTGGTTTTTAGAAATGCACCCGCTACCCCCCTTGAAAATTGTATGGCTTCACTAGGGAATCCTATCAAACTCAACTTGAGCAAATGTCATTAGGGATGTCATTAAGAGACGCATTAGTAACATTGCAGCATTAATTAAATAAGCTAATCAAGCTAAGTCCAACTGCTTTTAAAAAAATATTCAATGTCAATCAGCATCATGTGGCACAAAGTTGTCATCTTGCTCGGAGATGTATCATTGATCATCAAATTTTTTGGGCGACAAGTTCTTATCAAAACGTCTTCTATTCGTGAAAAAAGGCTCATTAAGCATGCCAAACCAGAGCTTCTTAGTCAAAAAGGGTTTCTCACATACTCTTGATAAAAAGGGCTTCTTAGTCAAATGGCTACTTGATCCCATCCATTCATGTTGGAGATAACAGGTTGCTGAGGGTATCTCACATAACCTATGTCAAAGGCTTTCAAAAACATTCGTGATGAGATTATTTGATCGATCAAAAAAAATTTTTGAAAGGACTGCAATATAGGTTTAGTCATGAGTTTACACAAAGGGATTATTACTTGGAGGCCAATAAAAGAACATTTGTTGCTATCTTCATCGGGTTTACAAGGAGTGGCGCAGCTGGCTTGAGCTCTCTCCCCCTCACAAAGGGGAGGAGTTTGAATCCCAGAGGCGCCGTTAGAGATTCTTACTTGGAGTACTGTGGTGGTGGGTCCTGCAGTCGCTCCCCCAGAGTTTGTTCGCCGGTTGTCGGCTTACGAGGTTCCCTAGGTCACCAAAAAAAAAACTTGGAAGATAAGACAAGATAAAATTGCTTCCACGCCTTCAAGCGGTAGCTTCTTTGTGGCATTCTCATTTGTACTCAAACCATCCCAATCGGAAGAGATTTTGGAAGAGGGTTGTAATGTTGACTCAGGAGAGGCTCGAAAGGCTTAAAATTTTCAATAAGGTTTTTAAGAGTCGGTGATCATCATGGCATCGTGACCAGGTCACTCGATCTTTTGAAATCTCTTGGCTTTCAAAACACAGCACATCTTGAAAGTCCCTTGGCTAATCATCTCCACATAGGAGCTTTGCTCTTTTCTCTAATTTCTTTTGCACTTGCGATGATTTTTTTTTTTTACACAAGCACTTGGACTTTGATAATCTTTCTTTCACATAAGATGGAGCCTTTTGGTTCTTCTTTTTTGACAGGCAATTTGGCTTTACTTTTACCAGGCACACTATTTTTTCATGCCCCCTAATTTTTGTCGAACTTTTTGCTCTTTGAACTCTTGGAGCTCTTATGACTTTCAAGATGCTTTTCACATTTTCTCGTAAATGTCAATTGTATGTAGTCAATCCTTATGCCTTGCCCTAGTGAAGGGAGATCATCACCGGTCGGGCTTCATAAATGAACAATTAGGCCCAAATTGGTTTAAACAGTGGGTGTCAATGTTCGGGTAGAGAAGGAAATGCTCTTCTTCACCTCAAGATGAGTTAAGCTTCGATGAGAATTCCTCTGAAGCTATCACCAAAAGATTGATGCAAGTGAAAGTAATAGAATCTTTCTCAATCTTTCGCTCTACATCTCAACCGTAACCTCTTATGTTGCCCCAATATAGTGTTGTTCTCGACAGGGGTATTTTTGAAGGATCATCTTTATTCAGCTGAAAGGGTTAGCAAAAGATTAGTGCAGTGAAGGAAACACCTTTATCATTTCAATCTTTGCGCTCAATGCGAATGAATCATTCATCCTAAGAGAAGTACGCTTTTCACTCAACTCTCAAAAGTGTTTGAATGATGTGTTTGAAAATGGCTTGCCTTTCTTCATCATAAGCACTTCTTATTTGGCATGGTTAACGTCTCCATTTTACTCTGTTGAGATCATCTAAGTAGATGAATCTCCATAGGAAAATTTGATTCAAAATGAACAACCCACAAAACGAGAAAACAATTTTGAGATAAAAAGGATGTTCAAAAAGTTTGTAGAAAGTTTTTTTTTCTCAATTATTCATTTTTGTGCTTGTTTCTAGGAAAGTGCTAAAGGTTATTTTTTGCAATGGAAATTCTCCATTCCATTTTTTTTATTTAATTTTGAGAAGAATGGTACTTACCTATGGCGTGGCGACTCGGTAACCCTATAAAGAATGTGAAAGAATATGTTAGTGCAAAAATCTTTAGGGATTGAAATGTTGGACATAATACATTATTACCCTTCATTTGCTTTCATCCTTTGGGTGCTAACATTTATTGGATTCACCCTCATGGATATTTGATAACTCGACAATACCCTTCACTTGCATTTGCCTTTAAGTGTTTGATGTTTTCCTATCAAAGAAAAAGAGAATCACGTGAGAGACGTTATCAAACTGAGCAATTGGCATCGACACAATTTACCCTTCACATGTTTTCGTTCTTCTAGTATGAACTTTGCCTGAAGTGGCTAGGATTGATTGAAAAATGGCTATATGGCGTTGATTTTATTCATGAAAAGCACTTCTTTATTATATACAACAATTCACAAAGTTCAATTCATGCTTTTTTCAAATGCCCTTTTTGAAGAGACATTTAATTGACAAAGAGCTTGAAAAATTTAAATATGGATTATTATGTGCTTTTCCAAGATCTTGCTTTGAAAGGAGGGGGATTGTTCCTTGTTTCCACATTTGGGAATATTGTTCTTTAGATTCTTTTGCCCATTTATTGCCTGCAAAGAAAAGATTGGACATGTTATTTCCTCACTTGAATGGGAATCATTTAGGAACTATACACATCCCTTCACGCCAAAATGGACAGTCAGGTCTTAGCCTGATTCCTTAGTAGAAGGCGCTGCTTCCACGGTCAAGGTGCAATTTTTTTCCCCATTTCTCACCCTGTAAGAAGAGGGGATGAAACAGGTTATCACCATACTTGATTAGGTTCAATTGAGGAACGATACATCCCTTCTTGATGAATTTGACAATGTTGTCCCAACACACTTCATTGGTGGGGGAATGAGAGATTTTTTTCTAAATCAAACGTTACTTCCCCACTCTTTATTCGACAAACCTTTATTCTGTTCGAGTCTGTCTTGTACCAAAGAAAAGGATATGTCATTTTTTATGCTAAAGAGAATCAAGTTTAGGAACGAAATACATTCTTTTCCAAATTCAGGCAATCAACATCCCAAGGTATCTCTTATGGAGGAAGGGATAATATTGCCCCTCTGTTTCATTTGAATCTGTCTTTGTTTAAGATGAACATGACTTAATAATGCTCCATCGCGTTTGTTGAAACGTTACAAAACTTGATACTCTTGATGTCTCCTTGACAATGAAAAGAAAGTCATGTCAGAAATGGTATTAGAAATGGATAATTGGAATCGATATAGTTTACTCTTCCTTCGAATTCGCCTTTTTGGATGCTTGGCAACTCCCTTCATTTGTCTCATCATGCAAAGTGAATGAGAACGATGGGCTATTTTGGCACCTAAGGCATTTACGTCATTTCCTTGCGATAAAGCAAATAACAAAGTAGCATTTTGTGACACGAATCTCTAAAGTTGATTGCATAAAGTTTTTGCAACCAAATGTTCAAATGCTTTAATTGCCAAAATGCGCAAGAGCCCTAGTGCTAGCCTTTTAATAACATATAATGCGGCTTTTGATAAAGCTCATAAAAAAATAAAAAAAAATTGGTGATGGTGATGCCCAACCTCCAAATAAAGAAACTTCCTAAAACGGGATTCAAATTCGTTCCGCCTCTATGGAAGATTGGCGCCGACAAAATCTCAATGCATGCTTGCTCCTCGAGTTCCATAAGCCTACACTTTTATCGTTTAGAAGGAGCAGATGCCGATCTCAAATAAACTCCTCATTTTACCTGAGAAAGTGACCACATGAAGAGAGAGCCTTAAGCAAAGCTTTCTTGAAATTCATTTTCAAAACATTTTGAAGGTAGATGTAAAGGTTCGTTTGAAACACTAGTTTTTTTTTTTTTTTTTTTTTTAAAGATGATTTTCATGAAAATGAATTCCATCATTAAAAAATGTGAGTCGCATGATTTACAAAAGCATCAATTGGATTCGCCAATCAAAACCCAAAATGGAAAACATGATTCTTAACAAGAATAAAAACAATGATAAAATACAAGAAACTCTTGCATAGATAAGAGTAAAAATCAACTCTTGTCCTAACTCTAGAATTCACTTCTCTATGTGATCAAACACGAGAATGTCAAGGAGCATCACGCATAACCTGCAAAAAGACAACAATGTCAATATGTGAATGAGAAAATGATCTCTCAATGAGGTTGCTTCTTACAACAAAATCGAGGCAACGGTACATGCCCCATAGTCCTTATTACGGGATTTTAGTATTTCACCAAGATTTTATCATGAGAGAAGACATCATTAAAAAAAAAAAAAAATCGATCCACAGCCATCAATCGAACATCCACTCTTATTCTAAAAGTTTCATATGCAAAAGTGGCATTGATTTTTTAAAGATTGATTTATGATTTTACTCCTACAAAAATAATGTAACTTTTATTTTGAGAAATCTGTACACTAAGGGTGCATTTGTTTCGCGGAATACATTTTCGGGGAAAACATTTTCCTCATTTTCCGGTGTTTGGGTCACTTAAAAAAATGAGTCAATAGAAAACGTTTTCCTAGTTAACAAAAAATGTTTTCCTAGCAAAGTTTAGATTCAGGAAAATGATTTCCCCTTTCAAAGGATCGAAAAACGTTTTCCAAATCTACCAAAGCTTAGATTCGATGCTTGGTTTACAAACAATTATTCTTATAAAATATATATTTAAAAAAAAGAATTTGAATTTTTTATTTTAAAAAAAATTAAAATTTGGAAAACGCTTTAAAAATAAAATTAAAAAATTTGAATTTGCTGCTTTTTCTTTTTCTTTTGTTCCTTTTTCTTTTTGTTTCTTCCTCACCCGTCACCGGCCACAAGGACGGCCAGTGTGCTCTGGTCTCACCAGATCGAGCAATCTCATGGCCTTCGACAACAAGGCTTGAGCTTGCCCGAGGCCGATGAGCCTCAAGCCTCGCTAAATCGGGTGAGCTCATGGCCTCCAGTGATGAGGCTCAAGCCTCGCCAGATTGGGTGAGCTCGCCGCCTCTGGTGACAACTGGAGCTCACCCCTTGTAAGCCAACTAGGAATGAACTGCCAGAGGAAGCAAAAGGGATGGCGTGAGGAAGTTGAGGAGTAAAGGACAAGAAGAAGGAAAAAGAGAAACAGAAAAAGGAAATAAAAAGGAAATAAAAAGAAAGAAAGAAAAATAGAAAATAAAAGTAAAAAAAAAACAACAATATTAAAAATTTGAATTTTTTTAAATTAAGAATTCATTTTTTTCCTTTGATGAAGTGTGAAATTATTTTTTAATGTGATCCAAACGACAGAAAAGATTTTCAATTATACATTACCAAACAAAGGAAAACAAACTATATTCTTGGAAAATGCTTTCCCGGAAAGCATTTTCCTTGATCATTGAGTTTTTCGTGAAACAAACGCACCCTAAATGTTATTTGAATTTCAATTCCCATAATGTAAGAAGGAAAGAATTTGATTAAAAATGCAATTTCAATTTTTGTGCCACAATACATAATCACGACTTGGAAGAATTTTTGGACAACTTATGAGTTTGAGCCCATGACTGAAAATTCAAACAAAACCATGCGCTCAACAGGGCAAAATCAAAGGAGTTTAAAACTTGCATTCAATATTCACTTATTAAGAGTGATTGCCAATTTTTTCAATTATAAGCCCACATCACAAAGGACATTCAATTGGTCTCCATGGATTTTAAAATGGAAGTTCAATACAAAATGAGCAAATAAAAAGGAAATGATACTTACAATGGGTGCCAACTTTTGTCTTTATTTTTGTTTTTTATTTAAATTACAAAGACACGCATATGGGATGTGGTTCAATTTCTACTCTAAATGGCCCAAAATGGAGTCATAGGATCACCGGACCGAACCAACAAGATCGTGGCTAGGTCGTGTTACCCATGACTCTGGCTTTGTCAAAGAACCAACTTGTGTCGCATGATTGCAAACCAAGGTGGGGACCTTTGATATCAGGAAAGAAATTTCGGGGTTGAGATGGGCGACTCGTACTACATAGTTGTAGTCAAAGTGGTATCCACCTCAACACCATCCTAAGTGACCCTATGCGACCTAGGTCTGGCAGCAGGTAGTGTGTCATGGTGTAGTGCAATGTAGGGAACACAGGCATGACAATTTATAATCAATCAGCACTTTGAAATTTAAAGCATATACATTCACTCCAAACTCTACACCTGCAAGACAAGGGGTTAACAATCACTCTTCCCCTTATAACTCCAATTCCACGTAGACATTTAACATTCGACATGTTAGGGATGTACCTCGGATCCTCACTACAAAGCAATAATATTTTTGAACAATATCAATTTTGGCCTAAGTCCTCTAAGGTCTAAAACCATTCCCCAGTGAAATCGCCAAGCTGTCACGACCTACCCCTCGGGGGGAGGGAATAAGTTTAGGGGTATTAACTAAAAGACAAACCTAAGGCTCATGATTAGATGCGAGCTCTCCCAAGCCCATACCTCGAGCGACATTGGGGGATTCTTAAAAAAATTGTAATGAGGAGTTGCCACTAGCCTATTGAGGTCGGCTAGAAACTAAGTGAGATATGAGAATGTATCACACTTCCTACGCAATTAGAGAACCTAGGGTCAGGGACTTGATTACACTAATTAATCAAGTAGTGCCCTTTCGGTACTTAATCTTATTCATTTTAAGAGAAAGATTTTTGTCATGTAGTTTGGATTGATTTTACACCTATCCACCAACATTTGAAGTGATCATATGTGTATGCAATCATTAAAATACTGATTATAGCTACCAAGATCCTAATTGCAGAAAAATTGAGTACGTGATATTAAACATTCGCAAACGTAATTAAATATGCAAATTAAACATGCGATATAATCAATATACGAGCAAATAAATACATAATTACACTAAGAAGGCAATACATGGCAATTCCCAACCAAATCCTGCATTTTTTAGATTTTTGAAAAAAATTTCGGAAAAAAGAAAAATATATATATTTTTTACTTTTTTTTTTTTGGCGAACCCGGTCTGACCTGACCCGGGTCTGACCCGATCGGGCGGGTTGGTCCGATCCGCCCGAGTCTGGCCCGGATAGGGGCGGTTCGAGTCAAAACCGCCGAGGTCAAGCCCAACAAACCCTGGTCATGTGGCACCCCCAAACGGCCCCCGATCCGTTAGAGTCGCCACAGTTCGCTTATCTTTCACTTATCCTGATAATATATTGCTCTGATACCATAGAATTATAATAGGTCCATATGTCCTGGGGGTTTATATCTTTTAAATCGGTCCCTGTGCAGTTTATATAGCGGAAGCACAATCAACATCTCCCTATCAAAATTTTTAGAAACGATGCACACCTACTAGACATTTTTATAAGTCAAAGCCGAACATTTTTATTTACATAGACTTGATAGACATCATCAGTTGGTACACCAAAATTTGCCATGGTTTTTCTATACCCAGCTACATACCAAAAGATAACCGACTTCCCCCTTTCTTTTCCTTTTCAAACAGTTATATACAGAAGTCTATCGGTCAGTGTCAGCGATCCAAAAATGCTTCATCTGCTAACCATCACTCTCAGTCACACCCAGTCCGGTCCATCAGCTGGTGGTGCCGGCAACATCCCCAGCATGATCCCATCACGGCAAACGAACATAGCGAAACACTCCTGAATCACTAGGTCGACGAGCGAACCAATGTCATACAAGACCAGTACCCGCACTCGAACGAAGACTAACCCTCGTATCTCGAGATGGTGGTGCTCCGAACACTCACACTCAAGGTCAACCGGAATACCGTAAAATGTGTTGGGGGTGACTGGTAGCAGAGGCATATCTTCTAGTCTCAAATGTTAGTCCCCAAACGGGGTGAGTACAACCACTCAGCAGTAAAAGATTCATTAAGCTATATCGTGCAGTACCATCAATATCTAGATTCATCCAAGATAGACAAAAACAGGTAATCAAAGGATAAGTATGCATCAAAATCATGAAATTCTTTAATACAATGGCAAGTACAATTTCGAAACCCTCAAGATGCGTCATGTCCAGTTACACAAGTCCCAATCATAGGGTCAAACTGTTATGACACGTCCCATTCCATGCCATACAATTTAGTCCTATAACCAGACCACACGCACACTTAGTAGAACCATCAGTTTTAATATTCAAATGGTTTCATTCCCCAGAGGACCAATGTTTGCATCCTTCTAGGATTCCACACCCAACCCTGGCATCGCGGAAGCCTCTGACATTCAGCCACTTAGGGCCACCGGGTATTCGGACCGTGTCGAGTCACACCTCCAGGCATCTCGTACCCCACCTGGCATCACGAGGAATCCTCCAAGGGTGTGCCATGAAAATGGTTACCTCGGCCCTCCGAATTTACGTACCGGCAAGCATACAACCGAGCATCCCGTAGCTCCTGAGGAAAAACCTCTGGCATTCAGCCACTAGAGCCACTGGGCATCCACAAGGCATCGACTCACTCAATCCTTTGGGCCTCCCGACTCCCGGGGCATCGTTGACCCGAGGGTCCAATGGTAAAATTTAATATCTTAATTTCCAAAAAAACATGTTCAATGCTATGACATTGGAAATCACATGAGTTTCATTGAAATCTTTGGTGTTGAATGATATGTCGAATGCCAAAATCCATCACGTCCAATAACAACTCAAGATGCATTCACCTTTTGGAACAAGTTGAGCAATTTCGGAGTAAAACAGCTCAAAAACCAGAATGCACAGTTTTAATAGAAATTTCCGAATAACCCCTAAATGAATTCAGAAAATTCCAAAATTTTGATATGTTGTAAATAAGACCTAAAGGAACAAGTTTCATGAGGAACACTAAGCAAAAATAGTTATGTATGAGTTGCAACAGATCACATAACTCAGTTCCAAATTCATTCCAGAATCTACACTTCCACAGTAAAGTACCGCACATTGAAATAGACTTATAACACTATATATGAATTTCGAAAAATCTGACTAATTGAACAACTCCTTAAAGCTTTCATGAAGAAATCAAGAACAAAATATTGATAGAGATTTCCACAGAAAATCGATAAGATCATTAGGCTACACATGAGCAATTCCGGACCACAGGAATTCAATAGAATCCGATGCCTATTCCTTGACAAATTTTACTTTAAAAAAATATCCATCCAAAACTATATTTCATAATGTCATTCGAAGGAATTAAAAGTACCTTTAAAACCAAAGTGTTTCCTCAATTTCTCAATCCATGTGGCACCCCGAAACGCCTGAGGTCACCACAGATACCAAAGAAGAACCTTTGTTCCTAGGCAGATTTTTTTTTTTTTTATAACAACGGTCCCAGCGCATCTTATTTGCGGAAGCATAATCAAGTCTTACTAATTCTCCCTCCAACAACCATGATACAATTGCACACCACTAAACATCATAAGAAAAGATAAAGCCACGACACTTTTATTTACATATTTTCATGATGGATTTTCTCGGGTCGATACAACAAAAGAAAGGCCAAGACTTTTCGCTACACTCGGCCATAACCCCAAAAAGAGACAACTCGACCCCCTAAGATGATCATGCAAAATCCTCCATCAACTAGTGTCGGCTATTGTCCAAAAAGTTGCAGCTCCTACTTCTCACGCACGGGCCATCACACCCATCCCGATGCATCGGGCGGTGGCAGCGGCACCATCCCCCGCATCACTCCGTCTTAACGAACGTGAACGGATATGAACTCATGTATGACCAGGCCCCCAGCCAGGCCTACATTATACATCACTATCGCACGAACCCGAATGAACATCAGACCAGGAATGGTGGGACAGTCGATCTCCACACACTCGACCTCCACGTCCGAAGGAAGGCCGTAAAAGACGCCCCACGTGACGGCAGGGAGCGGCATCTTTCTAATATGAAATGTTGGTCCCCGAAGGGATGAGTACAGCCACTCAGCAGGTAAAGGACCCAATAAATCACTCAATGCATCATACAATACAATCATCACAATCATAGCATAATATATGTCATCCATGCATCCAAGCATAACTTACCTTGAAGCCATGCATATGTTATCATACCACATGTACATACATCCTCATGTAATTACCACCATCATCGTATCATACATGTACCATCATGCCATAGGTGCAAATACATCCATGCACTCATCATCATCATGTCATGCATGTACCATCATGCCATAGGTGCACATACATCCATGCACTCACCATCATCATGTCATGCATGTACCATCATGCCATAGGTGCACATACATCCATGCACTCACCATCATCATGTCATATGTACCATATCATGCATGATTCAATTTCAATTTCCAAATTTTATTCTTTCATTTTGAACCACCACATTTCTCTTTCCCGGGACCAGTATTTGCATCCCACATTTATCGCTCGCACCCCACCTAGCATCGCGAGGAACCTCTAGCACAAACCTCCGAGCATCCGGCACAATACCTGCCAGGCATCTCGTACCCCAACTGGCATCATGAGATATCCCCCGGCACAAACCTCCGGGCCTTACGGCTCCCCACGCTCCGGGCATCTCGAAACTCCCGAGGACCCTCTGGCATCCAGCCTTTTTAAGGCCACCGGGCATCCAACACTCCCTAGCTAGGCATCCCGACACTCCTGGGCCATCGTCGGCTCACACCTCCGACGGCCTTCTCACTTATCATAGTTCACATTTACAATTATGGCTCAATTTCAACATGGCATATGATGTGATGACAAACAAGATCATTTTCATCATTTGATTCTTACGTGCATTTTCAATCATCATCATACATGCAACAAGATACAATCACTTATGACAATGCAATTCATGGGGTCCATACGACTTAGAATAATCCACACATCATGTCTTTTTGAGTTTTACCAAATTCCAGCTTACACAATTTCGGAAAACATGTAGATTAAATATCCATATGATCTTCAAAAATCATACAATCAGAGCATGTAATAGACAAGACATAAAGGTAAAAATTTCATGAAGAACACATGCCCAAAAGAGCTTCACATCAGAAGATATAGCTCACACAATATAGCATGCAAACTTCGAATAAAATCAGATTGCGCAGTTCTTGAAATATTTCGATTAAAATACCTGAATGACCTCCAAAAATTATGAAATTTTACCAGGTTGTATTCAAGACCCCAAGGTAGATTTTTTATGAAGACATCTAGGCCATATTCGCTCTAGATAATTAACTATGGCCGGACGAAGCTACTGTACCTAGTACCGAAACAGTCCAGTTTAGCTGTCTCCGAAAAATCGAAGTTTTTCCTACTTATCTTTCTTTATTTCCTCTTAAATTTTGATATGTTTTGCCTCAAGATGTCCACTACAACTTTCTTTAAGGAATCTAGGTGATATTCTCAAAGGATAGTCACCATTTAGTCCACGAAGTCTCGGGAGTCCAGTACCATATTTCCAGATCTGTCGTCTTCAAAAGAAAATCGTTTCACTAGGCTAAACTTGCTCATTTTATCTCAAATTTGAGTATGTTAATCTTCAGAATGTTATATACAACTTTCTTGAAGAAGTCGAAGTGAAAAGCTTAGTAAAAAGTGACATGCACCACACAAAACCACCAAGAGGTCAACTAAACAGTTTCAGATCTAGCCTTTTCGTAGAGGAAGGGTTTCACCCCTTAAAACTCAACCATTTGATCTCCCATTTTATTATATTATACTTTGAGATGTTTTCTACAACTTTCATGAAGAAGTCAAAGTCAAAATCCAACTCAAAACCCGCATGTAAGCCTTCACAACGTTTGGGGTCAGGCGGCACACTCGAAAACAGCAAGCTATTTCAAAAACTACACACTCTAGTTTCGGTTTCTCATACCCTAATCACCCGAGATTTACCACTACTCAATCACACATGCAAGAGACAACATGCAGGAGTGGAATATGGATCCTAACTTGCCTTTGTACCGAGCTACAGCAAGCACGACGGACGACGGACGCACGACGACAGGTGACGGACGAGCGGACGGACGGACGGACACACCGCTTCTTCCTCCTCTCTCGGTTCCTCACTCTCTCGGCAACCCTCTCCCTCTCTCTCACTCTCTCAAAACCAGCCACTCCCTCTCTCTCTTTCTTTTTGGTTGCTTAAATACTTGCATGCTTCCCTTTTTGCGTGGAGGGACACTTGTCCCTAAGAAGGAGACAAGTGTCTCCCTTGTTGAAGACACTTGGAGGAGGCCATGCGGCTCCTCCTCCCCCCTCCATGCGTCAACAGCCCAATGGGCTTCATGGGCCTGGTTTTGGGCCGAAGTGGTGGGGGTCTTGGGCTGGGTTTTTGGGCTAGCTTGGCCTAAGAATTTCGGCCCACTAACCTTTTAATAATCTATTAACATTTTCCACTTAAATAAATACCTAACTTGCAAAAATAATAAGGCCATAAAACTTGTAGTCACAAATCCATAAATTCCAATTTATAATACATATGGCCAATGATAGAATTTTCTTTCCTATCACATAATTATCCATTAAAAGCTTGGCCATAAATCTTATTGCAAATTATGGATTAAATGGCTATAAAATAACTTAATGGTACTTCCATCTCCTATTCATAGACTTTAATGTAACTAAAGGTTGTCAAGAATTTTGGGATGCCACAATCCATTTCAACTCTACCCATCCAACATCCAACATCCAACATCCACAACCCAAACATCTCCAAGTCTATTGCACTACATTAGACAATTCACAGCATGCACAACATAGACTAATGAACTTTTACTTGCCTCACTCCTAAGCTCAATCGACAAACCAAACGGAGAGGTCGTGGGTCTTCAAACGCGGCTCAACTACAGCGAAGACAGGCGGCGTCGACGGCGGCAGCACTGTGCTCGACGGAAGGGCGACCTCCTCCTTTCTCACGCCGTGCCCTCTCTTGCGCGTCCACTTCTCATGCCTACAGCCCTCTTGATTGCTCACTTTCTCTCTGCTCAAAAAATGTGCTCGGTTCACTCTCTCTCTCTCTCTCCCTCGACTAATCCGCCCCTTTTCACCTCAATTAAATTCACTAATTAGCCATTTGCATGTTGATTTTTCAGTGGCTGCAACTACATTGGACAAGTGGAGGAGGCATGACTCGGCTGTGGCTCCTTGGCCTTCGCTGGCTTCCTCACACGAAGCAACGTGGCCTCCTCTGGCCTTGCTTCAGTCAACACTTCTTAAATTAGTTGACCCAATGATGTCCGAATTGGGGAGAGATGAGGTGGCTTGGACGTGGATGGCATCCTCCTCTCTGCACGGGCATGCATGTTCTTCATGCATGGCCAAATTTCATTTCTTTCGGCCCTCTAAAATCAATTGATTAAAAATAATCCAAATTCCTCTCTTATTCTACATACACTTAAGTGGTCTAATTGAGTCAAGTCATCAAAAGAAATATGTACATAAATCGGCGGGATCTAACATCGGTGTCGATGACAAAGTCCGATAATAAATTCATCAATCCACGATGTGTCGTCATTTTTCTGAAGTTGGAAAAATTTTACTAATGAGATTGGTCTCACCAATGATAGTATGTAGGGATGAGATTATATCTTGTTTAATGATCGAACCATTACAATACGTAGCGCATTGGCCCAATGATGAAAATAAAACAACATCCACTGTGGTGTTGATAATTTAGTTCGATGATGCTTCCGTTACTTAATCATGGACCGTCACATATCTAAGGGTCGGCACAAAATTTTCGGATGCCACAATTCTTCCCTTCTTTAGAGAATTTCATCCTCGAAATTGTACGTTACTTATGTCTTGTCAAACAAATGAGGGCATCTTTCCCTCATTCTCTTTTCACCTTCCCATGTGGCTTCTTCCATATCATGATGTTGCCACAATACCTTAACTAGAGGAATTTTCTTCGTCCGAAGGACTTGTTCTTTTTTATCCAATACCCGAATCGGCTCTTCCAGGTATCTCACTTTCTCATCCACTTTGATGGCTTCATGATCGGGTATGTGACCAGGATTCGACTGGTACTTCTTCAGCATCGACACATGGAATACATCATGTATATTTTCCAGTTTAGGAGGCAATGCTAGCCAATAAGCTACATCTCCTATCCTTTCAAGTATTTCAAAAGGTCTAACAAATCTATGGCTCAACTTGCCTTTCACTCCAAATCGTGATATTCCTTTCATCAAAGATACTTTAAGGACTACATGGTCTCCTACATTAAACTCCAAAGGCCTTCAACGCCTATCTACGTAGTCTTTCTGTCGGCTTTGGGCTGTCTTAAGTCTTTTCCTTATGATCTCAACAACCTCTATAGTAACTTGTACCAACTCAGGCCCTATCAATTTCTTTTCACCTACTTCATTCCAACAGACAGGGGTCCTACATCTCCTCCCATACAATGCTTCATAGGGAGCCATACCTATACTTTTCTGAAAACTATTGTTATAGGAGAATTCTACTAAATGCAATCTTTCATCCCAACTTCCTTTAAAATCAATCACGCAAGCTCTTAACATGTCCTCTAATGCCTGGATCACTCTTTCTGTTTGTTCGTCTATCTGTGGATGAAAAGTAGTACTAAACTGGAGCTTAGTCCCTAAGGCAGTTTGAAGACTTCGCCAAAAGTTTGAAGTAAATCTTAGGTCTCGATATGATGTAATAGTTACAAGAACACCATGTAAGCGTATGACTTGGCTTACATATATCTCAGCATATTTATCCATCGGATAGTCTATGCGGACTGCTAGGAAATGGGCAGACTTAGTCAAGCAATCCATTATCACCTAGATAGAGTCGTGACCACTTGATGTCCTTGGTAATTGTAGCACCCCGAACCCTTCGAAGGTCACCACAAGCACCAATGTTACTCCTTATTACCCTTTCATCTTATACTTAGAAGAAGCGTCGTTATTCACAGGCATTTAAAAAAAAAGCGATCCCAGCGCGACTCATTAGCGGAAGCAAAATAAAGCATCACCATCTCTCCCCCTACCAACCATGATACCAATACACACCACTATTCACCATGATTTTATAGACAAGCCACGACACTTTATTTACATATACTTTCAAGACGGGACTCCTTTTGGGTCGATACATAAAAAGGAAAAGCTAGGACTTAGCCATGTCCAGCCTAAAACCTCAAAAAGGATCCTCGACCCACTACATCACATGCGCACAACCAGCATAAGTGTCGGCTAACTATCCCCAAAAAACAACAGCCCCTACTCGTCACGCATGGGCCTCACACCCAGTTCGGTGCGTCAGGCAGTGGCGGTGGCAGCATCCCTCTCATCACCCCATCGCGGCGAACGTGGACGGAGACGAACTCCTGGACGACTGGGCCCCCAGCCAGGCCTATGTCGTATGTGACAAAACAGCACACACGTATGTAGGTGAGTCCAGGCACAAAAGGACAGCTGAACTCCTCAAACTCTACCTCGACGTCGAACAGTAACTCGTAAAATGCACCCCGCGCGACGGCAGGAAGCGGCATGCTGCTAATCTGAAATGTTGGTCCCCAAAGGGGTGAGTACAACCACTCAGCAGGTAAAAGAATCCAATAACCACTCAATGCATCATACAAGTCATACATGCATTGCAGGCGTTACTTACCTTGAAGCCATGTGCATACTATCATGCATCATCATCACAATCATAACACATACATGTGTATCATCATCGTATCATACATGTCATCATTATCATGGCATCATTCACATCACACATGTCATCATCACCATGGCATCATCATATCATATATGTCATCATCATCATGGCATCATTCACATCACACATGTCATCTTGCCATATCATATATCATCATCATCATCATGCATATCATCATTGCCATGGGTGATCATCATCATGTCACATCACATTATCATCATCATCATGCATATCATCATCATGCCATGGTTTAATTTCCACTTTTAACTTTCAATTTGATCACCACATCACCCATTCCTCAAATCATCAATTTTATTATCCCCTCGGGCAAAGACCTCCGAGGCTTTCGGCATTCAGCCATCCAGGCCACCGGGCATCCGGCCCCCCACATTCCGGGCATCTCGCATCCCAACTGGCATCACGAGGCATTCCCTTCGGGCAAAGACCTCCAACATGGCTTCCGGCATTTACACTCCCTGGCCGGGCATCCCGCACCCCAAATCCTGGCATCGCAAGGTATTCCCCTTCAGGCAGAAACCTCTGACAGGGCTTCCGGCACCCCCACGTTCTGGGCATCCTGAATCTCCCAAGGCCATCCGTCAATGCATCTCTATACATTCCGGGCATTATCCTCCACCACAACTACCTCCTCACTTATCATTATCCATGTTTACCAATTTCAGTCTTAATTTAGCATGGCATATGACGTGACATCAAGCAAGTCATACTTGGCATGAAATTCACACATGCATCTCAATTCAATGTCATGCATACACCAAGACCTCATCATACATGGGACATGGTATAATTATTTATTAATAAATTTAATGGGATTTATGGCCAATAAAATAATCCATTTTATTTTATTTTATCTTATTTTATTTTATTTTTTATTTAAATTTCAACTTGTGTCATTTTCATAAATATTAAATTTAATATCTATAAATTCCCAAAATTATAAAAATTAAAGCAATTATTAAACAAGCCAATAGGATGACAATTACATGCAAAATTCATGGCCAAATAGAATTTTACACAATCTCACAATTTTCACGAAACATCATATGATTTTCGGATGAAACCAGAACGCACGGTTTCCGAATAAATTCGATTAAAATATCCATACGGCCTCCAAAATTACGAAATTTTACCGGGTTATAGCCAAGACATTTTCGTACAACTTTCATGAAGACTTCCAAGCCAGATTCTTTTTAGATTATTTTATACAGTCTCACGAAGCTTCTGGATCCTTTACCGAATCGTCCAGTGTATGCTTCTCCAAAATACTGAGTTTTCACCTACCTATTCTCTTTCGTGTCCCCTGAAATTTGGATATGTTATACATCAAGATGTCCTCTACAAGTTTCATGAAGAAATCCAAGTCAAATAACCAAAGTATAGTCGTCATTTAGGTCCATGAAATCTCGGTGTCCCAAAATACATCTCCAGAATCACCGTCTTCAAGATCTAGTCGATTTACTAGGCTATACTTGTTCATTTTACTTCAAGAAGCAGTAAGATAAGAAGTGAACCAATGATGCTCCTGTACAGCTTTTGATCTACTTTCTTCCCTTCTTTATCTTTGTCTATCTTCAAAGAACATGACATCGGTATGTCGGTCTTTTTGCACTTTTCCAGTCCAAACCTTTTAACAAGATCATTTGCATACTTTTCTTGATGAATGAAAGTTCCTTCCTCCATTTGTTTCACTTGGAGGCCGAGAAAGAATGTTAACTCTCCCATCATACTCATTTCAAACTTATCCAGAATAGACTTTGAAAATTTCTTGCATAGACTTTCATTAGGGGATCCAAAAATAATATCATCCACATATATTTGAACAAGTAAAAAGCTTTTGTTTTCCTTTTTGATAAACAATGTAGTATCTACTTTACCTTTGACAAAACCATTCTGTATTAGGAACTTACGTAGTCTGTCGTACCAAGCTCAAGGTACTTGCTTTAAACCATACAGGGCCTTTTTCAGTCTGAAGACTGAATCTGGCTTCTTTGGGTCTTCAAACCCTGGAGGTTGTTCCACGTAAACTTCCTCATGGATAAATCCATTTAGGAAGGCACTTTTGACGTCCATTTGGAATAACCTGAAATTTTTATAACAGGCAAACACAAGTAATAGACGAATAGCTTCTAACCTTGCTACTGGTGCGTAAGTCTCATCATAGTCTATTCCTTCTTCTTGCGTATATCCCTTGGCCACGAGTCTTGCTTTGTTTCGTACGACTTTTCCTTTCTCATTCATCTTGTTCTTGAACACCCATTTAGCTCCAATAACAGTTTTGCCTTTTGGTTTAGATGTCAATTCCCAGACATCATTAATGTTAAACTATCTAAGCTCTTCTTACATAGCTTCAATCCAACTTTCATCAGATAAAGCTTCTTCTATGTTCTTTGGTTCAATTTCAGAAATGAGAGCCACAGCACTAGACTCTTTACGCCTTTTAGATTTGGTGCGAATTCCTTCATTGATTTCGCCGATAATGAGATCTTTGGGATGACTGGACTTATGCTTCCAGTTACTGGTTGATTTTTCTGTTTGATAATCTCTTTCTTTATTTGAATCTTCACGAATAGCTTGATGCTGGTCTTCTAGAGTCTGAGATGCTTCTTGAGTTGTGAGCCTTGGAGGGTCTGGAACAGGTTCAGACTCTTCATGATGAGTCAGACTGTATTCATCTTGCGTAGAGTCTTGGAATTTGACATTCATTGACTCCTCCACAAACTGGCTCTTATTGTTATAGATTCTATAGGCTTTGCTTGATGTAGAATGTCTAAGGAAGATGCCTTCATCTGATCTTTCTTCAAACTTACCAACTCGATCTTTTGCATTTTTCAAAATAAAGCATTTGCAACATGAAAGTATGAAACAATAGGCTTCTTACCTTTGAATAACTCATAAGGGGTTTTCTCTAGAATAGGTCTTAAGAAGACTCTATTAATGATATAGCATGCTGTTGAAACAGCTTCAGCCCAAAATCGTGAAGAAATCTTACTTTCAATTAAAAGAGTTCTAGCCACTTTTTGAAGAGATCTATTCTTTCTTTCCACAACTCCATTTTGCTCTGGAGTATATGGAGAAGAAAACACATGATTAAAACCAGATTTATCACAAAATTTTGTAAAATCTTGATTTTCAAATTCACCTCCATGATCTGTTCTTATACTTGAAATAACACGCCATTTTTCATTTTGAATCTTTTTAGCAAATTTTTCAAAATACGAGAAGGTTTCGAACTTACTTGCAAGGAAATATACCCAAGTAAAGCGGGAGTAGTCGTCCACAATTACTAGGCAATATTTCTTACCTCCAATGCTTTGGGTTCTGGTTGGTCCGAAGAGATCCATGTGCAGCAACTGTAGTACATGATTAGTAGAAACATGATTTGTTGGCTTAAATGAATTTCTTACCTGCTTTCCCAGAATACATGGAGTGCATGGATTGGACTTTTGGTATGGTAATTTAGGTAGACCTCGAACAAGTTGCTTTGATGAGATTTTGGCTAATTGCTTCATGTTGATGTGACCAAGCTTTCTGTGCCATAAGCTTGCTTCATCTTGAATTGAGATTAGGCATTGCGATTCATTTGGTTTCATGTCTAAGAGGTAGATATTTCCATGTCTTTGACCCATGAAAGACTGAGTAGAGTCTTTACTGATTCCAGAGCATGTTCCTTCTTGAAAGAAGATCTTGAAACCAGTATCACACAATTGGCTAATGCTGAGAAGATTGTAATTGAGTCCTTCCACTAGAGAGACATTGCTTATTGTGAGATTTCCAATTTTCACAGTTCCAAATCCCACAATACTTCCTTTGCTATTTCCTCCAAATGAAACTTTTCCACCATTTACTTGAACAAGCTTTATGAAGCAGTTTGAGTCTCCTGTCATGTGTCTTGAACATCCGCTGTCAAGATACCATTTTACCTTTTTCTTGATAGAGACCTGCATTTAAAAGAGAATCTCAAGCTTTCTTTGGTACCCAAATTTTCTTAGGTCCTTTGGTGTTAGTAAGATAAACATTATTAACCCATACTTTCTTAACAGGATTCCAAACCATAGGACATTCTTTTTCAAAGTGATTCGGACTGTTACACTTTGAACATCTGAGAGCATTTCGACCTACAGACTTTACAAAAACTTTCTTGAAATGATTTTTGTAAGCCTCTCTCGAGGGTCTTTTCTTAATTCTTTCTTTTACCTTAGGAAAGTCAATCAAGGGAATTGTTTCTGCTATCATACCTAGACCAGACTTATTAAAGTAAGGTTTTTGAGCTAAAAGTATCTTTTCAAGTTTTTCGGACCCTATTGAAAATTTCTTTGAAATATTTGATAAGTCAGTTTTTAAAAGAGCATTTTCTTTAAAAAGATTATCTTCATTTTCTTTAAGAGTTAAAACATTTAAGTCTAAACTTTTAACTCTTTCTTCTAAAACATTTTCCTTTTGTTTTAGAGCTGAGTTTTCCTTTTTAAGTTCGGAAATTCTTTTGAGAGAAGTCTTAAGACTAAAACACAGTTCATCAATGTATTTAGAAACTTTGACAGGAATTTTAAAATTACTTGCCTCAAATTCATTGTCTGAGTCTGATCCAGAATCTGAGTCTGAGTCTGATTATGCCATCAGACACAGGTTGGCATATTCATCATCACTTTCTTCACACTCTATATCACTCCAGGTTTCGGCTTTGAGAGCTTTTTGAAACTTTTCAGCTTTTCCTCTCTTCTTCTTCAGAAAAGGACAGTTGCGTCTGATGTGTCCCTTTTTCTTACATTCGAAGCAAACTACAACTTTGTTTGGTTCCTCATCATCAACAGACTTGGTCTACTGTCTCTGAAAACTTTGTTTCTTTGAGTTGAACCTTCTTCCTTTTCTATTCAGCTTTATGAATCTTCTTATCATAAGAGCAAGCTCCTCATCGTCCAGTTCATCTTCAGAATCTGTATCATCAGAATCATCATTTGATTTTAATGCAATGGATTTCTTACCTTTTGGATCTTCGTCTTCATTAACTCGTTCCACTTCATAAGACTAAAGAGTTCCAATCAGCTCGTCGATAGATAGTGGCATAATTCTTTGCGTCTCTCTTATTGAAGCCTTTATGTGATTCCAATCCTTGAAAAGTCCACGCAGTAGCTTGTTTACCTTCATGCGATCAGAAATTTTTTGTCCTTGATTCTCAAGACCATTGACAATATCTGTAAAATGGCTAAACATGTCAGTTATAGATTCTCCTGGTTTCATTTTGAAGGCTTCATATTGACCGAGGAATGTTAATTCTAGTCTCCTTCACTCGATCTGTTCCTTCATAGGTGATATGTAATCTATCCCAAACTTCTTTTGCTGTAACACAAGAAGATATTCTGTTATATTCAGTTGGTGACAAAGCACAATATAAATAGTAAATTGCTTTTGCATCGAGTGCTTGTCTTTTGATTATCTCTTCCTGAGTCATTCCGCTGGTCTCAACAGTTTCTTTCCCTCTCTCAGAGACTAATGCAGATGTTGTAATCCTTTCCATCAAAGTAGGGTTGTCTAGTATTGCTTTGCCCTTCAACCAGCCCTGGTGCCAGCATACTAGCCATGGATCTTTTACTCTGAAGTAAAACACTTCAAATAAAGTAAGTACACGAGCTCTGATACCAATTGATAGAGCTAGTATAAGTACCTAGAGGGGGGGTGAATAGGTATATAAAGATTTTTCTTGATAATTGCACAATACTAGACAGTTGATAGATTTGCAATAAACAATAATCAAAGTAAGATTGAGAGAAGGAAGGAGAGAATTGAACACGCGGTTTATAGTGGTTCGGCTTATTTCAAGCCTACGTCCACTCTTCTGCATTGACAGCCTATTGGCTGGATTCCACTATGCACAAAGAGATGTTACAGCGTTGATCTTCCTTGATTTCTCGGTGTAGGTGATCTACCACACTCGCTCAAGGAATCACTAAGTATAGACTCTCTTTGTGTATACAATCTCGCTCAAAATGTATCGACTAATAATCAAGGAGCTTCAGACTCTGGAATTTCTCTATCGATCATGCACTAAAGCAACTAGAACGTCTTCCTTTTATACTCCTTTATGCCATCATACCCATTGGCACTTACCAAATGAATTCCTCCAATCTACCCGTTGGACGGAATCAATCAAGAAGATCATTCGAGCTATTAAAGGAACCTGACGATAGCCCATCAATCATGTTCGCCCGTACAATCAGGATCTTGGTTTCCAAGAATAGAACCTTCCAAGAATATTTCGTCAATCATCGGATCTTCAAATGATCTTGATAAAAGAATCTGTTATATTTATCCAGCCAAGAGATCTTCTCCAGATGATAGGACTAAATCCTCAACCAAATACTTCGGCTTTGGATTGCCTTCGTCACTGGATTAGAAAAACTGTCAATGATAATAGTCTTGAGTCTTGAGTCTTGAGTCTTGAGATTTGAAAGTCTTCAGACTCTAAACAGAAGGTCTGCAATTATCCAGACTAGACTGATAGAAACGTTTTGTCAGCTTCAAAATATTCTGGAAAGATTTCTCCAACACCGGTCACCTTCTTCTTGGGCCTCAATGGGCCGGCGACAGCCCTTCCGTAGGCCTCCATTTGGGCCGACCAACTTGGCCCATCAAGGCTTTGGCCAATGGGCCTAAGGCCCAACCCAAAAATTGACTTTTCCCCCTTTTTTTTTTTAATTTCTTCTATAAATATTTTTAATTTTAATTTTCAACATGGCCAAAGTCTTGTGACATTTTGTTTATTGAAATTTAATTTATAAAGTACATGGCCAAGCATAGATCATTAATCTATCAAATTTAAATTCTCACAATCATATGCACAAATCATCTATTTAAAAAGACTAATGGCTAAAGCATAAGCCTTAGGAAATTTTATTACCTAATTAGAGATTTTAACACACCTTATGGCTTAACATTTTAGGATGCCACAGTAATCCTTGCACGAAATCCATCGTCACATGCTCCCATTTCCATTTTGGTATATCTAATGGTCTCAACAGTCCTGCGGGTTTGCGGTGTTCCGCTTTCACTTTCTGACATGTTAAGCACTGGGAAACGTGTTTGACTATATCTGCCTTCATACCATTCCACCAATATTGTTGGCGTAAATTCATGTACATCTTTGTACTACCCGGATGAATGCTATAGTTACTCTTATGTGCTTCCGACAGGATTTCTCTCTTCACTTCCTCATTGTCGGAAACACAGAATCGTCCCTAACATCTTACCACCCCATCTTCAGAGACTTGAAATTCTGGTCTTTTTCCTAAAGACACAGCATTTCGTACTTTCACTATTTCCGGATCAGATTCTTGCATAATCTTAATTTTCTGAATAATCTTCGGTTCAATCCTCAATGCAGTAAGCATGCCGGTAAGGTGATCTACTTCCAATTTAAACTCTAAGTCTGCTACTGACTTTACCAGATTCCATTCTGTTATTCTCATACCGGCCATAGCCATAGCCGACTTATTGTTGGAGAAATATTTTTAGAATATTTTGAAGCTGACAAAAAGTTTCTATCAGTCTAGTCTGAAGCATTGCAGACCCTTCTGTTTAGAGTCTGAAGATCTTCAGATCACCAGACTCAGCACTTAAGACTCAAGACTCAAGACTATTCTCATTGACAGTTTCTAATCTAGTGACGAAGGCAATCCAAAGCTAAAGTGTTTGGTTGAGGATTTGGTCTTATCCATTGGAGAAGATCTCTTGGCTGGATATGATACAATGGATTCTTTTATTCGTAATCAAGATCGTTTGAAGATCCGATGATTGACGAAATATTCTTGGAAACCAAGATCCTCGTTGTATGGGCGAATAGGATTGATGGGCTATCGACATGTTCCTTTAATAGCTCGAATGATCTTCTTTATTGATTCTGTCCAACGGGAAGTTTGGAAGAATTCCTTTGGTAAGTGCCAACGGGTATGATGGCATAAAGGAGTATAAAAGGATGACGTTCAAGTTGTTCTAGTGTATGCACGATAGAGAAATTCCAGAGTCTGAAGCACCTTGATTATTAGTCGATACATATTGAGCAAAACTGTATACACAAAAGAGAGTCTATACTTAGTGATACCTTGAGGGAGTGTGGTAGATCTTCTACACCGTGAAATCAAGGAAGAACAAAGTCTTTGTAACATCTCTTTGTTCATAGTGGAATCCAGCCAGTGGGCTGTCAGTGCAGAAGAGTGGACGTAGGCTTGAAATAAGCCGAATCACTATAAACCTTGCGTTCAATTTTCTCTTCCCTTCTCTCAGTCTTACTTTGATTGTTGTTTGTCTCAATTTTATCAACTGTCTAGTATTGTGTGATTATCGAGAAAAATTATTTATATACCTATTCACCCCCCCTCTAGATACTTATACTAGCTATATCAATTGGTATTAGAGCCCGTGTACTCACTTTATTTGAAGTGTTTTACTTCAGAGTAAAAGATCCATGGCTAGTATGCTAGCTCCAGGGCTGGTGGAAGGGCAAAGCAATACCAAACCACCCTACTTTGATGGAAAGGATTACAACATCTGGAAAAACAAGATGAAAGCATTCCTACGATCAAAGGATCCTCTAGAATGGGACATTGTAGAAAAAAGAATTACTCCTACAGCTGCATCTGTCTCAGAGAGAGGGAAAGTAACTATTGAGACCAGCGGAATGACTCAGGAAGAGATAATCAAGAGACAAGCACTCGATGCAAAAGTAATTTATTCTTTATATTGTGCTTTGTCACCAACTGAATATAACAGAATATCTTCTTGTGTTACAGCAAAAGAAGTCTGGGACAGATTACATATCACCTATGAAGGAACAGATCGAGTGAAGGAAACCAGAATTAACATTCTCCTCGGTCAATATGAAGCCTTCAAAATGAAATCAGGAGAATCTATAACTGACATGTTTAACCGTTTTACAGATATCGTCAATGGTCTTGAAAATCAAAGACAACCAATTTCTAATCCCATGAAGGTAAACAAGCTACTGCGTGGACTCTCCAAGGATTGGAATCACATAAAGACTTCAATAAGAGAGACGCAAAGAATTATGCCACTATCTGTCGATGAGCTGGTTGGAACTCTTTAGTCTTATGAAGTGGAACGAATTAATGAAGACGAAGATCCAAAATGTAAGAAATCTATTGCATTATAATCAAATGATGATTCTGATGTTACAGATTCTGAAGATGAACTGGACGATGAGGAGCTTGCTCTCATGATAAGAAGATTCAGAAAACTTAATAGAAAAGGAAGAAGGTTCAACTCAAAGAAACAAAGTTTTCAAAGACAACAGACCAAGTCTGTTGATGATGAGGAATCAAACAAAGATGTAGTTTGCTTTGAATGTAAGAAAAATGGACACATCGTACCCAACTGTCCTCTTCTGAAGAAGAAGAAAGAAAAAGCTTAAAAGTTTCGAAAAACTCTCAAAACCGAAACCTGGAGTGATACAGAGTGTGGAGAAAGTGATGATGAATATGCCAACTTATGTCTGATGGCGCAATCAGACTTAGACTCAGACTCTAGATCAGACTCAGACAGTGAATTTGAGGCAAGTAATTTTAAAATTCCTGTCAAGGTTTCTAAGTATATTGATGAGCTGTGTTTTAGTCTTAAGACTTCTCTCAAAAGGATTTCCGAACTTAAAAAGGAAAACTCAACTCTAAAACAAAAGGAAGACGTTTTAGAAGAAAGAGTTAACTGTTTAGACATGAATGTTCCCACTCTTAAAGAAAATGAAGATAGTCTTTTGAAAGAAAATGCCCTTTTAAAAACTGACTTATCAAATATCTCAAAGAAATTTTCAATGGGGTCCGAGAAACTTGAAAAAATTCTTTCAGCTCAAAGACCTTACTTCAATAAGTCTGGTCTAGGTATGACAGCAGAAACAATTCCCTTGATTGATTTTCCTAAAATAAAAGAAAGAATTAAGCAACGACCCTCGAGAGAGGCTTACAAAAATCATTTCAAGAAAGTTTTTGTAAAGTTTGTAGGTCGAAATGCCCTCAGGTGCTCAAAGTGCAACAGTCCGGATCACTTTTAAAAAGAGTGTCCTATGGTTTGGAAACCTGTTAAGAAAGTATAGGCTAATACTGTTTATCTTACTAACACCAATGGACCCAAGAAAATATGGGTACTAAAGAAAGCTTGAGACTCTCTTTTAAATGCAGGTCTCCATCAAGAAAAAGGTAAAGTGGTATCTAGACAGTGGATGCTCAAGACATATGACAGGAGACTCAAATTGCTTCATAAAGCTTGTTCAAGTAAATGGTGGAAAAGTCTCATTTGGAGGAAACAGAAAAGGAAGAATTGTGGGATTTGGAACTGTGAAAATTGGAAGTCTTACAATAAGTAATGTTTCCCTAGTGGAAGGACTCAACTACAATCTTCTCAGCATCAGCCAACTGTGTGATACTGGTTTTAAGATATTCTTTCAAGAAGGAATATGTTCTGGAACCAGTAAAGACTCTACTCAGTCTTTCATGGGTGGAATGCATGGAAATATCTATCTCTTAGATGTGAAACCGGATGAATCGCAATGCTTAATCTCAATTCAAGACGAAGCAAGCTTATGGCACAGAAAGCTTGCTCATATCAATATGAAGCAATTAGCCAAAATCTCATCAAAGCAGCTTGTTTGTGGTCTACCCAATTTATCATACCAAAAGTCTGATCTATGCACTCCATGTATTTTGGGAAAGCAGGTAAGAAATTCATTTAAGCCAATAAATCATGTCTCTACTAATCATGTACTGCAGCTCTATCGCATATGGATCTCTTCGGATCAACGTAACCCGAGCATTGGAGGTAAGAAATATTGCCTAGTAATTGTGGACGATTACTCCCGATTTACTTGGGTATATTTCCTTGCAAGTAAGTCTGAAACCTTGTATTTTGAAAAATTTGCTAAAAAGATTCAAAATGAGAAATGATGTGTTATCTCAAGTATAAGAACAAATCATGGAAGTGAATTTGAAAATCAAGATTTTACAAAATTTTGTGATGAATCTGGCCTTAAGCATATGTTCTCCTCTCCATATACTCTTCAGCAAAATGGAGTTGTGGAAAGAAATGACTAGATCTCTTCACGATTTTGGGCTGAAGCTGTTTTAACAGCGTGCTATATCATCAATAGAGTCTTTTTAAGACCTATTATAGAGAAAACCCCTTATGAGTTATTCAAAGGTAAGAAGCCTGTTGTTTCGTACTTTCATGTGTTCGGTTGCAAATGCTTTATATTGAAAAATGCAAAAGATCAAGTTGGTAAGTTTGAAGAAAGATCAGATGAAGGCATCCTCCTCGGATATTCTACATCAAGCAAAGCCTACAGAGTCTATAATAAGAAAAGTCAATCTGTGAAGGAATCAATGAATGTCAAATTTCAAGATTCTATGCAAAATGAATCTAGTCAGACTCATCATGAAGAGTCTGAACCTGCTCCAGTCTCTCTAAAGCTTACAACTCAAGGAGCATCTCAAACTTTGGAAGATCAGCATCAAGCTGTTCGTGAAGATTCAAATAAAGAAAGAGATCATCAACAAGACAAATCAACCAGTAACTGGAAGCATAAGTCCAGTCATCCCAAAGATCTCATTATCGGCGAAATTAATGAAGGAATTCGCACCAGATCCAAAAGGCGTGAAGAGTCTAGTGCTGTGGCTCTCATTTCTGAAATTGAACCAAAAAGCATAGAAAAAGCTTTATCTTATGAAAGCTGGATTGAAGCTATGCAAGAAGAGCTCAGACAGTTCAACATTAATGATGTCTAGGAATTGACATCTAAACCAAAAGGTAAAACCGTTATTGGAGCTAAATGGGTGTTCGGGAACAAGATGAATGAGAAAGGAAAAGTCGTAAGAAACAAAGCAAGACTCGTGGCCAAGGGATATACGCAAGAAGAAGGAATAGACTATGATGAGACTTACGCACCAGTAGCAAGGTTAGAAGCTATTCGATTATTACTTGCGTTTGCTTGTTATAAAAATTTCAGGTTATTCCAAATGGACATCAAAAGTGCCTTCCTAAATGGATTATCCATGAGGAAGTTTATGTGGAACAACCACCAGGGTTTGAAGACCCAAAGAAGCCAGACTCAGTCTTCTGATTGAAAGAAGCCTTATATGGTTTAAAGCAAGCACCTCGAGCTTGGTACGACAGACTAAGTAAGTTCTTAATACATAATGGTTTTGTCAAAGGTAAAGTAGATACTACTTAATTTATCAAAAAGGAAAACAAAAGCTTTTTACTTGTTCAAATATATGTGGATGATATTATGTTTGGATCCTCTAATGAAAGTCTGTGCAAGAAACTCTCTAAATCTATGCAGGATGAGTTTGAAATGAGTATGATGGGGTTAACATTCTTTCTTGGACTCCAAGTAAAACAATTGAAGGAATAAACTTTTATTTATCAAGAAAAATATGCTAATGATCTTGTCAAAAGGTTTGGACTGGAAAAGTGCAAAAAGACCAACATACCAATATCAAGTTCTTTGAAGATAGACAAAGATGAAGAAGGGAAGAAAGTTGATCAAAAGCTGTACAGGAGTATCATCGGTTCACTTCTTTATCTTACTGCCTCTAGACCTGACATTTTGTTGAGTGTTTGCATCTGTGCTAGGTTTCAATCAGATCCTAGAGAATCTCATCTCAGTGCTGAAAAACATATTATTAAATACGTTGCTTCATCTTCAAGCATCGGTCTTTGGTATCCTAAGAAGGGAGACTTTAATCTTCTTGGATAGTCAGACGCAGATTTAGCCGGTTGCAGAGTTGATAGAAAGAGCACCTCGGGAACTTGCCAGTTGCTTGGAAGCAGGACAGTGTCTTGGTTTTCAAGGAAACAAAATACTATGGCTCTCTCTACAACAGAGGCAGAGTATGTAGCTCTTGGAAGTTGTTGTTCGCAAATTCTGTGGATAAAACAACAGCTACAAGACTTTAGAATTGAAGACTCATGCACTGAGATTAGATGTGACAACACCAGCGCAATCAATTTCACTAAAAATTTAATCCTTCACTCAAGGGCAAAGCATATAGAGATTCGACATCATTTCATTAGAGATCATGTTCAAAATGGAGAAATCTCGATTCAATTTGTTGATTCAAAAAATCAACTAGCGGATATATTCACAAAGCCTTTGGAGAAGAATCAATTCGATATTATCCGTTCCAGACTCAACATTTTGAAGCTTGAGGAAGTTAAAGTCTAGAGACTCTCAGACCCTCAGACTCAAACATTCATGGCTATAGACTGTAAGTTGTTATAATATTCAATCTCGAAAAGGTACAATCATTAGTTCAGTTATAATTGATTTATAATTTCCGTGAAAAATGGAATCTTGTTTTTTCAAAAAGATAACTTCTATTTAAAATGGCAGTTATCGATTTTAAAAAGGGACGATTGTTTACTTTCCTTTGTGTCGATTGGTTTTTCCTTTTTAAACTGAGTTATATATATACAGTCATTTGTTTTCTTCACTTAAACTTCAAAACCCTAAAAAGCATTCTCCTCCCAATCCTGTCTCTACTTCGTGTTCATCTTCAAGAAAGTTGTCATCTTTTCTTGGGAAAGCGAGTAAAGGAATCTTTCAACAACAAGGAACGATGTCTTCTTCGAGAAAGTCTTCAAGAATCGTGAACAGGGGACCATTGAGAATGAGGGAGGGACCTACCCATTTCGATCTCACCGAAGAGGAAGAGTTACCGAGTCAACAACAGAGCCCGATTCACTCTCAACCACATCACTCTCCACCATCTACCCCACAGGGTGTGGTTCAACAACCGGAGGAAGAAATAATCGAGGAAGCAGACCTTGTAAGAGTCCAAAAACCCTCTTTTATTTACAAGCTCTATCGTGCATTGAAGAGCATTGGTACTCCGCTGAACTATGTAGATGATTTCCTTAAAGATAAGGATTATGGAAATGAGTATATCTTTTTGCGACGAATGGAGGATTTGGGAATTGCTCCCAAAGGAAAGACTGAGGAAGCACTTGCAAACATTCCAAGTGGCCCTCGTGTAACGGGATTGAATCCGACTGACGGGAACGATGATGATAAAATGTTTAGTGAATTCCAACCAAGGATGGGTGTTGCTACGAAGGTTAAGGGAAAAAGAACGGATTTGTTCAAATCGAAGGAACAGGAGGATCTGTTCTTCAAACTGTTGAAACGTGGGGTGATAAACCCCAGGAGCGTTGATTTCGACTTTCTGGATGCCATCAATGTGAACTTGAGGGAGAAGTTCAATCTGCTTCAACTTGAGAAATTTTGCTCCGACACTACAAACGGTTATACATAATTGACAGCATATTTCTATTCAAATCTCAGCTTTTTATATGCAAATAGAATATCCTTCAGTGTTCGAAACCAAGACTATGTGGTAGATGTGAACATGTTGGCAGATATAATTGGGGTTGAAAGAGAACGTTATCAACCGATCAAAGTTTCAATTGCTCGTACCACACTGGAGCTTGTCAAAGACAGGAATACAGAAGGGAGAATTAGCTACACAAGAATGCATGCCATCAACATTTTGCTTCACAAAATTGTGATCAACTGTCTCAGGCCAAAATCTACATCCAAGACTGACGTGTCTAACTCTGAGGCGAAATTGATGTACGCGATCAATTCAGGGAAAAAGTTCTCTCTCCCTCACACCATTCTCTTCCACATGTACAGAGCAGTGGTGAAGGACAAAGGCCAGTTGCCTTACTCAGGTCTTGTGATCAAGATCTTCAGACACTTGAACATTGAGCCTCCACAAACTCTTTGTGTTCGACCATGCGACAAAATGGTGGTGGGTTTGAAAATGCTGACAAAAATGCGTTTGAAAGAGCTTGATAAGGCAATGGAGAAGTTTAAAGTGAAAACTCTAGTATCTTCTGTATCAAAAAGGAAAGGGAATGAGCCCATGGGTGCCCCATCCAAAAAGAAAAGAACTCTTATCTTAAAGGATGAAGATAAAGAGGATGAACTCACTATCTCTGCCTTGGCATTAAAAAGGATCAGTCGTTCTGTACTCGAATCAACGGAACGATAGGAGAAAGGAAAAGAAGTAGAGGAAAAAGAACAGAGAGAAGAAGAGGAAAAAGAAGAGAACAGAGAAGCAAAGGAGAAAGAAGAGAAAGAAAAAGAAGAAGAGGAGAAGGAAGTTGAAGAAGAAGAAGAAGCAGTCAAAGAAAAGTCTGCAGATGAAGCCGGAGAGAAAGGCAATCAAGACACTGACGAGCATGACCATCACTCTTCCCCAATTGAGGCCTTAGAAACAGGGGGAGATGGCGAGCAAGGAAGGACTACACCATATGCTGTCAACAGTGAAGGTGTGAGTCGCTCACCAGCAAATCCATAAGATCTTCAGGCTTCTCAAATGCCTGAGGAAGGACATGATACCTCAACGCCAAATCTGCACGATTACACCGAAGTTCCATCATCTACCTTTACTCCATCCGATAGAGCAAATGCCAGCACGCAGACGGACAATACAACAGATTTTCATCGCATCCTTGATGTTCTTCTAGAAATGCAGGGTCAAATCTATGCTTTGGACTGTGAACTTCAAGTCCTGAAGAATGCTAGACAAGCATCTTCTGTTACCTTGGCGGATCAAATGCAAGACCTCGCTCTTCAAATCAAGCAAATAACAAAGGGGAAGAGGTGGCACATCTACGGGAAGACTTGAAGAGGCTGGAAGGCATAGTACAGTCGATGGGAGATTTCCAGCTTGTGCGCGTTCCCAAGCAGACTTGACTCTTTTCTCACCTTTTTAATGATGACAAAAAATGGGAGAATTGCAATCTTTTGAACTCTTTAAACTTTGACTTTAAATTTTTTACTTTAGTTTGTTTGGATATTTGGTTTGAGTATGACTTGGGTGTGGACTTGAATTTGACTGACTTGGGTGTGGATTTGAAATTGATTGTTGCATTTATATTAAGTGTTATTGTATGGTCTTACTCATGAAAGTCTAACCTATTTTCTGTGGATGTAGAGTCTAGTTGAATTGTTAATCTTTATGAGATAGCCATATTGCTTGAGTAATGTTTTGCAGGTCAAAGTTGTTCAAATCTACAGGAAAGTTTTGTCACCATCAAAAATGGGGAGATTGTTGGAGAAATCTTTCCAGAATATTTTGAAGCTAACAAAACGTTTCTATCAGTCTAGTCTAAAGCATTGTAGACCCTTCTGTTTAGAGTCTGAAGATCTTCAGATCACCAGACTCAGCACTCAAGACTCAAGACTCAAGACTATTCTCATTGACAGTTTCTAATCCAGTGACGAAGGCAATCCAAAGCTAAAGTGTTTGGTTGAGGATTTGGTTTTATCCATTGGAGAATATCTCTTGGCTGGATATGATATAATGGATTCTTTTATTCGTAATCAAGATCGTTTGAAGATCAGATGATTGACGAAATATTCTTGGAAACCAAGATCCTCGTTGTATGGGCGAACAGGATTGATGGGTTATCGACATGTTCCTTTAATAGCTCGAATGATCTTCTTTATTGATTCTGTCCAACGGGAAGTTTGGAAGAATTCCTTTGGTAAGTGCCAATGGGTATGATGGCATAAAGGAGTATAAAAGGAAGACGTTCCAGTTGTTCTAGTGTATGCACGATAGAGAAATTCCAGAGTCTAAAGCACCTTCATTATTAGTCGATACATATTGAGCAAAACTGTATACACAAAAGAGAGTCTATACTTAGTGATACCTTGAGGGAGTGTGGTAGATCTTCTACACCGTGAAATCAAGGAAGAACAAAGGTCTTTGTAACATCTCTTTGTTCATAGTGGAATCCAGCCGGTGGGGCATCGGTGCGAAAAAAAGTGGACGTAGGCTTGAAAAAGCCGAACCACTATAAACCTTGCGTTCAATTTTCTCTTCCCTTCTCTCAGTCTTACTTTGATTGTTGTTTGTCTCAATTCTATCAACTGTCTAGTATTATGCGATTATCGAGAAAAATTATTTATATACCTATTCACCCCCTTCTAGGTACTTATACTAGCTATATCACTTACGACTAAGAGCGTCTGCCACCTTATTTGCCTTTCCTGGATGGTACCGTATTTCACAATCATAATCCTTTAACAACTCCATCCACCTCCTCTATCTCATGTTCAGTTCTTTTTGCGAAAACAAATATTTTAAACTCTTATGATGTATATAGATTTCGAACTTCTCCATACAGATAATGTCTCCATATTTTCAAAGCAAAAATTATAGCTGCAAATTCTAAGTCATGGGTTGGGTAGTTCAATTCATGATTTTTCAACTGTCTGGATGCATAAGCTATGACCTTGCCATGCTGCATCAAAACGCATCCCAGTCCTTTGTGAGATGCATCACTATATACCGTGAACCCATCAAATCTAAATGGTATAGTTAGGATTGGAGCTGTAGTCAATCTTCTTTTGAGCTCCTGAAAACTCCTTTCACATTCTCCATTCCACTCGAATCTTATGTTCTTTCGAGTCAATTTTGTCAATGGTCCAGCAAGTCATGAGAATCCTTCAATAAACCTTCTATAGTAGCCTACCAGTCCTAAGAAACTCCGTATCTCAGTCGGCGTTGTCGGTCTCGGCCAATTTACTACCATCTCGACTTTTGCCGGGTCTACTGCAATTCCTCCTCCTAACACCACGTGTCCTAAAAATATTATCTAGTCCGGCCAAAATTTACACTTACTGAATTTGGCATACAACTTATGGTCTCTAAGGATTTGCAACACTATCTTCAGGTGTTGCTCATGCTCTTTAGGTCCTTTAGAATATATTAGGATATCATCAATGAAGACAATCACAAATCGATCCAAATAAGGCTTAAATATCCTATTCATCAAATCCATGAATGCAGCCGGGGCATTCGTCAATCCAAATGGCATAACTAGGAACTCATAGTGTCCATAACGAGTCCTAAATACAGTCTTAGGAATGTCTTCTTTCTTAATCCTTAAATGATGATATCCTAACCTCAAATCATTCTTAGGGTCCGTTCGTTTCGCGGAAAAAATCATGTTTCTGGAAAACATTTTCCTGGAAGTTATTTTCCCGGAAAATGACTTTATTTTCCGGTGTTCGGCCGAAACCTAAATTTTGAGTGGAAAATATTTTCCACCGTTCGTTAGCTAATTTAATTATTTGAGAAAAATTATCAAAAATTGAATTTTCTTATTTTTAATTGACCAAAAATTAGTTTTATTTTTTTATTTTTTTTTAAAAATAAATTTTTAATTATTTGTATTTTTAAAAATAGAAATTTTTATTCTTTATTCTTTATTCTTTATTCTTTCTTTTTCTTTCTCTTTTTTCCTTTCTCTTTTCATTCCTCCTTCCTCCTCCTTCTACCTCCTCCTTCCTCCGCTAGCTCCTTCCTCCGCCGGCGATTCTCAATCCACGACGATCGGCCGACTCGCGGCGGCGGCGGCGAAGACTTCCTCACACTGATCGGCGGCAGTCGTCGCGCAGGGCGCTTTTCGTTTTCCCCCAATCGCCTTCTCCCTGCCTCCCTTTCTTCCTCTGTCCGGCCTCGGGGGTTGACTCGGGGGATCGGCGATCGGGTCCGTCGGCGAGATGGCCGCCCGCCGACGGGGAGTCGGTCGGTTTCCACGTCGCGGTGGTTGATCCTCCTTCTTCTGCGACTGCACCTACCCCTCTCTCTCCCTCCCTCCTCTCCGCGTCAGAGCTCACGGTCGGCGGGCTCGCCTGGATCAGGAGCCCGAGCTCCGCTACCAGATCCGGTGAGATCGTGGCTCGCCAGAGCCCTGCGAACCTCTGGCGAGCTCGGGCAAGGCCCGAGCCTCGCCCAGCTTGCCGAATCTGGCGAGGCCCGAGCTCCGCCCCAGGCCAGCGAGAGCTCCGCCTTGCCCGATCTGGCGAGGCCCGAGCTCTGCCCTAGGCCGATGAGAGCTCCGCCTCGCCCGATCTGGCGAGGCTCAAGCTCGGCTTCGCCAGATCAGGCTAGGCGGAGCCTCGCCGGCCTGGGGAGAGGCTCGAGCTGACTCGCGGCCGCGGTCGGTCGATGGCTCACGACCGCAGCCGGTCGTCGGCCGCCGTCATGGCCGGCGATTGACCAAGGCTAAGGAAGAAAGCTGAAAAGGAAAGAAAGAAAAGAAAAGGGAAAAAAGAAAAAGAAAGCATAAAAATAAAACAAAAATGTATTAATGAAAAGAAGAAGAAGTTATGGAAAATATTTTCCACTTTTGAAAAGTGGAAAACATTTTCCTATCTTTGAAGGCTGTTTTTCTCAATGATGGAAAATATTTTCCTTGAGTAGTTTATTTTTGGTGAAACGAACACCGGAAAATCCGGAAAACATTTTCCTGGAAGTTGTTTTCCATAAAACGAACGGACCCTTAGAAATGACCGAACTTCCTTGCAGTTGGTCAAATAGGCCATCAATTCTAGGTAGGGGATACTTATGCTTAATAGTCACCTGATTCAGCTGCCTATAGTCAATACATAAGCGCATTGACCCATCCTTCTTTTTCACAAACAAGACTTGTGCACCCTAAGGAGAAGCACTTGACCTAATAAATCCTTTATCGAGCAACTCTTGTAGTTGCACTTTCAACTCTTTCAATTCTTTCAAGGCCATCCTATACGAGGCTTTCGATATCGATCCTATTCCAGGCATTAGTTCAATCTCGAACTCAATTTCTCGTTCCGGTGGTAACCCAGGTAGTTCCTCAGGGAATACATCATGAAATTCCCTAACCACTCGAATTTCATCGAGCTTAGTTTCTTCCTTAGTATAGTCCTTTACCACTGCCAGGTATCATTGACATCCTTTGTCAAGTAGCGCACGGGCTTCCATTACTGAAATAAGTGCTATAGAGGGGTTTGTCTGACCTCCAAAAAATTCACAACTAGATCGGTCAAGTAAAACAAACTGAATCACTTTCCTATAGCAATCCATCTTAGCTTGATACTTATGGAGCTAGTCCATTTTGATGATAACACCAAAGTCATACATGGCCATCACGACTAAGTCTACTTCCATATCCCACCCCCTATAATTATCTTACATTTTTCACATACCAACGTAGACAACATCATATTCTTTAGTGGTGTGGAAACACAAAGAGGCGTCTCAAGAGATGTAGTTTCCATCTTACTCAACTGTCTATATCTTTCAGACACAAAAGAATGTGTAGCACTCGTATCAAATAATGCATATGCCTTCTTGCCATTTATAGAAATCGTACCTAAGATGACATTTTTGGAAGCTTCCGCTTCCTCTTGGGTGACCGCATACACCCTTCCTTGTGCTGGTGGCCTCTGTTGATTCCTTGGTAGATTTGGTCCAGTAGTACATTGCTGCACTTGTTGTACCGAGCTGACACTCAGCTGCGACCTCTCTTGTGGACAATTTCTCTTAAAGTGCCCCATCTGCCCACAACCATAACATTTCGAGGGACTATTACAAAATCTTGGCCCATGTTGTCCACCACACCTCTGACAATTATTATCTTGGTAGGATACTCTCCCTAGAACCGGGCCACTCCTTGCTTTTCCAAAATTCAGAAAATTACTCTTTTTCTTAGATTCCCAAGGTTGACTTTGACCAGGATAGGGTCTCTTACCCCTTCGAACATCATTAAAGGTCATCTGCCTCTTAGATTCTGATTGCTCTCTCACAAACTCTTGCTCCACCAATTATGCCCTTTCATAGATTTCATTATAATCCCTTATATTCAGAGGCACCAGTTTTTTTATGATATCAGTCCTTAGCCCTTTCAGGAATCTCTTAGCCTTTTCCTCTCGATCCTCAATCAATCTAGGAGTATACCTAGACAATTCAGAAAATTTTGCTTCATACTAGTCCACTGCCAACTCCTTTTGTTCTAACTGAACAAATTCTGTGATCTTCTTATCCCTGGCATAGTCAGAGAAATTCTTTTTATTGAAAGCTCTAACAAACTCATCCCAGTTTATATCAGTACCTGGTGGAAAGATCGTGTTCTTTGAAGCTCTCCACCAAAACTTTGCATTTCCCTCCAGTTGGTACTCTGCCAAGGTTATCTTTTCAGCATCATTACAGTTCAACAACCGGAAAATCTGTTCCATTCCATCAATCCAATGTTTCGCCTCCTCAGGACTTCCCATTCCACTAAACTTAGGTGGTTTCAACTTCAGGAATTGTTCCACCAGTCCTTGAAGGCGATGTTATGCTCCGGGTTGTTGCTGTGCTTGCCTTTCCATCAGATTTCCTATATTGGCCAATGCCTGTAGGATATCTTCCATCCGAGGTTCAACCCTTGAAGCAAAGGTTTCAGCCCTCGATGGATGAGAACTCCTAGCTCGTACCATGATTTCCCTGTAGTTTACCAAGCATTTTCCTCAGGAATAATTTGCGACTCGATGTCATTGGTCAAATAATAAAATAAGATTATTACTAAAGTCGCATAAGTAACATAAAATGTTACTGGCACACAAAGGTAACACCACACTAGTTACCAAGGATCTATGAGTGAATACACATCACCCGTTGTTCAAAGTTAGTTAACTCCTCTTGGTTAGTATCCTATGGTGTGCATCATTCTATCCTCATTTCCATTTCAGGCTCCTTATCACTCCATATAAACCTTTGCTCCGATACCACCCGCTATGGCACCCTTGAACGGCCCCCGATCCATTAGGGTCGCCACAGTTTACTTACCTTTCACTTGTCCTGATAATATATCGCTTTGATACCATAGAATTATAATAGGTCCATATGTCCTGGGGGTTTATATCTTTCAAATCGGTCCCTACACAGTTTATATAGTGGAAGCATAATCAATATCTCCCTACAAAAAATTTTAGAAACGATGCACACCTACTAGACATTTTTATAAGTCAAAGCCGAACACTTTTGTTTACATAGACTTGATAGACATCATCAGTCGGTACACCAAAATTTGCCATGTTTTTTCTATACCTGGCTTCATACCAAAAGATAACCGACTTCCCCCTTTCTTTTCTTTTTCAAACAGTTATATACAGAAGTCTATTAGTCAGTGTCGGCGATCCAAAAATGCTTCATCTGCTAACCGTCACTCTCGGTCACACCCAACCCGGTCCATCAGCTGGCGGCGCCGACAACATCCCCAGCATGATCCCATCATGGCAAACGAACATAACCAAACACTCCTGAATCACTAGGCCAACGGGCGAACCAATGTCATACAAGACTAGTACCCACACTCGAACAAAGACTAACACTCGTATCTTGGGATGGTGGTGCTCCAAAAACTCACACTCAAGGTCAACCGGAATACCATAAAATGTGCCAGGGGTGACTGGTAGTAGAGGCATATCTTCTAGTCTCAAATGTTAGTCCCCAAACGGGGTGAGTACAACCACTCAGTAGTAAAAGATTCATTAAGCTATATCGTGCAGTACCATCAATATCTAGATTCATGCAAGATAGACAAAAATAGGTAATCAAAGGATAAGTATGCATCAAAATCATGAAATTCTTTAATGCAATGGCAAGTACAATTTCGAAACCCTCAAGATGCGTCATGTCTAGTTACACAAGTCTCGATCATAGGGCCAAACTGTTATGACACGTCCCATTCCATGCCATACAATTTAGTCCTATAACCAGACCACACGCACACTTAGTAGAACCATCAGTTTTAATAATCAAAATGTTTCATCCCCCAGAGGACCAATGTTTGCATCCTTCTGGGATTCCACACCCAACCCTGGCATCGCGGAAGCCTCCGGCATTCAGCCACTTAGGGCCACCGGGCATTCGGAGCATGTCGAGTCACACCTCTAGGCATCTCGTACCCCACCTGGCATCACAAGGAATCCTCCAGGGGTGTGCCATGAAAATGGTTACCTCGGCCCTCTGGATTTATGTACCGGCAAGCATACAACCGGGCATCCCGAAGCTCCCGGGGAAAAACCTCCAGAATTCAGCCACTAGGGCCACCGGGCATCCACAAGGCATCGACTCACTCGATCCTTTGGGCCTCCTGACTCCCAGGGCATCGTTGACCCGAGGGTCTAATGGTAACAATTAATATCTTAATTTCCAAAAAAAAACATGTTCAATGCCATGACATTGGAAATCACATGAGTTTCATTGAAATCTTTGGTGTTGAATGATATGCCGAATGCCAAAATCCATCACGTCCAATAACAACTCAAGATGCATTCACCTTTTGGAACAAGTTGAGCAATTTCGGAGTAAAACGGCTCAAAAACCAGAATGCACAGTTTTAATAGAAATTTCCGAATAACCCCTAAATGAATTCAGAAAATTCCAAAATTTTGTTATGTTCTAAATAAGACCTAAAGGAACAAGTTTCATGAAGAACACTAAGCAAAAATAGTTATGTACGAGTTGCAACAGATCGCATAACTCAGTTCCAAATTCATTCCAGAATCTACACTTCCACAGTAAAGTACCGCACATTGAAATAGACTTATACCACTATATATGAATTTCGAAAAATCTGACTAAAATATATGTTATAGTTCGAAAAATTCCTTAAAGCTTTCATGAAGAAATCAAGACCAAAATCATGCTAGAGATTTCCACAGAAAATCGATAAGATCATTAGGCTGCACATGAGCAATTCCAGACCACAGGAATTCAATAGAATCCGATGCCTATTCCTTGACAAATTTTACTTTAAAAAAAAATTCATCCAAAACTATATTTCATAATATCATTCGAAGGAATTAAAAGCACCTATAAAATCAAAGCGTTTCCTCAATTTCTCAATCCATTTCAACTCTACCCATCCAACATCTAGCATCCAACATCCACAACCCAAACATCTCCAAGTCTATTGCACTACACTAGACAATTCACAGCATGCACAACATAGACTAATGAACGTTTACTTGCCTCACTCCTAAGCTCAATCGACAAACCAAACGGAGAGGTCGTGGGTCTTCGAACGCGGCTCAACGGCGGCGAAGACGGGCGGCATCGACAGCATCTGCCGAAAAATTTTACTAATGAGATTGGTCTCACCAATGATAGTATGTAGGGATGAGATTATATCTTGTTTAATGATCGAACCATTACAATACGTAGCGCATTGGCCTAATTATGAAAATAAAACAACATCCATTGAGGTGTCGATAATTTAGTTCGACGATGCTTCCATTACTTAATCATGGACCGTCGCATATCTAAGGGTCGGCACAAAATTTTCGAATGCCACAGGTCGGGCCTTCGCTAGGCTGGGATTGGGCCTCAACTAGCAGGCCCAATCCCCAGCAAGAAAATGGTTCCATAGGCCCACAGCCCAGACCAACTCTAGGCTGTGGGCTACAGAAGAAAGAGGCCTTGCTGGCTAGAAAAATCTGGCCCAGCTCGGCCTACCTCCTCTGGTCAGTGACTGCTTAGTCGCTGACCAGAGGAGCCATGGTGGCACTGTCCAAGTGATTCGTCGGCCAAGGTGCGACGATGCTGTCCCGGTTGGGTGTGGGGGCACCTTTTGACCCCCCCCCCCGAGGTCGAAGGGCTTCGACGGCGATGGCATAGGGGTTTTGGGGCAAGCTCTGACGGTTCCCGTGAGGACTCGCGGCTCCAACCTCCCTCGACTCCGACGACGCAGCTCTCGAGAACCTGACCTAAACGACGTAAGAGAGAGAGAGAGAGAGATGGAGAGAGTGGGACGCAGCCTAGGGTCCTAAACGACGAGAACCAGGGGGTTTTGGCTTGACATTTCGTCGAGCAGGTAGCACGCACTGATGAAGTTAGGGATCTTTAGCTCGATCGAGACCCAAGCACTGGTCTGGGGGGTTAATAGGGATACCAAGACACCGGGGAATGCAGCAAGGACAATTGGGGAGGCCAGAGCTCACCCAAACCAGTTGAGGTGAGCTCCAGCTAACTTGATTCCAAGGAATGCACACAAGGTGTTTGATGAAATACCAACCTAGGCTCCCGAGGAAACGGCGGCGGCGACGACGGTCGGACGACGCATCAACGCCGTTAGCTGTGGCCTGGAGACTCTTTCTCCTCAGCTTCTTCTCTACTAGCTCCTTTTCTGTTTTTTCTCCTCGCTCCCCCTTCCGGTGCCTTCTATTCTTCCCTCTGGTCACCCCCCGTCCACTTTCGTTCGGTTCCCCCCTCCCCTTTCTGCTCTCCCACTCTCTTCTCTACTCCAGTTCCTCTTCTGGTGTCCGGTCCTCTCAGCCCCGCTCTTGCTCTCTGACTTCTGCTCCTATCTTCTGGCCCTGTCTTTCTCTCTTCTTCTACAGGCTACGCGCAAAGACTAGAGGAGGGAGAAGGCTCGGGCGCGGGCTGGGCCGAAGGGGGGAAGGAGGCTGGGCCGCAGAGGAGGAAAGAGGCCTGGGCCGTGCGGGGGAGAAAGAAAGAGAGGCGGGCCGGGCCAAGGTCAGATCCGGCCTAACCCAGCCTCTCTCAGGTTTTTTTTTTTAAAAAAAAAAGAGGTGTCAACAGATCATCACTATTAAAATCTGGTCAAGAATCCCTGTGGGGAATCACTCAGACAAGACAAATGCGATAGTTTTTTGGTAATCACAGAATTCAAAATTTAGAAGCCCTAAACCTTTTACGTGTGGTTCAGTCGCAACCTTCACGCATCCTCGAAAGAATCTAAAGGAAATCAGCAAGTTGATACTTTTCACCCGAAAATAGATTCGTACTGAGGAAGGCAGCTAAGTCATGCCAACAGCATTTAACATGGATGGATTTTAGCTGGCTCGCAAAGTAGTTCACTACAAGGACTTTAAGTAGTCCAGCTCATAAAATAAAGAATTGCTGTCAAAAGCTGTGCAGAGTAGCTTCCATTAAGGGTACGTGGAATGCAATTTGTCAGGGTGCGCCACAAGCTAAAGGTACGTGGAATGTGACTTTTATCAGTACTGGGTAACCCGAAAGGCTAGTCAGGTACTGATCTTTCGCACGTATATTTATGCCTAAAAGCGATGTGCATGTGTCATTCCATGTGTCAACAGAGAACTACAAAAATTCTGTCACACTTGGCATGCTAGGACTACAAAAAATGGTTTTTAAAATAATGAGGCACCAATAAAGCCAAACTTCATGAGACAAGACCAAATCAAAATTGCAATCTACTAATTAGTTAGTTTGGTAGATACTTGAGCAATAGTAAAATTGGTAAGATAAATTTTTAAAACCGATTAGGTTTGAGTTGGACATAAGTGGAATTGGATAGCCAAACGTGGCACGCGCTAGTTGAGCCCAGTGTAGGTTACGTGTTGGATCCAGTCTGCAAAAATAGTAGTAATGCAGCCCATGTGATTCTCTTTGTTTTGCCATCGCTATCACATGGGTTCGAACCCAAGTTGCTGCTGGCCCAAGCCATCTCTCATCTTAAAAAAGTTCGTGCATTCAGTGACGTTTTATCATATTTTAGAATTACCCCAAATCGCTTTTTAATTTCTTGAAGCTAATTCTCTTTGGTGCAAAGTGGAACATAGGCAGTAGGAGTTTAGGCTATGTGCGCCACTCACGAGGTATATATTTTCATAATCTAGTTCAATTTACTTTTAACACGATGGCATCATCATTCTTTCACACGCTTCATAAAATATAATAACTTAGAGTAATATGACATTAAATGATTTCGCGAACTATTATCAGATGCATTGGATTTGGATTTCTCGGCGCATTATCAAATTTGTTAACAAGGTTGTCGAGTGTACGGACAAGAAGGGGATGGTTGTCGTTTTCAATGCATAATTGATTGTCTTATTTAGGGTGTGCAAAAGAATCAGGAACCGCCCGGAATACCCAAAATCATACCAAAATCGCCCAGAACCGGTGGTTCTTGAGGGAACTGGTCCGATTCCGATTCCAATTTATGGGAACCGATGGGTACCGGTCCAGTTCTCGAATCCATGGGTGGATTTGTCCACCTGAATCGGACTGATTATATTATAATAATATATTAATTTTTAATATTAAAATAAATTTCAAAATTACTAATTAACAAACCTAAATTTTAGGCCTCCATCTTCCCTCACAGTTTCCATGTTTTTATAATAATTTAGTAAAGTGCTAAGCTGCCTTTCAGCAACTCAATAAATGGCTCATTCAAAAGATACTTCCAAGACTCACATAGGACACTGTGTTCAAGAATATGTGAAGTACTTGTGAATTGTTTCTACAGAAAGAATTCATTAAAGCAAAGATTGTAAGAGATTGAGCACTGATAGGGATAAAAGAAAAGACGATCTACATATGATAATTATCTAGAATCTTGAACTTAAAGAATATTTTAGATTTCAACTCAAATGATTCAAAAACAGGAAAAAAAAAAACTATTTCTCTTTTTTGGTAATGTTTTCCAATAAAATAAAGAAAATGATACCCTTAATTAAGCCGGTTCGATTTAAAGAAAAATGTTACGTGATATGAAAAGTACTCATGGCAGGATTTGAAAAAAGATATTACTATTGATGAAACCACTTGGTAATCGGATCGTACTGATGGTCCGATTCTCGAGTGAATCTATGTAATTAGCGGTTGGTTCCCTGGAACCGTCCACCCAGATCATGCACACCACTAACCTTGTTATGAATCCTGATTATTGTATTGAAAACGTGATCTTTTTGATAAAAGTATGGGTTCCGTTTATAGGAGACACAGCGGGCTCGGTTGAAGGGGTGAAAACTGACCAACCGGCCAACATCTGGAGACCCGAGCCGGAGAAGAAGCGAAATTGGCATTTGTGTACCGAAAGGGCGATGCAAGGCCAATGCCGTTCCAGCCCTACTCCATTCGTAACCATCTGCTTCTCCCCCACTCCATTCGTCCTGCATTTCCAGCACCTTCATCATTTCGAAACCACTGACCCTCCTCGAGCGCGCGAGAGAGAGAGAGAGAGATGGGGGGGGAGGATAAGGAAAGGGAGGATTTCGAGAATGTTTTGGAGGATAAGTTTAAAAACAGGAGGAGGCGGTGGTGGGTATTTTATCCATTTCTTTACTGTGTTCCATGTTCGCTGTTCGACTTGTGGGGTTTCTTTTTGGGATTTGACGGGACCATTTGAGACCCCACCGCTTCGTGACACTGGTAATGTTCTCGAGCAACCGCTTCTACCTCACGGTTCGAGTGGTGAGAGGCGTCGCTGAGGCTGAGGTTTGGTGACGGAGAGCGACAAAACTACCTTACCGGATAGCCATTGGCTCCCCCTGCTCAAGTTTACTTGCAGTTTTGGTTCTACCGTCGGTCTGTGTACTGAGACTAAAGAGCGTGTTTTCGATTGGCGATTTGCAGAGAAGCGAGTCCAGTGGGTGACCGTCGGTGTCGTCCCTCCTGCGATGGTACGGAATGGATGAGCCGCCCAGGGGCCGGCGTGATTTGGAGGCCGGAGGCGGGCGCTTCGAGGCAGACGAGGCCTCCGATGACCCTTTCGACATCACCAGCACTAAGCACGTCCCCGTCGATCGTCTCAGGCGTTGGAGGGTAATCTGTTCTGTTTTATTCGGCTTTCTCCTTCTCTTCTTTTTTTCTTTTTTTTGGTATTCATATTTTTTTGGGATGGCCCCGCTTATCCTCTTTATGATATCGTCTATTAATACCTGCGCCGAATCATTGATTAATGTATGTATAAATGTTTAACTTCTTGTTCTCGCTGGATTCGCGCACACACAGAAGTGAAGAGAATGATCTGTGATGTTTGTGGTCTGCGGACCGTGAGTAGGTGAAAAAGCTGGATTTAACATTTAAGATTGTCTTAAAAACTTCTCAGTTGCTCAAGGCCGAGATTGGACTGATCATTTATTGTGATTATATACGTAGTCTATATCGCGTCAGTGGAATTCGAGGTTCTATTTATTCCATCAAATATGATCGTCTTAGATATCACCAATTAATATCAACCCAAAAGTGTGAAACCCACTTATCAAACCCAATTTTTCGGATTTGGTAAAGTTGGTTTGAGGTGGACCATCCACGCTTGGGTTAAGCTATTGCTGTGGAGCCAAAGCAATGCCCTATTCTGTGAACTTCTCACACTTTCCCAAGTCGGAAAAATAATTCTTGCTTTCATACGTTAGTGGGAGATCGATGAGAAGGATCCTAGGTGCATCTGTTCTTTTTCTCCCCCATGAAAACAATGACGAGTTGAGCCTATCGTTCATTCTGTCTCACAGAAAGATTGAGCAATTGACCTGAAATTTGAAGTTTCTTGTAAGGTTATTGTAAGGATGGGTAGATTTTCATTGCACCTGTAAATAAAAGTTGGTGAGGTCTTAGACGGCAGTCGACTAACACAATCACTCTTCCACTGCTTATTAATGCAAAGATGTGGAGGTGTTTACGGAGTAACCAGAAATATATGCTTGAGTATAGATGACTCGGACTATGTAATGTGTTTGGAGGTGAGCAGATCCTCAAGTTGCTCGACTCAATCAAGCTAGACAAAGAGCATGACTGGTGTGTGCTTCCGATATGTTAAATAAGGTCATGTGGCAGATTAATATTTAATTAAGATGTAACGCAGGGAGGCAAAGATGAATTAATGAGTGTTCTAGGAATATGAATGAAATTTTAAGGAGAACGTTTCTGTGCTGTTGGACAAGTTGAAGGAATGGATTGGAAATTTTGATGGGAGAGTTTTCTCAAAGAAAGGAAATATGGTTGAGGAACGACATTTATTGTTGTTTTACTCCATTTTTCTTTAAGTTCTGCATAATTTGTCACGATGAGGATGAATCAGGTGAATCTAAATGTTTAAAACTTGATAGTTCGAGGTCTAGTTTCCTCCATTTGGAGGTGAGTAAGCCAACCAGCAGATCATACAAGGCATGAGTCTCAAGATATTGACATGATTGCAGAATTTTGTTGAAAATATTCTTTCATTGGTCTATGACACAAATCAAGGCCCTGTTGGACATTGCAAGATCATAGATACTCCATGATATATCCCCCATGTTGGATTATGATATTATTATGAGTATCAGTGGTCCATTGCAATATAATCTGTTTGGATTCCTTATTTGTAAACTTGGAGCATGATCCTAGATTAAGGTTAGAAGGGTCAATGGAAAATGATTAGTGTTCTATAGGACTTCAAGATGGTAATTATTTAGGATATTTTCCCCAAGCTTGATTATTCTAATCGCACTAGACTCCATTGGGATTTACTTTGTTTAAATTTCTTAGAACCATACTTGGAGCAAGATTTCACTGTTAGATTCTTGACTAGACGAGTGTTAAAAATATGTTCGGATTTTCCTTATTAAGATGCTCATGAAAGTGACTTAGCTTCTAGGGATTGTGTGCATGTGACTTGTGTGATGCAGGGCCTGTTTGCTTGCACTCATTAACAACTTCTGATTTCTACCTATGAATTTTCCTCCAGAATTTGAGAATATAAAAACTATTCGAGTTTCCATTATGGAATATTATGTGAGATTCTCCATGATAACATTTGGAAAATCTAAAAGGTGTTAAGTATTACGGATTAAATAAAAGACAAAGTGTGAATCGTGTAGATTTACAAAAGTAAAAGTTAGTCTAGACACGTCAAGACTTACAAACTCGTAATGTTACAAGGGATTTCTTCTTCATGGCTTTCTGTTTATTGCCACTTCTTTTTTTTTTTCTTTTTTTTGTGTGCGTTTCTCATTTTGGTTTTTAGTTAATAGTATCCAAATTGAGTTTCCGATTCATATGTGGATGTCCTTTTCCACATCATCTACTTGAAAAGAGGGTATCATTATATGTCATGACTCATATTTAACAGATCTCCGTTTAACTTCTATTGCCACAGTACCGTTCTGATTTACAAGCCTTTTATACTTTATTTTCTTTCCCAGGGACATCTTTCTATGTTATTTTGGACCAACTATGATTTTTATAATCATGAAATAGAAGTTGGATGACGTTGAATTGCTTATGTAGTTGTTAAATATTTGGATTGTTGTGAATTCTTTTAATCCTTATTTACCTAATTATGTATGCTTTTAGCAAGCTGCACTTGTGTTGGACGCCTCTCGTCGATTTAGATACACCCTTGACTTGAAGAAGCAAGAACAAGTGAAGATAACGCTGCAGAAAATTAGAGCTCATGCTCAGGCCATACGCGTAAGTAGACTATATCAGAGTTTTAATCTTTTAGGGCGACTTCTTATATGAACCTCTGACATCTAATTGAACTTTTCATTGCATCAGGCTGCAAAGCTCTTCAAAGCACAAGGCCAACAAGCTAATGGTGCTTATTTCTCCTTCTTGTACTTAATTGGCACTAGGCATAAGCTTTGATACATTCTGGGTGTATTCCTCTTTGCTGACACAAGTATGCTGTTGAACTGGCGGCATGCTCGTGCTATGCATGCCAAAATGGGGAGTAAAATAATCCATATTTACTAATGCACGGGAGTAGTTTTATATTGCAGCTTTCCTACAATTTAGCCATATATGGGACATTGATATTTCCGTTACTTGCAGTGGTTTCTAGCTCCTCCTTCGCTGTTTCCTTTCATTATTGCTGGTGTGCTACTTTATTGACATTTCCTTTTGTTTTATAAATTTCTCTTCTCATCTTCTATTGATGCCTCATGTCTTAATGTGTGCTTTCATTGTAGAAAAGTTTATAGGTTCTTTGTTCCTGAGTTGTACCATGTCTTTGTGCCAAAGAAATGTTTGTGTACACGTAGTTCGCTTGTTTGACATGATCACACAATGCAGCTGGAAAATCTTAAATAAATTCTTCTTTTCCTTCTCCTTTTTTTTTTTCAGGAATCTAAAAGGCCCATTCCAAGTGTTGATTTTGGGATCAGTCAAGAGCAACTTGCTTTGATGACTAGAGACCGTGATGTTTCTACTCTGGGGGAGTATGGACGGGTAATTATACCAAAAGAGCATTCTTCTTGCTTTATGTTGAGAAAGATGTGGCATCTTGCCTCGGAATTTTAAGTTATATATGTTTGCATTTTGACAAATGCTATCTGTCATTCTATCCCCTTTCTATTGAGAAAAATGTGACTTTTCCAAGAACTAAGGTGTTTTGCCGCACCGCAGCCAAGGTTGGTGGTAGAAAAACAACAAATAAATTGTCTGCTTTTTTTTTAGTCAGAATAGTTAAAATTGTTTGAACGTCTAAAAAAAATGGTGAGACATCCCAAAATTTTCAATTCTATTTTCGTCTGAATGAATCGAGCATTTCATTGACGTGCCTATAGGGCTATTCTCAGAATTAATCATTTTTGAGATAACTAGATTATCTGGGGAAATTATTAAGGAATTTTAAGGCAATAGACTTGAGAACTCGATTAGGAATTGGTTTCTCGACCGTGTCCATCTTTAGAGGCCATTACGGCACAGTTAAAAATCGATTTGAAATCAGAGATAGATTGGATCGATAGTGATGTGTGGCTAATCGTGGGTGACACCACTAAATTAGAAAATTCATGTTGACCGGCACTAGACTGATTTTCTTATTGTTTTAGTACCCTCTGTCCGTATTTGGATTCTTAGGATTTTCATGACAACCGAGAGTTGCTAATGAGCCGAGTGGGTTCATAGTGGCTCGAAGAAAATCGACAACGGGTCAATTGCACTTAAAAATATCTTAAAGTTACCCGATAGACTAAGTCACTCTAAAAATACACCAAGAGAAATTAATTGTGAATTCAAGTTCAATTTCAGAAATTGAAGTTTCTGTTATGTCACAATAAATTTTAGAAGTATCGATTCAGTCTCAGAAGATTTTTCTGACACCCGACACTTTTTGGGAAAAAGTTATCGTGTGGCCATTTTCGTTCAATTGAAGTTGGGAATTATTTCTGATGGTGAAATTGAGAAGCATGGGGAATTCTTGGATAAGGAAAATAATGAATTTGATAATGGAAATATCAATTGATTTTTGGGAAAGTTATTTGAGAGAAATTTAAGAGGGATTTTGGATGCAATTTCAAGTGGGGATCAAGAACTCTAAGTTGAAAAATCCTTTTGAGAATCTATGAACTTGTTTAAAAGAAATTGGGATTAGGATTTTCTATTTGAGGAAATCCTTTTATTTTTGTGATCTTCCCATTTCTTTTCCATTTTTAGCCAAACACTCATTTTTTTTTTTCCCTTTTTCTCTCCCCCTCTTTCTTTCTTTCTTTTTCTTTTCTCTTTCTCTCTCTCCCCCTCTCTCCTTTCCCTCGTGTGCAACCCCCTTTCCACCGAATGCTAGCTGTTTTCCTCTTCTTTGACTTTTCCAACTCATTAAAACTTATCCTTTCTCTCTTCTCCCCCAATCCCTCGTGACCGAACCTTGCTTCTCCTTTCTTCTTTGTGCGAACTAGCAAACCAGCAAAGCCGAGACAACAGCTCGCTGGGGATCGGAGCAGCCACCACGCCACCCATGCATCGCTACCCGCGCATCCACCACTCATCGCTATCCCGCCGTTCGTGCGCCCACCGCCCCCTCACCGCCCAGCAATGCTGTCCAGCCCTTGTTCCTCCTCTGCCAGCCCCTGTTCCGCCCCTGTCTGGCCACCTCCGGCCGCCGTTCGACCCCACCAAACCACCACCAGCCCTCCCTCGCGCCTTGTCGCCCTTATTGAAGTGCTTTGCTGCCATTTCATGCTTTCTTTCAGCCATTTCAGCCACCCTGCCGAGTGGGTATCTAGCTGGTTCGGGGCTGCTTTTGGGCCGTTTCCGGGCCCCGAACCCGAGCCGTGCTTTAGGAGGAATTGTTCTTTGCGCTATCCCCGTCGGATTGGTCTGACTTGCACATGATTCTGGTGAGTAATCTCACTAATCCTTGCTTAGTGGACTAATTACACTTAAGGTTGTTTAGTTTTAATTAATTAGGTTTAGGTGGTTAGATTAGTATAAATTAGTATTTATTAGTCAATTGTGATGCGAATTAGACAAATTGAGTGTGCATTTAGCAAGTAGATATGGTCTACTATTTATTGAGGGTAGCCCAGGATTTTTCCCGACCCTTATCAGGCTTCAATTTGGCAATTCGGGCCTAAGTAGAATTTTTAGTAATTAAATATTATTTTTCGAAATTAATTTAATTAATTTTTTTTTGGAAATTCAATTGGGATGGCCAGGTGACCAGAATTTTATGCTGATGACCGTGGTGTAGCCCGTTTATTTAATTGGGCTTTACTTTGAGCGAAATTGGATTTTTAATGTTTATTAATTAATTTTCGAAATTAATTAATTAATTATTTATTTATTTTTCGGAAATTAAGGCTGGGATAGCCGACGACCGAAATTTCGTGCTGATTGTCATGGCTCAGTTCATTTATTTATTTGAACTCCACATTGTGCTGAATTAAATTAATTGTGGATTTTTACGGGATTATTCACAAATTGAATTGATTTGAGTAATTGACTGTTGGACAATTGAGGGTTGATTGTCAGTGGCAGAGGCATGGTGGTAGACTACCAATTTCGGTACAAATTGTGGAAATGAAAGGGAATATGTGAGAGGTATGCCGGCTCGATGACCAAGCACGTCATCTAGGAGAATGGGCATTTTATATAGTGGATCAATGTAGGTTCTACATCACCTCGAAGAATGCACGTGGCTCGGTAAATTAATGTATTATCTCGGAGAATGCACGTGGCTTGGTGATAAGGAATATTGCCTCAGAGAATGCACATGGCTCGGTGATTGGTTTTATCAGTTGAGACTGTATAACAATGACTAGAATGGCCCCGGAAATGGTCAGAGTGCCATGTAATCGACTAAGTCGGTTGATCAATGTTTTGATTCAATTTTTGTGATTTGATTGACTGTTCGATGTGATATTTGAAGCATCTGTATATAACCTTGAATTGCAGGTTGGAACTGATGCCAAGGTAAGTCCTCTAACTCGTGCTGTGCTTAGGCAATTATGTGGTGTATTGGTTCCCTAATTGAGTCTTAGTGGGGTAGAACTTGCTGAGACATAATCTCATCCCAGTTGTGGGACAACATTTCAGGCCGTAGGTGAGCCCGAGGAGGAGGAATTGGAGAAGGAGAACATTAAAGTGAAACCTGAGGAGGAGAACGATTTTTGAAGAAGAAGATGATCCAGAAAGGGATCCTGAGTACGACCCGGATGAGAACTGAGGTCTCATCCTCGTTTGGGAATCCTGTTTTGATGTGAATAGAGTGAAATTAGAAAGTCGTGAATAGTTTGTGAAATACTTTGAGTTATGCTATGTATAAAAGTTCGTTTATGAGTTTCAATATGAAAAATATGGCATTGCTTTTCTATCCCATCGTTTTATTATCTGGGGATTTTCTTTATAACTGCTTCCGCATGCGCATATTAAATAAAAGGGTCGGCGATGCGTCCTGGGATGTTGCTATTAAATGACCATGTGAGGGATGGGCAAGCGATCAAGGATCGAGGCGTGACATCCCGTTTTAGTGGTATCAGAGCGAAGTTCAAGATTTGAGTGATAAGGAGCGATGGTTCATGGGATAGTAGTAGGATGGCTTTAAATTCATGCCGGTGCATGTCTGTGTTAGTTAAGTGCTAAAATTGCTTGTTGTTTGAATCGCTCTGTTTCTAATTCGGTATTGAATTAGAAGTAGGAGTCAGTAGATTAAAGCGACACCATGAGCGATCAGGAGCCGAGAACTCCTAGGCAGAGGACCTTGTCCTTAGTGACTTGGGCTAGAACGCCGACTAAAGGCACTGCCTGAGGCGGCCGTGGTAAAGCGCAGCTGTGGCTAGCGCTAGTGGTGATGCACCGCTTTCTGTTGTAGATGCTGGGGTAGCAGCCCCTAATGATCCCAGGTTGGATGGGATCTTGCGTATTCTGCAAGTGATGGGTACTAGAATGGATTAATAAGCCGATATTGTTGAAGTCACCGCTGCTGCCGCCACCGCTGGAGCCGCCCCTATAGTTCCCCCAGCTGTTGCACCTGCTGCTGCCGTGAATGTCGAAGGTCCACCGAGGATTGTGATCGCTGAAAGACCAATCCACAAGCTAGTGGAGCAGTTCTTGAAATTGCACCCACCTCAATTCACCTGGACAGGAGATCCTGAAGCTGCTTCTTCATGGGTTCAAAAGCTAGAGAAGGCGTTTACTCTGTTGAGGTGCAATGAGATGAAGAAAGTAGACTTAGCAACTTACCAACTGGAGGGAGTTGCGAACACTTGGTGGATGACTATACGAGAAACAATCTTTCTAGAAGGCACTGTTCAAGAATGGAACACTTTCCGTGAAGCCTTCAATGATAAATACTTCTCTGAGACTGCTAGGGAGGTGAAGATGTCTAAATTTCAACGTCTTCGTTAAGGTTCCCTATCTATTGATGAATATGAGGCAAAGTTCACTGAACTTTCGCGATATGCCCTCATGTTAATCAAGAACCCTGTGAACCGAGCGAGAAGGTTCAGAGATGGATTCAGACCAGACATAAGGAGCACCTTAGTTCTTCTGGATTTGAAGACTTACAATGATCTGTATCGGAGAGCTCAGAAAATTGAGAAGGATCAGAATGATAGAGCTGCCTCATCTAGATTGAGGTTTAACTCTCAGCAAGAAAGTATTCGTTAGGGAAAAAGGCCGATGCTTGGAAATAGATTCCATAGCCCGCCCAACAAGAAAAGTGGATTCAATAGGCCCATGCCTAGTAGGAACGATCCATGTCACTTTTGTGGAAGGCGACATGGGTTAGCCCCATGCCACTCTAGACCAGGAGCATGTTATGAATGTGGCCAACAGGGACACATGGCCAAAAATTGTCTGAGGAAGCCTAGAGGACAACCTCAGCTATTGCTGCCACCACCGAGAGGTCAAATAAGAGGGTATGCCCCTCAAAACGTGCCACAAGGAGGACAGCAGAGACCTCTAGTGCAGGGCACTGTGTACGCGATTACCCAAGGTCAGGCAGAAGCTGCGCCTAACGTGGTTATGACCCGACAAAGAAGTGTGATTATCATAGCGGTGAATTGGGACATTCAACTGATGAATGTTTCACCCTCAAGCACCAGATCAAAAACCTCTTGGATACAAAGGTGTTCTCTTTCAACAGTAATAAAAAAAATCCTCTGCCTAGCCATGACGGAGGCGCAAATGCTGTCACTAAGTGAAGAAGTTCTTATCTTCATACTTCTCTACGAATGAGTCTTTTTTTATGCTCTCTAGGATTTCAAGTTTTTTTTTTTTTTTTAGGATTTCCAGCTTTCTAAGATTCCAATTATTGCTTTTGTTTATAGGGTTTGCTTGTTTGCATTTTCCATTCCAATAATGTAATTCATTTGATTCTATTTAATGAAATCACAATTTTATTTCCAATTTTGAGGGCATGGTGCAGTACACCAAACCAGTCCAATGACAATATCCAACCATGAAAAGAAAATATCATCCACGGAGAAATCCTGAGGGCTGGACTTTCTCATGCTTCCTCCCAAAAACTTTTTCGAAAACAAAAGCATTTCACTGTTAAAAACATTTTCCCAAAGCTTGTAGCAAATTAAACCGGTTTGTTTGTCTGACTCATTTACTTCTTGTCTCAAAGCATAATTCTATAACTTGTTAAGACAAGGGACATCTGAAAATAGCGTATCAAGTTTCAATGATCATAAACTTGACTCGTGATCAACAGGCTTAGAGTGCACTTGCAATGAAAAAAAAAAGATTTAGGACAAGTAAAAGAGGACCATCATTCTCCGGTGGAAGATCCTGAGGGCAAGTTTGCTCCAAATTATAGTGGCTCATATGTGGTAAAGAAGGTACTTCTTGGAGGTGCCTTGATCCTGGTAGAAATGGATGGTCATGAGTTTTCCACTCCAATTAATTCTAATGTTGTCAAGAAATATTACTCTATTATGTTTTGAACTCCAAGCATTTTTATGATGAATAAATTGTCTCAATGAGTTGCAAATTCAATTGTTCAAATTTGATGCAAATCTTGCACGTTTTTTCCTGATGAATTGTGTGAGATGGATTGAATGTGTCAAATGGGATACTTTGGAATAACAAAGGGCAAGCCTTATTCCATATACTGCTTCATACACTAATCCCCAGTGAGTTGTATGGAAAAATTCCATGCCCGCAAGGAAAAGGGTGATCTCTTAAAGGGTACATCAACCGAGGTGACGAGAGGCAATTTCTTCCTCTACCCGAAACACTACAAGTATACCCATTGTTTAGCCCTTTGAGCCCACACACATGAAGAGCTTTTTGAATTATCCCTGTCAAGGATCATCCCACATTGGGACAAATTTGAAATGAATGATAGGAATCTTCTTACTCACACTTGCATCGATTTTCGAGAATTGCTTTTGCAGTGTAACTTATATGGTAACTAAAGTGCCTTAGGATGACAAAGAGCAATTCTTTCTCTATCATATACAATTTTATCCATTGCATAGCCCATTTGAGCCTATGAATTCATTTCCTATTAAACCCAATTGGTGATCATCCCTCACACTTTGGTAAGGGAAGAAAAATAACAAACCATTCAAGTAGCATGGTTTAGAATGCTAATAAAAGATGGAGGCAGTTTGAGTCCAAAGAAAGTAAGTGCAAAAAATAAGGGGGCATGAAAAAGCAGTGTGCCTGGAAAAAGCAAGGCCAATGCCCAAAGAGAAAAATCAAACACTTGATGTAGTGAATCGTATCCCCAACAAGGCAGTACTTAAAAACTTAAATGCTTTTGCAATCAATGGAGTTTTGATACAAAGAAAATCTTCGACGGTGGAGAAGAAATTGGTGGAAATATCAAGATGATCACCAACTTTGACCCCCTAAACACTTTTTGAGCCTAACAATCCTTTTGTTTCTCACCAATGAACCAAGCCTGTGTTACGTCCCTTGCAAAGTCTCTTCAGATTATGGCACTTGAATTAACGTAAAAGTTCATATGTTTAAAAGCATCATTTGAAGAAGTGCAAGTAAGGCAATTTCTACCTCATTTCGCATATTTCTTGACTTGTAAACCCTAAGATGATTGCGGAATATCACTCATTTTTCAATAACCTCGACTCAAAGAGTCCCATTTGTTAAGTCGTTGACTAAGCCCACATTATTGTCCCTCTTAAAGACCTCTCAGATTAGTAAGGTCGTACCACTTGCGAGATTACTCAGATCCTTGTTTGGCATAACAATGGAAAGATAGAGTGATTGCCGAAATCCTGCATCAAATGTCAGGATGAAATGGCCATTTTAATTAGGATGAGTGAAAAGTCCTTTCAGACTGAAAGATCCTTCATTTGATACATCCATGACACTCATGTGTTCATATTAGAATATTCTTTTAAAATCCTTCCCAATGAAAATTAGGTGATGCGAGATTGATAAAAATCATTATGCATGAACCTCAATTGAATTAATGCATGTTTGTGACTACAAATGTATGTTGCCTCTCCTACGACCAAGTTTTACAGGAGACATATCCCCCAGGAGCAAAGATGTTACCAGGTAAGTATATTTCTATCTATACCTTAAATATTTGTCATTGCACAGGTATTCCCTTTTGAGTGTACCGACACTCGATTGAATTGTCCCCCAAAGATTTTTCTCCAGATTTAGTTTGATTAAGGCGATCGAAGAAAGGTTCGGGTCCTGATCAGATGATCTATGTTGCAACGCTGGGCGACCGAAGAAAGGTTCGGGTCCTAGCTAAGCAAAACCTTAGTTTAGGCGATCGTAGAATGGTACAGGTCCTAGACAATATTTATTGCTCTAACAAGCAACTGTAGAAATGTATGGGTCCTGGAAAAGCAATTTCCCCATTTAGGCAACCGTAGAAAAGTACGGATCCTGGAAAATGATTTTCTATTCAGGCAACCGTAGAAAGGTACGGGTTCCTGGAAAGTGAATCCCCGTTTAGGCGACCGTACAAAGGTACGGGTCCTAGACAACATTTATTGCTCTAATAGACGACTGTAGAAAGGTACAGGTCCTAAAAAAGCAATTTCCCCATTCAGGCGACCGTAAAAAGGTACGAGTCCTAGACACAACCAAACACTGCCATATTGGGCGACCGTAGAAAGATACGGGACCTAGGAAAGCAGTTTCATTACAAAACCTTGTTGCCATATTGGGCGACCATAGAAAGATACGGGACCTAGGAAAGCAATTTCCTTACAAAACCTTGTTGCCATATTGGGCGACCGTAGAAAGGTACGGGTCCTAGAAAAACGATCTCCTTACAAACCCTTATTACTATTCTGAGCGACCGTAGAAAGGTATGGGTCTTGGACATGTAACACCAACTATCTTGAATTATTCTACCATCCTTGAAGGTAAGTTATTCCAGGTAGGTTCATTTATAATTTGCATTAGCATTTCCATGTATCATCTAAATTGCATTTCAAAATGGAATTCATTTTCCAACAAAAAAAAAAAATCATTCATTGTATGTGCATGATTAAAATTTAGGTCTCAATTTGTTTTTGGAGGCAACCTCTACGAGCTCACTTTTAAAGAGGGGCAGCTATTGACATCTAAATTTTGGGCAATCCATTTAGTCATTTATGGCACAAAATTAGGGATTAATTTTTAACCCTTAAAAAAATAAATTGCATAATATGTAATTTTAGGTGCATTTATTTTTAATTTGCATTTACATTGGACCGGTGACGGATGTGTTCGACTTGATGGTTCTGAACTTTAATTTGGCAAGCCTGCAAAGAGAGCAAATTGGCCCAAGCCCTTATCCTCAAGGAGATTTTATGGACTCATCTTCACAAAATTTCAAATTTGAAGGAATCCTATTGCAATTTTGAAAATCAGTGGAGAATATTCATTTTTGCAAAGGAATATTACATTCAAGGGGTTATAGATGATCTTCGTGCATATTGAAAAGAGATGAAATATTCCACAAAGATTACATTTCTTTTGCCTATAAAAGTGTTGTGTACGGAGGTCGAAAGGGGTTTTTTTTTTTTTTTTTTCTCTTGATTTTCTAGGTCAAAAATTCATGACAAAGAGAAAAATTTCTTACTTCATTTTTAGGGTTTTTGGGGGGAGGGATATGTTCTTCGTTCTTCTTCTTTGGAAAAAGCAATACAAAAAACTCGACACCCGGGATTTTCTAATTAAATACTGAAATTTCACAGTTTTGGAATAAATAACAAAAATTCCAATTACCACTCAATTTGCACAATTTAACACTCAATTGCATAAACTAAGCACGCCACAGCAATCAGCACAAAATTCCAATCACCAATTATCCCGGTATAATTTTCGGAAAATATTAAATAATTAAATAAATTCCAAAAAATAATAAAATAATGCAATTTAAAAACAATAAATACCAAGTTAGGCCGGAAATGCTAATCTAACCACTTAAACAGGCCTAGAAAATTTCCGAACCTATCTAGTTAAATAGCACAACCTCTTTAGCCCTTAATCAATCTATTCTAACAACCTAACATGCAAAATTAATCAATTAAATCACTAATCCATACTAACTAACCACCTAATCCCTAATTAGCCTAAACTAATTATCCACTAAGCATAATTAACTTCCTAAGCAGAGTTTAGTAAGTAAACTCACCGGTTTAGTGGGCCGATGAATCAACGATGTCGGCGACACAAAGGTGAGTGACTCTCGAGCCTGCGGCAACACCAACGGAGGTCCAAACGGGCCTAAAAACAAGCCAGAAGCCCTCAACCTTAACTGAGAGTTCAACCACTGCCTTGGGTCGAAAGAGGCTACTCAAGCGACTGAAATGGCACGGGACGGAAGGCAAAGACTGTTGCGACTCCAGGCGGGCGACAATGGCTGCTAGACGGTGGTAAATGGCAGCCAGGCGACCTTGACAGCAACCAGGGTTGCTCGGGGGACGGCAAGGAGGCGTAGGACGAGTGGGACAAGCATGTGGGTAGGCGAACGGCGTTGGCTTCACTTGCGGGCGGCATGTGGGCGTGACGGTGGTTCCGATTGCTTCGGGCGGCGATCGACGGGCTAGGGGGAAGGAGCTGGCTGTCTTTGGTTCTCTCAAGCTTTCCAAAGTCTCAACAATGGATAAAGTGGCTCAATAAGGAAGAAGAAGGCTGCTAAAGATGGGGGGGGGCCCATTTGGCCACAAAGTCAAGCCAAATACCCCATTCTACTCAAGTTCATGCCCCCACCAGCCTTGGCTGTCATCCATGGCCAATTTGTAGCACCAAGGCTTCCTTAGCAAGCCATCCAAGTGGTCCAAAAGTGGCTGCCCCTTGGTCCTACGAATTTTGGACCATTTCTATCCAATTTGATGAAATTTCAACTCCAATTGAGCACAAATTGGCCTCCATAAAATCAACCAAAGTGCCCTCATCAAATACAACATTTTTCTTCAACAATTGAACCAACTTGATGGCCAAAATTGTGACCAAAAACGGTCCCTCAAATTTTCCAGTCCAAAATATCCTTACTTTGATTTTTCGCTGAAATCTCGGGTTTGCAGAAAAATTTTTGGAGGATGAGTCGATGTTCCTAAAATGAATTGTGACGTGATGGAACTTTCAATTTCTAAAATCGGGTTTAAATTCGCGGTTAATTTCAACCGAGCGCGATTTTAGCGTTACCTAGCTTACCGGGTAGCTTTTAGGAATTTTTAATACAATTGAGCCACATTGTGCATCTTCGACACATTGGCGACTCTTGGTTGTCGTGAAAAATCTCAAGATTTCAAATATGGGCACAAGGTACAGAAATGACAGAAAAATCAGCCTAGTGCTGTTTGACAAAATTTTTGCAATCAGGTGGAATCACCCACATATGAATCACATACCTCTATCGAATCGACCTATCTCCGGTCTCTGATCGTTTTTTACAATGCCATAATGACCTTTGTAGATTAGCATGATCGAGTAGTCGATTTCTGGTCGAATTCTTAGGTCTATTGCGTTAAAATCCCTTAACAGCTTCACCTAATAGACTAGTTATCACATGAGTGATCAACTCAGGGAAAAGAACTATAGGCGTGTCAATGAAAAGCTTAACTTATTCAATCGAAAACAGGACCTGAAAATTAGAATGTCACATAGACGCTACCGTCTGGTTAGGTTTAAATGGATGTGCCACAATAACCAGTTGGCAGATTCTCAAGCTGCCAAATTCATCAGTGAGAAATGAATAACTTGTGAGGCTAAAGGAACTTCACGAATGGGACTTGCTGTTTTCATTAAGGGAATGAAGTTAATTGAGCAATAATAACCAACTTACCTGGGGTTTTGAGGGATATAAGCAGTAGGATTTATACGGCATCACAATCTGAGTGTAGAAGTAGTAAGAACACCGATGCTTCCATCTTGAAAGCTCGCATATATTGATCAGCCATTGCAAGAATATGTAGCATCTGTGATTAAGCAGCTAGCTTCTCGAGGAACTCACTAGTAGCAATGAACAACGAATAAAAAAATTACATTGGCAAGAAATATTTCGCAAATTACTACGCAATCAGGATGAGAAAAGAGATCACCTTGTGCACAAAAAAAAAAGAATCTTTAATACTTGCTTAAGGCATTCTAGTTTAGGAGCTTCATATGTGGTGATCTATGTTTCATGAACCACCAGTAGATGTATTTGATCCACGTGAAATTGAAAACGAGTATCAACAAGAGGAGTTGTGATAATGCTAGTAAGATTACCTAGAGGGAGGTGAATAGGCAATAAAAAAGTTTCAAAAATAAATTTAAAGTTGAATAAAATAATTAAAACTCTAAGTCTAATTAAGAGACAGACTTCTAGTAGATGTTTAGAATCTGTTATGCGATAGAACAAACTTCTAAGATAACATGTAATAGTGCAAGAAATTTAAGTGAAGAGATAAGAGAAAAGAGAGTGGCATACATATTTTATAGTGGTTCAGCTTAGACTAAGCCTACTTTTATTCTCCCACGCTAACAACCTACTAGCTAGATTCCACTATATGACCAATCAAGAGATTACAACTTTGTAAGCAAACACTCAGTGGCAGAATTCTCTAACTCACTAAGGCACTCTTTTGTGTTTTCTCTTTGGATCATACTTTGATATGCTCATAGACGAAGACAACTAAAATGAGAATAGTTTCAAACTTTGGAATTTCAATTTCACATTCCCACACACTTTTAGATTGAATGAACTCCTTTAAATACTCTTCCACACCATACTAGCCATTGGCAATCTCCGAAAGAACTTCCTTCCAATCGAGCTATTGGACAACATCAATCAAAGGGATCTCATGGCCATTGAAGTCAAACATAGAATTTCCACTTGATTCTGGTTGCCCATACAATCAGAATTTTGGTTTCCATAAGTAGATGATTCCCAAAAAGGAACTTATCTTTAAGATTGATTTCATCAATTCGTGATTGGTTCCATCAACGTATTTGTATAAGGTAAGTGAAATCCTTAGCCAAAAAATAGACATTGAAAAAATATTTTTAAATAAGGTTCAGTCTAGACAAGAGTCGCGTCATCATTGAGTCGAGTTCTGGACTCTTCCTCATTATAGATGCCATCTCATTTTGAACTTGTCAAAGTGGGAAGCCCTTCTGAGATAGAATAGACTTTGACAAAAGTCTTAAATAATTCCTCATAAACAACTTATAATTAACCCGTACTTAAGAAGAGCATTATAAATAGAAAGTTTTGTCAACTTTAAAATCTTGGTAGGAGTTTTCTTAACAATCTCCTTTTTCTTTTATGGTAACAAAACTTTCATGCATATTTAATCATAAAGACTATAATATCTTGCAAGACAATATCAGCACAACTTATGGAATAATAGATAGGATATAATTTTTCTTAAAAGCAATCACCCACTTAGAAAGTATGCATTAACACCCAACACACACAAATCACTTAAAATTTGCATAAGGTCTCCCCCTTTTTTTCAACAACAAGAGGGTCCAAAAAGTCTGCAGATCTAGAAAATAGTTCAAACCAACAAACATACTAAAAAGATGAGAACACTTAAAAGACATAAAGAAATCAAGATTTTTCAAAAATCAAGGGTTTCTAGGAAGTCAGACAAGAGGGAAATCTTCCAAGTTCTGCACAATCTTCTCAAGCTTGGTCATGCATCGTCCCAAGGCAGTTTCGATCTTAGCCAAATCCTGAACAACTTGTGGTTGGTTGTTATGAACATCTTTTGCAAGAGACTGTACCTATCCACTAAGAGATTGTGTTGTGGAAGCAAGAGAGGTATGCAATTTTTGTATTTCAATCTCCATTCAATACTGTTGTGCTTTAATCTCTAGAAGGAATTCAACCATGCGAGGATAGTCTGAATCTAATTCAATCTAAACACTAGCCTTCGCAAAGTGAAAGGAGGATTATCCAAACTTGAAGGGAGATCAGTTTGCACCTTGGAAGTATTTTCGTCCCCCCTGAACATCAGCTTGCTATTCCTTGTCACCAATAGAATCTTCAAGGAAACAAGAGGCATAGATGGCCTCTACATCTGGTGGAGAACGACTGATGCCATCACTAAAAGTTGCTTCTGCATGCTACTCCTAAGGAGTTTTATCAGCAATTTCCCTTGTCTATGTACCATTAATTTGAGAGACCAAGGTTCCTCCTATTGTATCATGATCCTTTCCAATTTCCTCTTGCTGGTGTTCTTCAACAACCTCTTGTTGATCTTGTTCCTCATAATCATCTCTAGCAGCAACATCTGCATTATACCCCGCATCATCTCCTCGCTTGTCAGATTCTTATTTATCCTAATCACCATCTTCCTTTTCTTCATCTTTGTCTTCTTCTTCATCCTCATCTTGTAACAGCAAAACAAGCCTTTTTCTTTTGGGGATCCTAAAGATTACGCTTTTGCCTTTTCTTCTCAACTATAGACTCGGTCTTAGTCGAATTGGTAGACCTCTTCTTTATATGCTCCCAAGCATCATAAATTCCTTTTAATCTCATCTTGGAAATCATATTAAAACCAATTTGCATGGGAGGCAAGGTTCTAGAACAAAAGCTGGAAGGAGTTGAATCTAGAAATGCTTGAAAAGTCTGCTCACCAAGGCATTATAAGGAAGTTGACCTTTTTTCCTTCATCATTGTTTTGTACATATGCGGCAGAATGGTGTATGGCAGAGAAAAGGCTACTCTTTTGCAAATGGCCCACATCATTTTGGCCTCAAACTTGGAGACATCAGTCTTTGATGATGATTTTGTGAAGCAGAATGTGTAAAGTAGACAATCTAGAGTAGGTTATGCTATCACTTGGAATCTTATCCTTCACTAGAAATTTAACCACTTCCTCATTTGAGGTATTGATAGGCCTAAAGTCACTTCTTTCAATTCCCAGAATGCCAGCTAACAAATTAACATCCACATCAAAAACTTTGTCAAATACTGTGAATTGAATATGTGTGGGAGCCAAAATAGACAAATTTGAATAGAAATAAGTAGTTATTTATGGATAAGTATTAGATGTTTCCAAACAAAAGTCCTCCATTTGAAGTTTGGAGAACTGTTCCCTTAAATTCACTTTGATTGTCTCCAGAAAGTCAAAATCCACAATGCGTGGTTAATCACATCCTGTTCAGAAATTGAGCATAAGTCTCTTTATGCTCTTTAGACCTAAACAATTTCTCTTTAAAGGCTATAACCCCAGTAGTAACACCAAGTTTAGAATGAAAATTTTTAAACATCCTCTCATCGTCATATTTCTTCTTTCCTTCAGTTAGACTTTCAATTCCAACACTAGGATCAATAGGAAATACCATGAATTCCTTCTCCACTCTATTAGATTTTACCAACCCTAATTTTTCCATGGCTTTCAAGAACAATGTTTTGTTTTCGTACCCGTTTTCTTTCAGGAAAGTAATAATAAAATTCTTAGGACTTCCTCCCTCCTTCAAAAACTCATAATGTTTAAGAAGAACTTCAAGTTTCCTTACCAAAAGAGGAGTGGCTTCGTAAGTGACTTCCTGTTCCATTAAAGGTCGATTGGTGCTGCGCGAAGATTTGTCTTCAGTAAGATCGAAATGTGTTTGAGTATCCTTCACAAATCGATGCCCTTGACTGGCTATGCAGGATGACTTCCACTGAGAAGAAACCGAGATTGACTTGGAAGATTTCGAATACATGATAGAGAAGTGATCGAGGCTAGGGTTCGTAGAGGAGAAGTTAATCGAGAGAGAGGATTATGGTGATTAAGGTTTGCACAGGAGCAGTTTTGAGAGAGGTAAAGAGAAAATGTTTTAAAGCAATTGAACCGTGGCGAATGAAGAGTTGTAAAGGAAATTAACTACCAATTTGGGAAAAAAATTCGAAAAAGATTGAGAGAGGATTTGGAAAATTTGATTCCGAGAAAATTAGGAAAGAAAAATGTAAAGAGCAATTTCCAAAAACTATAATAGGCAAATAAAAATTCGAATATAAAATATAAAGAGGAAGGTAACTTACACGCCAAAATTTGAAAAGATAGTTACCAAATGGGTAAGAGATGTGCAATTTGTCAGGAATAAATTCGAATATATCTTTCTCACTTGGTGAAAATATCTGCTAGTTGATTCTTTGAATTAACAAACTGGATATTAATTTCACCACTTTGCACATGATCTCTTATGAAATCATGTCGGATTTCAATATGTTTTGCTCTTGAGTGAAGAATAGGGTTCTTAGTGAGATTGATCATGCTGGTGTTGTCGCATTTGATTTTAGTACAAGATTCTTCTATTCCAAACTCTCTCAGTTGTCACCTCATCCGTAGAATTTGAGAACAAAAACTACCAAGAGTAACATATTTTGCTTTTGCGATTGAGAGAGCCACAGTGTTTTGCTTCTTGGAGAACTAGGATACCAGCATATCTCCTAGAACTTGACAAGTCCTAGAAGTACTTTTCTTGTCGACTCTGCAACCAACGAGGTTAGTGTCTGAATATCCAAGTAGAGTAAAGTCTTATCCTTTCAAATACCACATACCTAACTTTGGATTGATGGCAACATATTTGATAATGCATTTCACAACACTAAGATGTGATTCTCTAGGATCAGCTTGAAACCTCGCACACATGCATACACTAAACAAGATGTTAGGATGTGAAGCAAGGAAATAAAGAAGAGAGTGGATCATGCTTCTGCAAGTCGTTTGGTCCACTTTCTTCCCATCTTCATCATTGTCAAGTTTGGAGCAACTTGACATAGGAGTTTCAGTCTAATTACAGTTCTCTATTTCAAACTTCTTGATGACATTTTTGGCATATTTCTCTTGATAGATGAAGGTTAACTTTGTTGTGGATAATCACAGGGTTAACTTTTAACAACAATGAAAACAGGTCTCACCTCATCAACTCAAGCACTATAAATTTCAACAGCGGAGTCCTCCGTTCCTATCTCAGCAATGTCATTGTTTGATAGTGGCGGGGGCTTAAATTTTTCCAACGTCTGCAAATCAGCAGAGAGGATAATATTAACAACTTTATAAATAACAGTGGGACACATGTGCCAAGAGGCACTTGCTTCAATGGCATCTCCCTTCTTAGTAAAGGGAGAGAGCAAGTTGAACCAATAGATCTCTGGATGGGTTAAAAAAAGCATTGCTTGTTTTCTTTAATCAATAAGAGCAAAAAGATTCCATCAAAGACATAGAAAAGCCCTTATCTCACTTAGCAAGTAAAAAGGGACATGCTGCACCTTTGACCAGATAATCCCCATGAAAATCGGAGCAATTGCTTTCGTGGACCTCCTAACAATTAGAGTTCAATACTTTATATACATGATAGAACGAATTAATTTTAGCTCCCATAAAAATGTGAAAGGAAATATTGCACGCATATTCAGCACAAAGCGGTAGTCCATCGTCTCGTGGCACGTGTCAAGACAAGATTTGCTCACTCTACAACTATTTTGATGCACTAAAGGATGATGAATGTTTGTAAAGAAAAAAATGCGTGACACCATCATATGGTTTTTCTAATTTCTTTTTTATTTTTTGAGTATGAGCTATAAATTAGCAATTGGTTGTTTTAGATCTTACATGATGGTATAAATAGTGAGTGAGAAAATGGAGACTATGGGGCCTTTAGATGAACTTTTGCAGACTATGAAGAAATGGCTATAGCGATGAGGTTTTCTAATGATCTGGTTCTTGTGTTGTTTCTTCATTTCCTTCTTTCGTCACAGCCATAACCATGGTACTACACTAATTGTAGCCTGCGAAAACAAGAATCAATGTAATTAGCAATGCACTAAACAATAAAACAGTTTACCATTTTTTTTTTTTTTTTTTTTTGATTTTTTTTTTAAATTCCTTATCCTGCCTGTTAAGTTTTGATCACTTTCTTGCCATTTCCAGAGCTTGTGTAAAGTATTTGATGATAATGCCAGACTGGCACGACCTGAGTTTGTATAGATTAATCTCGGGACCTGCTTCGTTTAATTAACTTCAGTAGCGACAATCAAATGTAACACCCAAAGTTAAAATAAAATGCAAAAGAAAGAGCCTGGAGAACTGGGCACTAAATGATAGATGCAGAAATTCATGCAAAGAAACACTCGGCGACGGCGCTAGCATATTTGTCAGCATAAGCACATACACACACACACTGTATGTTTACATACAAACAGAGCATATGATACACATTACATCAAAACCCAGTTGAAACGATTACCAATAAGTAGAACCTTGACTTAAACCGTCTGGCTGTATCACTATAGAACTAAAAGAACTTTGTGCGGTCTCCGTGCAAAACTACAGTGCTTTCATCCATGCTACTCTTTTCTGGGAATACCTATTCTTTCGCCTGTTGCGTTTTGTGTATTTAGGTTCAGCAGGTCAATTTCCACTCAAAGTTTCCGGGAACTAACAAGCTCAAAATAGCTCCATTCACAAGCTTAGCATTCCCGACAAGCATTAAAGTGGTGTACAATGATATACTTTGCCTGCCATGTATAAAGCCAAATGAATCTCGTGAAGAATCTATGCCTTTTACCACATGTAACTGCATGAGAGTTCACATAACAATCCAGCTCATTGGATTCCAAGCAAAGGCTAAAAAAGTCTTATTATGCAAATATACGGCTACATTCTAAATCAGGGATTATTCGTCTCACTATTTATCATTATCATAAAATTCATGACCTTCACAGCCAACAAAACTCAAGCACAATTGCCACTCCATACTCACATATTCGTCAATGCTGATCTTATCCTTCCCTATTTGTATAGTTGAAACAATCAGCTAACAATAAAAGGCCAAATGAAGAGATGACAAAGTGCTTCAATTGTTGAGGTTTAAGAGTTAAATAATTGGACCATATGTGAATGAAACTAATGAAGCAAGTGCATTAAATGCGACCTCTATTCAAATTTGTGCTTATCTAGTAGAAACATGACAGATCAATGTGGAAAAGAATGCTGCATAAGAACATGCTAATTTGGCAACCATTTGTACCCTCCTAACCGTAGAGTTATCAGGCAGCCTTATGGACTGGCATTGCAATGGTTCATTGATTTCTGGCAGCTTCCAAATTCGCGATTTGTCTCCTGACTCATCAGCAATTCTGGGATTCACATTGGCCTTGCTCTCACTGTCCTCTTGAGCTCAAAAGAGAGGATGTCATTGAAAGACGTCCAATAAACATGCACATACAAATGCAATTATTGCATCATTTAAGTAATAGAGTAAGCAACAAATAAAGCTCCTAAAAAAAATTTAACGAGCTAATGCAATAATGGTACCACTTACCATACCACTACCATTGCTACCTGATGGTTTTCTAGTTTATATGCTAGTGGGTGTAGACGTGCGAGGAGGAAAGGAGAAAATATTTGGTAGTTTCAAAGTGCGGTGTTAACTATTGATGTGGCGAGATTTTTTCCTTGGCATCCACTATAAAATTTACATGGGAATTGTTTGTAGGAATTTTCCTAACGTGGACTACATTAATTGATATTGTAATTTACCGTTTTACAGGGTTGGTCTAAGGTGAGATAGAAAGTTTCTTAATTAGTCTAATATGGGGCTAGCTAGTGTGGGCCAAGTTGAACCTAGCCAGTAATGAGAGGGTCTGGTTGAAAACTCTATAAATAGTGCTCAAGTCTCTCCTCTAATCCTAATTCTCACAGGTATCCTCACCAAAAAAGCATTAACCTAGCACTAAAGGGTGAGGGGGCTGTCTCATTGAGTTAGTGATACAGAGAGCAATAAAGGAAAATAACTTGTGTGAGGATCATCGTTTTTCTGCTTCCGTATCAAGAACGATGGATTCCAAAACAAGTGCGTTAATCTTTCTACTCAATTATCGTTTTTGTGCTCCTGTTTTAGTTATGGAGATCATGGGATTGCACATTTTGCATCTTACATGTGGTATCAAAGTAACCATAACCTAGAACTCGAATGCATAGAATATTCGACCTATTATTCATGATTTTCATGACTTTTTGCTCAATAAAAATCAAATTTAATCATAAATTCAAACTAGGCTAGTCGAGACAAGAAAAATCATGGGTGGAGCGTTGCCGAGGGCGGCCCCACGCGCCTCCACGTGCAGTTACACGCTGCTAGGTCGTCGAGCACACGCCCTACATGCGGCCATACGACGCTAGGGCATCGAGCACGTGCCACATGCGCGGTCACGTGCCCTCACACGCTCCCACACGCGGGGCGTCGCCATGCATGTGTTGCACGGATGAGGGCTAACGTCACGATGACTTCAGCGACCCCAAGGCTCAACTCGACTCGATCTGGGGCCCGACCTAACCTAATATGGCGACTCGACCTGGCCCGTTACCCGACCCGTTGACCCGCCTGAATCGGTCAACCATGGACGGACCGGTCAACCGGTCAGACCGGACGATTGGACCGGACGATCAAGCCAAGACCGGTCAGACCTGATCTAAGGGCCCACTTAGTTCGCGTGTGAGCTCCATGCGCTGTGCACTCAGGCGGTGCGTGCGGGCGTGTGGAGGCTCCATTTGGCACGTGGTTGGCAACTATAGGTTTGTATGACCATTCTTTATGTTGTGGTGTATTTATTTTACATGTTTAATTATTTTATGGATGTGAAAATACATATGAAACCCTAAATGTGTATTTTTAGTATATTTTCGTGTATTTTTCTCATATTTTTTGTGATTTTGGAAATACATGTGTTAGTTTACAGGTATGTTATCACATAAATATTATAAAAGTGTGATTCATTGATTATATAAATAAATTTTATGTTTTATTAATGAATAAAGCAGTATAATTAGCATGATATGTGATTTTAGTGATATATTGCCCCTATTACTAAAGTTAAAATTATATGTATATGGTGTATGTGAAAAGTAAAATTTATATTCCTAGTATTAGAGAGTTTCAAGGATTTAATTGAGTTGTAACTGCCAAAGTGGTATATTTGATTGGGTTTGAGAATTTTTATTTTTTTTTTGGTCTTGTATAATGATTGGGATGTCTCCTAATCTAATGCGTAGTCATACTCCCAAATGAGGTGATTATGTTGTGACATTCTAATTTCATATTCTGATTTCGATTGAATAAGTAAGATCTTTCGTCGACGCGCCTATAGTGCTTTTCTCTGAGATAGCCACTCATGAGATAACTGGCCTATCCGATAAAGCCATTAAGGGATTTTAATGCAATAGACTTGAAAACTCGACTGCTCGACCATGCTAGTCTACAAGAGTCATTACGACACAATTAAAAATCGATCGAAGATCGGAGATAGGTCGATTCGATTGAGATGTGCGATCAAAATGTGGGTGATTCCACCTGATTGCAAAATTTTGGTCGATCAGCATTAGACCAATTTTCTTGCGTTTTGGATACCCTATGTCCGTATTTGAAACCTCAAGATAATCATGATCATCGAGAGTCACCAATGTATCGAAGAGGTATGTTGTGGCTATAAGAAAATCGACCACGGGTCAATTACACCAAAAATTCGTAAAAGCTACCCGGTAGGTTAGGTCACGATAAAACTGCGTCTGAGTGAAACTAACCATGAATTTGGATTCAATTTCAGAAATTGAAACTTTTGTTATGTCATAAATCATTTTATGAATGTTGACTCACCTTTCGAGGAATTTTTGGTGAGTTCGGGATTTTTATGAAAAATCGATTCGGAAGATTCGAAAAACGAACGGAAATTCGGATTGACCAATCTGAAGAGATTTTTGGCATCTGGTGTGAGTGAATTAGTTAAAGGGAATTTTGTGGGCTTTTTCCTCAACAAATTGGACCTCAATCAGAGAAGTTTGTTCAGAAATCAGATTTCGAGAAAAAAGAAATAAAATTCGGAATTGAAAGGAATGGCCGTTTTTGCTACCCAAGACTTCTTATTTTGGGAGAAACATAGTGCAAGGAAGCAAGTGAAGACCAAACTTTTTATATGGAAATTTGTATGACCAAATTTGGATGAAAATAGGATGTTTTATTTTTACTTTTTTTTTCCTCCTTCGGCCTCTTCAAATGGCGCACGTCTCTCCCTCTCTCTTTGCCGAAGCTACCCACCCCCCTTCGGTCTCTCTCTTTCTCTTTTTGTTCGCCCACGTTTCTTTTTCTCTCTGGTCGCACACTCCTTTTCTTTTCCCCTCTTGGCTGACCAAGCATTGCAAGTTGGTCTCCTCTTCACCTTTTTCTCATAGACTTTTCAATCATGCTTATCTTCTCCCTTTATCTTTCTCTCTCCCTCGGTTCCTTTCTCTCTTCGACCACGCCAGCTTCGTCGATTTCTGTTTGGCTTCTTTGGCTTCTCTTTCATTTTCGTTTATTCCCCCCTTGCCCGTTCTCTGCTCCACCGAAGCTTCACCCCCACTCTCACGCTGCCATCGCCACTCGCATGCACGTCTGCCCACTCCCCTCTACCAGCAAATTCCCCACACCAACATCACCTTGCTGACTTCTGTGAAAACTAGTACGAGCACCTAGAGGGGGTGAATAGGTGTAAAAACAAATTTACGAGATAAGTGTGCAACAATAATCAACAATGGATTATGAAAAGGAAATTTGTATCTTGTAAAGAAAACGAGTTACGATCAAAGTAACAGAGCATAGGTAAGAAAATATGAACACAGAGTTTATAGTGGTTCGGTTTAATCCAAGCCTATGTCCACCCTTCAGCACTGACAGCCCACCGATTGGATTCACTATGAAACAAAAGAGTTGTTACAGTAAAGCTCTTCCTTGATTCCACAGTGTAGAGACTCTACTACACTTCCTCAAGATAGCTCAAAGATATAGACTCTCTTTTGCATACAAGATTTCGCTTAACAATTTAATTGACTAAGAATAAGGAGCTTCAGACTTTGGAATTCTTCTATCGCGCACACACTCGAATAACTGGAACGTCTTCCTTATATACTCCTTCATGCCATCACACCCGTTGGCACTTACCAAAGGAATTCTTTCAATCTACCCATTGGACAGAATCAATTAGGAACATTTTCGAGCTATTTAAGGAACATGACGATAGCCCACCAATCCTACTCGTCCATACAATCAGGATCTAGGTTTCCATAAGTAAAACCTTCCAAGTATACTTCGCCAATCAATAGATCCAAAATCCTTGAATCAATCTTGATTTGAATAATGGATTTCGACATGCTATATCCGGCCAAGAGATATTCTTTAGTCGACAGAATCAAATCCTTAACGAAATACTTCGTTTCGGATAAGCCTTCTTCAACGGTCTAGAAACTGTCAATGAGGATAAACTTTGAGTCTTGAGTCTGGTAGTCCGGAGGTCTTCAGATTTTGATAATAGAGTTTACAAGTCTTCAGACTAGACTGATGGAAACGTTTTGTCAACTTCAAAACACTCAAGGAAGTTTTCTCCAACAATCTCCCCCTTTTTGATGGTGACAAAACTTTCCTGCAGATTTGGATAACTTTGACCTGCAAAACATTACTCAAGCAAACAAGGATATCTCACAAAAGATAGATGGCTTAATAAAGATATCATTAGAATCTGCATCCACAGAAAATATGTTAGTTCTGTAAATGAGCAAAGCCATCAGATATCAATAGTGCTTAAGATAAACAAACGTTTAAATAGTCAAATCCAAATCCAGTCCAAATCCAAACAGCCAAACACAAAATTCAAGTCAATCAAACATAATCGACACAAAAGTTAAAAAAGTCAAGAGTTCAAAGTTCAAAATCAAATCTGCACCACATCTCTCCCCCCTTTTGTCATCATTAAAAAGGTAAAGATGAAAAGAGAATAGCTTTAAGATTGCTTGGGAACACGAACAAGCTGGAAATCTCCCATTGACTGGATAATCCCTTCCAGCTTTTTCAAATCCTCATTCAGTTGCGCTACATCTTCACCCTTAGCATTTGCTTGAACTTTAAGAGCGAGGGCATTGATCTGATCATGCAAAGAAACTGAAGAGGCTTGTCATGCATTCTGCAAGTTCTGAATTTCGTATCCCAGAGCATATAGTTGACCTCGCATCTTCAAAAGAATATCAAGTATTCGGCGAAAGTCTGCCGAATTGTCTGTCTAAGTACTGGCTTTTGCACGATCAGACGAAGTATTGGCAGATGATGACAATTCAGCACGATCACATAGATTGAGCGATGAAACCTCAGGTCCCTCCTCAGGAAATTGAGAGGCAAAGATGTCCTATGGATCTGCTGGAGAACGACTTACTCCTTCACTGGTGGCAGGGAATGAGGACGTTCCTCTTTTCTCAGGATCTCCCCCTGTTTCCATGCCTTCAGGTGGAGAAAAGTGTTTCTCATGCTCTACTTCTGCTTGATTCCTCTCTCCTCTTCTTCTTGTTCCTCAATTCTTTCCTCCTCTGCTTCTCTCTCCTCTACTTCTTTCTCCAAATCTTCTCTCTCTCCAGTCCTCTATTCTGTCTCATCTTTGTCTTTTTCTTGTCTCTTCGTTGTTTTTGGAACAGAACGACTCAAGTTCTTCAATGCCATCGCAGAAATTGTGATATCATCTTCATCCTCTTCATCCTCAATGATGAGAGCTCTTCTTTTCTTGGACGGAGCAACCATGGTCTCCTTCTCTTTTCTCTTTGCAGCCGAAGAGACTAAATGAGTCTTGACAGGGGTTTTCACCTTGAACTGCTCCAAAGCCTTGTTGAGTTCCTTCAAACGCATTTTAGAGACCATTTTCAGTCCCACCACCATTTGATCGCATGTTCAAACACAAAGAATCCGGGGAGATTGAACGTTCAAATGTCTGAATAACTTGGTCACAAGTGCTGCGTACGGAAGTTGACCCTTGTCCTTCACCATTGTTTAGTACATGTGGAACATAATAGTGTGTGGAAGAGAGAACTTTTTACCAGCATTGATGGCATACATCAGCTTTGCCTCCGAGTTTGAAACGTCGGTCTTTGAAGTAGATTTTGGTCTGAGGCAGTTAATCACTATCTTATGAAGCAAAATGTTGGACACATTCATTCTCAAATATGAAATCTTCCCTTCCGTTGTTCTATCCTGAACAAGCTCGATCGTTGCACGAGTAATAGACACACTTATGAGTTGATATCTCCCTCTTTCAACCCCAATCACATCAGCCAATGTATTCATGTCAACCACATAGTCCTGATCTCGAACACTGAAAGAGAATCTATTTGTATCCAAGAAACTGATATTCGAATAGAAATAAACAGTAAGTTCAGCATGAGCTTCTGTTGTTTCAGAACAAAACTGTTCGAGTTGAAGAAGACTGAATTTTTCCCGCAGATTGACATTCACAGAGTCAAGAAAATTGAAGTCCACACTTCTAGGGTTTATCACCCCACACTTTAGTAACTTAGAGTACAGTTGCTTGTGTTCCTCTGAGTGAAACAAGTCTGTCCTTTTGCTTCGGATTTTTGCCGCAACACCCATTCTAGGTTTAAACTGACTGTACATCCTATCATCATCATTCCCATCTGGTTGACTCAGCCCTCCAACACGTGGATCGCTTGGGATATTCGCCAAAGTTTCTTCCGCCGACCCCGCAGGGGCAATTCCCAATCGTTCCATTGTGCGTAAAAAGAAAGTTTCATTTCTATACCATTTGTCTTTCAGAAATTCATCTATGTAGTTCAACGGAGTACTACTCCTCTTCAAGGCACGGTAAAGCTTGTAGGTAAAAGTGGGCTTATGAGTACTTACGCGTTCTGCATCTTCGATGATTTCTTCCTCTTCTCGATGTGCAACATCTTGAGGTCTAGATGGAGGAGATAGACGCTGCTGAGAATGTTGTGGGCTCTGCTGTTGTCTAGGAGATTCTTCTTCCTTGGTGAGATCAAAGTGCGTAGGCCCCTCACGCATTTGCTGTGATCCCCTATTCACAATCCTCGAAGACTTTCTTTGAGACGACATCTTTCACAGTTTTTGAGAGATTCCAAGCTTGTTTCCCAAGAAAGACGAAAACTTTTCAAGGATTAAACAAGAGAAGAAGACAGAAGTGGAAGATATGTGCTCTCTTAGGGTTTTTGTGAGTAAAACGAAGAAGAACCAAATGTATATAAGGCAATCGAAGCGAGGCATACGAAACGCCGTAAAAAAGAAATATAAAATGCCTTTTAAAAATAACTGCATTTTTCAAAAAATTAGATAACTGTCATTTCAAAAATAACTTCTTTTTCGAAGAGGAATGATTGCAATAATTACGAAAACTGGGAAATAACACCAATCAATTTCTGATAGATAATCGCACCTTTTCAAGATTTGATCCGAGAAATAAGTTTCTAAAATAGAAGAACTTACAGTCGTAAATCTTGATTGTCTGAGTCTAAGAGTCTTTAGATTTTCAGTCCTGAGTCTGAACTTCCTCAAACTTTAAGACATTGAGTCTGGAACGAATAACTTCAAATTGATTTTTCTCCAAAGGCTTTGTAAATATATCCGCCAGTTGATTCTTTGAATCAATAAATTGAATCGAAACTTCTCCATTTTGAACATGATCTCTAATGAAATGATGATGAATCTCTATATGTTTTGCTCTTGAATGAAGAATCGGATTCTTGGTGAGATTGATTGCGCTGGTGTTGTCACATTTGATCTCAGTGCATGAATCTTCAATTCCAAAGTCTCTCAGCTGTTGTTTTATCTAAAGAATTTGTGAATAACAACTTCCAAGAGCTACATACTCTGCTTCTGCCGTAGAAAGAGCTACTATACTTTGCTTCCTTGAAAATCAAGATATTGTCCTGCTTCCAAGTAATTGACAGGTGCCCAAGGTGCTCTTTCTATCGACTCTGCATCCGGCTAGGTTTGCATTTGAGTATCCAAGAAGAGTAAAGTCTCCTTCTTTAGGATACCAGAGACCCAAATTTGAAGTTGAGGTAATGTATTTGATAACACGCTTTGCAGCACTTGAATGAAATTCTTTAGGGTCTGCTTGAAAATCTGGCACAAATACAAACACTAAACAAAATGTCAGGTCTAGAAGTAGTTAGATAAAGAAGTGAACCAATGATACTCCTGTATAGCTTCTGGTCAACTTTCTTTCCTTCTTCATCATTGTCCAGCTTCAAAGAACTTGACATTGGTATATCAGTATATTTGCAATTTTCTACTCCAAACTTTTTGACAAGTTCTTTAGCATATTTTTCTTGATGAATAAAGATTCCCTCCTTCAGTTGTTTCACTTGAAGCCCAAGAAAGAAGGTTAGTTCACCCATCATGCTCATTTCAAACTCATCTTGCATAGACTTAGAGAATTTCTTGCACAGACTTTCATTAGAAGATCCAAAAATAATATCATCAACATAAATTTGAACAAGTAGAAAACTTTTGCTTTCTCTTTTGATAAACAATGTAGTATCTACTTTACCTTTGACAAAACCGTTTTTAATTAAAAACTTACTTAGTCTGTCGTACCAAGCTCGAAGTGCTTGTTTTAAACCATATAAAGCCTTTTTCAGTCTGAATACAGAGTCTGGTTTCCTTGGGTCTTCAAAACCGGGTGGTTGTTCCACATATACTTCCTCTTGGATAAATCCATTTAGCAAAGCACTTTTGACGTCCTTTTGGAATAACCTGAAATTATTATGACAAGCAAAAGCAAGTAATAGTCTAATTGCTTCTAACATTGCTACTGGTGCGTAAGTCTCATCATAGTCTATCCCTTCTTCTTGCGTATATCCCTTGGCCACGAGTCTTGCTTTGTTTCTTACGACTTTTCCTTTCCCGTTCATCTTGTTCCTGAAAACCCATTTAGCTCTAATGATGGATTTACCTTTCGGTTTAGGAGTCAATTCCCAGACATCATTGATGCTGAATTGCCTAAGTTCTTCTTGCATAGCTTCAATCCAGCTTTCATCAGTTAAAGCTTCTTCTATGCTCTTGGGTTCTACTTCAGAAATAAGAGCCACAGCACTAGACTATTCGCGCCTTTTGGATCTTGTGCGAATTCCTTCATTAATATCACCAATAATGAGATCTTTGGGATGACTGGACTTATGCTTCCAGTTGTTGGTTAATTTGTTAGACTGTTGATCTTTTTCTTCATTTGAATCTTCGTTGATCATTCGTTGCTCGTCTTCTGAAGGTTGAACTACTTCTGGAGATTTAGACTTTGTAGAGTCTGGAGCAAGTTCAGATTCTTCAAGATGAATGTGAATCGATTGGTTTTGCATAAAGTCTTGAAATTTGACATTCATCGATTCCTCTACAGATTAAGTCTTCTTGTTGTAAACTCTGTAAGCTTTGCTTTTGATAGAATATCCAAGGAAAATACATTCATCTGATTTTTCTTGAAACTTACCAGCTCGATCATTTGCATTTTTCAATATAAAGCATTTACATCCAAACACATGAAAATATGAAACAATAGGCTTCTTTCCTTTGAATAACTCATAGGGAGTTTTCTCCATAATAGGCCTTAGAAAGACTCTATTAATAATATAACATCATTTGTAGAAACTTTTGCCCAAAAATGAGAAGAGATGTTATTTTCAATTAAAAGAGTTCTAGCCATTTCTTGAAGCGACCTATTCTTTCTTTCGACGACTCCATTTTGCTCTTGAGTATATGGTGAAGAGAACACATGCTGAAAACCAGATTCATCACAGAATTTTGTAAAGTCTTGATTTTCGAATTCACCTGCATGGTCTATCCGTATACTTGAAATAACATACCCTTTTTCATTTTTGACCTTTTTAGCAAACTTTGTAAAATAAGAAAAGGTTTCAGACTTACTTGCCAAGAAATATACCCAAGTGAATCGTGAATAATCATCCACAATCACTAAACAGTATTTCTTAACTCCAATGCTCTGAGTTCTAGTTGGTCCAAAGAGATCCATATGTAAGAATTGCAGTACATGATTAGTGGAAACTTGATTTATTGGTTTGAATGAGTTTCTTACCTGTTTTCCTAACACGATGGTGTGCATAGATCAGACTTTTGGTATGACAGATTGGGTAATCCACGAACAAGCTTCTTTGTTGAGATTTTGGCTATTTGCTTCATGTTGATGTGCCCAAGTTTTCTATGCCATAAGTTTGCTTCTTCTTGAATTGAGATTAGATATTGGATTTCATCCGGTTTGATATCCAAGAGGTAGATATTCCCATGTCTTCGACCCGTGAAAGACTGTGAGGAGTCTTTATTGGTTCTTGAACATATTCCTTCTTGAAAATTGATTTTGAAACCGGGGTCGCACAGCTGACTGATACTTAACAAATTGTAGTTGAGTCCTTCCACTAAGGAAACATTACTGATCATGAGGCTTCCAATCTTTACAGTTCCGTATCCCACAATTCTTCCTTTGTTGTTTCCTCCAAAAGAAACTTTTCAACCATTAACTTGAACAAGCTTTATGAAGCAATTTGAATCTCTTGTCATATGCCTTGAGCATCCACTATCTAGGTACCATTTAACCTTTTTCTTGATAGTGACCTGCATTTAGAAAAGAGACTCAAGCTTTCTTTGGTACCCATATTTTCTTGGGTCCATTGGTGTTAGTGCAATAAATGGTCTTTGCCTATACCTTCTTAACAGGTTTCCAAACCATAGGACATTCTTTCTCAAAATGATCTGAGCCATTGCACTTAAAGCATTTACGAGCATTGCGACCTACTATTTTTACAAAAACTTTTTGAAAATGATTTTTGTAAACATCTCTTGTAGGTCTTTGCTTAATTCTTTCCTTTACTTTAGGAAAATCAATTAGAGGAATGGTTTCAGCAGTCATTCCTAAACCTGATTTGTTGAAATAAGGTCTTTGTGCTAAAAGAATTTTTTCAAGTTTCTCAGATCTTATAAAAAATCTTTTAGAAATACTTGAGATATCATTTTTCAAGAATGCATTTTCTTTTGAAAGATTGTCTGCATTTTCTTTCAAAGTAGTAACACTTTTGTCTAAACTTTTGATCTTTTCTTTCCAAACATTTTCTTGTTGTTTTAGTGCAGAATTTTCTCTTTTAAGTTTGAAAATCCTTTTTATAGAAGTTTTGAGACTAAGACACGATTCATCAATGTATCTAGAGACTCTAGTAGGAATATTCAAATTACTTACCTCGAATTCAATGTCTGAATCTGAGTCTGTCTCGGAGTTTGAATCTGAGTCTGATTGTGCCATGAGACAAATATTGGCATAATCATCATCACTTTCCTCACATTCTGTATCACTCTAAATTTCTGCTTTAAGTGCATTTCAATATTTCTCAGCTTTTCCTTTCTTTTTCCTCAGAAGGGGACAGTTGGGTCTAATGTGTCCCTTTTTCTTACATTCAAAGCAGACTACATCTTTATTGGATTCATCATCCTCAACTGACTTAGACTGTTGCTTTTGAAAACTTTGTTTCTTTGGATTGAATCTTCTCCCCTTTCTGTTTAACTTTCTGAATCTTCTTATCATGAGAGCAAGCTCTTCATCATCCATATCGTCTTCAGAATCTGTGACATCATAATCATCAATAGATTTCTTACCTTTAGGATCTTCATCTTCATTGATTCGCTCAACTTCATAAGACTGAAGAGTCCCAACCAATTCATCAATAGAAAAGTGGCATAATTCTTTGTGTCTCCCTTATTGAGGTCTTTATGTGATTCCAATCCTCGGAGAGTCCACGCAGTAACTTGTTTACTTTCATAGGATCATAAATTGGTTGACCTTGATTTTCGAGACCATTCACAATTTCTGTAAAACAACTAAACATGTCAGTGATAGATTCTCCTGATTTCATTTTGAATGCTTCGTATTGGCCGAATAGAATGTTGATTCTGGTTTCTTTCACTCGATCAGTTCCTTCATAGGTGATGTGTAATCTATCCCAGATTTCTTTAGCTATTTCATAAGAAGATATTCGGTTATATTCAGTAGGTGATAATGCACAATATAAAGAATAAATTGATTTTGCATCAAAAGCTTGTCTCTTGGTTATCTCTTCTTGAGTCATTTCACAAGACTCAACGGCTTCTTTTCCTCTTTCTGAGACAGGTGCAGTTTTAGGAATGATTCCTTTGTCTACCACATCCCATTCCAGAGGATCCTTTAATCTTAGGAATGCCTTCATCTTGTTTTTCCATAGGTTGTATTCATTTCCATCAAAATAAGGCGGTCTGGTATTGCTTTGCCCTTCAACCAGTCCTAGAGCCAACATACTAGCCATGGATCTTTAACTCTGAAGTAAAAAACTTCAACTTAAGTGAGTACACAAGCTCTAATACCAATTGTGAAAGCTAGTACGAGCACCTAGAGGGGGGTGAATATGTGTAAAAACAAATTTACGAGATAAGTGTACAATAATAATCAACAATATATTATGAAAAGGAAATTCGTCTCTTGTAAACAAAACGAGTTACGATCAAAGTAAAAGAGCGTAGGAAAGATAATATGAACACGGAGTTTATAGTGGTTCGGCTTAATCCAAGCCTACGTCCACTCTTCCGCACTAACAGCCCACCAGCTAGATTTCACTATGAAACAAAAAAATTTGTTACAGTAAAGCTCTTCCTTGATTCCAAAGTGTAGAGACTCTACTACACTTCCTCAAGGTCTCTCAAAGATATAGACTCTCTTTTGCGTACAAGATTTAGCACAACAGTTTAATTAACTAAGAACAAGGAGCTTCAGACTTTGGAATTCTTCTATCGCGCACACACTCGAACAACTAGAACGTCTTCCTTATATACTCCTTCATGCCATCACACCCGTTGGCACTTACCAAAAAAATTCTTCCAATCTACCCGTTGGACAGAATCAATTAGGAACATTTTCGAGCCCACCAATCTTACTCACCCATACAATCAGGATCTAGGTTTCCATAAATAGAACCTTCCAAGTATACTTCGTCAATCAACGAATCCAAAATCCCTAAATCAATCTTGATTTGAATAATGGATTCCGACATGCTATATTCAGCCAAGAGATCTTCTTTAGTCGACAGAATCAAATCCTTAACGAAATACTTCGTTTCGGATAAGCCTTCTTCGACGGTCTAGAAACTATCAATGAGGATAGACTTTGAGTCTTGAGTTTGGCAGTCCGAAGGTCTTCAGACTTTGATAGTAGAGTCTGCAAGTCTTCAGACTAGACTGATGGAAACGTTTTGTCAACTTCGAAACACTCAAGGAAGTTTTCTCCAACAACTTGCAATGTTGTTGGCTGAAGATTCCCACGCCAGCTGCCCCTCCCATTTGCGCACATTCACTTGCAGCGGCGTTCGCAACCCCAACGCAAGCAAAGTTTCAACGCCAAGCTCCCCCAACCATTTTGTTGACCGTCGAAGCTGCTCCTCAGTTGCCAGCCATCCCTCGATCATCCATATCAACCGCCGAGACCACCTTAGCTCCCTTAAGAAAAATCAGAACCGAGTTGGGCAAATTTCCAGTCAAGTCATGTGACTTCGTGGCCAATTTTGACCCCATCCAGGCCCCGCTTGGCAATCCCGCTTTGGAGGTTGTCATTCCTCGCCACGTCCCCGTCATTTTGATTTGAGCAGATCATTAATCATGTGAGTTTAACTCACTAATCATCGCTTAATGGGTTAATGACATTTAAGGGTTGATTAGTTTAAGTTAAGCTTGGATTATGTGGTTAGTTAGAATGGATTAATGAATTATTTAATTATCGATGCATGTTAGGTGGTTAGTTTAGTGCAATTAAGGCCTAGAGTGGTTCAGAAATTTTCTGGGCTCGTCTCGGCTTTTAATTAGGCTTTACGAGCCTAAGTTGCTATTTTTGGCATTTATTAATTAATTTTCGTTATTATTTATTTATTTATTTTCTGGAAATTAGACCGAAATAGTCGGTGACTGGAATTTTATGCTGATTGCAGTGGTGTGATCTGTTTATTTAATTGACTGTCATTTGGTGCAATTTGAGAGCGATTAGTGATTGTGGGTAATTATCCCAAAACTTATTTAATTTCAGTAATTAATTGAAAAATAACCGAGCGTCGGTTTACAACGCCAAAAGTATTTTGGTGGACCATATAAAATGGTGGGATTTATAAATAGGAAAATATTATATTTTGGCTAAGGCCGACCGTTTACCCACACATGATTATTTTTATCAGGTATGATAAAAATGGTGAGCTTAATTAGTATAGCATATCAGTGGATCTAGCAGCTTCTGGTGAGCATAATTAGTATAACGGATCAATGGATCTGGCAGCTTCCGATGAGCATAATTAGTATAGCAGATCAGTGGATCTGGCAGCTTCTCATGAGCTATACAATCTATATATCAGCTTAGAGTGAGCAGTCCTGAATTATGGTCGGACTTATAGATAGTATTGATTGAGATGACCGGTGAAGGGTCATGATGACATGGAATTGACTGAGTCAATTGATCGATGATTCGATCCGATATGATGATATGATTCGATGAATTATAAATTGTATTGACTTGCAGGAAGGAAATCGGGGCTAAGGTAAGTCATCTAACTCGTGTTTGTGCTTAGGTAGCCCTCAGGGCGTATTTTCTTCCTAGTTGAGTCTTAGGGGGTTGAACTTGCTGAGACGTCATCTCACTGGTTATTGTATAACCATTTTCAGGTCCCTAGGGCGAAGAACCCAGAGCTTGAGGCGGAAGGGTCAGGAGCATGGATGGCTCAGAAATCCTTTTTGAAGATAGACTTTTTAGACCCTAGTGTTGACCTCTATTGGTAAACCAGATCGTTTGTAAAAGTTGTGCTAATTCATTTGAAAATTGTGGCTCTACTTTTCTATCACATCTTTGTGTTGTCTGGGGATTATTTATTTGTTTCCACATGTGCATTAAAATGAATGGGATGGCGATGTGTCTTGGGGCGTCGCTATTAAATCGACCAAGGAGGGATGGACATGCACTTGGAGGATCGGGGTGTGATAGTTCATGGAGAGATACATGATGGTGTGGTAGAGGAGTGACTAATCCTAGTGATTCATATGCCCAAATGTGTTGAATTCATAAAGATTAGAATATATTCTCATAACCGCTATCATGTGGGGAGTGTACAACTGCATGTCATGTATTCTACCCAAAAGTAATTATATGATTTTGCATATAACTCTCTGGATGTGTATTTGTATATCAAGTTACACAGTACTCACATGATGCTAATTATATACATTGCTTTTTTTTTTTCAATCACTTTTTTTGTAAATGACAACTTCATCACAATTGAGGTTCTTACTGATTCAAACTTTAAGAGATGGAGAGAAGATTTTTTGTTTATTATGGAGATGGTAGATGTTCATATGGCTCTAACTGCCGATCGATCAGCAGATGTTATTGCTTGGGAAAAAAGCAGTAAAATTTGCTTATTGTCCATGAAGTGTTCCATTTAGGAACACTTGAAAAGCGGTTTGCCTATGGACTACACTGCTAGACAAATTATGGAAGCCTTGGTCGCTAGAAACCGTGTCTTGTCTAATGCTGAGATAGGGACACACCTGAGCTGAGATATGGACACACCTGCAAACACTATTTATTGTGAAGTATGATGGTTCTAGTGGAGTTAGAGATTATGTTATGAGGATGGTAGATTTGCAGACAAAGCTTCAGGCTCTCAATGTTGTTATTCCCACTACTTGCATTTGTTAGGGAAATCCCTTATGATGTTTTGAAAATGACAAAATAAATCAAAGGCTACTAACGTGTTTAATTGCTGAGTAATAGACTATGCAGATGATAGAATGTGTAAATGATTTTATCAAAGTCTATACTTGGAAGAACCAGAAGACAGACTTTATGTTGAAGCTAAACTTATACAGACTGTGTCCGGATCTTAAGGCTAAATATGTTCAGAAACAAAATATGTTCAGACTTATGTTCAAATTATAAAGTCTATTCTAAAGATTTCTAGACTTCTATGTCAAAGTCTGAAGACTCCCAAACTTTTGTGTTAAAGTCTGTTTTACATCAGAAGTCTACTCACTCTGATAAATTCCAGACTGAACGCAAGTGAATAAGGAAGACACTTAGACTCTACTTCGGACGGAAGATACTCAGACTCTACTTCAGATAGAAACACTCTCAGACTTTACATCCAGAACGCGACACAAGTCTAGAACATAACAGAATCCGAACGAAGCATGTCCAAAATGAAACAACTTGACAGAACGTAACACAAGCCCCAAACATATAACGACTAGTGATCTAGTTTGAATTCTACATCAAGATAGATTTGATTGACTCAATCTAATTGATTGACAATTGGATATTGAAGACAATAACTTTCTATATGAAGAAGCTCTACTTAAAAAAACCAAGATTCGGTTTGTATGGGCGATCAGAATCAATTTGGGATTCTACTTTTATCACTCAACGGCTACTAAATCTTCTAGATATAGATCTGTCCAATGGGTAGATTGGAAGACGATCCTCTAGATACTGTCCAACGGCTATGTGGCACCCCTAAATAGCTAAGGTCGCCACAGCTACCTATCGCTCCACCTAATGAATAGCAGTTACATATCTTTGATATAAAGAGGTTTAAAGAAGGACCGAGGTCCATAGGCATTTTTTTTTTATAAAAGAGTTTAGCGCAGCTCATAGCGAAATTAAAGACGAGTCTCACCATCCCTCTACTCTCTTAATGATGGTACAATGTACACTTACTACACATCGAAGGAAAACATAGGCCGAGCCACTTTTATTTACATTTTTTAGGAAGGACATCTTGGGTTGGTACAACCAAAAAGCCAAGACTTTTAGCTAAACCTAGCTATAGCTAAAAAGAGAGATCTTGGCCCCATATATCGATCAATTATAACCCTCCATCTACAAGTGTCTGCTATCCCCAAAAAGATCAGCTCCCTCTCCTCACGCAGGCCATCACACCCATCCAGATGCATCGGGCGGTGGTGGCGGCAACATCCCCCGCATCACTCCGTCACGGCAGATGTGGATAGACAAGAACTCCTGGAAGACCAGGCCCCCAGCCAAGCCCACATCATACATAACCAGCACCCGAACCCGTACGAACGTCAAACCAGGGATGGTGACACTATCAAGCTCCATACAATCGACCTCCACGTCAGATTGAAGGCCGTAAAAGGTACCCCGCGTGACCGGAGCGAGAGGCATCTATCTAATCTGAAATGTTGGTCCCAAAAGGGTGAGTACAACCACTCAACAGGTAAAAGATCTATTAAACTACTCAATGCATCAAACAAAACAATCATTACATCATAGTAGAGTACATATCATTCATGCATATACCATCATGCCATAGGTGCATATACAGCCATGCACTTATCATCAAGCATTCATGCATATCCATGCCTTATGTGCACATACCATCATGCACTTATCCATATTATATCATATGGCCATGCATACATATCACCATACCATGCACGATTCAATTTCAACTTTTTATCTTTCAATTGGGTCACCACATTTTTCTTTCCCAGGACTAGTAATTTGCATCCCACATTTTATCGCTCGCACCCAACCTGGCATCACAAGGAACCTCCGGCACACACCTCCGGGCATCCGGCACACACCTTCGGGCATCTCGAAACTCCCGAGGACATCCGGCACACACACTCCAGGCATCCGGCACCCACCTCCGAGCATCCCAACACTCCCGGGGCATTGTTGGCTCACACCTCCGACGGTATCCTCATTTATCATAAGTCATATTCACATTTGTGTCTCAATATCAACATGGCACATGATGTAATGGCAACAAGGTCAATTTCAGCTTTTGAAATTCGCACAATCCAGCTTGCACAGTTTTTGAAAACATTTTCATTAAATACCCAAACGACATTCAAAAATTATGAAATTCAAACATGTGATAGTCAAGACATAAGGGCAGATACTTCATGAAGAACACTACACCAAAAGATTCCCATATAGCTCAATACAGAACACGCATCACAGCACTACTAATTCTGTCTGTTCCACTTGCACAGTTTTTGAAACATTTTTGGTTAAATAGGAAAATGAACTTCAAAAATTACGAAATTTTAATATGTTGTATGCAAGAAATAAAAAAAGATATTTCATGCAGAACACTTTTCCAAAATAATCTCATACAAAACGGTATAGACCACGCATTGCAACATCACCAAGTCAGAACACATCAGATTACACAGTTTTAGAAACATTTTCGATTAAATACCCAAATAACATTAAAAATTTATGAAATTTGAATATGTGATAGCCAAGACCATAAGTTAAATACTTCATGAAGAAATCAAAGTCATATTCGTCCTAGGTAATGAAATATAGGCGGTTGAAACCCTTGTTCCTAGTACCTAAATTTCCAGATCTAACCATCTCTGAAAGACCATGATTTCACCTACCTATTCTTGTTTTTTTTCTCTAAATTTTTTATATGTCAAACCTCAGGATGTCCTTTAAATATTTTGTTAAGAAATTTAAGTGAAATTTCAACAAAATGATTGCCTTACAGTCCATGTATTCATCAAGGGTGGGTACCAAAATCTCCAGATCTAGTCTTTCCAAAGAATAACAATTTCACCCACTTATGCTTGTTTTTTATATCCCAAATTTGAGTATGTTATACTCCAAGAAGTCCTTAACAATTTTCATTTAGAAGTCAAAACCAAAATACCAACTCGAACATCACATGCAAGTCACTAGAATGTCCAAGGTCGAGCTGTTTTCCAAAGAACAGTTTACTAGTCTAGAACACCACTCTTAAAACGTCAATTTTTCACATCCTAAACATCCGAAATTTGTCACCATTAAATCACATACACTAGGCACAACATGCAAGAGTAGATCAAGGATCCCACTTGCCTCTAAACCGAGCAAGCAGCGCGCACAACGGCGACGGGACACGGCGGCGACGGACGACGAACGATCCTCCTCCTTCCTCTCTTCCTTTCTCCCTTTCTTCCTTTCTTCCTTCTCTTTCTCTCCTCTCTCTCTTTCTCGGATGAACCCCTCTCCCTCTCCCTCTCCCTCTCCCTCTCTCTCACTTAAACCAGCCATCATCTTCCCCTAATTTCCTTCCCCTCCATCATTAGCCATCATTAGCATTTGCATGGAGGACACTTGGCAGCTAGGAGGGAACACATGGCCTTTTCCATGCAAGTTGGGCCTCCAATTGGGCTGGGCTTGGGCCAGCTTGGCCGACGGCAACTCCTCCCTCTCCTTGGGCTTCGTGGGCTGGTTGAGAAAAGGGGTGGGGCTATGGGCTGGTTTGGTCTTTAAATGTCCAGCCCACCCTCATCCTAATAATCCACCTTAAACCTTAATTATATAATCACCTAATTGAAATTTATAATTCACAAAACTTTGTGACCTAATTTAATAAATTACAACCCATAAATCACATGGCCAAAAATAGAATTTTCTTATCAAATAATTACCCACCAAAAGCTTGGCCAAAATCTCAATGCAAAACATGGATCAAAAGGCTACAAAATACAATAACGGTGTTTCCATCGTCCATCCATGGCTCATGGCATATTTAGGGCTTTTCATGAAATTCTTGGATGCCACAGGCTAGTTTAGAAGTGGAGGAGTATTTAAGGAGATCAAGGACCAATGAGCAAGTAAGAGACAGAGCGTAAAATTTATAATTTCCAAGTCTGAACGACCTTTGATCATACACTTGTCTCTTGTGAGCTTAAACATTTGTGATCGTAAGAAAAATACCAAAAGAGTGACTTAATGGGATAGTGTGATCTACTACTAAGTGTTTGCACTCAAAATTGTAATCTCTTGTTAATTGTATAGTGGAATCCAACCGAAAGGCTGTTAGCGTGGGAAAGTGAACGTAGGCTTGATCTAAGCTGAACCACTATAAATTTTGTGCTCTTATTATCTTCTCTAAACTCCTTTACCTTGTTTGTAGTTATGTTTATAGTTAAAGTCTAAACTCGCTCAAAGTTTATTGTTCTTCAAACTCAGTTTCAAAAGGAAAATATTTTATTACTCTTTGTGAAAATTGTCTTCACACCTATTGACCTCCCCTCTAGGTGTTCATACTAGCACTTTCAATTGATATCAGAGCCAAGTGCTCGTTTTATTAAAGTGTTTTTACTTTTCAGCTAAAGATCTTCTATGGCAAGTATCTTGGCACCAGGACTTATGGAAGGGCAAAGCAACACCAGGCCACCCTATTTCGATGGAAAGGAATACAACGTTTGGAAAAACAAAATAAAGGCATTCCTAAGATCTAGAGATCCCTTGCAATGGGATGTCGTGGAAAAAGGAATCAATCCCACTGCTGCGTTTACATCAAATAAGAATGGCAAAGATAAAAAAAAAAAAAAAAAACCAAACCCCCTGCTCCTATGTCTTGGACGGAGATGTCCAAAAGAGAAGCTCTTAATGCAAAAGCCATTTATTCTTTATATTGTGCCTTGTCTCCTGCTGAATATAACAGAATTTCTTCATGTGAAATAGTTAAGGAAGTCTGGGATAGACTTCATGTTACTTATGAAGGGATTGATCATGTAAAAGAAACAAAAGTAAACTTCCTACTTGGCCAATATGAATCCTTCAAGATGAAGCCAAGAGAGTTGATTGGAGATATGTTCGATCGTTTTACAAAAATTATAAACGGTTTGGCGTGTCAAGGTCATCCAATTTCTTCCTAAATGATGGTCAACAAACTTTTGCAAGGTCTCTCAAAAGATTGGAACCATGTTAAGACCTCAATCCGAGAGATTTAGAGGATTATGCCACTTTCTGTTGATGAATTGATTGGCACCCTTCAATCCTACGAAGTGGAACAAATCGTTGATGAAGATCCCGAAGGTAAGAAGTCCATTGCTTTGAAATCTAATGCTGATTTTGATGATACAGACTCAAAAATGATATGGATGACAAAGAACTTGCTTTTATGGTCAAGAAATTCAAAAAGTTGAGTAGAAAAGGAAGGAAATTCAGTGGAAGAAGACAATACAAGCGGAATGGGTAGAAAAGAACCATGAAAGAAGATGACAAGCAAGGAAATATATGCTTGATGGCACATTCAGACTTAGACTCAAATTCAAAATCAGAATCAGACTCAGAATCAGAGTCTGACTCAGACAGAGACTCAGAATCAAAGTCCGACTCAGACACAGACTCAGCATCCGATGAGGAAATCAAGGTAAGTCATTGAAAAATTCCTATCAAAGTTTCAAAGTATATAAATGAGCTTTCTTTAAATCTCAAATCTTCTCTTAAAAGGATCTCCGAACTAAAAAATGAGAATTCAGGGCTTAGGCAACGGGATTTTTTTCGGAAAGAAAAGTTTGAAATTTTGCGAAAAGATTTTCTACTAATAAAAGAAAGTTGAGATTTACTTGTCAAAGAAAATTATTCTTTAAAAAAGGAATTTTCAAATATTTCGACAAAATTTTCAAATGGTTCAAAAACATTAAAGCATATCCTTTCCATACAAGTACCTTACTATAATAAGTCGGGACTTGGTTTCAATAAGGAAAGTGATTCTCTAATAGATTTTCCTAAAGTCAATGAGAGACTTAGACAAAGACCTCCTAGACTTGCGTACAAGAAGCATTTTCAAAGGATTTTTACAAAACATGTTGGTTGAAATGCCTTCAAGTGTTCAAATTGTGGAGACTCAGAACACTTTGAGAAATAATGTCCTAAAGTCTGGAGACCTGTTAAGAAAGATTGGGTAAATACAACATACTCTACTAACTCTCATGGACCCAAGAAAAAATTGGTACCAAAGAAAAGATGAGTTGTTTTTGCAGAAAATAAAGGAAAAAGAAGAAAGAGAAATTGGTAAGGAAGGTATATATTTCTCAATTTCATTTGAGTACATAATTTGAAAATTCTCATTATACTTATATTCTCTATGTGTCTTGATTGATTTAAATTTTATTATGATCATATTCTTTGATTTGTTTTTGAAGGAAGAATCGTGTGATTTGTTTTTGTGATTCGTGAGTTGCGATTTGATCTAATATGTGTGATTGATTTGATATCTTTCTTAGAGATAATTCAGATTATTTTGTCTAATTTTAAACTCTCAGATTTTATCTTGTTTTGCAAAGTGAAAATCTATTTTATGTAATATTAATTTCTTCTTTTTTAGATACTCGTGGATTTTATTTTGATTTTATTGTGCTTTGACTAAGTGAGAATTTCTTTTTCAAGATATTATCATGCACAATATTCTCCCTTGAATACGTTGTTATGATGAGTTAAAAAAGAATATTTGATTATCTATGGAGATTTTATATTTTGTTCTAACGAAATGGAAGGATCCAAAATGATGGATACCAAAAAGGAAATGAGTTGATTGCAGGAAATTCAATAAGGCAAGAATATTGCGAATCTATGCAAATTTTGGTACAATCAGAAAAGTATCTCATGTGAAGATTGACAATGAATTTTTCTTTTCAATGGTATATTTCAAATATATACCTTGGGTAAGAGAAATTTTTTTTATCATCCCACCTTGCAAATTTCTACATGCATTTATCCTGATTTTGGACGATTGGTTATCATTTATATTGCAAATATTTATTTTCATAAATATAAGGCATTGCAATTTTTTTATTTATTGATTCTGCACGTGATAGATAAACCAGCTTTCTTTATGCAAAATTCCCTTTGATCTTGAAAGATATTATTGCATATTTATGGATACTCTTGCTATATTCTTAAAAGATGTCTTATATCTAGCAAATTTGATCCGCAATACGAAGGAAAATATTACGTGATATTTTTGCAAAGATTGTTATCTGTTATACAAGAATTTACAGGTAGCAAAAGAATCTTCCATATGGATTTTGGAAAGCTCAATCCAAAAATTGTGGATATTCTATACTATTTTTTGGAGGCTCAAAAACTCCCTTCCTTGTGCAAAGTTTTTGCACATTGTTGAGGAAATCCCTAATGTGTCGTACGAAAAATTGAGTAGTTCTGAATTTTAATAATTGATAATTTTATATATGATATTCAATTTATTTATTTGAAGAAATGGCATTATATATTATGTGGATATTATTAGAGCTTATTTGTGCAAAAAGTTCGTCAAGTTTATGCAAGTTGAATTTGAGAAGAGCTTGATTGAAGAAAATAAATTTTTGCCTCGAATTTCAAAATGCAAATGATCGTTGTGGATATTGTTGCTATGAAAGAAATAATGGAAAAATATTCTGCTCAACGTGCGCAAGCCACAATTAGTGCTATTCGCAAATATTGTCATGATGATAGGGGGAGAAAGCGAATCCAAGAGAACGGAAAGAATCGTGATCATCTCAAAAAGGCAACAAATTGAGGGGGAACATTGATCAATTATGGAAAAATCTTTTTGAATTGATCGTGATCTTGATTATTATGGAAAGAAGGAAATAGGTAAATGTGTCAGAATTTAAGTTCTACAAAATCCGGTTAGTGCATCTTTTATTACATTTTGTCATTAACAAATCTCTTATTGATATTATCATTTTATGACAAAAAGGGTAAGTGAATTTTATAATGTATCCATGATTTTTATTGGATATTTGCTGATATATATAATTGAAGTAAGCTATATTACAAATCCTTGATATTTGACTTACTTTGTAAAAACTGAATTTTTGGAAATTGTGTTTCATGCAATATATATTTATTATCGTTTTATATTCTCTATGTGATACTTTTTCCATTGTTATCGCTTTTTGATTATGACAAAAAGGGGGAGAGAATATAAATATGCATATGTTGATTGGTTGATATTATTTATTGCATAATATTGAGCTGCAATTATTTTTCTATATATAATTATGCTCAATCTATTTGCTATCTTCTGCTATCTTTTGATTTGAATTACATTGCTTTGATTTATCAATATTTTAGAAAGTGCGATTACACATTTGCATATTCAGAGATTGTTTTGTCATCATCAAAAAGGGGGAGATTGTTAGGAAAATCCCTTATAATGTTTTGAAGATGACAAAATAAATCAAAGGCTACTAACGTGTTTAATTGTTGAGTAATAGACTATGCAGATGATAGAATGTGTAAATGATTTTATCAAAGTCTATACTTGGAAGAACCAGAAGACATACTCTATGCTGAAGCTGAACTTATACAAACTGTGCCTAGACCTTAAGGCTAAATCTGTTCAGAAGCAGAATATGTTCAGACTTATGTTCATATTGTAAAGTTTATTCTGAAGATTTCCAGACTTCTATGTCAAAGTCTAAAAACTCCTAAAATTTTGTGTTAAAGTTTATTTTACATCAGAAGTCTACTCACTCTGACAAATTTTAGACTGAACACAAGTGAAGAAGGAAGACACTCAGACTCTACTTCAGACGGAAAATACTCAGACTCTACTTTAGACAGAACACTCTCAGACTTTACATCCAGAACGAGACACAAGTCCCGAACGTAACAGAATCAGAACAAATCATGTCCAAAACGAAACAACTTGACAGAACGTAACACAAGCCCCAAACATATAACGGCTAATGATTTGGTTTGGATTCTACATCAAGATAGATTTGATTGACTCAATCTAATTGATTAACATTTGGATATTAAAGACAATAACTTTCTATACGGAGAAGCTCTACTTATGGAAACCAAGATTTTGTTTGTATGGGCGATCAGAATCAATTTGGTGTTCTACTTCTATCAGTTAACGTCTACTAATTCTTCTAAATACAGATCTGTCCAATGGATAGATTGGAAGACAATCCTTTAGATACTATCCAACGGCAAGTTTGGAAGTAGATGAGTATTTAAGGAGATCAAGGACCAATGAGGAAGTAAGAGACGGAGCGTAAAATTTATAATTTCAAAGTCTGAGCGACATTTGATCATACACTTGTCTCTTGTGAGCTTAAACATTTGTGATCGTGAGAGAAATACCAAAAAAGTGACTTAGTGAGATAGTGTGATCTACTACTAAGTGTTTGCACTCAAAGTTGTAATCTCTTATTAATTGCATAGTGGAATCTAGCCAGAAGGCTGTTAGCGTGAAAAAGTGGACGCAGGCTTGATCTAAGTCAAACCACTATAAATTATGTATTCTTATTCTCTTTCCTAAACTCATTTACTTTGTTTGTAGGTCTGTTTATAATTAAAGTCTGAACTCGCTCAAAGTCTGTTGTTTTTCAAACTCAGTTTCAAAAGCAAAATATATTTATTACTCTTTGCGAAAATTGTCTTCACACCTATTCACCCCTCCTCTAGGTGTTCGTACTAGCACTTTCAGCATTGTGCATCAAGCTCTAAATACTCTTCCTCCTGATTTTGGGATTATCAAGACCAATTATAGTTCCCTAGATGAGACTTGATCAATTAATGACCCGATTGCAAGGGTAGTGGTAGAGGAAGAAAAATTGAAGAAAGATAAAGGACACATTACCTTTTATGCTTCTAGTTCTGGTAGTGACAAGGGTAAGAAGTTGAAAAATTATACTCATAAGGGCAATTTCAGAGCTACTGGTCCTTTCAACAATAAAAGAAATTTTGAAGTTACTGGTCCTTTTAACAGTTTGGGTCCTAAGAAAGCATTATTCAAGAAGGATGGTGTTATTTGTTTTTTTTTTTTTTTTTTGTAAGGAGAAATGACACGTAAAGAAACATTGCAATAAGTATAAAGCTTGGTTGTCCAAGAGAACCAAGAGTGAGCCTAAAGGTAATGATTCTTTGGCATTTGTTTGTGAATCCAATTTATCTGAAACCCCGACCAATTCTTGGTGGCTATGTAGCAATGCAACTAATCATGTTGCGTTTACCATAAAAGAGTTCATAAGCCAAAGGACGCCAAATTAGGATGAATCAAAGCTCACTGTGGGAAACAATATTGAAGTTGACGTCGAGTTCGTGGGAGATGTTATTCTAATTTTAGATTCTAGTTTAGGATGATGCTGAGAAACACTTTTTATGTACATTCTTTTAGGCGGAATTTAGCTTATGTGTCTTGTTTGGACATGTGTTGATACTTTTTTGAAATAAAGAGCAATAGTATTTCTATGTTTTATAATTCAAATAAGGTTGGGTGTTGCAATTTATCCAATGGATTGTATCGATTGTGTTTATCTCCCAACAATATGTACGTTGCTTATTCAGCTGAGAAAGTTGTTTCCAAAAGGCCTCTACCTAAGGAATAGTCTTATATATTGTGGCATAAACGTCTTGGTCACATCTCTAAAGAAAGAGTATAAAGGCTTATAAAGGCTGACATCTTGACTACTCTTAAAAGTGATTTAGAGACTTGCGTAAACTATTGTAGAGGTAAGATGACTAAGATAAAGAAGAAATCTGCGATACTAAGTTCTGACTTATTGGAGGTTATTCACATTGATATAGTGGACCATACATGGCTACTTTGTGCAGATCTAATTGTGGTGGTGAGAATTTTGGTAGGCATGGTGATATTGATACTTATACTTGATTAAAGAAAAGTCCGAGTCTCTTGACAAATTTAAGATTTTTCGGACTGAAGTACATAAACAGTTGGGAAAAGTTATAAAAACTGTCAGATCTAATTGTGGTGGTGAGAATTTTGGTAGGCATGGTGATGCTAGACAACTTAAAAGGCCATTTGCTAAATACTTAGAGGGTTTTGGGATAATAGGTCAATTTACTATGCCTGGAAGTCCTCAACAAAATGATGTGGCTGAAAGGCGCAATCGCACTCTTATGGACATGATGAGAAGTATGATTAGTAAGACCAATTCACCTAATTTTTTTTGGGGTGAAGCTTTGAAAACAATGCTTTATATTCTAAATCGTGTTCCTACTAAAGCAGTTCCATTGACTCATTTTGAGTTGTGGACTAGACATAAACCTAACTTGAATCATCTTAAGGTTTAGGGATGTCCGACAAAAGTGAAGTTATATAATCCAACATTGAGTAAGTTGGATTCTAAAACTACTCGGTGTTACTTCGTATCTTACCTAGATCATTCAAAGGGGTATCGGTTTTATAACCCTAATGGAGGTACAAGAATTGTTGAATCTCAGACGGAAAAATTTTTGGAATTTGATGTAGCTAAAAAAGGTAGCTGCTCACAAACTATTGAGACAGTGATTACTAGATCCCTGTCTCATCTTGTGTAGATAATTATGGAGCCTCCTACGCCACAAACTGAGCCTGTTACAGCTTAGGATCCTATTGTTGAGGTAGTTCCTAAATTCAGAATGAGATTAAAGTAGCTCCACTCAGAAGATCGACTAGGGAAAGATGTTAAGCTATACCACCAAACTATGTAGTCTACCTAGGATAGTATGATTATGATATTGGCTGTGTTGTTGATCCTGTGACTTATACGGATGTTTCCTATTCTCAATCATATTTATGGCTAGATGCAATGAAAGATGAGATGCAATCTATGAATCACAATGGTGTTTGGGAGCTTGTTGAATTGCCTAAAGGTTATAAGCCTATCGGCTGCAAATGGGTATACAAGACTAAAAGGGATTCCAAAAGGAAGATTGAAAAGTTTAAAGCCAGATTAGTAGCTAAAGGTTTCACTCAAAGAGAATGAATAAATTATGAAGTAACTTTTTCTCTAGTTTCCTCTAAAGATTCTTTTAGAGTGATTTTGGTATTGGTAGCTCATTTTGATATGGAGTTATATCAGATGGATGTTAAGACTGTTTTTCTAAATTGAGACCTTAATGAGGAGGTTTATATGGTGCAGCTTGAAGGTTTTGTGGCAAATGACTCAGGTAAGCTTGTATGTAGATTGAAAAAATCTATTTATGGCCTTAAGCAAGCTTCTAGACAGTGGTATTTAAAGTTTCATAGTATTCTCACTTCATTCAGATTTATTGAGAACAAAGTACATAAGTATATATATTGCAAGGTCAGTGGGAGGAAATATATTTTTCTCGTACTTTATGTGGATGATATCTTACTTGCAAGTAGTGACATCGGATTACTACATGAGACAAAGCGGATGTTATCGAAAAATTTTGACATGAAAGACCTTGATGAGGCATCTTTTGTTCTTGGCATTGAGGTCCATAGGGATCGTTCTCGCCATTCATTGAGTTTGTCTCGAAGGGTATAATATTGATCGTATTTTAGAAAGATTCAATATGCAGCATTGCAAACCAAGAAATGCTCATGTTATTAAGAGTGATAAATTGAGTCTTTCACAATGCCATAATTCAGATTTTGAGAAAACTCAAATGAAGAATGTACCTTATGCTAGTGTGCTTGAAAGTATCATATATACTCAAGTTTGCACTAGACCAGATATTGTCTTTGCAACAGGACTTCTAAGCAGATATCAGTCAAATCTATGATGCGATCACTGGGTTACTGCTAAGAAGGTTTTAAGGTACTTAAAGAAGACAAGAGATTATATTATGATTTATAGACATGTTCCAAACTTGCAACCGGTAGGGTATTCAGATGTAGATTTTGCTGGTTGTCAAGATGATAAGAAGTCAACGACATGATACATATTTATGTTCGCAGGAGGCGCAGTATTATGGAAGAGCGAGAAAAATTTGTATCTCCTTCTATCATGCAAGCAAAGTTTTTAATATGTTTTGCAGCTGCAACTCAAGCCGTTTGGCTCCGGAACCTCATTAAGGAGTTAACGATTTTTTTATTTTGTGGATAGGTCAATATAGTTATATTATGACAATAACTCTGCAGTGTTGTTCATTAATAACAACAGAAGTCTCAAGAGTCTAAGCATAATGAGGTAAAGTTTTTGACCATAAAATGATTAGTACAAAATGGTGATATTGCAATAGATTATATTCCTACAGATGATATGATTGTAGATTCACTAACTAACGGCCTACGCCCTTGTGTGTTTGAGCAACATGTCATGAGCATGGGTTTAAGAGCATCTTGGGATACTGTTATTTAGCGGGAGCTCTGTTTTATTTTTCCTCTAATAAAGTTTATATCTATATTTGTTACAATTTAGTAACACTTTGATATATATATATATATATATATATATATATATATATCAATTTTTACATTCAATAAAATATTATTTGAATGAATTATTATTATGTTGAATATATATTGATAAAAGTCTCAAGGTATTGTATAAACCTTGAGTGAAGGCTAGTGGCATCCGATTATTAGCCTTTTACATATGTCTTGTTATATTTAAAGAAAGGTAACCATAAAGACAAGGCATATGTGGGTTCATTGGAACCATAAAGACATTCTCTAGTGGCACAAGTTTCTTTGTGATGCTTAAGATAAGAGAATAATGACTGAAAAATGGGATATCTCTCTATGAGAGATATTATCCATTTGCCACACGACCATATTGAATTCATATCAATAAAGATGAAAACACTCGTGACCATGGAAGGCTCTATATGTATAAATATAGTTACCGTCAAAATTTGGTATTTGAGACTTTATGCGGTGGAATTGACTATTAAGAATTATCTCTAGACCAAGGTGCGCGCACATACAGTACAATTTCAATTAATATAGTCCAAGTAGGAGAATGTAATAATTTTCCTGATGTGGACTACATTAATTGATATTGTAATTTATTTACGGGGTTAGTCTAAGGTGAGATAAAAGGTTTCTTAGTTAGTCTAATATGGGGCTAGCTAGTGTGGGCCGAGTTGAGCCTGGCCCATAATGAGAGAGCCTGGTTGGAAACTCTATAAATAGTGCTTAAGTCTCTTCTCTAACTCTAATTCTCACAAATATTCTCACAAAAGGAGTGTTAATCTAGCACTAAATGGTGAGGAGGCTATCTCAGTGAGCTAGTGATACAAAGGGCAATAAAAGAGAAGATTTGTGTGAGGATTATCGCTTTTCTGCTTTCACATAAAAAATGAAGGATTCCAAAACAGATGCATTAATATTTCTACTCGATATATGTGCTCTTGTTCTAATTATGAAAATCATGGGACTGCACGTTTTGCATCTTACATTTTTCCCTCAAGCTCTGTCTTCCTCGTTCGTCCAAAGCCAGCCACTTGACCTTGGACAAGATAGCCTAGCCGGTGATGCGTCGGTGACGCTGCTAGCTCTTTAGATCTTGCCAACCACGGCCGTCTGTCACTCGTCTAGGTGACACCATTGGCTCTCCAAATTTGGCCATCCATGGCTTTTGGCATCATTTGCAAACCTTGCTCCGCCATGGCCGATAACGTTGTTTGCTCTCTAGATCTGGCTGTCCATGGTTGTCTGCGTGGCTCATTGTGGTGATGCCATTGAGAAGTTGTAAAAGATGCTTCTGTTTCTTTTAGTTACCCGCCATTCTTTGCTTCTTCTCTTTTCTATGTTTTTCTGTCTCCTTTCTTGTTACACACTGTCTATGGCCTTCTCCAACTTTTAACGCCCTCTCTTAAGGCGACCTCTAATGGCAATCATTGCTGCAACTTGAGGTCATGTCATGACCTTCACCAAGGCCAGATCCAGACGCTTGGCCTCCATTGCCATTGGGCCTCCAAATCTAGAGATGGCGGCGTTCTATGGTTGCCGAGGTTGACGTTGTGGCTGAGATCTCGGCGGCTTCTCGGCAGTCGTGAAGGAGTCCCTAAGCTCAAACCATTTTTAAGGCGGATGATATCTGGCGTGAAGTTGAGCTCGACTAGATTTGGAGGCGGCCGTGGACGAGCTTGAAGCAAGCAAAGGTGGACTAGATCTAGTGCGGCGTTGAGGTCACGACTTGGCTAGATTTGGAGCTCGGCCTCCAGAGCGATGGTGTTCAATGGTGGCGGCCGGCTAGTCCGAGGTCCACGGCCAATGGAACATCAAGGAATTTTTTTTTTTTTTTAATTCAAAATCCATAGAAATGTTTTAAAATATGACTAGATGTGAGGAAAAAAAGTTGTGGATGTCAGCTATTGCAGATGTAAAAGAATTGGGCAAAGGTTTCTGAAAATGGCGGCAAGGGAGCACAAGGACTAAAAAAAAAACAAAAGAAAAAAAAAAGAGGCTTTTATAATACAAATGTAGAAGGGGTTTACAACTATTTTGTTTCTTGTACAAATTCTAGTCACAAATAGATTTTTCTACTTTTATTCCATAAGCAAGAAACTACAAAGAGATATAGGCCTTAAAGTTTCTACATGGTGACTGGCGGGCAGCCGGTGACTGGTGGAGGGCCGCAGGTAGGCAGGTGGTCGGTAGGTGATGGTCGCGGATGGCAAGGATAAGTAATGAGAAAAGTTTTTATTTTTATTTCTATTTCAGAAATAGAAATATAAAAAAATTATTTTTTATTTATATTCCAAACTTATTTATGCGGTAAAAATTTGTCCTAGAAATAGAAAAATAAAATTACATTACTAAACAAACTTTTATTTCAAATTTATTTTTGAAGAAAAAAAGAGCGCTAAACTCGTTTGCCTTTGGACGATCCTAAGCCTTTTTATCGGCTTACATCATCAACTAAGACATGCAAAAATCTCAGCTCAAGTCAAAGATTCTTTTTTTTCTTTTTAAGGCAACTATCTCTACCATGTTGCAAAGAGAATTTTTATGGATTTTTCTAAAAAAAAAAAAAAAAAACTTTGGTGGACTGGAGACATTTCTGCCAGATTTTTCTTTTATAGATTTTTCCAAACTTCTCTATCAAATGCCCATCTCGAAGATTCTAGAAATTGGATCAAACATTTTAACATTGCCACATGAATCCCTCCATTACCCAGGCTCGCCCCAGCAGCAGCAACATCACTAGAGCCAAATATTGTGATTGCTGGTGGCATTACAAGATTCAAGACGTTTAGCAAGCTCATCTCTATAAAATCAGTGTACTCTTGAAAAAGCTTACCTTCAAAAGAGGTCCAGGAGTGATTTTAGAAGCATCAAAAGGCTGATTGTCCACTGTCCAGAGCGACCTAATCCCATCGGCATTTGCCAAAATTTTGATACTATTGTCAATTGTTGAGACGGCTATAGATTTCCTTCCTTGTTAAATCTAATACAAGGTGAAGCCTGCAAATTTAAGAAGTTGGTTTAATAGAAAGGTCCAATTTCAATCGGAATAAATCAACAATAATGAATAACCAGCAATCCACCCTCAGCATCAGTACTAATCATAATATTGTTATTGTCCATATCCCAAAATTTGACCATGAACTTTTCACCAGCAGCCAAAAATCTATTTCCTGGTCCATGATATGTACGCTTAACAACCCCTTCACTTTCTTTCCTTTCATCCAAGCACGATTCCCTTTCTTTATTGGCTTGACAGCCCCTTCACTTTCTTTCCATTCAACCAAGTACGATTCTCCTTCTTTATTGGCCCCACACGAGAACAACCTACAGCCAAATAAAACCGGTAAAATAGGTTATTTCAGTCAAAAAGAAGGAGATGGGATGAAATCAAGCTTGAAATGCATTGCTGATTGTCTAAACCTTATTCCATCAGCTCTGTATGCCATCATGGTAGAAGAGTGACCCCTCGGCTCTTCACCTCATGTTATCATAAAACCAAGTCTTAATTTTCCCATCTATTGCCGTTGAGAAGATGGACTATACCAGAGATATATTGTATAATCAATTTCAATACCATGCACAAATAAAGCATATCCACTAAGAACTCTAATTATTTAAACACAACATCCTAGAATGACGAGTTATCATAAAATTTCTTTGTAATAAAGTGTACACAACCATAAATGTTTAAAAAAAATTATAAAATTTCTTTGTCATAGAGTGTACACAACCGTAAATGTTTAACAAAATTGAAATGAAGAAAATAACATCACCAATTGTTGCTCCACTCAGACACAATAAATAGTCTTCTATTATAAATTCAACCAATCATAACTGAAGGAGAAAACCAAGGGAGAACAAATAATTGAAGCAGAACAATTTTCCTTCTGAACGTATAATTAAGCAAGAAGTCATTATTGCAAAGACCTTTACCCAGTTATCCATGCTTGGTAGCATCGCCTGAAAGAATCAAATTTGCAACTTGGTCTTTGGACCATGTTACCATGTTTAACAAGCACATTCTAATCAAGACAGGTTAAAAGTTGGAAGATTTGCAAAACCCTTAAAATGAACAAGGTCCATAAAAATACAAATTCACACATCTCATGCAAATTGAACCAAATTTTTTGACCTAATCGAGAAAACAGAAGTCTAGTGGATAGTCACCTGATTGGCCATGCTTGCAATATGTCCTTGTCAGTACGCAAAATAACCATGCACCTAAATATTTTCTTTGTGGTGTGGACAAATTGAATATACAGGTGCTTCATGAACCTCGAAAGTCCGTTGCTGAGCCCTAGTCACTGCATTGCATATCTACATAATTCTACTAGATTGGTTAAAAGGGATCAAACAACAGAACATTGTAAAACTGAGGAAAACGATCAAAATATACCTTGATCAACCTGTCCTCTCCACAGGTCACAGCGCATGACTATTTTTTTGGATATGAAAAGGCAAGAACATTAACACTTCCAACGTGAGCCTCAAGCTGTCTCAAGCATTAGTTTAGAGTCAAAATCAAGTTGTACTCGCATCTAGGTGGCTATTGTCAGCAGAATAAAGAAGTTTAATTTTTTTTTTCTCCTTGTTTAGAAACAAACCTCAAGGTGGTTCCTTATGTCATCATCACTATGATATGAGTATATGTGTACCATGCGCTTGGAATAAGCAACACCTAAAGTGAGTACCACAAATCATCAGTAATAGCAACTTATGAACACTTGTACATACCAAAAAGGATTCCATCAGGACTCCACATTACACAGTTAAAAAATGCTATGTAGTCATTAGCCAGAGAAGCCTACAAAGAATCAAAGCCCATAATCACATGTCCAAAAACATAATACCATGAACCATGGCATTCAAAAGATGCAAAACTCATATGAGAGCCCCTCTTTTACTAGCATACGTGAGCATAATGCACGCATGATGGGAGAAGATGTAATCAACACCTACCTAGTTCGTGCTTTTCATTAATGCTTCCAATATTGACAAAGACTATGTACATAACAATACCAAACACAAAAAACATTGACGCAGCCCAATATGACACATCACCATACGTTTAACCAATTTTGTTGACGAGATATTTACATGTTTTCGTCTAATTCAATGGTTTGACATGTCTAATAGACGTCATGATGAATTGACACAGTCGCAAACACAATTAAAACAAGCGAACACAAATTGACAACATTAGCCCTTTTTGCTCCTTTTTCTCTCCATCAAACTCTCTTGTAATCCTTCCAATCCTAAGTTATTTCATTAGGTTAACATCAAGAAAATTAAGGGTATCTAGAAACCTCAAAACTATAAGTTTCTCCTCACTGGGTGGTTTTAGGCTTATCTTACCTCAAAAGGTAACTTAAAGAGTCAGACTTTCCCTCACACTTATAAACTAGCCACTTGCTACTTTTACAACCGATGTAGGATAACTAATACTCCTGAAAATTCTCAATGCATGATCATATGCCCGTTAGGGCCGTCAAATGAGCAGGTCGGGTCAGGTCAGGATTAGGTTGGGTTGAAAATAGTCTAACCGATATTGACCCATTTAATCCGTTTTGAGCCATTTTCATGTAATGTAAATTTAATGACCCATACCCAACCCGATCCATCCCATAGCCAACGCAACCCATATTACCTAAATACATTAATATTTAACTCAAATTAGGTTAATCGACTCCCACCCATTTAATTCACTTTTTGTCACGCCCTGAACTCTGAGCGTGCAAACATCCACCGACGGTCGATTAAAATTGTGACGTCCCAAGACTCGTCACCGACCCATTCTTTTTATTCTTTCAATTAAATGCAAGTAGAAATACCTAATCATAAAACAAACAACAAGGATAGTAAAACACCTCAAACATTTCCAAAGGTACAGCATTAATATATTAACTTGTTAACCTTATGAAGTTTAATGATTACAAGCCCATTCCAAAGGATGACTTCCTACCGACCAACTCAAAAACCTATTGGGGTCAAGGTTAACCTAAACTTTACTAATGCGAGGCCAACCAAAAGTGATGCCAGGCATGACTGCCCTTGGCCCAAACTGCACGTGACGATGTTCCATGCTACAGGCGTAAAAATAATTAACAACAATGGGATGAGATTAAATCTCAGCAAATCAACAACCTAAGCCTCAATTAGAACACTAATTCATTTCAAAGGCAGCCCTAAACATACAGCATCACAAATCCTTACCTCACCTTAGCACACCCCTGCATGTTAGTAATTCACACATGCCAATATCAACGCATCAAGCATAACCAATAATTAGAACACATTCATAATATCCCATGCGTAATACCATCACACGTGTTCTAATTATTACGATTTCTCGGGCCATAGCCAACACAAGAGTTGGCTGTCTTCTAATATAACTGTGGCATCCTAAAATTTCATAGCGAACCCTAGATACACCATGACCTATGAAAAGGTGATGGAAGAGCCATCAGACTATATTATAGCCATTAGACCAATGGATTTCAATAAATCAAGGCCGAGCATTTAATGGACAATTAAATTATTGGAAATGCATCCTATGTCCATGTGTGATTAAGGATTGTATTAAAGGATAAATTGATAAGGAAATTTTGTTCTTGGCCATGAACTTCATAAGTTGGATTTTTATTGATCTATGTTACAAAGTTTTATGGCCATATAAATTTGTAATTAGGTATTTATATAAGTGGGGATTAAGGTGGATTATTAAAAGAAGGAGTGGGCTGATTTCTTAAGGCCCAAGACCGCCCAAACCCAGCCCACCATTTCCCCCATTCGGTCGACCAAGGCTAGCCCAAGCCCAGCCGAATGAGGCCCACCATCTTGCATGAAGAATGACAAGTGGCGTGAAGGGTCCTCCAAGTGGCTCTTGCATGCAAGCTAATGATTACTAGCTAATCATGAAGGGGAAAGAAAAGAGGAGGGGTGGAGTGAGCGAGGGGGTTTTCACGCGAGAGGGAGAGAGAGAAAGCCGAGAGAGAGAGAGAGAGAGAGAGAGAGAGTTGTTCATGAGGGTGCTTCGGCAAGGGAAGAAGAAGACCTGCCCTTCCGTGCGTGCGCCTAGCTTCACCGTTGATCATGCTGTGTTCGAAGTCCTCTAATCGCCGTGTGCTTGCTGTGATTTCGTTGGATTTAAGGCAAGTGAGAGTCCATTGATCTACACTTTGCTTGTTGTGGTTGTGTGTGAAGTGAAATAGACTTTGGAGATGCTTGAGTTATGTTGCTGGATGCGGAAATTCAAATGAATGGTAGTAGCTTTCCTAGAACAAACAAACTGTTTCACGTAAGAACAGCCTGACCCCTTGTGATTCCGTGAATTTTATAAAATTATCCAGTCGAAATTTGATTTTGTGTTCTTGTAGACAACATCTTGAGGAGTAACATACAAAAATTTGAGAAGAAACGGACAAGTATTGGTCGGTGAAATGATTTTTCTTTGAAAGTGTTAAATCTGGAAATCGTTACCGAGGGTTAGGGGGAGTTTCAGTGAATTTATCTCATGATCTATAATGAATCTGACTTCAAGTTCTTCACGAAACTATTACCGCTAGGTTTTTTCTATAACATATCAAAATTTTAGAATTTTCTGAGTTGATTTAGGGTTTATACTGAATTTGTGAATAAAACTGTGCAATGGTGATGTTTGAAAATTTTAAGGCTGTGATGCATGGACCGTAGCAACTCGTACGAAATTATTTTGACATGGTGTTCTTCATGAAACCTTTTTCTCTAGATCTCATTTGTAACATGTTAAATTTTCAGAATTTATTAAGATTTTTTACTAATTTTTCCAGAATTTTAATTAAAGAAGTGCATTCTGTTTTATCCGAAAATTGTTTTATTTTCAAGAACAAATGAATTGCTCTATGAGATGTGATATCTTGGGTTGTCATTTATACAGCATATTTGGTGACATTTAGCCTATCATATGACATCAAAATTTGAATGAAACCTTTGACATTATTGCATCAAATGCTATTGTGAAAATGAGACATATATGTAAACATGCATTGTGATGTTGATGATACCATCGGACCTTTGAGTCGACGATGCCCCGGGAGTGTCGAGATGCCTGGAGGTGTGTGCCGGATGTCCTCGGGAGTTTCGAGATGCTCGGAGGTGTGTGCCGGATGGCCTCGTGACGCCAGTTAGGGTGCGAGATGTCCGGAGGTGTGTGCCGGATGCCCGGAGGTGTGTGCCAGAGGTTCCTCACGATACCAGGTTGGGTGCGAGCAATATGAGGGATGCAAACACTGGTCCCTGGAAGAAAAAAAAATGAGTGTAAATCAAAATTGGGAATTGAATCATGCGCATGTGTGTGTGCATATGGCATGATGCATGAATTGCCTATGAAATTGAATTGATACTATTTGACATTGAGAATGCGATCATGAAGGTGTTGAATGGATTTCATGGGGACATATACATGAATGTATGGATGATATGAATCATGCGCATGTATGTGCATATGGCAAGGAATATAAATTGCCTTAATGAGTGAATCTCATGGAAATACAAGCATGATTGCATTGATGACATGTGCATTTCACATGAAATTGTGGTTGTCTTGCTTGTTGCATTGTGTAGTTTGATGGATCTTTTACTGCTGAGTGGTTGTACTCACCCCTTTTGGGGACTAACATTTCAGATTGAGTGATGTCTCTGTTACCGGTCATGCGTGGTACCTTCTATGGCTTACCATCCGACATTGAGGTTGAGTGTTCAAAGCATCCCTGTGTTGGTGTTCATGGACTAGTGTTTATCCGTGTTCGAGTTTTAGTTATGTATGACGTGGGTCTACTTGATGGCCCTGTAATTCAGGAGTTCCTGTACATGCATGTTCGTCGTGACGGGATGATGATGGGGATGCTGCCGTTGCTGCCAGCCGATGCACCGAGCTGGGTGTGACTGCGTGTGTGATTGGTAGAGAATGGCACCTTTTGGATAGCCGACACTAGATGATGGATTGATGTACATGTCTGATGTAGAGTTGGGTACTTTTGGTTTATAGCCGAGCTTAGTTAAAGCCTTGGCCTTTTGTTGTACCGACTCGTGATGTCCATCATAGTTATGTAAATAAAAGTGGTTCGGTTCTAACTTATATATGAAAAATGTGTGATTGGTGTGCATTGCATTGTATTATTTAGTTTGAGTATGGGTTAGGGAGATGTTGAATATGCTTCCGTTATATGAACTGCGCTGGGACCGATTAAGATAACATAAACCCCCAGGATATATGGACCCACTATAATTCAAAGGTATCAGAGTGACATATTATTAGGACAAGTGAAGGGTAAGCGAACTGTGGCGACCCTAACGGATCGAGGGCTGTTGCGGGGGTGCCACAATAACCGGGTATCATCCCACCCTATCAGGCACGGCATCGTCTCATGTACTCATACGCATTAGGACAGCATTTCATTAGAAGCATCAGTCCATCCTCAATCGTGACTCAACATCCGGACCTCCGCCGGGCATCCAATAAAAATCGAGCATCATCTTGCATATTCATATGCATCAAGACGGAATCATTGCCCCACCTAATGATACGCATCAGGGTCATTATTTGATCACACGAGCATTCCAAATTTTTATCTTTTGACTTAGCCAATGCAGACGTGGTTCGTGCTCAATTAACAAATGTTGGAATTTTTAATTTTTAAAATTCTGGTAAAATAATCGCATGTGGTCACGTAGTTAAAATCAACTCGCCAAATTTTGCACACTTTCATTTTAAAACCCCATTGCCCCATTTAACATGTAAAATGCGGCGTCCAAACCCGACACCTCAAAGTCTGTCATTTTCTTGACAAATAATTTTTTTAAATATATATTGAAATAAGGCCTATAGTTGCACAATTAATAATATGGCATGGTAAGTACAAACAATCGGAATTAAGCATAAAGTTATCCAGAAAAACAAACATAAAATTCTACTTAATGACTAATCCGTCATCAATTATACTAATTGTGATTAATTAAGCTAATCACGATTAATTAGGCTAAGCATGATTAATTAACCTAACTATAATTAATCAAAAACAAATCGTCATTAATTAAAATAATTATGATTAATTAAAAATAATTGCGATTAATCAAATAAATCAGAATGAATTAAACTAAACTCAATTAATTAATCTAACAACGATTAATTAATCTAATCATAATTACTTAAACTGATTGCACTTACATCTAATCTAAATCGTCCTTAATCGCAATTAAAGCTAAACTAAAATTAACTAACACTAACTATCATTATCCTTATACTAACATACCCCTAAATGTAATTAACACCCTAATCCATGATTAGGAAGTTAACTCATGGGTTTTCCGGCGACAGCAAGCTCGCAACGATGGTGGTGCGACAACATCGAGAATACGGCATCTGCGGCTTGAATGGGAACTTGAACGGCAGCGGCAAAGCCTCTCAAGGCTCACAGCCTCAAAGAGAGGGTTCAGTGGTTGTGAGCCGGCAGTGACAGCTTGGGTGAACGGCGCGGTGACTATGGCGTAGGAACGGCGGTGGCAATGCGGGTGGCTTAACAGGTGGGTAGCTCGAGCAGTGGTGACTTGGGAGCTCGGCGGTGGAGACGGTAGTTCGGGGAGGTTGAGGGGTGGCCAAACTTGGTGGTCGAGCAGTGGAACAAGCGGTGGCTCGGACGGTGGTGAGTGGTGGTTAGTGGTGGTGAAGATGGCAATTATGGGCGGTGGCTATGGGAGCAAAATGGAGAAGAAAATGGTGAAGAAGATGAGGAAATATGGAAGCAAATGGGAGAGAAATAGGGCTGCAAGGGGGAGAGAGAAAGTAGCGTGAGGAGGAGGGGAAGGAGAGAGAAAAGAGAGGGAGAGAGAGAAGAAGAAGAAAGAGAAAAAGAGAGGGGAAAGAAGGACTTTTGTCCAAAATTCCTTCAATCTTCGTACCAACTCCCCCCAAAACCCACATTGCCAAGCATATTGTCCCCAATATATCTTCTTATTTCCTATTTTTCTTTAAAACCAAAACTTCACAAACAAATTGCAACGTTGCCACCGAGTTCAGTTTTCCTTTCCGACTTCCAATTTTCCATCCGATAGTTCATTTTTCGAAAATCTCGAACTTGCTAATGATTCGATGGACTATGAGGCGATGTTCAATAAATTAGTCTTGCGACGCTTGAAAGTTCAATACTTGAAATCAAGTTAAATTTCATGGTTAAAATCGATCAAATGCAACTTTAGTGCGACCTAAACTATTGGGTGGCTTTTAAGGGTCTCGTGCTATTGACCTATGGTCGATAATTTTCGATCCACGTTTGTGCATCTTCAAATCGTGGATAACTCTTGGTTGTCATGTAATCGCGATGGTTCAATTATGTACCTTATGTACAATACCATTAGAAAAAATTTTTATCATCATTCGACATGAATATCGTAATCATATGGAATTACCCACGAACTGACTATGTACTTCTGCTGAATCAATTTATATCCATTTGCTAATTGATTTATAACAACGCAGTATTGACCGTTGTCGATCCTTATGGTCGAGCAATCGATCCCTAACTGAATTCTCTGGTCTTTCGCATTTTAACCCTTTACGGTCTCGTCCAATAGATTAGTTAACTTGAGTAATCAATTTAGAGTAAAATAACTATAAGTGCATCAATCGAATACCATTTCATATCTTTCGAAATATGGGCCAAATTTTAGGATATCACACTTTTAGCTGTTCACATACGTTACTTGAATTAAAACCTTCACATTAGATTTTAAAAGTAAATTAAACAATAAAAAATTATTAAATAAAATAAAAAAAATGAAAAACCTTTACTAAACCTAAGAAAACTTATTTCTTATGATTTTTTTAAAAAGAAATGATATTGCTAAAACATTTTCATGCAATACAAATTTAATGGACAATTTTTATAATTTTTAAAAAAATATTTTTCTAAAAATTGAATTTTAATTATTTTTTATTTTTTTAAATCAAACTTTTAATTATTTTTATATAATTTTAAAAAGTAAATAGAATGCCCAACTACTAGCTTGAACTTTTGGAAAATACAAAATCAATTTTCATAGCTTTTCAACAACGTGTTATAGAAAGGTTTGGGAGATATTCAAGCCATTAGAAAGAGTGAGTTTCTTGAGAAAGTTTAGTTGGGAAAGATATAGTGATTGCAGGATCTGATCAGGCGATACCTCGAAATAGTACGTGAGAGTGCAGTTTTGATTTTTTACACTTGTTTAAATGATGATTGTTTGGTGAAACCACATGGCCATCATTACTAGGTGGCCCTTCCATATTTATCCATCCGAAAGCTTTCAACCCTTGGAGTTTTGCATATTCAAGTTATGCGTATAAGAGTTTCATTAGAAGAGTTTCACTAATGTCCAACATCCTCAAATTTTGTATATTCCCAATGCTTTTAGTTAATTCTTCAAAGGCCATAATTCAAATACAATTGAGTCAATGATGTCAACTTTCCGATTGAATCTGGGATTTGTCTCAACGAATGGCATCCCGATAATAAAAACTGCGATAAAAACATGTAGGAGCCTATAAAGCCTAAAAGTTGAGCAAGTTTTTGGCATTTTGCTAGGTAAAGGAAAGACAAAGATGCTAAATTGCCTATTGAGTTGGTTATGCAGGCTAATGATGCACAATAAGAGGCATCAAGAGTCTTGAGCTCCTTCAAAGATCCAATGAATTAAGGTAATTCTCCAGTGGCCATAGATTGCCAACATAGCTTAGTCAATAAGGCTAACTTTCCGATCGAGTCCAAGATTTGTCTCAACGAGTGGCATTTCAACAATGACAATTGCTGTAGAGACATAGGGGAGCTTACGGAGTTTGGAAGTGGAGCAAGTTTTTGGCATTCCTTTAGATCAAGGTGAGACAAATATGCTAAATTGCCTAGTGAGTTGGGTATGCAGGCTAACGATGCACAACAAGAGGCATCGAGATTCTTGAGCTCCTTCAAAGATCCAACTGATTCGAGTAATTCTTCAATGGCTGTAGATTTCAAATATAGCTCAGTCAATAATGTCAACTTTCCAAACAAGTATGGAATTTGTCTCAATGAGTGGCATTCCGATAATAACAATAGTGGTAGAAACACAAGGGAGCCCATGGAGTTTGGAAGTTGAGTAAGTTTTTAGCATCTCGTGAGGTCAAGACGAGACAGAGATGCTAAATTGTCCGTTGGGTATACAAGCTAACAATGCAAAGTAGGAGGCATTAAGAGTCTTGAGCTCCTTCAAAGATCCAATGGATTCAGTTAATTCTTCAATGGCCATAGATTTCAAATACAGCTCGGTCGATGATGTCAACTTTCTGATCAAGTCTGGGATTTGCCTTAATGAATGGCATTCCAATAATAACAACCATGGTAGAGACACGAGGGAGCTTATGGAGTCTAGAAGCTGAGCAAGTTTTTGGCATCCCGTTAGATCAAGGTGAGACAGAGATGCTAAATCGTTTGTTGAGTTGGGCATGCCAGCTAACAATGCAAAGCAAAGGGCATTGAGAGTCTTGAGCTCCTTCAAAGATCCAATGGATTTAAGTAATTCTTCAATGGTTGTATATGGCAAATTCAGCTCAATTAATAACGTCAACTCTCCGATTGAGTATGGGATTTGTCTCAATGAGTGGCATTCCCATTATGAAAAGTGCAATAGAGACAGGAGGGAGCCTATGGAGTCTGGAAGTTGAGCAAGTTTTTAGCATTCCGTTAGGTCAAGTGAGATAGAGATGCTAAATCACCTATTGAGTTGGGTATATAGGCTAACAATGCACAATAAGAGGCATCAAGAGTCTCGAGCTCTTTCAAAGATCCAATGGATTCGAGTAATTCTTCAATGGCAGTACATTGCAAATGCAACTTAGTCAATGATGTCAACTTTCTAATCGAGTATGGGATTTGTCTCAACGAGTGGCATCTTGACAATAATAACTGCACAAAGTCATGAAGGAGCCTATGGAGTCTGGAAGTTGAGCAAGTTTTTGGTATTACATTAGGTCAAGGTGAGACAGAGATGCTAAATCGCCTATTAAGTTGCGTATACCGCCTAACGATGCACAATCAAAGGCATCGAAGGTCTTGAGCTCCTTCAAAGATCTAATGGATTCATGTAATTGTTCAACTATTGTACAAGATAGGTCTAGGTGAGTTAACGACATAAGGGAGCCTAAGGATTTTGGAAGTCGAACGAGGTGTCCACATTGTGAGGCATTTAGATTCTCTAGCTTCATCAAATAACCTCTTGAAATAGGAATGAGAATCTCTCATATACTAGTGTTAGTCATGAGAAGTTCCCCCAATTCTTCCATTCTACCTACTCCTAGTGGTAACTCCTTCAATTTGTGATAATAACTGGCATTCAAGGAGACCCCACGCTCCAGGACTCTCTGGTCTGGTGCAAGGACCTGGAGAAGCACTCCTGCGAGGAGTTCTCCTTTGTGGTCGTCCAGGCGAATGAAGTGCTCGAAGACCAGAGCCAGGTGGAGACTGGCCACCAAGCCACTTTCGTGGGAGTCTACGATGGGCATGGTGGCCCCGACGCTTCTCGCTTCATCTGTGATCATCTCTTTCTCCACCTGATGAGACTTGCTCGTGAACGTGGATCCATGTCTGAAGATTTGATTAGAAGTGCTTTCTCTGCCACTGAAGAAGAATTTCTTACTCTAGTGCGCAGGACGTGTAAAATAAAACCTTTAATTGCAGCAACTGGGTCTTGCTGTCTTGTTGGAGTCATATGGCAGGGGACGTTATATGTTGCTAATGTCGGTGATTCCCGTGCAGTAGTAGGTTCCTTAGGTAGGTCAAATAAGATAGTGGCTCAGCAATTGACGAGAGACGATAATGCTAGTATGGAGGAAGTTAGACAAGAACTCAGATCCTTGCATCCAGATGATTCGCACATTGTAGTCATGAAGCATGGGGTATGGCGTATCAAAGGCATTATTCAGGTATCCAGATCTATAGGAGATGCATACTTGAAGAAGCCCGAGTTCTCTCTTGATCCTTCTTTTCCACGGTTTCACCTTGCTGAGCCCCTCCGTAGGCCTGTGCTTACAGCAAAACCGACCTTATCTTTGAGAACTCTAAGATCTAGTGACAAATTTCTCATTTTTGCATATGATGGTCTCTGGGAACACCTTTCCAATCAGCAAGCTGTTGAGATTGTGCATAAAAACCCTAGAGCAGGAATTGCACGAAGACTTTTAAAAGCCGCTTTAAATGAAGCAGCCAAGAAGAGGGAGATGAGATATGCTGATCTTAAGAAGGTTGAAAAGGGAATCAGACGCTTTTTTCATGATGACATTACTGTTGTTGTCATCTTCCTGGATCATGAGATGCTAGGTCAAAAGATATCAGTCCCAGAGCTGTCAGTCAGAGGCTTTCTCGACACTGTCGAACCATCGAATTTCAATATCTTGCAAGGGATTGATGCAAATGCGAGGTCCATTATCTGAAGGCCGTATAAGTTAACTTGCATGGTCAAGCTGGTTTAAGGCATGTTCAGCTTCTTCATTTTGAATAAATCCCATGTTTTTTTTTTCAACAATGAGATCGCTCTCTCTGTTTGACTCTTCCTTTTGAGCTTCTTTGAGCTTGATTCGGTCACTATGCATGTAATGGGATGATGTTGATACTTGTGAGCAAGCTGCTTCTAAGTCCTTCTTCATAAATTTATCTTTACATAAAAAATAAAATAAAAATAAAAAGGAGACGAGGGTCTTGATGTCCTTGATAGAAGGATGAATCTCTTCTAGACCCTCACAATTTTTAAGTATCAAAATCTCCAAGCTCTTGAAAGCAGAAAAATTGGGAGTTCTTCTCAAAGCACAATTCAAAATGTTGAGAACTTTGAGCTCCATTGCCATATGAAAGAAAGAGAGGTTACCACTTTGAGGATGGACTGTAAAAAATACACATGCTCCCTATTCCTTCACAGCTATCTATTTAATTTTAAATGTTTCGTTTCAGTTGTGTATTCGCTAAGCCATCATGTAAATGTTTTTAAGCATATCATTGCAAAGAGAACTTTAGCAATGTATAAGTGCTAATTACAATTATTTGCCAATAAAATTTCATAGAAAATATCATATTTAGTTTTTCAAAGTTATGACTATGTTGTTATTTATTGATTAGAGATACGAAATTTTTATTATCAAATTACATAGGACAATGTCAAATGGAAGAAAAGAGATGCATTCACTCAATGCCATGTTTTCCTTCAAGAGTATGAAATTAAAGAGAAATGGCTAATTTAATTATGAAAAGCAATTTTTAAATACTATATGTACAAGATATAAAAAAAAAAAGTGCTGTATTAAAAATATTTAAATGCCATTGCAAGGATAATTTTATTACTCATATGACATTACCATTTTATAAATGTGTTGTATGGTGACTTCGACAATCAACAATAATAATGAGTAAATATTGTGTGCAACAAGTCAAAGTAGTTCACAAATTATTTCCATTACTCTAAAAATAACAATAAATTTAGAATTTTAGTATGTATGTAAAACACGGGTCACCGTGAGGGTTTTTGTTTCTCCATGAAAGAAGATCCATATATACATATAACAAGAATTGCAAAGAAGACATACTTTTGCATGGGAAGAAACTAATTTGAAACCATATACCATTTAGATTATAAATAACATGGGCACAGTATTGTAATTATATTTTTAATAGATGTTAATTAATGCAATTAAAAAAATTACTAGTAGGTTTGATGTTAAGCATGACTAATTGTTAAAATATTAAGGGGCATAAGCTTCTTTGACATATTTAAGTGCGTATAAATTCCTCTTAAGCTTAGAGGAAAATCCATATTATGATAAAGAATTTTCAAAAGAAATAAAGAGGAACTTGCTGCAATTAGCCCTGTCGACAACACATGATTATTTATAAGATATGCCTTCTCTACATTTTACCTTTAGTGGACTCCATCCTGCCCAGTCCTCCGAAGTCTCACTACACATAGATTGAGCACGACTAGTTTCTCAAGGTGAAAGTTGGTCAATTCAAGATCCGAGTGATGACCTATCCACTCAAGTCATCTTAATTGAGGAAGCAAGTTCTGAAAAACTCCAGTGTGATTTGCTCCGCTCAGTTGAAGGAACCTCAAATTGGTAAGCTCTTTAAATATTTCAGTTGTGTAGCTTCTTGCCCCATAAATTAAAACAAGACGAAGGGCCTTAATCTTACTAGTGCCTTGCAATTAGGCAACATTGTAAATCATAGTTTTGAATAATGGGTTGGAACCAACTATAAATGAGAAAAGATGTATTGATTTCAAACTTGTTATCATACTATTATGATTTAAGCTTCTCATTTTTGATTTCATGACATGACAGGTTATGGCAATCTATGTAAAAATGTGAAGCTCTAGAGGGTCTTACCAAACTTTTCCTCCTATAATTATGCCTTTCGCAATTTGCACCTTTTGAATTCCCAAAAGTCATATCCATTCAAAATTAATATAGAAGGCCTCTCTTGTCACGACCCCACCCCCATCTCCTGGGTCACGAGCGACAAGGGCTATTTTTTTTATGAAATCCCAAGCTTGTCGCTGTCTCGTTTCTTTTTAACTCGTTATCATGCATATGCTGAAACATGAATAATCAACTCCCTAGACAAACAACAGCTAGAAGACTGGGATATACATCACACAAAACACACTAATTAATATTATAATAAGACTTTTACAAGCCCTTTCTCTACAGGCCTTCTTTTCTTTTTACATCACGATACAAGTTTTCCACATATGCCAAGGGAAATTCTATCTCCTTTAGCATGACTATAGCTTTCAAAACTAACGTGACTTCCATGCCTACAAGACTAAAAGATGAGGGATGAGTTTTGGGGAAACTCAGTAAGTAAAATCCCTAGTTCTCTACTAGGAAAGCATCTCATCATCAAAACCTAGCAAGTACAGCACTCGCAAACAATGTCGATGACAGATCAATCGCAAGTCTATTGCCACCTCTCGACTATTTGTATGTGATCCACTTTTAACTTACCAAATAAGTCATTTTACCAAACAAGCTTATCATCGGCACATAGTTACGTGTTCAATAAATTCATTAGCTGTATCAACGGTTCTTCCCATACTTTCAGGGGCTTCCTAGCTCAACCAGGGTATCTCGTTCAATGAACGAGGCATCATCGCCAATGCTATGTGACGATGGACGATTTTTCCTTTTTAAGTGCACACACACAAGTTGGTTCTTATCTTTTCCCTCAACCGACACATGCATGGCCCGAAGGTGTGCTCATTCATTTGTGTGTGTCATGAGTTTATTATACTTCACTAGCCAATATGTCAAGAACGATCTTTGGTCCATAACTTGAATCAATCACTTAGCACCAACCCCTGCACCGAACAAGGCTCGGAAATAATATGCCTCAATACAGATCCAAGACCTCGAGGCTTGGATACACCTCGCTTTAGTGATGATCCTAAGCTTGACGGACCTTGGCTCCAACCCGATGTGAATACACATATATCAAGAATGACCCTAGGCTCGCGGTTTCATTCAACGCCAAGCACAAAGTCCCTGTGTACATTTAAACTAGGGAAATCGTCATGCTTGGTGCCTCACCAAGACCTCATGGATTTGGGCAATCTATGTACCGATCAAGGCATAAGATCGACTCGCCTCAATGTCGACTTAGGACCTTGCAGCCTTGGGTGATTCCCGCACCAAGCGAGACTTGGACCAAGCATCCTATTTATACCGAAACCAATGCTTTATGGCTTGGGCGACTTTGTCTTGCGATGAACTCAATCCGAACGAACTTCGGCTTTATTCCAAGTGTGAAAAACTCAAACACACATTCTAGCACAAACATGAGCAAAACCATACAAAAGATCTAACATCCTACCCACGGCTTGACGGGTAAGCACCTAACTAGACTTGACAATGGAGACAACCACCCTAGAGAATACATATGGGTCTTACTTACCTTAGCAAACCTCAAGAACTAGCTTGGATAACTTGATGGGGCGATGGTACAAGGCCAAGAGAAAGGAAAGAAAGGAGAGAATGGTGTGTGAATGGCAAATGGGTTCCAACGATGGAAACGAATGGGGCCTCCATCTATTTATAGGCAGCAACCTCATTATTACTCATCCAAGCGGTACAATCACATTTCTTAGAGTGGCACAACTATGGCATAGAGGTGGCAAGCCTAAGTTGCAAGGTGTCATGCCTATTTTAAAAGGTGGCACACCTAATGGCCTAATGTAATGATTGGAGGCTTACTTATTTCATTCCTATTTGACCATTTATACAATGCCATCATGACTTGGCCTACTTGTTCTCTAAGGAAAATCTTATGGTAATGATGACCATATCTTTCATGGACACCTAAGCCAATGATTATTCTCATTAAATACTTAGCTTTAGTTAATCAGGGGGTTTGGATAATTAGCACATGTCTAAATACAAGAATTTGCTTTCTAAGTTTTGGTCTTCTAGAATATTCCACAAAGTTCTATTCTTATTAGTCCACCTACACCCCGCATTTAATGAGTATTTAATGAAATTTAATGATGATGGCATCTAGGTTGCCATCTCGACATCTAGATTCATAAGGCATTAATTGAGGGATTTGGGTTTCGCTCTCCAATTGGTCCATGTGTACACCACCATTTTCTTGCCCATCAAGAATATCTACAACTTCATCATTACTTTTGAAAAGTCAAAGAACACATCACCCCCTTCATTAATGAGGGTGTTCAAGAGCTTTCTTCTCTTTTGTCCTTTTCTTCATCAAGAATGTGGTCTAGATGTTACGCCCCGAACCCCGAGCACACAACAACCCCTTCCCTTGGTCGATAGAAAGCGACGTCCCAGGACTCGTTGACGACCATTCATTTTAATCTTTCATTATGCGCAAGCGGAAAACGAATCATCCCCCAGTCAAATAGACAATCAAGCAATCAAACAGGGATAGGGGGATGAACAGCAAGAACAACAGCAACTACTACTCGTACATACATTTTTATTGGATTAACCAATGGAGGATCGTTTCCAATTTACAAGCCCACCAGAGGGGCCGATCCATCCTCTAAGCCGGACCAAAAAGAAACTAGGCTAGGCTAATCCAACTATACAAAAAGAACTATTGGGTTCCACACCCCTATCACTCAGACCCATCGGACTCAGGCTCCGTCGGGTTACAGTCGGAGGCGTTCGGGTCAATCTCTGGTGAAGAGGAGGCAATATTCTCTACTACACCGTTAGGAAGGTCTAGCTCCATGGGATCCCAGTCGACGTCCTCAGGGCCCTTACTGGGCGGCCCATCAAAACCTTGCAGAGGACCGATCAGCATATCGCCCTCCCGAATGAACCACGCTAGGAACCAATGGGGTATCCATTACCCCGGTCCCTCATCCACCTAGATGGTGGAGAGATACTTCTCATAAAGATGCACCCAACCCGGGAAGCGGTGGTGCGTCACGACGGTCTCCCAGTCCTTAGGGATCCCGAATCACACCAGCGGGTGCGCCCTTCTAAGGGCCTGAAAGTGGTTATCCAATAACCAGTTAGATAAAATCTCAACGAGTCCTCCCCCTAAGTTCCGGTTAGAACACCAACTCAACTCGATGTATCTCTCTAGAACCACCCCACAAACAAACCAACGAATAACAACAGCCAAGGCCAACCAACAATCAAATAGTGGGTTCACATGCAACCTTACCCGGTATGCCATACCCTGCACGTCATATCTCAGCACAATACACGCAATGCACATGGCCATTAGATGATGCAGTTCATCAATCACATATGAGTCGTGTCACAAGTGATCTCACCTGGCCATTGCCACACCCTGCACATTAACGATTCATGCATGCACGCCATAAACAATATGATCAGCTCATGCATAATCGAAACCAATGATGCCATGTTTCTCATATGCTCTTGCAACCACATGTGTTTCGATTATTACTGCCCCTCAGGGCTACAACCGAACCCCTGCCGGTGTCTACTGGCATAACTAGGCATCGCCCTCCCCCGTGAGGTGTGGCAACGTCAAGGGCTCTCCCAAGACGGCATTCCCGAAGGAGCATGGGCCCGGCCTCTACCGCAACTCCACATCCGAACTCCCCGCCGAGTATTCCAATAAATCGGACTATCACCCTCGAACTACTGTCGGGGCGGCAGGTTCAACTTAGTGATCATGCAAGCATATCACCACAACCCATTTTTTTTATCTTTGAGCATTAGCCAATGCACACATGCTTGCATATACAACCTCAAATCATTTTCTCATGAAAGCAGTCCATTTCCAGTATCCCTCGGACAATTCATTTTCCCCTTTTTGTGAAAATCATACAATTCATATGGATGTCCATGCATTTACATATCCAATCCACCTCATAAGATCAATGCACATGAAACTAGACAATTTTTCACTTTTGGATGAACAGTGCACGTGAACAGTAATTTGTGAACGGTGCAATATGAACAGTGTAATTTTAGAATTCAACAATTAATAAATTAAATTCAGAAATTAAGCAAATCATTAATTAAGAGAAAAAAAATCAATTAATGAAGGCAAAACATGCTTAATTAAACACAAACCACAATTAATTAATAAAAAGCAAGATTAACCTAAACTAATCTCAACCATCTATCTAACCACCTATCTTAGGGCTAATACAACTTAATTAAACCTCCTAAACTAGAATTATCCCTAACTAAACCAACCCTAAGTAAGTTTAGGCACTAAACGAAGGATTAAAGGCTAAACTCACTCGTTAAGCGGGCTAGAGACATGGATGTGGCGGCGGCGGCGACGAAGGCGACGCACAAGGACCTCAACCACAGTGATCCAAGGCGGTCCCAAGGCTAAAACAACAACCACAAACTCTACTTCACACAGCAACACTGGAAAACTAGACTACTGAAAATGGCTGGCTAGAGCTCTAGCGAGAAAATGGCTGGCGACCGGCAAAACCTGGGGGTCAAGGGGGACTGGCTAGTGGCTAGGCTAGGTGGAGATTGGGTCGAAATGGGAGGAAAATGGCTGAAAAGGCAAAGCAGTGCAAGGGCAGGCTTCTGGCCAATCGACAGCTCTAACCGGCGAACGGCCGCCTCAGGGCATACGGTCTGGACCTCCTGAGCACGGTAGTGGGTGGCACAGGCGGTGATTCGCACGAGAAGGCAACAAATAACTCAGGTTTTTGGAAGAAAGTCTGAAGGAGAAGAAGAAGGAACGAAGGGAAATAAGGGGAGAGAGAGGGCTGTGAATTCTTAGGGCTAAAGAGGGGGAGAGAGAGTGATGTGAGAGCTGGCTACACTCCTCAATTAAGGCCATTCAATGCTTGCTTCAACTCCCCAAGCAAGATGACCTCATCTTCTCTCTCTTCTTTTGACTTTTGCTCACAATATCTAAGGGCAAAATGGTCATTTCCACCTTGCACATTTCCCAATCTACCCTTGGGCTAAAAATGAAGGGCGGGCCTAAGAAACGGGCTAAGAAATGAATAGGAACGGGCTTGAGAATTAGTTGGGCTTGAAATGGCTCAAGGTTAGATAATGGGCTCGGAAGGTAAATTGGTCGGTTGGGTCCAACGGACTCACTTGCTTGTCTCGGGCTACCATGGTGGCTGTCCCACCTTGGGCACGAGGCCCACACTGGCCTTGCCTGGTCCACTTCCTCATGGGCTCGTTTCCTCGGTCTGTAAATCCTTTTTCCCAAATACTCGGCTTAACTGGCACTGTCGACTGTCGAAGTAGCATCGTCCAAAAGTCCGTCCCAGATGTTCCCAAAAATTCGAAGTCCAATCTTGGGTTCTCATGTCATGTCAATTTCGTCTGAATGCCATTTTGGTACAACTCATACTGACAGGCGGCTTTGAGGATTCACGAGTAACCGAATCGTGCCAAATCACATTCAAGACATCTTGACACATGGACGTCCTTGACTACATAAAATTGCACAGGATAGATTCTTATTTCAAAGTACACGATTACCAAGAATCGACATAGGGTTGTTTGCAAACTCGATAACAGTAAACAGAATCACCCGTCGTCCCATTATGTTCTGTCAACGAATCGACCTCTAGTCGTCCCTAAATCTGCTTGCCTATCTACAAGATCGTCCTCACGCAAGTCTCATAGTCAAGTCTTTTTCCCAGGTCAAGTTCTTTAGTCGCACGAGTTCTGTCCTCATTAGCCTTTCCTATCAAAGTCAGTATCTCAGGAGTGATCAATTCCGAGTGAGATCAACCAACAATGCATTGACAAAATTCACGTTCATTCATCCCTCAAAAGGCTCGAATTTTAGGACGTCACAATTCCTCCCCCCTTACAAAAATTTTGTCCTCGAAATTTAAAATTACAGGTAAATTCTCAAAAAGATGGGGGTGTTATTGCTTCATTGCTTCTTCACTTTCCCATGTAGCTCCCTCTATCCCGTGATGTTCCCAAATCACCTTAACTAAGGTGATAGTCTTGTTTCGAAGCACTTGCCCTTTACGATCCTCTATTCGTATCAGCCTCTCCACGTACGACACCCTGTTGTCTACGTCTGATTCTTCAAAGTTCAGTACATGAGTCGGGTCTGGTTCATACTTTCTCAACATGGACACGTGAAAAACATCATGTACTTGTGCAAGCTTCGATGGCAACGCAAGACGATACGCCAAAACCCTGATCCCTTCCAAAATTTCAAAGGGTCCAATGTACCTTAGACTTAACTTTTCTTTCTTGCCAAACCTGGAAGTACCCCTCATTTGCGATACTTTCAAAAACACATGATCGCCCACCTTAAACTCCAACGATCTACGATGTTTGTCTACATAGCTCTTCTGACAACTCTGAGCGGTCTTTAGTCTGTCTCGGATAATCTGAACTGCATTTAAAGATTGATGTACTAACTTTGGCCCTGTGATTTTTTGCTCACCAACCTTGTCCCAACAAAGCGGAGTTCTGCAAGGTCTCCCATACAAAGCCTCAAATGGTGCCACTTTAATGCTCTAATGATAGCTATTATTGTAGGCAAACTCAACCAAGTGAAGCTGCTCTTCCCGACTACCTTTAAAATCTATAGCACAGGCTCGTAACATGTCCTCAAGAGTTTGGATCGTCCTTTTTGATTGACCGTCTGTTTGCGAATGGTATGCCGTACTATACTGCAGTTTCATCCCCAAAGAAGATTGCAAACTTTTCCAGAAAGTTGCCGTAAACTTAGGATCACGATCAGACATGATCGTCACTGGAACTCCATGAATGTGTACAATCTAACGCACGTACAACTTTGCAAACCTATACAACGTGAAATCCTTCCGTATGGCAATAAAGTGAGCTGACTTTGTCAATCTATCAACCACTACCCAAATCAAGTCATTTCCTCGTTGACTCCTTGGCAACTCCATCACAAAATCCATGGTAATGTGTTCCCACTTCCATTAGGAAATCTCAAGAGGTTGTAGTAGTCCACCAAGCTTACAATGGTGAGCCTTTACCTGCTGGCACGTCAAACACTTAGCCACGTGCTTTGCAATGTCCAACTTCATACCATTCCACCAGAAGTACTATTTCAGATTTTGATACATTTTTGTACTGCCGGGGTGGATGCTATAGTTACTACGATAAGCTTCCAACAAGACTGCTTCCTTAAGTTTTGCATCATTTGGAACACACAATCGTCCCCGAAACCTCAATGTCCCATCCTCAGACACTTGAAAGTCTGCTTTTCTCTTTGCCTAATCCATCTGCAGGATCTTAAGAACTTCAGGATCCATCGCTTGGGCACTTTTTAATCCTACTTTGCATCTCGGGCTCCACCCTGAGAGTGGCCATTAGACTAGCAAGATGGCTGACCTCAATTTTGAAATCTGAGTCCCTGACTCCCTCCAAAAGAATCCATTCATGTACCATCATCTGAGCAATTGTCGACTTTCGATTGAGCGCATCTGCCACTTTATTCACTTTCCCCGGATGATGCAGAATCTCGCAATCGTAGTCCTTAAGAAGCTCAATCCATCATCGTTGCCTCATGTTCAACTCTTTTTAAGAGAGCAAATACTTCAAACTCTGATGATCCGTAAAAATCGGAAACCTTTCCCCACACAAGTAATGTCTCCAAATCTTAAGTGCAAAGATGATCGCTGCTAATTCCAAATCATGCGTCAGATAGTTAAGCTCGTGAGGCCTTAACTATTGGGATGCGTATGCAACGACCTTGCCATGTTGCATTAACACGCAGCATAGTCCTTTATATGATGCGTCACTATAGATTTCGTACCCACCAGGACCAAACGGTATCGTTAAGACAGGTGTGGTAGTCAATTTACCCTTGAGCTCTTGAAAACTACGCTCGCACTTGTCCGTCCAATTAAACTTCTCTTACTTCTTTAAAAATCTCGTCAAAGGCATGGCTATCGCAAAAAACTTCTCTACGAAATATCTATAATACCAAGCCAATCCCAAGAAACTTCGAATTTCTATTACCGTCGTAGGTCTCGACTAGTTCATGACCGCTTCGATCTTCATCGGGTCAATGGAGATCCCTTCACCGGAAATTACATGCCCTAAAAATGCCATGCGAGATAGTCAAAACTTGCACTTGTTGAACTTAGGGTAAAGCTCATGCTCTCTCAAGGTCGACAATACTAATCTCAGGTGTTTCTCATGATCCTCAGGACTCCTCGAGTATACCAGTATATCGTCAATGAACACAATCACGAATTGGTCCAAATACTTATTGAACACCCGGTTCATCGAGTCCATAAAGGCTACAGGGGCATTCGTCAATCCAAACGGCATTATCGTGAACTCGTAATGACCATAGCGTGTCCTAAACACTATTTTCGATATATCCTCCTTTTTGATCCTCAGCTGATGATAGCATGTCCTTAGATCTATCTTGGAAAATATCGAGGCTCCTTGAAGTTGATCGAACACATCATCAATCCTTGGCAACGGATACTTTTTCTTGATGGTTACATGATTGAGCTGCCGGTAGTCAATGCAGAGACATAAAGACCCATCCTTTTTCCTTACAAACGGTATCGGCGCTCCCCAAGGGGATGCACTAGGATGAATGAATCCTTTATCCAATAACTCTTGCATCTGCACCTTCAGTTCCTTCAATTCTGACAAAGCCATCTTATAAGGTGCCTTGAAAATCGGTTCAGTCCCAAGGGCCAACTCAATCATAAACTCAATCTCCCTCTCTAGAGGTAATCCTGGCAATTCCTCTGGAAATACATCCATGTACTCTTGTACCACTGCAATATCCTCCACCTTTGATCCTTCTACCAGCGTATCCACAACTAATGCTAAATACCCTTGGCATCCAGTTTCCAACAACCGAGTCACCTCGAGTGACAAAATCAAAGGAATGGAGGGTCCCCCTCGATTTCTGACAAACTCAAAACTATCACCCATTACTGGGTTAAACTGAATTGTCTTTCCATGACAATTCACTGTAGCTCGCTGCTTAGTGAGCCAATCCATGCCAATTATGACATCAAAGTCATACATTGCTATTGTAATCAAACCAATGACTTCCTCATGACCGCCCACAACTAACTTATAGCTAGAACAACCTAACTTAGATAATATCTTATCCTTAAACGGAGTAGAAATACTATAAACCACTCCCAATGGTTTGAGACCTAAACCCACTAGCTTAACAAAACGATCAGTAACAAAAGAATGCCTAGCACCAGGATCAAATAACGCATAAGCAGCGTGATTGTGCAAGGATACCGTACCTATAACAATGGCGGGCGAATCCTCGGCCTCCCCTCGGGTAACAGCATAAACTCGTCCTTGAGCTGGGGGTCTACCTTGGTTGTTCAATGGTGCGTTCCCAACAGGTCGTCCTCCCTGCGACGATGGCAAGATCGTCTTCACAGGCCTACTCGAACAATTCGCCACTCAGTGGCCCTGTTGACCACATTCGAAGCAAGCTTTTATCATCGAAGGACAGGGGAGATTCCATGTCTCCTTCCACACACCTGACAGACTCCCATGACATTCGGTGTCGACTTCCCCACGTAGTTCTTTCTATTGGGTGGGATGGGATTCCTTCTTCTCATCATCGGTCCCTTTCCAAACCGATGATTATCTCGGGTAGGCGTGAACCGCAAGCCAGATGCGATCGTGTGGCACCCCTCGACGGTCCCCGATCCGTTAGGGTCACCACCGTTCGCTTACCTTTCACTTTCCTTATTAACATGTCACTCTGATACCATTCTTGGTTACAGCGAGTCCATACAGTTTAGGGGGTTTACATTTATTTTTTTTTATCGGTCCCTTGCGCAATTCATATAGCAGAAGCACATCCATTGACTCCCTTCCCTATATACAGAAAACGATGCACACTTACTAAACATCTTATATAAGTTAAAGCCGAACACATTTATTTACATAGGGCAGATGGACATCTTTAGTTGGTACATCGAAATGCCAATGTTTCTATACTCGGCTATACTTCAAAAGATGACCAACATCTTCTCCCACAGTCGAATACTTAAAGTCCATCGATCAGTGTCGGCGTCCAAGAGTTCCTCCCTTTGCTATCCTTCTCCTCGCGGTCATAACCAACCGCTCAATCCATCTACTAATCTGAAATGTTGGTCCCCAAAAGGGGTGAGTACAACCACTCAGCAGGTAAAGGACCAATAAACCACTCAATGCATCATACATGCATTGCAGGCATTACTTACCTTGAAGCCATGCGTATATCATCATGCATCATCACCACAATCATAGCACATACATGTGTATCATCATGTCATACTCATATCATCGTCATCATGACATTATTATATTACACACATGTCATCATCATCATATTATACACATGTCATCATCATCATGACATCATCACATGTCATCATCATCATATCATACACATGTCATCATCATCATGACATCATCGCATGTCATCATCATCATGTCATCATCATCGCATGTCATCATCATGTCATCATCATCATGTCATCATCACATGTCATCATCATCATGTCATCATCATCATGTCATCATCATGCCATATCATATATCATCATCACATCATGCATATCATCATGCCATGGGTGATCATCATCATATCACATCATACATCATCATCATCATGCATATCATCATGCCATGGGTGATCATCATTATGTCATATCATATCATGCATGGTTCAATTTTCACTTTTAGCTTTTCAATTTGATCACCACGTCACCCTTCCTCGGATCATCAATTCCATCTCATATTTACACTCGCATCCCATGCGAGAAAGCCTCCAGCATTCAGCCATTTCAGGCCACCGGGCATCCAGCCCCCCATATTCCGGGCATCTCGCATCCCAACTGGCATCACAAGGCATTCCCCTCAGGCAAAGACCTCTGACAGGGCTTCCGACATTTACACTCCCTAGCCGGGCATCCCGCACCCCTACTGGCATCGCGAGGCATCCCCCTGGGCACAAACCTCTAGGGCTTCCGGAATTACGTACCGACATACCACCAGGCCTCCCCTGGCATTACGTACCGTATACCACCAGGCATCCCGACACTCCCGGGGCATTATCATCTGCCACATCAATCTCCTCATTTAACGTTATTCATGTTCACCAATTTCGGTCTCAATTTAGCATGGCATATGATGCAATGGCAACCAAAAATCATGATCAACATTGAATTCACACATGCATCTCAATGCATACATCAAGACCCCATCACACATACTACATGGTGAAATTATTTATAAATTATAATTCATGGAATTTATGCCAATTAAAATAATCCATTTATCATGCCCTTTTTCATTTATTTAAATTCCAGCTTATGTCATTTTCAAAAATATTAAATTTAATTATTTATAAAATCTCCAAAATCATAAAATTAAGGCAAGTAATAAATAAGACAATAGGATAATGATTTCATGCAAAATACATGGCCAATGAGAATTCCACACAAATCCATTATTCACACAAAACAGCATGTAATTTTCGGATGAAATCAGAATGCACAGTCTCCGAAGAAATTCGATTAAAATATCCATACAACCTCCAAAAATTACGAAATATTACCAAGTTATACCCAAGACATTTACGTACATCTTTCATGAAGACTTCCAAGTCAGATTCTTTCTAGATTAATTTCTACAGTCTCGCGAAGCTTCTGGATCCATCACCGAAACGTCCAGTACATGCTTCTCCGAAATACTGAGTTTTCACCTACCTATTATTCTTCATTTCCTCTGAAATTTGGATATGTTATACATAAAGATGTTATCTACAAGTTTTGTGAAGAGATCCAAGTCAAATATCCAGAGTATAGTCGTCATTTAGGTCCATGAAGTCTCGGGTTTCCCGAAATACATCTCCAGAATCACCGTCTTCGAGATCTAGTCGATTTACTAGGCTATACTTGTTCATTTCACTTCAAATTTGAGTATGTTGTATTTTAAGATGTCCCCTACAACTTTCATGAAGAAATCGAAGAGAGAGTCTTAGCAAAAATCAACATGCAACCACAAATCAACAAGAGGTCAGTAAAATCGTTCCAGATCTGAGGTCTCCGTAGGATGAGATTTTAACCCCTTAAATCTCAATAATTTTGCACCAGCTTTTATTATGTTGTAGTTTAAGATGTTAGATACAACTTTCATGAAGAGATAAAATTCAAAATCGAACTCAAAACATGCATTCATGCTCTCACAAGGTTCTGACTCAGGCGGATCTCACGAAATCAGCATGCAAAGTCAAGAACAGCCATATTCTAGCTCCGATTTTTGCCTTCCTTATGATCCGAAACCTACCACAAACAAATCATACATGAAAGGCACACATGCAAGGGTGGAAATCAGTCCCAACTTGCCTCAAAGACCAAGCGGACAACAACAAACGAACGGCACACCGGCAACGGACGAACGGGTGACGACGGCTCCTTCTTCTCCTCTCTCGGTTCCTCTCTTCTCTCTCGCAACCCTCTCTCTCTCTCACTTGGACGACAACCCCTCCATCAGCCAGCCTCTCTCCCTTTTGTTATTTGATTTAACAATTTATCTCTATTTTTGCATGTAAGGGACAAGTGGAAAATGCATGGACAAGTGGTGAGTAGCCTTTTGCATGTTAGGGACACATGGAGAATCCCTCATGCCACTTGTCAACCTCCATGCAAGGGTGATGGCCCTCAATGGGCCGGGCTTGGGCCTTCATGGGCTGGTCGAATAGGGGGCTGGTGTGGGCTGGTTGGATGGGCTTTGGGCCTAAAAATCAGCCCACTCCCTCCTATTCCTATTCCCATTCCATTTAATCCCCAATTAAATAAACACCTAATTTCAACTTATAAGCCCACAAAACTCTATAATTTAAATCAATAAAATTCTACTTATAAAGTGCACCACCAAGAATAAGATTTTCTATATCAATTTGCACTTTAATGATTCCTTGGGTCACTTGAAGACACACCTCCATCCAAACAATCATCATTTACAATGCTTGGCCTTAGAATTTTCGGCCCACTAACCTTTTAATAATCTATTAACATTTTCCACTTAAATAAATACCTAACTTGCAAAAGTAATAAGGCCATAAAACTTGTAGTCACAAATCCATAAATTCCAATTTACAATACACATGGCCAATGATAGAATTTTCTTTCCTATCAAACAATTATCCATTAAAAGCTTGGCCATGAATCTTATTGCAAATTATGGACTAAATGGCTACAATACATCTTGATGGTACTCCCATCACCTATTCATAGACCTTAATGTAACTAGAGGTTGCCATGAATTTTGGGATGCCACAGATCGCCCTCTCAATCATGTTCTTCTCTATCATCCGCGCCCTCTCATACATCTCATCAAAGCTCTTTAAATTCAAGAGCACTAGCTGGTCCTTCAACTCCGGCTTCAAGCCATCCCTAAACCGTCTCGCCCTATCCATAGGGTCTTCTACCAACCTCGGCGCATACTTGGCCAACTCAGCAAACTTTACCTCATACTGATCCACGGACATCTGATTATGGCGAAGCCGTTGGAACTCTGCCATCTTTGACTCTCTCGCACTATATGAGAAGTACTTGAAAGCCTCATAAGAGGCACCCCAAGTTTGAGCCGTGCCTTCAGGGAACACTCTTCCTTAAGTAGCTTCCCACCACATACTAGCGTTACCTTGAAGCTGATAAGCCGCCAGAAGTACTCTATCTTCCTCTGAACATCTTAGCACTATGAACGTCTTCTCGATATCCCTGATCCATAGGGTCACAGCCTCAAGGTCGCCCACGCCACTAAACCTCGGTGGCTTAAGTCTCAAAAACTACTCTACCAGCTTGTGCATTGGTCTCTCACAGGCCTCATCTCTCACTACGAGAACCTCTGGGATCTCAGTAGGACCAACAAGAATAGTGGCGGCGGCAGCAGCCATAGCAGCAGCAGCAGCTCAATCCTCAGCTTGCTATCCTAACAAGGTCTCTAGCACCAATAGGATCCTGTCTAACCTAAGGTCCTCTTATGCTTTACCTCTACCATTGGTCTGACCAGACGCTGCCCTACACCTAGGGGCTCTCTGCTTAGGATTGCTCATCACTCTAGACACTCACTAGTCCTACTTCGCAATTCCAACCAGGAATTAGAAAACTATGAGCAACCCGCCACGACACAAGATCACACAAGCAATCACAAGCATGTAGAATAAAAGCCATCCCTATCCCACTATGCCAAAAAACCCACGCACCTTATCACTCTAGGTCTCAACCTTGCTTTAATACCAAAACCGATGGGGATGTCACGGCCTGAACCCCGAGCACGCAACAACCCCTTCCATTGGTTGATAGAAAGTGATGTCCTATGTGACATCCTGAATTTCAGGTTCTGTTTTCAATTGAATGAATCGGGCTTTTCATCGACGCACATATAGTTCTATTCTCTGAGCTGATCACTCACAAGATAACTAGTCTATCAAGTGAAGCCGTTCAGGGATTATAACGTAATAGACTTGAGAATTCGACCAAAAATCGACTGCTCGACCGTGCTAATCTGGAAAGGTCATTAAAGCACAATTAAAAATCGATTAAAGACCAGAGATAGGTCGATTCGATTGAGCCATGTGATTAAGTGTGGGTGATTCCACCTATTTGCAAAATTCGTGTCGATCGACACTAGACCGATTTTTCTTTCATTTTGGTACCCAGTGTTCGTATTTGAAACCTCGAGATTTTTATGACAACCGAGAGTTACCAATGTATTGAAGATGTACATTGTGGCTCGAAAATAATTGACCACGGGTCAATTGCACCAAAAATTCTCAAAAGCTATCCAGTAGGCTAGGTCACACTAAAATCATGCCAGATTGAAATTAACCGCAAATTTAAACCTGATTTCATAAATTGAACGTTCTATCATGTCATGATTCATTGTAGGAACATTGACTCATCCTCCGAAGATTTTTCTGTAAATCGAGATTTTTGGCGAAAATTCAAAATATGGCCGTTTTTTACCGGAAAAATAAGAGGGCCATTTTTTATCACGTTTTTGGGATTCAAGTTGGTTCAATTGGCGAGGAAAAATGTGAATTGAAGTGTGGGCACCTTTGTGGTATTTATGGACTCCAAATTAGGTCTAATTAGAGAGGAATTGAACTCAATTTGGGGACAGTGTGTTCAATTTCGTAGGCCATGGTTCCCTCAACCTTTTGGACCACTTGGGATTGGTTCAAGGGAGATTTTTGTGCACCAAATTGGCTAAGGAAGACAGCCAATTGAGGTGGGGCCTTGCCAAGGGACAAAGAGATGAGAACAGAAGACTTGTGGCCATTGGGTCCCTCCAAGCCTTCGGCCACTTCTTATTCTTCAGCAAACTTGCTTTCTTCATTAGAGGTGTTTTGAAGCTCCAAAATTTGCAGAGAAACCAGCCAAGCTTCCCCCTAGCCCGTCGCACGCTTGCCGGACCTCCTACCGCCACCGCACGTCGCCATAAGTCGCACGCCAATCCACAATCGTCCGCCACTCGTTCCCCCTCCAACCCACCGTCCCACAAGCCCAGCCCGTGTCCGAGCCTCCCTGGTTGCCACCGGAGCTACCCTGGTCGCCATCCAGCAACCGCCGTCACCCCTGCTCACCCGTCTGGCCACCGATCTACCTCAGCTTGCCGTTTCCAGCCCCGGCCCAACTTGCTCAGTCCTTGGACAGAACTGAGAAGCCCAGCCTAGCCATGAGCTTCAAGGCCCATTTTCAAGCCCGTCCCATCCCTAGTTGGTGTCGCCACAATGTCGTTTATCGCCCGTCTCCGTGTCACCGTCGTCGTGGACTCACCGGATCGCTAAACCGGTGAGTTTACTTGCTAGACTCTGCTTAGGGAGTTAATGATGCTTAAGAGGTGATTAGTTTACGCTAATTATGGTTTATGTGGTTAGTTAGAACGGATTAGTGATTTAATTATTCGATTTTGCATGTTAGGTGGATAGAACGGCTTAATTAAGAACTCGATAGATCGTGCTATTTATCTAGATTGGTTCAGAAATTTTCTAGGCCTGTTTCGGTGTTGAATTTAGCATTTCCGACCTAAGTTTGCATTTTTGGTATTTAATTATATTTATTTAATTATTCTTGGTATTTAGTTAATTATTTATTATTTTCCAGAAGTTATACCAGGATAGTCGGTGACCGAAATTTCGTGCTAATTGCAATGGTGTGCTTAGTTTATGCAATTGAATGCTAATTGTGAAAAATTGAGTGGAAATGATGATTTTGGGTGTTTATCCCAAATTTGTGTAATTTTGGTATCTAATTAGAAATTACCGAGTGTCGGGTTTTAACATCGAGAATGGTTTTAATGATCTTTCAACTTGTGAGAGTATTAATCAGTCAGCTTGTGAGAGCATTGATCGTCAGCTTGTGAGAGCTATAATATATATTAGCTTGTGTGAGCACTGATCGAGGTCAGCTTGTGTGAGCAATAATCTATCAACTTGTGCAAGCTACCATCTATATATGAGCTTATGAGAGCAATAACCATCTATATCAGCTTGTGAGAGCATATTATTCTATTTCAGCATGTGTGAGCAACAAATTGAATTGTTAGATGGTATCGATTGTATCGAATCGATTGGATGGAATTGATTGGTTGAGACTATGAACTATACTAACTTGCAGGAAGGAACTGAGACGAGGTAAGTCTTCTGTCTGGTGTGCATAGACTGCCTCTAGGCGTATTTCCCTTCGTAGTCGGAGTTTAGGGGGTGAACTTGCTAAGACATTGTCTCACCCCATCGTGAGCCCAATATTTTCAGGTCCTTATATGGATGTTCCTCCGGAATGTTTTGGGCAACCCAAGTGGGTTACCAAGTAGGTTATTGACATTCCTGTTCCCGGTGCTGGGGTCTATGAACTCGTGACGACCACTGTCTGGGTCGATGCAGGCCTACCTCAAAGGGTACCCCATCGATTCAGAGCGGCGGCGGTGGTAGCCATAGCAAAAAGGAAATTTTCGAATGGAATATTTGAAAAAAAACTACAAATGAGAATATTGTGCGGGGTGCATATATTTTAATGATATATTCATGGGGATTATGCACAAGCAAGATTGGAAAACAATATTCCACAAAGATCAAATTTTTGGCCTATAAAAGGAACCGTGTACAACAAAGAAAGGGGGGCTTTTTCCTTCGGTCTTTGTGTTCAAAAATTGAAGAGCAAAAAATTTTCTTTTGTTTTCTGAGAAAGAAAAAAAAAAGTCAAGAGGCCTTGTCCTGTTGACTGAGGAAAGGACAGCAGAGGGTAGAGAGAGGTGACGTTTGACCAGAAGAAAAAAAAAAGGGAAAAGGGAGGCGGCGACTGTTCATCTTCTCTACGAGGGCCCCCAACACGCCGGCCCTACACCCGCACCGGCCACTACGTCGGCACCGCCTCCACCAGTCTCCACCACGCCTCTGCCACCACTGCTCCGCTAGCCTTGCCAGCAACGCTCGCCGCGCCACCTCTGCTCATCCGACGCCGCTGCAGCCCCCGTCCCTCTACCCGCAACGACCTGACACCGCGCCATTGCAACCCGTGACCTAGCAACCTCCGTGCCCCTACCGTCGCCAAGCACCACCAAGCCCAACGCCGCCGTTGCTGCTTCTTTCCTATCGTCGCTCACCCACAGCAACTGTCGAAACCCCTCACCGGTGACCTCTGCCCACGACGCCCCGACCTACTTACTTTCGCGGCTCTGCTAGCCACCACCGCAACTCACCTGCTCCCGTGGCTCCGCCAGCCACCACCGAGTCCTGCCTTGCCACCGCTGCAACCCGACGCCAGCAGCTGTGCCCTTGCTAGAGTTCCTCGCCGGAATCGCCCCCTCACTAGAGCTTTGAACCGGCTGCTTTTGGAAAAAAAAAATCAATTTAGGTAGATTTACTTTATTTTATTAGGCAAACTTATTTTATCTTATTTTGTGTATCTTGTTTTCTTTATTTGAAATGTTTCTCTATGCATAATTGAAAATTATGACGTACCACCTAATTCGCAACTGCACATGGATTTTTTACTCCATCTATGAGGCTTTAGATGGAATAATTAATCAAGCAAGAATAAAATTGATATTTTGATCTTTAAGGCTTAAGATCAATTTATCAATTTTATTAGCGAGAAAATTCAAGTTTGATTTAGATATTATTCCTTGATTTGAATTATATATGATGATTTTGAATGGCTTGGTGCTTGTCTCATCTTGATTGCTTTATTTATCCTGAAAAAATGTTTGAGTTAGATTAGGTCCATATTAGAATTTCGCATGCTTTAGGTAATTTGCATATTTAGACTAACCATTTTATTTATCTTGAATTTTTGAAATAAAAAAAATACCAAAAACATAAATTTAAGATGTTAGATTTTCATTTTATTAATTTGCAATTTTAATTTCGAATATTATATAAAAAAACAAACAAAACAAGAAAACCTAGAATTAAGACATTCTTTGCTCGTCATTGCATGTTAGGATAAAATTGCACGTAGTTTAATTCTAGATAATATTTTCTAATTCATTATAAGTTTAGATTTTATTTTTTTTTTAGGTAGATTGCATCAGGGATTTCTAAATTTTGATAAAATTCTAGTTTAAATTAGGGTTTGGCTTAGCCTAATTCCTAATGTAAATTGGATGATACCACAATCTCGATAGATATTTTTTTTGCAATTTTCTAATTTGGAATTTCATGAAAAATACAAAAAAAAAAATCATCTTAGGATAAATTAATTCCATTCTTTAGGATAGTTTGCATACTTATTACAAAAACACAAAAAATATTATGTGCGTGTCATATAGAATTAGGTTCATGAAATACATGTCATTTAGTGATTTTCACTAAGTCCATTTAGCTAAAATTGCCCGTCATTAGAATTAGGTCATTTGGTTAGATTGCATTGCATATAGATTAGATTTTATTAAACAAGAGAAAATTCTCTAAAACTTGAGTGACTGCATGTTGATTGAAAAAAACCTAGGGCTTTTGATGTGAATTTTGAATTAACCTCACAGATGCTTTCGTTGCTATAAGGTAAGTCCCGTAATTTATTCATTGCTTTCTTGAGTGTTAAATTGGTGGTTTGCGCACCCGTATAATCACCTCACATGTTAGGAAATAGATTTAAAATCAATCCAAACTACTTGCAAAAACATTTTTGAAAATAAAAAAAAAATGGTACTGAAAGGGCATTAGAGAAGTCTAGTGTAACCAAGTCCCCGTACCTAAAGTCTCTAGTTCATAGGAGTAAAATAATTCTCTCATTATTTTACTTAGGTGTCTAATCGACCTACCATAAACTGATTAGTGGCGACTCCTAAATAAAATCCATTTGCATGTTAAAGAAATTTGAATCTAAGTCACGAATTGGTATGGGCTTGGGAGAGCCCGAGTTAAGTTTAGGCTTAGTAATCCATTAGCCAAATCCTAGGTTATTCACCTGAAAATTTGGTCGCGACAGCTTGGCGACTCCGCTGGGGATCAATGTTAAAGCTCTTAGTGGACTTAGGCTAATTTTCTTTCTGAAAAATGTTTTTCTTTGACAGCGAGGATTCCAGGTACATCCCTAACATTTAAGGTGTTAAATGTTTTTACAGATTGAGAGGTATAAGGGGAAGTGTTTGCTAACCCTTGTTTTGTAGGGAGATGTAGGAATGTATGGTTTACTTGCACATGTGAAGTGTTGTTTGGTATAAACTGTTGTGTATGCTTTGCATTTACACTACACTTTTGCACACACAACCTGCCGCCGGACCTGGGCTGCACTAGGACACTTAGGATGGTATTGAGTTGGATACGACTTCGACCGCGAGGCCACGTAGTAGAGGTTGCCCAACTCAATCCCGAAAGCTTTTTCTTAGTGTCAAGAATGTTTACCTTTGCCCGCGAGGCTACGTCGCATTAGGGTATCATATTTTACTAAGCTGGAGCTAGAAGGACTTGACTTAGTACGCGAGGCTGCGACTAGTCATCCACCCTTTTAGCTCCACCTTGCTTAGCCTTCTTAGTTAGAAATCGAACCCCACATCTCATGCGCTTGTCTATGTAGTTGTTTTAATCATCTGGTAAAGTAAGTTTTCTGGCATTTACTCTTGCAATTTACTTACATTATTGTGTCTTTTGTCGGTCCATGACGTTAGGTTGGTCGAATCCTGATCTATAAACAATGGGAAGAACCAACATTCGATTCGTGCCTGTGTGGCATCCTAGAATTTCATGAAAAGCCCTAAATATGCCACGAGCCATGGATAGGCGATAGAAACACCGTTATTGTATTTTGTTAGCCTTTTGATCCATGATTCGCAATGAGATTTATGGCCAAGCTTTTAATGGATAAATTTTGAGAAAGAAAGTTCTATCATTGGCCATATGTATTATAAATTGGAACTTATGGATTTATGATTGCAAGTGTATAGCTATTTAATTTGCAATTTAGTACTTTGATTTAATAGGGATTTAGTTCGTTTTTAAAAGGGTTAATCTTAAGTTATTTAAGCTTGGGTCTTAGGCCCAAGAGTGTTGGGCCTAAGAAGGGCCGAAATGGCCGGCCCATAGAGCCCATGAGGGGCCGTTGATCGCACGAAGAAGGGAGGGGAGGAGACCGGTTTGCATGCTTCCCCCACTTGTCCTTTGAAGCTAGCCAAGTGTCACCCATGCACAACTAATGATGGCTAATGATGGAGGGAAGGAAAATTAGGGGAAAATGATGGCCGTCTTAAGCGAGAAAGAGAGAGAGAGAGGGGAGTTCATCCGAGAGAGAGAGAGAGGAGAGAAAGAGAAGGAAGAAAGGAAGAAGAAGGAGGCTGTGCGTGCGCAAGAGGAAGGAGAAGGGCAGTCCACCGTCGTCCGTTCACTGCCGTCGAGTCCGCCTCGCCCTCCATTCGTGTTTGCTGTGTTCACTCGGTCTAGAGGCAAGTGAGATCCCTTGATCTACTCTTGCATGCTGTGCTTAGTGTGTGTGATTGAATGATAAAAATTTTGGAGGTTTAGAATGTGGAAAATTGAAGTTATAAGGGTGGTGCTCTAACCTAGTGTACTGTTCTCGAGAAAACAGCTCGACCTTGGATGTTCTAGTGACTTGCATATGATGTTCGAGTTGGATTTTTGCTTTGACTTCTAAATGAAAGTTGTTAAGGACTTCTTGTAATATAAAATACTCAAATTTAGGATTAAAAACACAAGTATAAGTGGGTGAAATAGTTATTCTTTGGAAAGACTAGATCTGGAAATTTCGGTACTAGGAACAGGGGTTTCAACCGCCTATATTTCATTACCTAGGACGAATCTGACTTTGATATCTTCATGAAGTATTTACCTTATGGTCTTATCTATCACTTAGTCGAATTTCATAATTTTTTAATGTCATTTGGGTATTTAATCGAAAATGTTTCTAAAACTGGGTAATCTGATGTGTTCGGACTTGGTAATGTCGCAATGCGTAGTCTATACCGTTTTATATGAGATTATTTTAGAAAAGTGTTCTGCATAAAATATATTTTTTTATTTCTTGACTACAACATATTCAAATTTCGTAATTGTTGAAGTTCATTTGCCTATTTAACCAAAAATATTTCAAAAACTGTGCAAGTGGAACGGACAGAATTAATAGTGCTGTGATGCGTGTTCTGTATTGAACTATATGGGGATATTTTGGTGTAGTGTTCTTCATGAAGTATCTGCCTTTATGTCTTGGCTATCACATGTTCGAATTTCATAATTTTTTAATGTCATTTGGGTATTTAATGAAAATGTTTTCTAAAACTGTGCAAGCTGGATTGTGCGAATTTCAAGCTGAAATTGACCTTGTTGCCATTACATCATGTGTCATGTTGATATTAAGACATAAATGTGAATATGAATTATGATTAATGAGGATACCGTCGGAGGTGTGAGCCAACGATGCCCCGGGAGTGTCGGGATGCCCGGAGGTGGGTGCCGGATGCCCGAAGTGTGTGTGCCAGATGTCCTCAGGAGTTTTCGGATGCCCGGAGGTGTGTGCCGGAGGTTCCTCGTGACGCCAGGTTGGGTGCAAGCGATAAAATGTGGGATGCAAATTACTGGTCCCGGGAAAGAAAAATGTAGTGACCCAATTGAAAGATAAAAAGTTAAAATTGAATCATGCATGGTATGGTGATATGTATGCATGGCTGTATGATATAATATTGATAAGTGCATGGTGCTATGTGCACATAAGGCATGGATATGCATGAATGCTTGACAATGAATGCATGGTTGTATATGCACCTATGGCATGATGGTATGTGCATGAATGCTTGATGATGAGTGCATGATGGTGTATGCACACATGGTATGATGACATATGCTTGGCTGCTAGGTAAGTTATGCTTGGATGCATGAATGATATGTACTTTACTATGATGTTATGATTGTTCTATTTGATGCATTGAGTAGTTTAATAGATCTTTTATGATAAATGAGGATACCATCGGAGGTGTGAGCCAACGATGCCCCGGGAGTGTCGAGATGCCCGAAGGTGGGTGCCGAATGCCCGGAGTGTGTGTGTCGGATGTCCTCGGGAGTTTCGGGATGCCCGGAGGTGTGTGCCGGAGGTTCCTCGTGACGCCAAGTTGGGTGCGAGCGATATAATGTGGGATGCAAATTACTGGTCCCGGGAAAGAAACATGTGGTGACCCAATTGAAAGATAAAAAGTTAAAATTGAATCATGCATGGTATGGTGATATGTATGCATGGCTATATGATATAATATGGATAAGTGCATGGTGGTATGTGCACATAAGGCATGGATATGCATGAATGCTTGACAATGAGTGCATGGTTGTATATGCACCTATGGCATGATGGTATGTGCATGAATGCTTGATGATGAGTGCATGATGGTGTATGCACATATGGTATGATGACATATGCTTGGCTGCTAGGTAAGTTATGCTTGGATGCATGAATGATATATACTCTACTATGATGTTATGATTGTTCTGTTTGATGCATTGAGTAGTTTAATGGATCTTTTACCTGCTGAGTGGTTGTACTCACCCCTTTGGGGACCAACATTTCAGATTAGACAGATGCCTCTCTCTCTAGTCACGCGGGGTACCTTTTACGGCCTTCCATCTGATGTGGAGGTCGATTGTATGGAGCTTGATTGTGTCACCATCCCTGGATTGACGTTCGTACTGGTTCGGGTGCTGGTAATGTATGATGTGGGCCTGGCTGGGGGCCCTGTCATCCAGAAGTTCTTGTCTATCCACGTCCGCCGTGATGGAGTGATGTGGGGGATGTTGCCGCCGCCACCGCCCGATGCACCTGGATGGGTGTGATGGCCCGCGTGAGGAGAGGGAGCTGATCTTTTTTGGGGATAGCTGACACTTGTAGATGGAGGGTTATACATGATCGATATAAGGGGTCGAGATCTCTTTTTGAGCTGTAGCCAAGTTTTGCTAAAAGTCTTGGCTTTTTGGTTGTACCGACCCAAAGATGTCCATCTTTAAAATGTAAATAAAAATGGCCCGGCTTATGTTTTTCCTTCGATGTGTAGTAAGTGTGCATTGTACCATCATTAAGAGAGTAGAGGGATGGTGAGACTCGTCTTTAATTTCGCTATGAGCTGCGTTAAACTCTTTTCAAAAAAAAAAAAATGCCTATGGACCTCGGTCCTTCTTTAAATCTCTTTATATCAAAAATATGTAACTAGTATTCATTAGGTGGAGCGATAGGTCGCTGTGGCGACCTTAGCTGTTTGGGGGTGCCACATCTTGCACCAAAGGTTGAACTCAAATCATGGTGGAATCGTCTAGGTCACAATGGCCAACGCTATGTGGAAAGTAGACTCGGTCGCCTTGTTCCCCTCCTCGACATCGATGTCCAAAGTGGTGTCATGCAAGCACTCGCTCATTTCCGGTGCCCTCTTACATCAACGTTCATATTCGGTAAGCACAAGTTGACACCGACTCTAGAAGAATACAGCATTGCCATAGGAAAACCTTTGGAATTGGAATTAATAAACCCACCTCTTGGAATAGAACCTGAATCAATTCTGTCTGACTTTCTTAGGATGGATAAGAATATTATAAAAAGAGTGTTGAAAGATAACTTTCACGCATGTCCTTTTTTCTTCCTAGATCAAAGTTTTGCTGATGCAAATACTCTTTTAAAAAGCAAGATCTTCCTTCTAGCCTTTTTTGAATTTATTTTTTTTCCTCTTCGTAAAGGCACCATCAATCCTTCTATCGCATGGCTAGTCAAACAAGTGCGTGCTAGAATTAGTTTTGTCAATACCATTTTAGCTGAAACATTCTTGTCGCGCACCCAATTTAAGGAAGATCAAGATAAAACCTTTCGTGCACCGATTGAGCTTTTACAAATCTGGTTCTTTTCTCATATGAGTAGGATTGATATTCGCATGAATATTATTGATTTCACTGATTCCCATCATCCCATCGAGGTATTCAAAAATCATCAGGATCGAACTCCAAATCTTTCTTACTCAAAATTGGTCAAATTGTTGAAAAATCCGAATACCAAGATTTTCCTATGGCATGCTAAATGGTTCCAAGTCTCCAAATCATGTCTCTCTCATGGCGATGATGAGCCGATCCCGCTATTGGGGATCACTGGCGCCACCTCCTATTACCCACTCCGAGTGGTGCGCCAATATCAAGTTGTGCAGGATCTACTGCCTCCCCTTAAGCTGGGTTTGTTCCAAGTCCGATTCACTCCCAAGGATGGTGATCACAAATAAGAGCTTCGCTGTATTGAACAAACTTGGCTTGCATGTCGCGAACGAAGGTTGAGCTTGCTTGAAGATGAGCTTGAGGGGAAGGAAAAGACTTACCATGCCATGGCTCGATATATCCGTCAACACAAGATCCCAACTGAGCTTCTCCGAAAAGTGCGAGATGTGACTAAAAAGTCCACTCAGCAAACAGAGCTTAATCGTCACAAGAAGAAGATTGAAGAACTTGAGAAGCAAGCCAAGAAGGACGCTAAGGAGAAGAGGCAACTACGTCGAGCGTTGGCTTCCCATTTGTTTATAGATCGGGCCAAATAAAGTGGCTTAAATCTATTTAGTTTTTTACTTTAGCTTAATGTTTAGGAAGTTGAGTCATTTACTTGATTAGTTCATTTGTTTAAGATATTTCAAAGTTTTTTACATTGTCAATGTCAAACAATCTTATTATGAATAAAAGCGTTCGACTTTTGTCATGGACTGGCATGGTTTTATATGAGATGCTTATTTTGTTCATTTCCTAGTTTGAATTTTAAACAATCTATCTCATTAAAATATCTTCAAATTTAGGTGATAATGGATCTCTCACGTTCGCCCATAATTACGCGATCAAGAACTAGAATGGCTTATCAAACTAAAATGTGTGATCGTATGTCCACTATGGAAGACCAACTCCAACAATTAGTCACCTCTATGTAGCTTCTGACAACTCAAAACCAATCCCTCCAAGTGGATTCGACTCCTACACCTGCTCTCCTCGAGACTATAGTTCCAAATCAGGCAAATAAGGCCGAAATGGGCAATGAAGACATGCCTGAACTAGAAGATGACCCACTGTTGGTCACTGCCAAAAAAACTAAGCCTGACAATGTCCCTAAGATGGAGCAAGATGAAGCCAAATTCGATTATTTGATGAAGTATTCGGCTCCTCCCAGCTTTTATATTGATCCTCACGACATAATTCCAGACGAATGGGATGGCATGGACGATCCGACGCCTCCAAAGATAGAGAACTCTTATGATGCCCTGGAAGGAATCACAAGCCTATTCGACGATCTCATCATTAAAGCCATTGATGAAGGACCTCTGGAAGAAATGGGCCCTGAAGAGTGACCTATTTATCGCTTTCGCACATTCTCCTGCGTGGGAATTTTTATTGCTTTCTAGGAATTATTTTCGTTTTCTTCTTTTTCGCTTTCTTTTTAGGGCTTAGGAATCGCATTTTTCATTCAATAAATGTAATTGATTGATGAATTTTAATAAAATTACAAGTTTTATTTTGAGGGCATGATGAGGTACACCAAACCAGCCCGGTGATGATATCCAACTGATAAGAGAAAAGAAAAATCCAAAGAAAATTCTAAGGCCTGGGCTTCATCATGCTTTCTCATGCCAAAATGTTTCCAAAAATGCTTTTCCAAATGCTTTTCAAAAAAAAAATTCAAAAAAAAATGCGATTTACCCTGTTTGTCTTTTTTATCCTTTTACCTCCTATTTTAGGGACGATCATATAGCATGCAACGGTGTGGAAATGGTCTAATCCAATGCAACAAGTGCTGACAATGATGGTCCCGAAGACTCAATCGAAGATTCCATTGAAGTGCAGCGTAGATGGGAACAACATGAAAGAGCCAAGGCTCTTACATCCGAGCAGACCGTCACTATTAATTTAGGTGACACTAAAGAAGCCAAGGAGGTAAATGATCTTGTTCTAAGGAAGCTATTGCCAATTTTTCCAGATCTTGGGGGCAATTTTGCTCCAAATTACAGTGGCACATATGTGGTGAAGAAGGTACTTCCTAGAGGTGCCTTGATCCTGGCAAAAATGGATGGTCATGAGTTTTCCAATCCAGTCAATTCCGATGTTGTCAAGAAGTATTACCCATGATTGAATTTGCCATGTCATGTTTTGAATTGCAAGCATTTTTATGATGAATAAATTGCCTCAATGAGTTGCAAATTCAATAGTCCAAATTTGTTGCAAATCTTGCATTTTTCTTCCTTGATGAATTGTGTCAGATAAATTGAATGTGTCAAGTGAGATACTTTAGAATGATGAAAGGCAAGCCTTATTCCATACACTATTTCATACACTAATCCCCAGTGAGTAGTGTGTAGTGTGGAAAAAATCCATGCCCGCAAGGAAAAATGTGATCTCGCAAAGGGTACGTCAACCGAGGTGATGAGAGGCAGTTTCTTCCTCTACCCAAAACACTACAAGATACCCATTGTTTAGCCGTTTGAGCCCACACACATGAAGAGCTTTTTAAATTATCCATGTCAAGGATCATCCCATACTGGGACAAAATTTGAAATGAATGGTAAGAATCTTCTTACTTACACTTGCATCAATCTTCGAGAATTGCTTTCACAGTGTAACTCGTATGATAATTTGAAGTGCCTTAGGATGACGAAGAGCAGTTATTTCTCTATCTTATACACTTTTATCCATTGCCTAGCCCACTTGAGGCTATGAATTCATTTTATATTAAACCTAGTTGGTGATCATCCCCCCACACCAGGGCAAAGGAAAAATTCAAATGGCATCTTCTAGAATGATAAAAGATGGAGGCTATGCGAGTCCAAAGAAAGTAAGTGCAAAAAATAAGGGGCATGAAAAAGCAATGTGCCTGGTAAAAGCAAGGCCAATGCCTAGAAAAGAAAAAGTCAAACATTGGTTAAAGTCGTATCCCCAACAAGGTGATACTAAAAACTCAAATGCTAAGATGTTACACTCAATGGAGTTTCGATATTGAGAAAATCTTCGATGGTGAAGAAGAAAGTTGGTGGAGATGTCAAGATAATCACCAACTTTGACCCCCAAACACTTGTTGAGCCTAACAATCCTTTTGTTTCTCACCAATGAACCAAGCCTACGTTATGTCCCTCGCAAAGTCTCTTCAAATTATGGCACTTGAATTAACGTAAAAGTTCATATGTTCAAAAGCATCGCTTGAAGAAGTGCGAGTAAGGCAATTTCTACCTCATTTCGCATGTTTCTTGACTTGTAAACCCCAAGATGATTGCAGAATATCAATCATTCTTCAATAACCTTGACTCAAAGAGTCCCCTTTGTTAAGTCATTGACCAAGCCCACATTACGGTCCTACTTAAAGACCTCTCATATTGGTAAGGTCGTACCACTTGCAAGATTGCTCATACCCTTGTTTGGCATGACAATGGTGAGATAGAGCGATTGTTGAAATCTCACATCAAAGGTCAGGATGAAATGGCCATTTTAATGAGGATGAGTGAAAAGTCCTTTCAGGCTAAAAGATCCTTCATTTGACACATCCATGACACTCATGTGTTTAAATTTGAATATTCTTTTGAAAATCCTTCCCAATGGAAATTAGGTGATGCAAGATTAATAGAAATCATTACGCATGAACCTCACTTGAATTAATGCATGTTTGTGACTACAAATGCATGTTGCCTCTCCTACGACCATGTTTTACAAGAGACATATCCCCTAGGAGCAAATATGTTACCAGGTAAGTATATCTCTATCCATACCTTAAATATTTGTCATTGCACAGGTATTCCCTTTTGAGTACACCGACACTTGATTGAGTTCTCCCCTAAAGATTTTTCTCCAGATTCAGTTTGATTAAGGCAGCCAAAGAAATGTTCGGATCCTGGTCAGATGATCCATGCTGCAATGCCAGGCGACCGAAGAAAAGTTCGGGTCCTAGCTAAGCAAAACCTCAGCTTAGGCAACCTTAAAATGGTACGGGTCTTAGATAATGTTTATGGCTCTAACAGGCAACCATAGAAAGGTATGGGTCCTGGAAAAGCCATTTTCTATTCAAGCGACCATAGAAAGGTATAGGTCCTGGAAAGTGAATCCTCGTTTTGGTGACAGTAGAAAGGTACGAGTCCTAAACAATATTTATTGCTCTAATAGGCGACCTTAGAAAGGTACGGGTCCTAGAAAAACAATTTCCCCATTTAGGCGACCGTAAAAGGTATGGGTCCTGGAAAATCAATTTTTTCGTCAAGGCGACCGTAGAAAGGTATGGGTCCTGGACATGTAACACCCACTATCTCGAATTACTTTACCCTCCTTGAAGGTAAGTTGTTCCAAGTATGTTCCTTTATCATTTGTATTAGCATTTACATGCATCATATAAATTGCATTCAAAAATGGAATTCATTTTCCAACAAAAAAATCATTTTAATGCATGTGCATGACCAAAATTTAAGTCTCAATTTATCTTTGAAGGCAACCTCTACGAGCTCACCTTCAAAGAAGGGCAGCTGTTGACACCTAAATTTTTGCATAAAAAATGAGTTAATTTTTACCCAAAAAAAATATAAATAAATTGCATGACGTATAGTTCAGAAACCTTTATTTTAATTTACACTATTCTATTTTATTTATTTTTGCATTGGACCGACGGTGAGTGTTGATACGACATGAGATTTTTTACATATTCAAATAATATACACCGAGGGACATATTTTTGGGCAGAAAGGAAATTTTCGGATGGAATATTTGACAAAAATACAAAAGAGAATATCGCATGGGGTGCATATATTTTAATGATATATTCAAGGGGATTATGCACAAGCAAGATTGGAAAAAAATATTCTGCAAAGATCAAATTTTTGGCCTATAAAAGCAACCGTGTACAACAAAGAAAGGGGGGCTTTTTCCTTCCGTCTTTGTGTTCAAAAATTGAAGAGCAAAAAATTTTCTTTTGTTTTATGAGAAAGGAAAAAAAAAAGTCAAAAGGCCTTGTCCTTTTGACTGAGGAAAAGACAACAAAGGGTAGAGAGAGAGAGAGGTGACGTTCGACCAGAAGAAAAAAAAAAAGGGAAAAGGGAGGCGGCGACTATTCATCTTCTCCGCAAGGGCCCTTGACACACCAGCCCTACACCCGCACCGGAAACTGTGTCGGCAACGCCTCCGCCAGCCTCCACCGCACCTCCGCCACCGCCACTCCGCTGGTCTTGCCAGCGACGCTCGCTACGCCACCTCTGCTCATCCAACGCCGCTGTGGCCCCCGTCCCTCTGCCTGCGACGACCCAACACCGCGCCGCTGCAACCCGTGACCTAGCGACCTCCGCGCCCCTGCCATCACCAAGCACCACCAAAGCCCGACGCCACCATTGCTGCTTCCTTCCTGCCATCGCTCACCCACAACAATTGTCGAAACCCCTTGCCGGTGACCTCTGCCCGCGACGACTCAACGCCACAACCCACCTACTCTTGTGGTTCCGCCAGCCACCACCACGACTCACCTGCTCCCGCGACTCCGCCAGCCACCGCCAACCACCACCACGACTCACATTGCATGTTAGGATAAAATTGCACGTAGTTTAATTATAGATAATATTTTCTAATTCATTATAAGTTTAGATTTTTTTTTTTAGGTAGATTGCAGCAGGGATTTCTAAATTATGATAACATTCTAGTTTAAATTAGGGTTTGGCTTAACCTAATTTATAATGTAAATTGGATGATACCACAATCTTGATAGATATTTTTTTTTTTTGCAATTTTCTAATTTCGAATTTCATAAAAACTACAAAAAAAAAAATCATCTTAGGATAAATTAATTCCATTCTTTAGGATAGATTGCATACTTATTAAGAAAACACAAAAAATATTATGTGCATGTCATATAGAATTAGGTAGGACCCGAACCTTTCTTCGGTCGCTCAGCGTTGCAATGACCAGGACCCGAACCTTTCTTCGGTTGCCTTAATCAGACTAAATCTAGAGAAGAATCTTTGGGGAAGAACTCAATCAAGTGTTAGTTAAGATAAACTTCGGGCTACGGAAGCACGCCGATTTGACAAGGGGACTCACGCCATGTCGATGAAAAGGACTCTGGGCTACGAAAGCATGCTAGGTCGATAAAAGAAATTCGGGCTACAGAAGCACGTCGGATCAATAAAGAGGGACTCTAGGCTACAAAAGCACGTCAAGTCAATATAAAGGACACCGGGCTACGGAAGCACGCTAGGTCGATAAAAGGGACTCTAGGCTACGAAAGCATGCCAGGTTAATATAAAAGACAGCTTAACCGAGTCAAGTATCGATGCACTTAAGAGAGAATACCTCCACAATGACAAGTATTTAGAATATGGATAGAGATATACTTACTTGATGATATCTCTGATTCTTAGGAATAAGTCTTCTGGAATTTAGATATCCTGTGGAGATCTTTCACATCCTGGTAGAAATAAATTTTGGAACATCAAGGATGCACCTTGAATGTTCGTGAAGGTTTCTCATCTCCTAACATCATGAGGCATTCTGAAAGGAACCTGAATGTCAGAAACTCTTGGGTCTTTGAGAAAACATTACTTGTCAGACATGATTTAGAGCAAAAATGCATTTACCAAAGAAATAAGCAATTAAAGCTATTCTGGAATGCACACTTCAAAATTCACTGAAGTTTTTATTAATTCAATCGGGGTTCATGCATAATGACCTTTGCATCACCCAAATTTCCACTGGAGAGAATCATCGTTCAAGACAATTTTCATGACATGGATTTTCTAAGAATACTAAATGAGAGACTTTCAATTAGAAAGGCCTTTCACTCCCTCTCATTTAGAAGGGCTATTTTATGATAATCATTCAATCTCACTATAATCATATCAACAAGGATCCGAGTATTCTCGCAAGCAGTACGACCTTACAAATCTGAGAGGTCTTTAACATGGACCGTAATGTAGGTCTTTAACATGGACCGTAATGTGAGCTTGGTCAATGGCTTAACAAAGGGGACTCTTTAAGTCAACGCTATTGAAAAAACAATATTGTATTCATCTTCGGGTTTACAAATCAAGAACCCTGCAAAATGAGAAAGAAATAGTCTTGCTCGCACTTCTTCGAGCGATGCTTATGATATGTGAATCCATACGTTAATTCAAGTGCCCTAATCAAAAGAGACTTTGCAAGAGATGTAACATAGGTTAGATTCATGGGTTGAGAAACAAAATGATCATTAGGCTCAAAAATATGTATAGGGGTGAGAGTTGATGATCATCTTAGGCATTGTCACCAGTTTTCTTTTTCATCATTGGGGATTGTCTTCATAAAATGCCCCATTGATTGTAAAAACTCAACTTTTGAGTTCTTTGAGTATTGCTCCATCAGGATTCAATTCTTGCAATTGACACCTTATCTTGACTCTCTTTTTTCATCTATGGGCATTGGCCTTGCTTTTATCAAGCACACCGCTTTTTCATGCCCCTAGTTCTTATTCATTTTTTTCACTTTTTTTTATGGGCCTTGGCCTTGCTTTTACTAGGCACACTGTTTTTTCATGCCCCTTAGTTCTATTTTGATTTCAATTATTGCGCACAAAACATGTGTCAAGCAATTACACTTTGAATGACACTCAAACTTTCAAGGGTCTTCATCTATCTTTTGCATTGCCCTAGTGTGGAGGATAATCACCAACTGGTTTTAAAGAAATGAAATTGTAGGCTCAAGTGGGCTATGCAAAGGCTATAAGTGTATAGGATAGTGAAAAAAAAAATGATCTTCGTCATCCTAAGGCACTTAAATTACCACATGAATTCAATGTAATAGCATGACTAGAAGATTGATGCAAGTGAGAGAAAGAAAATTTCAATCCATTTTCTTCGCCTCATGATGCTGTCTTACCTCCCATTTGCCCCGATGTGGGGTGGTTCTTGACAGGGGTAATTTGAAAAGAATCTCCACAAGAGTATGAAGCTTAAAGTGGTTAAGCAATGGATCACCTGCTGTGTTTGGGATAGAGAAATGAATTACCCCTCATCATTTCGGTCATCGTACCTTTTGCGAGAGAACTCTTTACCTTGCAGATATGGAACTTTCTACACTCATCTCATAAGTGTATAAGTAAGGGACTGTGTATAGGATAAGGCTTGCATTTCATCATCTTGACACGTCTCATTCAACATTCTTAAGCATTGATGTCACTCCATTGATATCTTTGACAAATCTTCACATGAAATTGTTGAGTTAAATCAATATGAAAATTCTCTTTTCAAAAGAGTCCATCAACTTTAAACATGAAAAACTATTGCACTCAAAACATGGCTTTAAGCATTCATTTAGGGGATTGCTCCACAAAGGGATTGCCTCAGCAATGGATGTCCTTGAATTGTCTCTATCAATCAAAAGTGGCGGCAGGTTGTGTGTGCAATAGTATAGTGCTAAATGTTGGGCATGCACGACAGTTTATATCAAACAACACTTCAATAGTTTGAAAATAAACCATAAATTCTTACACCTCCCTGCAAAACAAAGGTTAGCAAACACTTCCCCTTATACCTCCCATCTTGCAAAAACATTTAACACCTTAAATGTTAGGGACTTACCTGGAATCCTCACTGTCAAACAAAAACATTTTTTTTTTTCAAATTGAAGAGAAAATTGGCCTAAGTCTACTAAGAGTTTTGACTCAAGGTCCCCAGCGGAGTCGCCAAGCTATCGCGACCATTTTTTTTTTTTTTTTTTTTTTTTTGGGATGAACCATCTAGGGTTTGGCTAATGGATTACTAAGCCTAAATTTAGCTCGGGCTCTCCCAAGCCCATACCAATTCACAACTTAAATTTAAGTTCTTAACATGCGATTGATTTTATCTAGGAGTCGCTACTAATCAGTTTATGATAGGTCGATTAGACACCTAAGTAAAATAATGGGAGGATTATTTTACTCCTACGAACTAGAGACTTCGAGTATGGGGACTTAATTACACTAGACTTCTCTAATGCCTTTTTGGTACCATTTCTTTTTATTTTCAAAAATGTTTTTGAATGCAGCTTGGATTGATTTTAAATCTATTTCCCTAACATGTGAGAAGATCATGCGGGTGCGCAAACCACCAATTTAACACCCAAGAAAGCAATAAATAAATTGCAGGACTTACCTCATAGCAACGAAAGCATCTGCAATATTAAATCAGAATTCACATCAATAACCCTAAATATGATTTCTAATTAACACGTAATTTCTTCTTTTTTTCACTTAATTAATGAGAATCATAAAAATGCAATATAACTAAATGACCTAATTCTAATGACGAACAATTTATAATAAAATGAACCTAGCAACAATCACTAAATGACGTGCATTTCATGAATCTAATCCTATATGACATACGCATGACATTTTTTCTTTTTTTCTTAAAAAGCATGCCATTTATCTAGAAAATAAAACTAATTCATTCTAAGACATTTTTTGTATTTTTCATGAAATTCGGAATTAGGAAAAATGTGAAAGTTATTTTACTAAATTAAGATTCTATTCAATTTGTATTAGGAATTAGGTTTAGCTAAATCCTAATTTAAACTAGAATATTATCTTAACCCAAGCAATCCTAAAATGCAATCTATCTAAGAAAATATCTAAACTTATAATAAATTTTAAAAAAAAATATTATTTAGAAGTAAACTACGTGCAATTTTACCCCTAATATGCAATGACGTGCAAAGATTGCCCTAAGTCTAATTTTTCTTCTTTTTTATGAAATTCGAAATTAAAATTGTCAAATAATTAAACATGCAATTCAAATTTTAAAAAAAAAAAAGATAACATCCTAAATGAATGCATTTTTTTTTTTTTTTTTTTGGATTTTTTATTTTTTAACAAAATTCGAAATAAAATCCATATTCTAGATATGCAAGATAACAAGAAATATTACGAAACAAACCTAATCTTAATTCAAATATTTTGGATTTTTTTTTAAGAAAATAAAATTGATTCAACCAACACGACGACAAATCAGACAAGATGGGATTGATATTCATAAATTAACAAACCATATCTCACACATGAGATCGGATTGGTCAATTTTTAAATAAATCGTGAATCGAATCTCAGATGTGAGATCGAATTAACAATTTTGCAAGAGATTGCGAGTCGAATTTTGGGCGTGAAAATGGAACTGTTGTCACAATCTCTTTTTTTCCGTCCGGAGGAAAAGGAAGATGGTTTAGGGGTATTTGCCTAAAGAAGCGGACCAATGGCCTTAAATTAGGCGCGGGCTCTCCCAATCCCATACCTCGCACGACGTTGGATTTCATATTTCAATTATTAACAACCTAAATATTTCTAGGAGTCGCCACTAGCCTATTGGGGTCGGTTAGAAACCAATCAAGACACGAGAGTGGTGTCTCAATTCCTACACAACCAGAGATTTCTAGGAACGGGGACTTGTTTACGCCAATATTTCTATTAGCGCCCTTGCGGTACCACTAACTTGGAAAGTTATTTATCTAAATGGCCACACATTCTTGATTACCAATTATAATCTTTATGGAACCACTAAGTGTCCATGCAAATGTTTTTCTAGTTTTTTTTTTAATGTCTAGACTAATCCTAACATAATTTAGAAGAGAAATTTACACTCGAATTAATGAAAAGCGGCGCGTAAGTAAACATCCAAGAAATTGAAATGACTTGAAAATAAACGCGGAAAAGGTAAACCCGATACAAGTCGAGCAAATAATATTACATGGCCTTGTTATCACGCCCCGGGACAGGACCCCCATGAGCAAAATGAGAATTCAAATATGCATGAAATTGCTATATGTGCATGAAATTACTTTAAATAGTTTTAATTTACGCAAAATGGATTATTTACAAAAATGGTTATAAAATACCAAAAAATAGCATTAAATTAGGAAAATGACCTTTTAAAATTAGGAAAATTTCATATATGTCATTTCTATCCTAATTTGATGCTATCTAACATTTTTTGATATTTTTGAAAATTTAATATTTTTCTCTTTTTTTTAATTATTTTTTAAAAAATAATAATAAATTCTTTAAGCAGATCTATGCTAATATGGAGTAACACAGCACATGAATATCACAATAATCAAGCTCAAATTGACCATTTCAATATCGAAACTTTTGTTGAACACTTGGCGTGCATCAAATCATCTCAAATCAGCTTCCTCGGGCCATGTTTGTGGCCTTCAATCTTCACCCATGAGCAATCTTATGTGGAACTAAAGCATCAAGATTATACTACCACATGCAATGAGCAATATTAGATAGAAATCATAGCCTACAACACACAAGAACTGAGCTAAAATCGGCCTCAAATATTGGGTTGAGCTAATTTTGAAATCTGGGTTTGAACCAAAATCAAGCAAACAGGTTGCATGCCCATATTCAAGCCCCAACACTCATCGTATACGAGATCTAAAGGAAACATTACTTGATCCGAATGAAAGTAGGTAACATGAGCTTTCAAATGCAATAAACATCACAGAGAATGACCCACCGAACAACATCAAAACGACCTCTCCAAGAAGCACACATGCAACACTCTTAAAGAGATTTCAAACACAGAAAAAATTTCAACCTCAGAAATCAGTTTTCCCGGCTGGTTTCCCTCTTGATTTTCATGATCAAAACATGCTCAAACTCGAAAATACGTACATCTAGGATACTTACCTTACTTCCTAGTTTCCTTTTCAAGTGGTTCTTGGCCAAGGAAACCGAGAAATTGTCCTCTGGAAGCACGTGGAAGTTGGCTTCTTCAGCTGGAAATGAGATCTGCAGAAAAGAAGAACTGACAACGAAGGTTTTCGTTGACCTCTAAAATTAGACTTCAAGACGTCTTTTATTGAAAACATTAACACCAAGCCAAACTATATGTATTCTGTTTCGGGGGGCTTTAGGAGGCCTTCCCAATCTCCATTTGGGACGTGCGACCTATGGTTGGAAAGATCTTTGAGTGAAGTTTCACTCTCTAGTTGAAGATTTTGGCTAATTTTGGCCACAGATATGTGAAAATATAACTTTTCTCTCTCAAGGTCAGTCTGGATTTTCTGGGTTTTTTTCTTTCTGGAGTTGCTTCTGAAGGTGTGTTTGGGGAACGATCCCGAGCTCTCCCCTCTCTCTCTCGTCTCCTCTCTCTCATCCCTTGAAAGACCTTGCTTCAGTGATCTTATCCCCCGAATTAAGGGATTTTTTATTAGCCTTTTGTCCACCTACCAAGCCTGTCAACAGGGCTACTTCACCTACTCTTCTGACTTAAGCCAATTTTTGAACTTTTGCAGCTGTTGAGTGTGCGGACTTTGCTGCAACTTTCCCGTTCTTTCAGCAGCTTATCCCTAGCAAATTTTCATCCACTTGCACTACTATATACGTTCTTTCAGTACGTGCAAAGATCGAGCTAAATGGGTGGCTGAGTGGGATATGGTGGGGCCACCAATATGGCTACTTAGCAGCTCCGAATTAAGACTTAATCATGGACTGAGATTTGGCAGCTGGTTTTGGTGCTTTAATCCATCACTTTGGCTGTGGTTTTTGATCAATTAGAAATTTCATGTATAGTAGTTTAAGATCTCGACCAAATTTCGCAATTTTGCCCACCCAATTTTGCAACAAAGTCCCTCAAAGTTGGCCATTTTCTTATCCGAAAATACCCAATTCAATACAAATGTGGTCTTTTTGGCTCAATTTAATTGATTCTATTTGGCCCAAATTCAATTTCAACTTAATTGATGACCAAGATGATGATTTAAGGGCTCGGGCGCAAATTTTGCAAAATTTGCGAATTGGTCCCTCGACTTTTGGAAATTACATTTTGGCCCCAACTTGTCATTTGAATTCCAATCGACCTCCAGCTTGGCTAGTCACATTTAGATCGTTGGCCACAACTTGCTCTCTCTTTTTTTTTTTCGATTTCTCTTTTTTTTTAATTATTTTTTTTATAGGAAAAACATCTTTCATTTAAAACACGATATTAAACACCTAAATAATCTATATGCCGGAATGAAATATTTTTGGGCAAAAATTAGGTGTTAACAACTGTCAATCCTTAATTTGAGAGCTATTTCATGTCGGAATCTCAATCATGCATTTAAAGAACAATTCCACTAAAGACAAGCTATAAATAAAAATATAATAAATAAATTAGAAAACTACCTAATATATTTTCCTTTTGTTTTTTTTCTTTTTTTCTTTTCCAAGCCTTGTGCTCGGTCACCAAGGAGACTGATCGTTGGTCTGGCAAGGAGAACTCCGGCGAGGGTGGACGGGCAGGAACGAGGCGGCACCCGGGCACCAGGGACAACCGGCGAAACAGGGGCGTCGCGATCGGAGCTGCCAATCCGGCTCAGGTGGACTTCGGGCGAGGCTGGTGCGACCGATCGGAGGGTGGAAGCGCAGCAGGGGAAACTCGCGACTACTGCAGCGTTAGGGGGCTAGAGGCACGCGGTGGTGGCTCGTATAGACGCTGCAGAGGCAGATCGGCAGGCGCTCAGGTGCTCTTCGAGGCGCAGCTGGGTCACGGCAGAGGCAGGTCGCGGGTGGTGTTGTGGAGGGTAGTCGCAGACGGCTGGCGTCGCTGGTTGCTCACAGAGGAGGCGCGGCGGGGCAGGACGGCATATCTCGGACCAGCGTGGGTTGCAGGCAGATCGCGAACAGAGCAAGGGCAGTAGCTTCGTCGCGGGCAAATCGGTGTTCCGGTGTGGCTGAGCGGCGATGCTCGGAGACACCGAGCAAGGGCTCGGATGCGCGACAACGGCAGACGAGGTCGCGATCAGCAGTACAAGCTCCTGTGGATCAGACGGGGGTGCAGATCCGGCTCGAGTGACCGCGGAGGCGCGGCGGATCTGGGTGGCGTGGCGAGGCACAGTGGCAACGTCCGACAGGCAGGAGATGGAGCGTGGGCAGACGGCAGCAAGCCTCCGGAGAAGAAGAACAGTGTTCTTCTTCTTCTTTTTAAATTTTTTTTTCTCTCTCCTCCTGTCTCTCTCTCACGTCACTCTACTGTTCTGCTTTTTCCTCATCCTGCCGCACGTCCCTTCTTCCTTTCCTCTCTTTTTTCACTTTTTCGACTTTTCTGTTCTTTCTTTTTTTTCGACCAAGAGAAGCGCCTCCGAAACCCTATTCGTTTTCTTTTCTTTTTATAGGAAGGTTTTAATTTTTCAAAATTCATATCCGCAAAGATTTTTTTCCAAATGCAATATTTGATTTTCCAAACGGAATATTTTTTGTCACATCTGTCTTATCCAGAAAATTCCATCATACCCCGGAAAGATTTCAAATCCTTATTTTTCACGAAATAATTTTCGATCATAAAAAAAGGGCTTAGGCCAATTTGCTCGCCTCGTGAGCTTACTCCGGCCTATCAAATTAAAGCTCAAAACCACTAATCCCAACCCATCCATCATTGGCCCAATAAATAAATGCAAAAAATGCAAATTAAAAATAAATGCACATAAATTTATATGTTATGTAATTAATATTTTTCGGGGATAAAATTAATCCATAATTTGTTAATGTGATAAATGACCAAATGGGTCGCCAAAATTTAGATGTCAATATTTAGTAATTAGATTAATTAGTTAGGTCAATTATGTGGTTAGATTAGTTTAGTTAGAGGTTAATTAGATTATGTGATTTAGTTAGTTTAGTAGATTATTTAATTAAGTCCAATTAGGTGGTTAGATTAGTGTATATAGCTTAATTAGTGATTTATTTAATTATTTTGTAATTTATTTAATTATTTATTATTTTCCGGAAATTATACCAAGATAGCCAGTTGTAATTTCGTGTTGATCGTCGTGGTGTGGTTGATTTATGCAATTGAGTGCTACTTTGTGCAATTTGATGCTGAATGTTAATTTTTTATTTATTTTCCAAAAATGTGGAATTTTGGTATTTAATCGGAAAAATACCGGGTGTCGATTTTTTACACCGGAAATATTTTTAGTACTATATAAAACCGTGGTATTTTAAAATGAAAGGACATCACGTTTTATGGTCCAATTTGACCGTGTGTCCACGCACACCTATTTTATCAAGTGTTTTTAATATAAAGAAAATAGGCCAAGCACATTATATAAATTGAGGCATTTGAGTGCAAAGCACGATATCCTTAGCCAAGATTGGCTGTGCATGTGATCGTTATGAGAACCCATCACGAGCATTTATGCTGGGCGATGCTCTTATATGGAATGCCCCATTTCAACGGATGCCGAATCGCAGTAAAGGCCGAACCGATGTTCCTTCGGGAATGCTGTATAGAGGTAGATGTTGCCGTACTCAATGGAGCAAGATGATACTCGGTTATGCCGAAAGAACGCCGAACATCGAGTAGGTCATGCCAGTTGGGCTACAATTAATTAGAATGCTTGATTGAATGAGATGACCGCGCCTAATTATGAGACAAAATTGTGTGACACGGAATGGGATGTGTCATAACAATTTGACCTTATAATCGGGACCCTTGTGGTTGATTGGTTTATTAAAGTGAAACGTTTCAATTATCGAGTGTATTTATTGTATGCATCTGTTATATGAGCTGTGCTAACGTGTAGGAAGGTGCTGAGGCGAGGTAAGTCTTATATGATGTGTGTATAGGCTGCCTCTCTAGGTGTATTACCTTCCTAATCGGGGTTTAGGGTGTAGACTCGCTGAGATTTATATCTCACCCTATCGTGGGTTACCATTTTCAGGGCCGTGGCATGGAAGACCTGGAGCCGATGACTACAGAGTCCGGAGTTTAGATGGCTCAGTAGTCCTTTTCGAGTTTAGCCTCCTGTATATCTAAACTGTGGGACTAACCTGGCTTGTTTTTTTTTTTGGTAAAGGTAAGAATACTGACCTGGCTTGTTTATAAAAGTTTCTTTGTGAAATTTAGTTGTTCTACTTTTTTATCTCATGTTTATTTGTTGTCTAGGGTTTGTTTTAATTCGCTTTCGCATACGCAATAAAACGAATGGATCGGCAACGTATCCTGAGAATGTCGCAATTTGATCGACCACCGAGAAATGTGCGTGCGCTCGAGATTCGAGGCGTGACAATAATAACACTGGCCAAGCATAAAATATCGAGTTTATGTGTTAAACTTAAATACTAACTGCTTACAAGTATAGGGTGATCATAATGATGTCAAAATGCTGATCTTTGACCTCAAATTTCTCCTAACCCTTAGATAAGATGATCGATGGTCATACTTTACATTTCAAGTGATATTCTACTGATTGTGGTTATGCTCTGTCCATGTGAATTTGTAGCAAAGAAGCACCTTTGAACTCAAGTAAATATCAAATGATGAAAAAGTGCCTGGTAAGAGACACCCATCGGTGGATATGTGCACTCTAACTTTTGTTTGATTCGTCGATCTTTATGTTTAATATAAGTCAATATGATGTTCTCCCATGCTGGAAGGTGATACATCCAGTCATGATGTGCTGGAAATCTCGCTCTCTCTGCATTCTAGTGATTTGATAGGCTGCCTTGTCGCAGCTTTTCTTTCTGGATTTGTAGATACAAAGATAAACACGCAATCCAGCCACTGGAAAAAAAATACACGACATTGCTGTTCTCTTGATTTAAGAACACAACAAATTTGGGATTATGTTGGGGACACGTAGGTTCATCGACTTAATCAATCAAAAGCTAACGGGGAGCTTTTCAAGATAAATTCATACTGTGAATCACTTAGAAGGAAATTGCGGTAGTTTTGGTTGTAGTAAAGATTCCGAAATTAGTCGGGTGCCCTTCAGCAGCAAAATTGAAGCTGTGCCCTCTTATTTGATTGCTGTGGACACTTTTGTTCTCCAATTCTACTTTCGATGCAAAGATTTGGAGTTTGGAATCAGTTAAGTGAGAAGTTTGAATTTTGTAGGTGCATCATACTTTTACTGTTTCAGGTGCTGACAAATGACGATGCAAGATTCTATTTCTGGTTTTGTGCGTCACATGATCATTTTGTTGGCCAAACTCACATATTCAATTTGGGCCTGCCAAATGTATATTACCTCCTTCGTAATTATCAGACTTCCCTCGATTACCACCAAATTTCAGGTACTTATAGCTTCATGCGCATTCCATCGATTCTTATGCAAGTTCAGAAACAACAATAAACTCTTCTACTATGGGAGACAAAGCGATGACATCGACACTTCCAAGAAAGAAGTAGATCCTCATTTACTAATTCTGAGCAAGCTATTAAACTGGTTTTCATTCATCGATTGTCATACACAAAAACTATCAACTGAAGACAGAATAAATATAACTTGCTCACTTGATATGGATTGTCAATCATTGGTTTTCCTTGACAGCACTCCTGAAGTACAATATGTCGTGCACAAAGAATGAAGCAGGAAGTAGATGACATAGATAGAATGTGATTTTAGTGGGTGCTCTCAGATTGATGACCTGCTTCCGAATGATGGAATTGACAAAGGTGGAGTAATCAATAACCGAAGGACAAGACAAGAATTGTGAAGCAGGTAACGCACAGTGATTTTGTAACAAAGTATCGAGTATGGCGCGGTCGAGGACATTGCTGGGTGAATCAGTGGCAATGACACCGATAGCGACCAGCCATAACATTGGTCCAGTTTGTGACCGTAATATGTGTCTGGCTAAATTTTGTGATCTGAATTGGCGTGATCACGATTCATGCTCAGTGCCGTTGTCCCAACTCTCTTCCACCGGGCGTACTATGATCATCACCAAACATCAATGCATGTGCCAGCGACTCCAAGCCTTATCCTCTCACCAGCAACCACCACCAATCATCAAAGGATCATGAGAAGCACAGAGAAAACAATCAGAGAGTCAGTTTCATTCTTGGTAACTATGGCATATACTCGTAAGCATGTCTAAAATTTCACAAATTAAACAATATCATGTGAACATTAGTAATGTGCTTTCAAATTGGAGGATTACTGGAACCAATTCACAACAAGATCTTAGACATCAAACAGATTAAGGTCAGTAGGTTGAAGAACAGATCACAGCCACTTCAAACTCAAATTTACAACTAGACTCAACCTATATCAGTACATGATGTTTAAAGAAAAAAATTCAAATATGACCAATTTCATCATAATCAGAGAATCGGACTCTCGACCTCTCACCTGTGAGAACAGAGCAGGAGATGCTACCTGGTTAATGAAGTAAATTGAGGCCGCGGTTGCTGCACGAATCACTGAAAGAAGCTCTAGAATGTGTCGATGATCGAAACTTGAACAGGCGGAGAAGCTTTGAGCGGAACCGGAACATTCACCAAGCTCTCGGCCGCGGAACAGAGTGAAACAAAGGAGATGAGTTGCAGCGGTGAACAGGGTGGTGACGAGTCGAAGGGAATCGCTTTTCGGCCAGAGAGAGACGCAGTTTCGGACCGGATTGGGCCGAGTTCCATCTAGCCGGGCCCAAAGGGCCGATCAGTCCCAGTCAAACTAAGTTGACCCGAGTACTTGCAATCTTTCCGTGTGGACAAAATTTTCTCAGAATAGCAATAGGGAAAATTCAGCCGTCAACGATCCTTAGACTGGCTTTAGAGTATACATTTTCGTCCTTGGAATGTATCATCCCCATTATGAGTCTCTCATGTTAGAAGCCAACATAGACAGAAAATTCCAAACTAGAAGCCGTCAAGAAAGCTGTGACTTCAAAGATTCAGGACATCCATAGTAAGGTGGAGAAACTCGATGAGGAAAAGAAAGCCATGGCAGAGGCAAACTATTCTATGTTCTATGTTTTGCAGTTTTGGATGTTTCAAACTTGAGGAGAGGGCTGCCTCAAGCCATGGCTGATTGTTGTTTTGCTTGTTCCTTACATGCTTTCTCGCTTTCAATATGATGCAATACTTTTGGCAAAGATAGAACATTAATAAATGTTGCTTCTCGTGGTCCCCAGCGTAATCAAACTCCTACCAAGAACTAAGATATGATGCGGAAAAAGGTTAAGGAAATAAAAGAGAGGTATGTTTTCTTGCTGATGTCTGTAGACAAATGCAAATGACGACATTGTCTACTCCAAAACACACCGAACATCCTATGTCTACACCTTCACAGGCATTCTACATAACTATGTATAGATAGTAGTTAATAAACGAAAAAACATCATGCCATCCATAGTCTCAGACAACAATGCAGCATAAAGGCCAGATGCGAAGAGCACCCAACCTTGAGTGGTACAAAATAGAGACCTCAAAGAACTTTTTTACACAATAATAAAATTTGCACATTATTTTGTGATGGTTCGGGACTAAAAAAAAAATTTTTATTTTTTTTATGACCAAGGAACTACCGGAGATCACCCTTCGAAGATCACATGATCCTCCAGTGCACGGGACTAAAATTTAATTGATACTGATTAATTCCAATATTATTTCATATTGCCTTGTGTTGAAATTTCCAACTTTCAGAAAATAGAAGATAAAAGGAAAAGTAAAATGCACTTGGTAGACACAGTGCTCATTTGAGCTTTACATGTCAAGCCATGTTGGTCGATGGAAATTTCTTTTAGGAAATTGCTTCACCTAATTTTGAGGTGTTGGAGCTGCTGTCATCACTTGATTTTTAGTTAAAAAGTTAAGCAAAATCGACAATTTAGGCAGTTTTCATTAAGAATATATCTGAATAAAATCGAAATTAAAAAAAAAAAAACAAAACAATAACTTAAAAGGGACTTCAATTCTTCAAGGATATTCATTCATGCGCTGGGCTCGATCATTCGTCCAAGCTAAGCCCATGGCCCATCCACATTTGTTAGGTCCAACTTGCTTTACTCGGACCCAATAAAAGCCCAGAAACCAGACCACGTCGCGCAATCATCATTGGTCTACCGTCACCGGCCACCGACGAGCTCACCCATTGAAAGAGAACAAGAACAGATAATATTGACTGAAAAGACTTGGGAGCTTTTGGGGTGTGCAGAAGTCGCTCCCTCGGGGGAATCCGAATCATTTCTTTTCTTTTCGAGAACAACTTCTCAAAAAGGGGGAAACCCAGTATCTTTCCGGTTTATAAGTGAAACTAATTCCAAATTATGTGGAAATGTATGAAGAAAATGTGTGAGCTATTTTCACTTTGCTATTGATTCTGCGAATTCAGTGTTTAGAAGAATGTGCCTTTTAGATGCGACATCCAAAATTGTCGAGGGTTGAACCCGCTGTATAAAAATCAAATAAGATGTTTTCAGATTGCACTTCCGGCTTCTCCATTCGTTTGATGTGCAAGCACTTTGCTATGACAAAATAGGCTCATGTGATGAGAAATAACACTCTTCCGAAGCAGATAGCATGATACCATAATGAAAGGGTGATCAGAATATAGATGAGATCAAACAATAGCTCGTTCTCATACTCCCATCTGCTCGTGTTCATATGCAAATGAAAATATCAATCGGTCAAACAAACTATAGAAGCTGAAGAAATAACCTCAAAAAGATGGAAGTTGATTCTTAAATATTGCAATTCGATAAGAAAAACGTCGAGATCAAGCGTGGTGAAGAAAGGAGAACCTGCTAATAAATGCTCTTTAACCGAATTAAAAAGAATATATAAAAAAAAAAAAAAAAAAAAAAAACCTTTCAACATAACGCAGAAGGAACGAAAAAAGAAGCCATCTAAGCCACCTAAGAAAACTAAACCTGTTCCTCTGATCCTCTAGCTTGCTAATTAAAAATCAGATATCTGCCCCCAACTCGAATAACAGCGCCTTCTAAGCAAGACCCCAATCTCATGTTTTTATTATCTCACTTTCAGTCAAGTTAAACGAATATAACAAAACAAATTATCACCACAAGACTTGAGCTGAAATCAATTAGGATGTTAATTGTACCACTTAAGATATACTGTATTGAACCATGTCCCATGGAAATACCCCGAGGCAATAAAATCTACCCTCCGTAGCATAACCTCAATACTTGAATCAAGTGTGGTGGAGGAAAGCCGGGTCAGCATTTCAATGGTCAAAAGATTCACAAGGGAGAGACATGACCTGTGCTACCTTAGGCGTTGGTCTGAACGGGTTGCGCCAGAGATCGTGCTAGGCCTAGCACCATATTCAACAGGAGGAGAAGTACCCCACTCTCCTTCAGATTCCAATAGCTCAAGCACGTAGACACTGCCATCAGTAAGCCCTAATGCAAACTGGTTAGGCTTAGATGGATGTGCTGCAATGACTAGCGGGTAGACTCCCAAGCTGCCAAATACATTAGCGAGAAATGAATAACTTGTGAGACTATTGGAACTTCGCGAATGAGACTTACCATTTTCATAAAGGAATGAGGTTAACTGAGCAGTAATAACCAACTTACCTAGGGTCTGGTGGGATATAAGCAGTAGAATTTATACGGCATCTCAATCCGAGTGTAGAAGCAGTAAGAACGCCTATGCTTCCGTCTTTAAAGCTCGCATATATTGATTGGCCATTGCGTGAATGTGTAGCATCTGTGATTAGGCTGCTACCTTCTCATGGAACCCACTAGTTGTAATGAACAACGAATAAAAAAAAAGTACATGGGCAAGAAATATTTCGCTAATTATTATGCAATCAGGATGAGAAAAGAGATTGGTTTGTGCACAACAACCAAGAAAAGAAAAATTCAATGGCTGCTTGAGGCATTCCAGTTTAGGAGCTTTATATATAACGATCTGTGTTTCATGAACCACCAGCAAATGTATCTGATCCATATGACATTGAAAAGAGTATTAACAAGAGGAGCTGCACCTACCCCAGTCAGCAGCTGCAGAAACTTCCTGCTTCTCCTATCCATCAGTGCTCCAAACACACAGCTGCAGTGACAATCGACAATTATCAAAGGGGACATCGACATTGATTCTCATATGAGACAATAAAATTGTACATTGTGTTTTTATGTCAGAATAACACCAATCATCAGTTGTAAGAAACAACAGGATAGCGTAGCTTTTCTTTTCCCGCTTAATGAAATGCAGTTAGTACGTCACCACAAAAGAACATGTTTTATGGAAGGAATTATTCTGCCTATTTAAGGATGTCTTCATGAACTGACGTATGATGAGGGCGTAAGCATCTATATATCAAGAATGAACATCAACCCTTTTTCTAAAGCAGGTTAAACTACATTGCTCTCTTTGTCCAAAACATAGGCATGTCTACATGGAAATAAAGATGCTGCAGTGGTCTGGTACCAGAGAGTCGGCACCAGAAGACACAAGAACATTTAAGACATTAGAGAAGGCAAGGCCTGTAATTCTTTTTTGATGTCCTCTTAAATTTGCCTTGAATTTACAAAGTGAAATAATCAATATCCATAAATTCATTGCGGATAATAACAAAATTAACTATGAACAACAATGAAGTCAAGTCTCACCTCATCAACTCGAACATTGTAAATTTGAACAGAGTAATCCTCCATTCCGATTGCAACAATGTTATTATCGTGAGGATAGAAAGCCAGAAATGTTGCTAGTGGTGGTCGGGACGTAAATGTTGTCATTGTCTGGGCAGGTAGGATAGTATTAACAAAATTATTAGTAACAATGGGAGATATGTACCAAGAGGCACTTCCATGATGGCATCTCCCTTCTTGGAAAAGGGAGAGAGCAACTTCGAATATCAGATCTATGGAACAATGAATAAAGCTCTTGCCTTGCTTTATTTAACCATTAAGAGCAAAAAGATTTCATTGAAGATAGAGGAAAGCCCTTGTCTCACTTAGTAAGTAAAAAAGCAGGAATCTGGTACTGAGAATCAACATCAGAAGACATGAGAACATTTAAGGAAGTCGAGAAGGCGAAGCCTTTAATTATTCTTTGATGTCCTTTTAGTTTTTTCTAGATCTGAGAAAGAGAAACCGTCAATATATGACTTTGTTGCGGATAATAACAGGGTGAACTTTCAAAGACAATGAAATCGAGTCTCACCTCATCAACTTGACCACTGTAAATTTGAATAGAGGAGTCCTCAATTCCTATTGTGATAGTGTCAATGTCTTGTGGTGCTGGGGGCATAAATGTTCTCATTGTCTGGATATTTGCAGGAAAAATAGTATTTAACAACTTTATAAGTAACAATAGGACATATGTGCCAAGAGGCACTTGCTTCAATGGCATCTGCTTTCGTGGGAAAGGGAGAGAGCAAGTTCGAGCAATAGATCCCTGGATTAAAAAAACTCTTGCCTTGTTTTCTTTAATCAGTAAGAGCAAAAAGATTCCATTGAAAACAGTGAAAATCCCTTCTCTCACTTAGCAAGTAAAAAAGGATATATGCTGTACTTCTGACTCTACAAAAATCCACATGAAAATCCGAGCAACTGCTTTCATGGACCTCCTAACAATAGAGTTCAGTACTTTCTATATATGATGGAAATCAATTAATGTTTTTTTTTTTTTTATGACCCAGGGAACCCACGCACCGTACTAACACGGACAACCTCGGTAGGCCCGGGGTGACGGGGGGTAAATCCTGGGGCCCCACGGGAGGACCCACCACCCCCGTGGAACGGGTAAGACGCCAAGCGTCTCCGCAGAGAGTCGAACCCTCTCCCTCCTAGAAGGGGTCAGTGGGTCCCCCCATGGTGGGGAAGACTTAACCAGCGAAGCCACCACGGCCGGTGGTCAAATCAATTAATGTTAGCTCCCATAAAAATATGAAAAGGAAATCGTGCATGCGTATTCAGCACAAAGGGGCAGTTCATCATCTCGTGCCTTGTAAAAAGTGCTACAAAAAACTGACGAGGATGTAAACATGCCTCTGGGAAAATATGCACCTCAAAAGTTATCATCTTGAACAAAGGGATCTCCCCCCCTGATGCTGAGATTAGATAACAACCGTTCTTTGACAGGGAAAGCACGGAACTGAATCTTCAGGATTAATATAAGTTGTGTCATTGGTCATCAAATTCCCCCCAGCATGTTGCCATAACTGGGGTACAACACTAGTTGTAGCCTGCAGAATAAGAATTAATGTAGTTAATAATGCGGTAAACAATAAAATAGCATGCCATTTGCAAGAAATAAAAGATTCCTTACCCTGCCTGTTAAGTTCCGATCACTTTTTTGCCATTTCCAGAACTTGTGTACAGCATTTGATGATAAAGCCAGAATGGCAAGACCTGAGTTTGTATAGATTAATCTTGATACCTGCTTCATTTTATCAGCTTCAGTGGTGACAGTTCAATGTAAGAGCCAAAGTGAAAAAGAAAGAGCCAAAGAACTGGGCACTAAATGATGGATGAAGAAATTGATGCAAGGAGGAAGTCAGCGACACACAGCTGCATATATATACAAGAGTATCCGTGTGCATAGGCATATATGCATACTGCATATTTACATATGAACAGAGCAATTGATACACATGACATCAAACCGATAAGAAACAGTTACCAAAAAAATTCTGGCAAAAGGTAGCACCATGACTTAAACCATCTGGCTGTATAACTCTAGAACCACGATAACTCCGTGCAGTCTACGTGCAAAAGTACAGTGCTTTCACCCATGCTGCTCTTTTCTGGGAATACCTATCCTGCCTCCAGTGTTTGTGTAATTAGAATCAACAGGTAAATTTCCACTCAAAGTTTCTGGAAATTAGCAAGCTCAAAATAGCTGAATTCACAGGCTTGGCATTCCCGACAAGCATCAACTTGGTGCACAGTGTTATACTTTGCCCGCCATGTACAAATCAAGATTCATCTCGTGAAACCATGCCTTGTGCCACATGTAAGTGTGTAAAGAGTCCACAAAATTAATCCATCTCATTGGCTTTCAAGCGAAGGCTAAAAAAGTCTCGTTATGCAAAGATACCGTTACACTCTAAATCAGGCACCATCCATCTTGCTATTTATCCTTACCATAAAATTCATAACATTAACGGCCAACAAAACTGAAGCACCATTGCCACTCCATAATCACAGATTTATTAACTTTGATCTAATCCTTTCAGATTACATGATCGAAACAATCAGTTAACAATAAAAGGCCAAATGAAGAGATGACAAAGTCCTCCAAGTGTTGAGATTTTAAAGACTATTCATTGGACCACATGTGAGTGAAACTAAGAAAGCAACAGTATTAAATGCGACCTATTCAAATCTATGCTTATCTAGTAGAAACATGACAGATAAATGTGGAAAAGAAGTGGTGCATAAGAACATCCCAATTTGGCAATCATTGTACCCTTGTATCTATAAAGTTATCCGGTAGCTTTGTGGACCAGCATTGTGATGGTTCATTGATTTCGGTTAGTTTCCAAATCCCTGATTTGTCTCCTGACTCAACAGCATTTCTGGGCTTCATATTGGCCAAGGTCTTACTGTTCTGTAGAGCTCAAGCGAGAGGACATCATTGAAAGGTGTCCAACAAATATGCACATACAAATGCAATTACTACATTCAAGTAACACAATAAGCAACGAAGAAAGCCCCTTGAAAACATTTAACTACCTAATCCATATGAGAGCCCCTCTTTTACTAGCATACATGAGCACAATGCATGCATGATGGGAGCAGATGCAATACACACCTACCCAATTCGTGCTCCTCGTTAAAGCTGCCAATATTTGACACAGACTGTTTACACAACAATACCAGTTTGTTGACTAGTTATTTACATGTTTTTGTCTAATTCGATGGGTTGACGTGTCTAATAGAAGTCATGATGATTTGACACAATTTCACAAACACAATTAAGATGCAGGCACAAATTGACAACCTTAGCCATTTTGCTTCTCTTTTCCCTCCATCAGACTTTCTTGTAATCCTTCCAATCCTCCATTATTTCATTAGTTTATCATCTGGTTGAGGGTATTTACAAACCTCAAAACTAGAAGTTTCTCCTGAAGATTCTCAATGCATGATAACACGCTGCAATAGCACCAAAATGAGAGCGCTTTTGGAAGTTTTTAGCTCAAAGGCATGTGCAAAAAGATAATCAAGAAAGAGAAATGCAAGAAGGGGCGTTATGTTCCACCTTCACTTTATGATTCAGGAAAACTGAAATCCCTACTTCCATGAACAGAAGACTTAAAATAGCGAGAAGTACATGTAATAAGTCCAAGGAGATCTAGTTACGAACGTTGAGAAAAGCATTCCATACATAACAAATAATTGATCAACCATTTAAAACAATTCTCTTTGTGGATGGAACTATTTATTAATAATTGAAAAAAGATAAAGAAAAAGCAAGAACAAATAAGTACTTCATCTAAGATTCCAAAAGGTCTTGGTCTCTTCAAAACATGTTCAAAATCTGCTGTTTGGTAGTCCATGGCTGAGTTGTTGGCAAGAGGAGTCCTGGAACACTCTAAGAAAACTGTATCGTAAGACAAAAAGTAAGTAAAATGCCAAACTAATAGCCTGAACTTGTAGAAATTACAAATCAAGTTTCACAGCTTTTCCACAATGTATTATAGAAGGGAGACGCTCAAGCCAATTAGAAAGAGTGAGTTTCTTAAGAAAGGTCAGTTGGGAAAGATCCGGCAATTGTGGGATCTGGTAGGTGATACCTAGAGCCAGTACACGAGAGCGCAGCTCTAATAGTTTTTGACGCTTATCTAAATCAAGATTGTCTAGCGAAACCCGTTTAGTTGGTCCTTCCAAATTTTTCCCTCATGAACCTCTCAACTCTTGGAGTTCCACCAATATTCCCGTCATCGAGTAATTCTGTCATGAGAGTTCCACTAATGTCCAACATCCTCAAGTTTTTCATATTACCAATATTTTCTGGTAATTCCATAATCATTGTAGATTTTAAATGTAGTTCCATCAATGATTCCAACTTTCTGGTTGAGTATGGGATTTCTCTCAACGAGTGGCATCCCGATGATAATAAGCATTGCAGAGATGTGAAGGAGCCTATGGTGTCTGGAAATTGAGCATGTTTATCGCATCCCCTTAGATCTAGGAGAGATAGAGATGCTAGATGACCTATGGAGCTTGGTATGCGGGCTAATGATGCACAATAAGAGATATCAAGAGAGCTTGGTATGAGGGCTAATGATGCACAATAAGAGGCATCAAGAGTCTTGAGCTACTTCAATGAACCAATGAATTCAAGCAATTCTTTAAATGCTATAGATTTTAAATGCAGGGTAATCAATGATTCCAAACTTTCCAGTAGAGTCTGGGATTTCTCTCAACGAATGGCATCCCAATAATAACAAGTGTTGCAATGACGTGAAGGAGCCCATGGTGTTTAGAAGTTGAGCAAGTTTATCGCATGCTCTTCGGTCAAGGAGAGACAGAGAGGCTAGATGGCCTACGAAGCTTGGCATACGGGCTAAGGATGCACAATAAAAGGCATCAAGAGTCTTAAGCCTCTTTAAAGAACCCATAAATTCAGGCAATTCATCAAATGCTGTAGATTTCAAACGCACTTCGGTCAATGATTCCAATTTTCCGGTGGAGTCTGGGTTTTCTCTCAACGAGTGGCATTCCGATAATAACAAGCTATGTAGCAATGTGAGGGAGCCTATGGCGTCCGGAAGTTGAGCAAGTTTATCGCACCCCTATTGACACCTAAATTTTACAATTTTATTTAAGACTTAATCGCGTAAAAAATTAGGGATTAATTTTCAAACCCTAGCAAAAAAAAAAAAACAATTTTCACTAAATTGCATTGCATATTAGCATTAGGAATTTTTGCATCACTAATGGTAAATTTTAATTTTTTTCCAAAAGTTCGCTATCAAAAAGAAGAAAAAAAAAAGAGAATAAGGAAAAATCTTATCACTATTGAAAATTATGATCATAAAAGAAAAGAAAAAAAAATCGAATGGGGCCGGCCCACCTCTCTTCTTCCTTCTATTCTTCTTTTTGTGCAGATTGGCCCAACTCCTTTCATTTCGACCCAACCCACATGTAGGTCTTCTTCCTCCCTCATCACCCTCACACTAGTTTGGCTTTTGCAGAAAAAGAAACGTAAAAACTAGGGGGCGAGACAGAGGATCGCGAGGGCAAAGGATAGCGCAATCCCAGGGTCAAGCCAGCCACGACAGGCTGGCGGTGGCAGAAGCCATGCATGCTTGTCGTTGGCCGAGCTTAAAAGGAAGAGAGAAAAGTGGAGGCGGGTATTCAGGGAGAGAGCTAGACAAGGGTGAGTGAGCTCGAGAGAGTTTCTAAGCAAGTGAGAGGGAGCTAGAGAGAGTGAAATCAAGAGGGCGTTGCTAACACATGAGGTCTGCTCGTGGCTCGCCATCCAAACTAGGTAGGTCCTTTGAACCATGGGTGCCCCGTTTTAAGAGGTCTTTCGTGGCTCGCCATCCAAACTAGGTAGGTCCTTTGAACCATGGGTGCCCCGTTTTGAGAGGTGTCGTGCTGGAGCTCACAGTGACCATTCGCACCAGTTTCAGTCTCATTGATCCTCCGTTGACCCTATTTTGTGTTAGGTATGCTTTACTGTGTGTTTGGGTCTTGATCAAGTCAAAATGTGTCGTTTTAGTAATGCCTACCAATTGTTCGTGAAAATGCTTATATGAGATCTAGGTTCTATGAGTTTGTTGTGGCCCAAAACTAGTTGTTCCGTCTTCATATCTATTCTGAATGTGACTAATCATTCCCTAAGTTAATCTTGAGCGTCGTTTGAGAATGTTGTGTCGATGTATGCCCGAATCTGTGTCTGGAAGTGAGTCTATAGCTAGTGCGAGGTATGGGTTTAAGAGAGCTCATGCCTAATCATGAGCCATAGGCCCGAGTTTTAGACCATACCCCTAAACCTATTCCCTCCCCCAAGGGATAGGTCGCGACAACCCCCGTAAGTCAAGGAGAGATAAAGATGCTAGAAAGCCTATGGAGCTTGGTATGCGGGCTGATGATGTATAATAAGAGGCATCAAGAGTCTTGAGCTTCTTTAAAGAACCAATGAAGTCAAGTAATTTCTCAAATGTTATAGATTTTAAAGGTAGCTCGGTCAATGATTCCAACTTTCCAGTGGAGTCGGGCATTTTTCTCAATGAGCGCCATTCATAAATTACAAGCTCTAAAGCGATGTGAAGGAGCCTACGGTGTCTGGAAGTTTAGCAAGTTTTTTGCACTTCCTTCGGTCAACGAGAGACAGAGATGCTAGATGGCCTATGGAGCTTGGTATGCAGGCTAATGATGCACAATCAGAGGAATAAAAAATCTTGAGCTCCTTTACAAAACAAATAAATTCAGGCAATTCTTCAAATGTTGTAGATTTTAAACGCACCTTAGCTAATGAATCCAACATTCTGGTGGAGTCTGGGATTTCTCTCAATGAGTGGCATTCCAATAATCACAAGCTCTGCAGCGATGCGAGGGAGCCTATGGTGTTCGGAAGTTGAGAAAGTTTATCGCACCATTTTGAGTCAAGGAGAGATTAAGATGCTAGAAGGCCAATGGAGCTTGGTATGCAGGCTAATGAAGCACAATAAGAGGCATCAAGAGCCTTGAGCTTCTTTAAAGAACCAAAAAATTCCAGCAATTCTTCAAGTGCGGTAGATTTTAAACGCAGCTCGGCCAATGATTCCAACTTTCCGATGGAGTCTGGCAATTCTCTCAACAAGTGGTATTTTGATAATAACAAGCTCTGCAACGATGTGAGGGAGCCTATGGTTTCCGCAAGTTTGTCACACCTCCTTAAGTCAAGGAGAGATAAAGATGCCAGATGGCCTGTAAAGCTTGGTTGCAGGCTAAAGATGCACAATAAGAGGCATCAAGAGTCTTGCGCTTCTTTAAAGAACGGATAAATTCCGGCAATTCTTCAAATGTTGTAGATTTTAAATGCAGCTCGGTCAATGCTTCCAAATTTCCAGTGGAGTCTGGCATTTCTCTCAACAAGTGGCATTTCGATAATAACAAGCTCTCCAGCGATGTGAGGGACCCTATGGTGTTTGGAAGTTGAGCAAGTTTATTGCACCCACTTAGGTCAATGAGAGACAAAGATGCTAGATGGCCTATGGAGCTTGGTATGTAGGCTAATCATGCACAACGAGAGGCATCAAGCGTCTTCAGCTTCTTTAAAGAACTGATAAATTCAAGCAATTCTCCAAATGCCATATATTTTATACACAGCTTGGTCAATGACTCCAACTTTCCAATGGAGTCTAGCATTTCTCTCAACAAGTGGCATTCCGATAATAACAATTCTGCAGTGATGTGAGGCAGCCTATGGTGTTCGGAAGCTGAGCAAGTTTACTGCACCCTCTTAGGTCAAGCGTAGACAAAGATGCTAGATGGCCTATTGAGCTAGGTATGCGGGCCAATGATAAACAATAAGAAGCATCAAGAGTCTTGAGCTTTTTAAAAGAACCAATAAATTCCGGCAATTCTTCAAATGCCGTAGATCGTAAACGTAGCTCAGTCAATGATTCCAAATTTCCAATGGAGTCTGGCATTTCTCTCAACAACTGGCATTCCGATAATAACAACCTCTGCAACGATGTGAGGGAACCTATGGTGTCGGGAAGTTGAGCAAGTTTATTACACCCGCTTAGGTCAAGGAGAGAGAGAGATGCTAGATGGCCTATGGAGCTTGGTATGTGGGCTAATGATGCACAATCCGAGGCATCAAGAGTCTTGAGCTTCTTTAAAGAACCAATAAATTTCGGCAGTTTTTCAAGTGCTGTAGATTTTAAATGCAGCTCGAATAATGATTCCAACTTTCTGGTGGAGTCTGGCATTTTTCTCAACGAGTGGCATTCCGATAATAACAATCTCTGCAGTGATGTGAGGTAACCTATGGTGTTCGGAAGTTGAGCAAGTTTCTTGCACCCCCTCAGGTCAAGGACAGACAGAGATGCTAGATGGCCTATGGAGCTTGGTATGCTTGCCAATGATGCACAATAAGAGGCATTAAGAGTCTTGAGCTTCTTTAAAGAACCAATAAATTTCGGCAATTTTTCAAAAGCTGTAGATTGTAAATGTAGCTCCACCAATGATTCCAACTTTCCAATGGAGTCGGGCATTTCTCTTAACGAGCGGCATTTTGATAATAACAAGCTTTGCAGCGAAGTGAGGGAGCCTATGGTGTTCGGAAGCTTAGCAACTTTATCGCACCCCCTTAAGTCAAGTTCAGATAAAGATGCTAGATGGCCTATAAAGCTTGGTATGCAGGCTAATGATGTACAATAAGAGGCATCAAGAGTCTTGAGCTTCTTTAAAGAACCAATAAATTCGGGCAGTTCTTCAAGTGCTGTAGATTTTAAGCGCAGCTCGGATAATGATTCCAACTTTCCGAAGGAGTCTGACATTTCTCTCAACGAGTGGCATTCCGATAATAACAACCTCTGCAGTGATGTGAGGAAACCTATGGTGTCCGGAAGTTGAGCAAGTTTCTTGCACCCGCTTAGGTCAAGGATAGATAGAGATGCTAGATAGCCTATGGAGCTTGGTATGCTTGCCAATGATGCACAATAAGAGGTATCAAGAGTCTTGAGCTTCTTTAAAGAACCAATAAATTTCGGCAGTTCTTCAAGTGCTGTAGATTTTAAACACAGCTCGGATAATGATTCCAACTTTCCGGTGGAGTCTGGCATTTCTCTCAACGAGTGGCATTCCGATAATAACAATCTCTGCAGTGATGTGAGGAAACCTATGGTGTCCGGAAGTTGAGCAAGTTTCTTGCACCCCCTTAGGTCAAGGATAGACAGAGATGCTAGATGGCCTATGGACCTCGGTATGCTTGCCAATGATGCACAATAAGAGGCATCAAGAGTCTTGAGTTTCTTTAAAGAACCAATAAATCCCGGCAATTCTTCAAATGCTGTAGATTTTAAACGTAGCTCAGTTAATGATTCCAACTTTCCAATGGAGTCTGGCATTTCTCTCAACGAGTGACATTTCGATAATAACAACCTCTCCAGCGATGTGAGGGAACCTATGCTGTCAGGAAGTTGAGCAAGTTTATTGCACCCACTTAGGTCAAGGAGAGAGAGAGATGCTAGATGGCCTATGGAGCTTGGTATGTGGGCTAATGATGCACAATCCGAGGCATCAAGAATCTCAAGCTTCTTTAAAGAACAATTAAATTCCGGCAATTCTTCAAACGGTATACCTTTTAAACCCAGTGCAGTCAACGATTCCAACTTTACAATTGAGTCTGGCATTTCTCTCAACGAGTGGCATTCCCATAATAACAACATCCGCAATGATGTGAGGGAGCCTATGGTGGTCGGAAGTTGAGCAAGTTTCTTGCACCCCCCTAGGTTAAGGACAGACAGAGATGCTAGATGGCCTATGGAGTTTGGTATGCTTGCCAATGATGCACAATAAGAGGCATCAAGAGTCTTGAGCTTCTTTAAAGAACTAATAAATTTCGGCAATTCTTCAAAAGCTGTAGATTGTAAATGTAGCTCCACCAATGATTCCAACTTTCCAATGGAGACTGGCATTTCTCTCAACGAGCGGCAATCCGATAATAACAACCTCTGCAGCGAAGTGAGGGAGCCTATGGTGTCCGGAAGTTGAGCAACTTTATCGCACCCCCTTAAGTCAAGTTCAGATAAAGATGCTAGATGGCCTATAAAGCTTGGTATGCAGGCTAATGATGTACAATAAGAGACATCAAGAGTCTTGAGCTTCTTTAAAGAACCAATAAATTCTGGCAGTTCTTCAAGTGCTGTAGATTTTAAACGCAGCTCGAGCAATGATTCCAACTTTCCGATGCAGTCTGGCATTTCTCTTAACGAGTGGCATTCCGATAATAACAACCTCTGCAGTGATGTGAGGAAACCTATGGTGTCCGGAAGTTGAGCAAGTTTCTTGCACGCCCTTAGGTCAAGGACAGACAGAGATGCTAGATAGCCTATGGAGCTTGGTATGCTTGCCAATGATGCACAATAAGAGGCATCAAGAGTCTTGAGCTTCTTTAAAGAACCAATAAATTTCGGCAATTCTTCAAAAGTTGTAGATTGTAAATGTAGCTCCACCAATGATTCCAACTTTCCAATGAAGACTGGCATTTCTCTCAACGAGCGGCATTCTGATAATAACAACCTCTGCAGCGAAGTGAGGGAGCCTATGATGTCCGGAAGTTGAGCAACTTTATCGCACCCCCTTAAGTCAAGTTCAGATAAAGATGCTAGATGGCCTATAAAGCTTGGTATGCGGGCTAATGATGTACAATAAGAGACATCAAGAGTCTTGAGCTTCTTTAAAGAACCAATAAATTCCGGCAGTTCTGCAAGTGCTGTAGATTTTAAACGCAGCTCAGATAATGATTCCAACTTTCCGATGGAGTCTGGCATTTTTCTCAACGAGTGGCATTCCGATAATAATAAGCTCTGCAGCGATGTGAGGCAGCCTATGGTGTCCGGAAGTTGAGCAAGTTTATCACACCCACTTAAGTCAAGTTGAGATAAAGATGCCAGATGGCCTATAGAGCTTGGTACGCGGGCTAATGATGCACAATAAGAGGCATCAAGAGTCTTGAGTTTCTTTAAAGAACCAATAAATCCCGGCAATTCTTCAAATGCTGTAGATTTTAAACGTAGCTCAGTTAATGATTCCAACTTTCCAATGGAGTCTGGCATTTTTCTTAACGAGTGACATTTCGATAATAACAACCTCTGCAGCGATGTGAGGGAACCTATGCTGTCGGGAAGTTGAGCAAGTTTATTGCACCCACTTAGGTCAAGGAGAGAGAGAGATGCTAGATGGCCTATGGAGCTTGGTATGTGGGCTAATGATGCACAATCCGAGACATCAAGAAGCTCAAGCTTTTTTAAAGAAAAAATAAATTCCGGAAATTCTTCAAACGATATACCTTTTAAAGCCAACGCAGCCAACGATTCCAACTTTACAATGGAGTTTGGCATTTCTCTCAACGAGTGGCATTCCCATAATAACAACATCTGCAATGACGTGAGGGAGCCTATGGTGGTCGGAAGTTGAGCAAGTTTCTTGCACCCCTTTAGGTTAAGGACAGACAGAGATGCTAGATGGCCTATGGAGCTTGGTATGCTTGCCAATGATGCACAAAAAGAGGCATCAAGAGTCTTGAGCTTCTTTAAAGAACTAATAAATTTCGGCAATTCTTCAAAAGCTGTAGATTGTAAATGTAGCTCCACCAATGATTCCAACTTTCCAATGGAGTCTGGCATTTCTCTCAACGAGTGGCATTCCGATAATAACAACCTCTGCAACGATGTGAGGGAACCTATGGTGTCGGGAAGTTGAGCAAGTTTATTGCACCCGCTTAGGTCAAGGAGAGAGAGAGATGCTAGATGGCCTATGGAGCTTGGTATGTGGGCTAATGATTCACAATAAGAGGCATCAAGAGTCTTGAGCTTCTTTAATGAACCAATAAATTCCGGCAATTCTTCAAATGCTGTAGATTTTAAACGCAACTCGATCAATGATTCCAACTTTCCAGTGGAGTCTGGCATTTCTCTCAATAAGTGGCATCCCGATAATAACAAGCTCTGCAGTGATGTGAGGGAGCCTATGGTGTCCGGAAGGTGAGCAAGTTTATCACACCCCCTTAAGTCAAGGAGAGATAAAGATTCTAGATGACCTATGGAGCTTGGTATGTGAGCTAATGATGCACAATGAGAGGCATCAACAGTCTTGAGCTTCTTCAAACGACCAATTGATTCGGGTAATTCTTCAATTTTTGTATTTGTTAGGCACAACTGAGTTAATGACACAAGGCAGCCTAAGTATTTTGGAAGTCGTGCAAGTTGTTCACAATTTGCAACTTGTAGAGTCTCCAGTTTTGTCAAATAACCTCCCGCGATAGGAATCTCTCGTATCTTAGTGTTCTTTAAGAGAAGCTCCCTCAATTCTTCCATTTTACCAACACCTAGCGGTAGCTCCTTTAGTTTCAAACAACCGTTGACATTCAAGGAGATGAGGGTGTTGATGTCATTGATAGAAGGATGGATCTTTTCCAGATCCTCACAATCTTCAAGAATCAAAATTTCCAAGCTCTTAAAAGCAGACAAGTCTGGCGTTGTTTTCAAAGCACAACCCATGAGGTTGAGAACTTTAAGTTTGGTTGCCATCTAAAAGAAAGGATACCTCCATTAGATTGGATATAAATACCCATTTTCCACTGCTCCTCCACAGTTGTCTTATTTAATTTTAGTCATTTCTTTTTTGTAGTATTTTGGCTACACGAAAATACATGTGTTTAAGCATACTATTGCAAAGAGAACGTCAGGGATGTATGAGTGCTAACTACAATTATTGGTAAAATCATTTCGTAGAAAATATGATGCCTAGTTTTTCAAAGTTATGACGATGCTGTTATTTGTTAATTACATATATGCAAATTTTATTATAAAAATAATTGGCTACTTTATTCACGAAAAGAGAAATTTAAATGCTATATGTGCAAGATATAAAAAAAAATGTTATATTAAAAATATTTAAATGCCATTGGAAGGATGATTTAATGACTCATATAACATTACATCTTTATAATTATGTTGTACGGTGACTTCAACAATGAGCAATTATGATGAATAGATATTGTGTGCAACAAGTCAAAGCAATTCACATATTATTTACATTACTCTAAAAGTAACAATGAATTTTGAATTCTAGTATCTATGTACAACTCACTCTGAGGAAGTTTTTGTCTCTCCTTGAAAGAAGATCCATACTTACATATAACAAGACTCGCTAAAAAGACATACTTCTGCATGGGAAGAAATTAACCGGAAGCCATAAACCACTTAAATTAAAGTTAAGATAGACACAGTATTCTAATTATATTTTTGATATATTTTAATTAATATAGTAAAAAAAAAAAAATTTAGCGTGTCTAATGGTAAGTATGACTGGTTGTTAAGATATTAAAGGGCAGAAGCTTCTGGCATATTTTAAGTGCTTGAAATTCCTCTTATGCTTAGAAGAAAATCCATCATATGAAGAGGGATTTTTAAAAGAAAGAAAGGAGAACTTGGTGCAATTGGACCTGTCAATAACATGTGATTATTTATAAGAGACATGCTTTCTCTACATCTTACCTTTAGTGGACCCCATCCTCCCCAGTCCTCTGAAATCCGACTAGTCCACAAATCGAGCACAATTAATTTCTTCGGGTGAAAGTTCGCAACTCCAAAATCCAAGCAACAATTCCTCCATTCAATCCATCTTAATTGAGGAAGTAAATTTTGAAAATTTCCGGTGAGATTCACACCATTCATTTGAAGGAATCTTAAGCTGGTCAAATCTTTAAATTTCTCAGCTGTGTAGCTTCCTCCCCCATCATATTCGCTCAGACAAAGGGCCTCAATCATACTAGTGCCCTGCAGTTGGAAAATATTGTAGATTGTAGTACTGAATAATGGGATGAGACCAACTGTATATAAGAAAAGATGCATTGATTTCAAATTTGTTGTCATACTATTATGATGTAGGGTTTTCACCTTTAACTTCATGACATGACAGGTTGTGATTGCATATTATTTGTCTATCCTATGTAAAAATGCGAAGCTCAAGGGAGGGTCCGTGAATTTTACTTTCCTATCTCATATCCTTTAGGTGTGAAGCTACATGGCTCTTACGGTTCAAATATATCTATCAAACTTGCCATCAAATCAAGTATCAATACTAAAGAATCCCAATTGTAGAATGCCCTTTTTTTCTTGTGTATCTTGTTTGCAATTCTCAATAGCAAAATGAAAACAAGAATTCCATCCCAAGAAGTACACAAATATTTTACATTCCTTTCTTATCATGTGTTTTAATAATGAGTGTTTTTCATTGTATGGGGCAGAAAACATATATTAAATGTTATATAAATGGTATTAACTTCTCTTTTTATTTAGTATAGTTGTTTGATGCTATCTTTTCATAACTTGTTGGTTGATTTTGTTACGGAGAAATGACAGTCATCTTTGATCAATTTGCCCATAGATTAATAAGATCTTGCTAACAGACAATTGGACATCAAGATTAATTATATTACGTCAATATTACTTCTTTGCAAGCATATGGTTGTGAAGTTGTTTAGTTTTATTACTAATTATCATTCTTTTATAAATTTCTAAAGAAGTTGTACGTGTAAAGCTATTTTATTACTCAAATGTAATATTCGATGATTTTCTATTTAAAAGTAGGGTCATGTATGTATTAAGATATTTAAATTCCAAGTTTAATAAGTATTATTCCTGGAAAAAAAAAAGTTCAATAAGTATTATGTTAAAAACCTTAGTTCTGACAATACTTCAACATTAAAATTTTTATAGTTATGGGATTGAAGATCTATGTTTGTTGGTATAAGTTTTGTTGAAAATGCACTATTCTCAAATTGAATTAGTATTGTTTAAAACATATCATTGCAAATATATATTCTTATAGAAGTACAATGTAACGTTGTAAACAAATCTATAATTTTATCTCTAAAAATTCTTGTATACACTTTTCACAGAAATCGTGAACTTGGGGATTAATTTTCAGATATGGCTATTTATACAAAGATATCATAATAACTGTTCTATAGAATTGTCGGGACTTGAAATTTGTTGGGAAGTGCTCATTACTCTTCCAAACGAAGTCATTTATTTTTTTAGTCTTTATTCTTGACCATACACTATTTTCTGAATGATAAAAGTCGGATCCAAAATAATATATTGATAATATTATTTACTTCATCCAAAATAGTACGTTTAGTTTAAATAATGTAGATAAGTAGAGCCTCCATCCAAACTCTTATGAACGAACATGTTTATTCAAAGTATGACATTTAAAGATGTATCCCTTTTTAAATTTTTTTTATGATTACTTAGGCTTCCTTGATTTTTAATACGGTTCGTTTGTTGTTCTACTACCATTTCTCTGATTTCTCGAATTAAAAACAGAAGTATTGATTAGTGTCAATGACTTTATCGTTGCATCAAAAAACATTTCTCTGAAGCGGCATTTGACCAATGGTACAATATTCCTATTTTGATGAATAGATATTTCTTGGGAGTTACATGCTTGGAACAGATACTTCTCTTTGCATTTTCAGTTGCATCATTGTAAATGACTTTATTTAACGGTACATGTATTATATATAGCTCTTTTCTTTCTTTGCCCTTAGTGGTATCAGTTAATATTATTTACTTCTTTTATGTTTACATCAACAGACACCTTTTTTTCTGAAAGGGTAAGTTTAAATAGACACGTTTCATTGTATTTGTAATAACAATTTAGAAGGTATTTGTTTTTGAAATAGTATGTTTGTTATGTGATTTGCAATTCATCTTCTTTTTCAAATTAAATAAATAGCATGACCACATGAATTTTCGAATAGACTCAACTTCACTTGTACAATAAAATTCTCTTACACAGAAATTATTTCTTTTTAAAGATGAAATACATATCATATGTCCTTGGAGCTATGCCATGACTCATAACTCAACAATTTTCTGGCTACCTAAAAAATACTGAGAAATGCCTCTAGTCACATGCAATGCACATGTAATTTTTACTAGTAAAATTTAGGAATTTTTCCATTTTGCATCTATCATAAATAACCCTCCCATATTTATTCTTAAAATTGTATGACCTTCGGCATCGTGTTTCCGTTGACACATTATTTAAGCACTTATTAACATACTTCGTTACTTCCATTTGTCTTTCCACTCCTTTATTTTTATTTCTTAATAACACATGCTTCTTTATGCAACATCTTTTGCTTTTTTTTTTTCTTGGTGATAATTTCTTCATATAGTGTCTTCTTTATAATGGAACAAAAGAATGTAGTAGAAGTCTACCATAATGTAATATATCGTATTTTTGAGGATTCAGTAGTATGTAAATACGTTATTAGCTCAAGATGATCATACTACTCTTTGTGGAGGAACTTTAAAAGAAAGAGAGAAAAGAAATAAATACGCATGGATCAAGAGAAGAATCTGAGTAAAATACTTATGGTTCTCTTACTCCCGTTTATTGGAAAAATTCTACTTTTTCTTCTAACGTCTTATTTTGATCCAAAGATCTTACCACATAACATATGTCATTTCGTTGTACACATATACTAAGCTTTAGTTACGTGTGCGCATAAATATATTATGTAGCAATGCATTATTACGACACATTTAGATTATTGGAACACATTTGATTACAGTAATAGCAATTATAGTCTATTACAATATTTACTTGCAGTAATAGCTATTCCCAAAATTCATGTCTTTATTCCCACTCACTCTATCAATGTTAGATTAATAATTATAACTAAGATATATATTAATTATAATCATATTATAGTATTTATGTCAAGATAACATCAATTGTACTTCTCTTGACTTTAATGACATCCTATATGATTAATAAATAAAATTGTTAAATAACAGGTAAATAGTCAATCAAAGAGTGATTATGTTATCTTAATAGTACGTAATTAGTTATTATCTTAGAAATTATATATAACATACTAATTGGCATAATATTAGTTGCTCCCTATTAGGTACGGTTATCTAAATCTTTCATATTAAAATTACATTATCCATAACATAATGAAAATCATCTTAATTACTAATTACATTAATTAACGCTCAAATGTGATATAATTATGTCAATCATACAATCAGTTATGTAATAGATATTTTTAAGTTTTATGGAATCCCATATTACAAAATTAAGTTAAAATCAAAATCATGAATTAATTATTAAATTATAAGATAATTTTTTATATTAAATTGCAGTATCTCGATTATATATATTGCATTGCACTAATTATTGGCTATTAAAATGGTAATCGTTATAATATCAGATTTATTTTAATACAATCACATGTTATGTTCTTAATTTTTAATTATAATCATAAATAAATTATTAGAAGATAGACAAATGTGATGCAATATACTATATAATCAATAAATTCTATGCGGTCATAAACTTATGAATCATGATAGATTATTAAAGTGACAATCACTCTAATTATGATTTAGGCGTATTTTGGTAATTTTAAATGCTATTTTCCCCTTATTTACATAGTCGTTTATGAAACCAAAGATTATAATAATTATTACATTACTTTACCAATCAGCAAATAGCTATTACAACTTTATCACATTTCAGCATTATAGCTATCACATTACAGCCTTACTCCATTACTGCACCCATTCGGGCTATTAGGGTAAGTCGTTGACTACCACTCTAGTTATTGCAGGTTCATCATTTTGAAAAGAATATAGAAGATCGAGATCTAAAACTACAGTGCGCAATTAAAGCTAGAAGTACTCTGAGTGTTAAATGTCTAAGTAAGATATTTATGCCTCTATTAGTCCCATCTAAAAGTATATTGAGTGTTGCTAGGGACGACCACTGTGATTGGAAAGGCGTCCCATTGTGACTCAGAAATAACCATCCTCACAAAAAAAAAAAAATTAAAAGGCTTTACAAGTAGATGAACTAATAAAATTGTCCATCATAGAAGGGGAAAAAATATGTTTCAAGGGCTCTATCACATGACAACATAAACTTCAATAGTAAACATAACGATATGTATAATAAGTGATAGCCGTTATGATTGAAAGTTATATGGATACTCATTATGAGAAAATATTTTGTCATATTTTATAAACAAATTATAATAAAAAACGATAAAAGTTTATATAAAATGATAGCTTGTATTCAACAAATAAATGATAGGAATGTACTAAATACGTGCCAAATAAATTGCTTGCAAGGGTTAAATGATGTAGAAATATTATTATACCATGTAGTCAATATTTGACAAATAAAAGATAGATAAAAGAATCACACGATAGCCCAATTTTGGCAAATGATGATATAAAATTAACTAAACCTTTTTTATTAGAAGATGCTCACTAAGAGTTGAACATCACAGTGAATATTTGACAAACAAAAGTTATTAGTGAATTAAAAGAAAAATTATCCATCATCACAAAAATAAAAAATAATATTGGCAAATTCATAGAAAAAATCATCCACTATTGTGGAAAGTCAATAGAATGAAAATAATATATGGTTGGAGGGTTACATTGCAATTTTGTGCATATATCTTAAATAAATATGAAAATCACATCAGCAAATTGACTGAGCTAACTATTGGTAGACAATAAAGAACTTGATTGCACAAACTGTGAAAGATAAATGACTACATCATAAGAAAAGAACAGATAGGGGACTAAATCGGGTAAATAATAATACTTAGGAGACTAAAAGTATACTTAACCCCAATCTTAAACAAGACGTGGCCAAGATAATAGCTAATTGGTAATCACCATAAATGAACGGAGGTCTCGTTTCTCAATGCGGACAAAACATAAGGAGGCAATACTCAGTAAAAGAAAAAAGAAAGAGAAGACCTCATAAGAAATCAAAGCATTCAAATGTCAAACACGTGCATCAAACATAAATGTGGGAAAAGCTTGGCCGCCAACAATTTATAGAAGTCAGTTTTTTTTAAAAAAAAAAAGTGCTCTGTTAAACATAATATTTCTATATTTTTGTAGTTGCATTGAAGTTACCGAAAGAGAGTGTCCCCATCACTATATATATAATCAATAACCAAGAAATTGCTCCTCAATTACGTTCCAAAATCAGGTGAGAACAGCAATTAATCGGAAGAGCTGTTTTGCTAGTAGAAGCAACAATTTTTTACACTAAATTTTATCTTAAACATAAAAGAGAAAATAAACTTCCATTCACTGACTGAGACAAGTAGATAGAACTCTTACCTTGTTATTGCCGATCACATCCGCAGCTTCCTCACTATTCCATAATCTGCTACGATTTTGAGGTTCCTTTATATTTTCTTTACGAACAATTTCCCTTCCAAAATCTCTCAATTGATCATGCATCATTAGATTGCCATCTTTGTCAATTTTAATTAGGGACATGAGACTCAATACTTCAATCCCCTTCTCCGGAAAAAAACCGCAATCATCCCACATATAAGTCGGACTTTTTTTAGATGATTCAATAAAAAAGCATGCTATATCCAGAAAAATCTGTTTCTCATCTTCTTCCAATGCATTGTAACTTATCTCCAATGTCGCTTGCACTTTTGAGTGGGGTACTTTCTTTAACTTCGCTAATGTATCTTTCCACATTTTTTCCGACCTTCCATATAAGTATGAACCTATAATTTCAAGAGCTAAGGGAAGCCCTCCAGTAGTACATACAACCTCATGAGAGATAACTTCATAATCTCTTTGAGGAGAATCCTTTCTAAAGGCATGTCTATTAAATAAAATCAATGATTTATCCAAAGGCAACTCGTTGAGTGGGTACATGTGGTCTGCCCTAGCCTCGTCAAGAATCCTCTTGTTTCTAGTTGTTATGATGACTATACTTCCAGCTTTAAACCAACTTCTGTCTCCGGCCAGAGCATTCAATTGAGTGTTATCATTTATATCATCAAGAATAATGAGTACTTTCTTACATATAAATCGAGATCGGATGACACTCGTTCCCTCGTACACATTAGGCACATCATATGGAGTGCTCAATATATTGTAAATGAGCTGCTTTTGTAGGTATTCAATACCCTTGTGCATAGATGTTTCTCGTACATTTGCCATGAAGCTACGATGTTCAAATTGAATAGAGAGATTGTCGTACAGTACCCTTGCAAGAGTTGTCTTACCGATACCGCCCATTCCATAAATTCCAATAATCCTTGTATCATTCAATTTGGGACCTATCAAGCTCGTGATGTCTTCCACCTGCTCATCAATTCCAACGAACTGTTCGTGAAGAATGAGTTGAAAAGCTCTTAAATCCATCGTAACACTTTTAACAACCGCTTTAACCAATGTAGCTTCATGCCTGTAAGGTAACAATATAAGTTTCAATAAATGATGGCAATATTGATATTCTTTTTCAAGATCTAGTTATGAAAAACTAAACAATGTTTTGGTGGAGAATTATGTACCCATTGTCAAATTTCTCCGATTCCCATCCTTTTAGATGGCGGACTTTTTCTAGTGCTTCTTCCCATTCTTTCACTTCCATGTTGGCCAAATTATTTGCATCGATAGCATCTCTGAATCTCCCTGTAGGAAGCCGCACCTGTGACGGTTCAACTTTGTAAAATATGGGCAACACTTTGCTTCTCTTGCACTTCAACATCTGAGTTAGCTCGCGAAGGCACCATTTGCTGGAAGCATAGTTCTCTGAGATAATTGCGATTGAGATCTTAGATTGCGTAATACTGGAGAGAAGTTTTGGACCAATCTTCTCACCAAAACAGAGCTCATTATTGTCTCTAAATACATTAATTCCTGCAGCAACAAGACCATTATAAAGATGATCGGTAAAGCCTTTACGAGTATCTTTTCCTCTAAAGCTCAAGAACACTTCATAATCCTTTCCTTCCATCTTTTTGGTTCTGCCTTCATAATCATCTACAAGTGGAGAGGATGATGAGGAAAAAGCCCCGGGATTCGGATCTTCTGAATGAGTGGGTTCATAATCCTTTCCTTCCATCTTTTTGGTTCCGCCTTCATAATCACCTACAAGTGGAGAGGACGATGAGGAAAAAGCCTCGGGATTCGGATCTTTTGAATGAGTGGACTCATTCCTTTCCATGTCGAGAGAATTGCAGGAGCATAGCCTACGAAGGCAGTAAATGAGGTTGAGGAAGACACCCCACATATCGAGTCTTTTAGGCTCCACCTCCGTAGTCACCTACAAAGGTAGTGAAAGAGATTGATGGAGCAGAGCCTCAAAGGAAACCAGAGAACACTGAAGAGAAACATGGAATCCCACATATGGGAATTGCTGAAATGTCTGGCAAAGCTCAATTTGTGACTACATTCAAACAAAAATAAAGTGTGATTGACCAAATAGGAGATTGATCGAGCGGAGCCTTGAAAAAAAGGGGCTAGATTTCACGTTCCAGATCTTGGAATGCAGAAATGCCTCCAAGAACTCAAACTGAAACACATCTAAAGAAAATGGAGCAATCGAATACCTGAGGAGTGCTCAAACAACACAATCCACCCACTGCTGCGATCTTCGCCTGTTCTCAGCCTTCGACGTCGGATCAACTGTACTCAACTCCCTCTACTGTGCGTGCTTAAACAATGCCGAGTTATTGGCGTCCAACTGTCCCAGACTCTTTTTTCCTCGAAAACAGAGTAGAAATTTCCCTCGAGGATTCTGCCAATGTTGTCTCTTCAAGCGGACCCATGTCGCTCCTCCTCTCCACTTTGCTTGACCGCTGCGACGGTCAGCTACTCTGAAACCGAAGCCCACGAGTGGCCCCCGCCTCGCATCTCGAGGATGTCTTCGGCCATTGAGAATGTACCGAATTGCCCCCTCGAGCTCACGTGGCGCGCGATCCCAGCGAGTTCCCGGTTTGGACTTTCGGAGCGAGTGCTTTTGGCTTTTGAGAAAGGAGAAGGGAAATACGCAATGCTCCTCGACAGCGCTAACTGAGGTGGCTCTATTTTGGCCTTTTTCTCTAATGACTAATGAGGCGCATTACCTCTTTCTAAATAAAAGAAAATTTCGGTATGCAACCCTTTGATAAAAACTTAGGTTGCACTTAAAAATATAATAGATGTTTAACATTTTAAAAATTAAAAATAAGTATATTCTTTTAGTTAAATTACTAAAAGAATTGTATAATTACCTCTGTGACGGTATTTACATATTTGGAATCTTTCAAGTGCTTTCTATCAACAAAAGTTTGATTGTGACAATTGCTAGGGAATAGAAAGTAAAAATTAGCATACGAAGACTAGATACGCAATGTGTGTTTGGCTCCTTACATTTGTAAGCATAAATTATTTCATATTTGGGGACTTGTGTCTTATTCAATACTTTGCATTAGTGGAGAATTTGTTGATATGTGAATTTAAATTGTTAAGGTCCGAAATATATTCAACAACGTACTCTAATAATGGCTTAAAATAAATGATTGCACAAGTAATTTCAAAAGTCAAACCTTATGTACTATAACTCCACTTTCATCTTGACACAACTTTTTTCTTTTCTTTTTTTTTTTTTTTGCCAATTTTGAACTTAATTCATCTGTGAAAAATAAGCTGCGAGTACATGCCTGGTTAGCTAAAACTGAAAAATAATTACTGAAAATTTTGAGTGCCGAATTTCAAATATGGACCATTTTAAGTACATAAAATGAAAGAAATTGCTGTTTGGTAATGTCTGCAGCATTACGCGGAAGGTGCAGGAACCTATGCACGTGCCAACACAACTTGATTATAAATCAGGGCGTGGAAAGTATTTTTTTTAATGATAGTGTGGCACACAACACATGGGGCTTTCTTTTTCCCTCATCTCTTCTAGCAATGGCTTTACGGACTCATATTGTTACTGGAGCGCTTGTTGGATTTTGTCGTTTTTTATTGGTCATTTATCTATTGGATGGGGTATTTGTCACTGTCATCGTTATCATAATCACTTAAACAAGGTTATATTTGAGTATTACACTTAATATCTTAGCCATTAGTATGTGTATATATCTTTAATAAAGAAGGTAATGCAAATGAAGCAATCTTAAGGTATTCTACAACTTTTTAGCCATTTTGCTTTGTTGGAATGTAAGAGCTGTTCTCTCTCTTAATATTCATGATCCAATAAATATAAATCCTCCTCATATTAGTGAAAAAATGGAGAAGAACAACTCATACTCTTTATAGTTGTTTATCATTAGTGATTGGATATTATGAACTAACTATACTATAAAATCATGACGTAGACCAATTGTTCTGCTTTATAATATTGCATCATAACCAATTAGTGCATCATAACCAATTGTTTTAATTTTTTATTTTTTTTTGTTTCCTACGTAGAATCTATGTTGTAAGCATCTTTAATGTACTACCTCAAATAACAAATGGAAAAAAAGTGATAAATTAGTGGATATCGTAGTTCATAAGTATGATAGTTTACTGGTTATGTGTTTCATTATGAAAAGAATAAGCAAGTATATGCATATAATAAAAATAAAATAGCAAAGAGAAAGCAAAATAAAGTTCAGGGAAGAATATGAAATGCAATTTCTTCCGTGTTATAAAGTTCATTTTTTTTTTCTTGCTAATTGTGCTTTTACTAACTAGTCCGTGTGATCAATGGATGTAGTCGGGGCAAAAGAAATTTTATGAATTGTTTATGTTATCGAGAGAAAAATATATATGCACACTCAAAGCTACTCAAGAATCAAAAAATGTAGCAACAAAGGACGAAATTAGTGAGGTGCTAGAATTTTACGGGCTTGGAAGGCAAAATATTTAGAGAGAATGAACCAACCTTCCATTATTAGAAAAGAATAATGGAAATTTGTCTACCTAGCTAGGGTTTCCTCTTCATACCAAGATATAATATGATTATTAGTGACTATTTGTGCAAAGTCCATAATTACCTACTACTCTATGAAAATGTGTATTGCAACTTTTATATTGTGTTTTAGCAAATACTTCATAGTTAGAGTACCTCTAAAGTTACCATAGTTTAAAGTTTATTACATACAAAGATTGCAACACTTCATAATACAGTACAATTATGTTTTAATAATAGTTATACCAACATAATCGGGACCGGAAAAAAAAATTATTAGTCATTTATGTTGTCATGAGGAAATATATATGTTCGCCCACCGCTGTTACCTCCACCCATTCTCAGCTTCCAACGTTGGATACGCAACGCTCTTTAGGGCCCGTTTGGTTCAACTTTGGGGAAATGCCCTTGGGAGAATGCAAATACCTTTGAGAGAAAGGGGTTTTCTGAAATGCTAGACTGTTTGGTAAACTAAAACTGAAAAGTACTTTGGGGAAATGCAAAACTGTTTGGTAAACTTGCATTTGAAATGCCAACCATTTAAAATTAAGTGTTTTAGTTTTAGTTTTTTTAAAATTGCAAAAAAGAAATAATGGATGTATAACATTTTACATTTTCATGTTGAAAGTAATATAAAAGATACATATTAGTAAAATTACATGTTTTTACATGAGAAATACGTACTAAGTTCACCATTTCGTCTAAACATAAGTTCAGAAGAAATTATATTGCTTGAAAATAATTGGAGACTTTTGTCAAAAAAAAAGAAAATAACTGGAGACTGTCATTCTTGTTAAGAATTGAGACCGATTGATGTCCCAAAACATTTATTGAGATGCTTAAATGATGATTTCTTGACGGTTTATCATGAAATTTCTATGGTTGAACATTTGCTGCCCTTGAATTTTTTTGGTAGAAAAAAAAAAAAAAAGCATTTTTGGCCCTTGATGAGCGGTAAAATTTCTTCAGATTTTCTCGGAACCCCAACCGACTGTTGTTCTTATTTTGATGCACATCCTGCATATGCAGGCATTGCTGCTCAAATTGTCCTCTATAGACCATGATGACCCGGTTTTAGATGAAAAGCAAAATCTACGAGATTATTATGTCGGTGACTTTTCGCAATTAGTTCATCAAATCTCTTTGTAGAATCCGATTTTCAGCTAAGATGCAGTTGAAATAAGAAAACAAACTCTTCAATGTTAATTGTTCTGGTGACACGGATCCTCCACCGTTGCATTCAATTGCCTGTGAAATTGGCATGATCAGATTTCTAGGTCAACAGAAGTTAAATTACAATATATAACAGTTATCTGCAGGAATGGCACTCTTAATTCTAATGTTATTGCAAGGAACAATTGTTACAATCTCGAGGAGTAAGCACCTTCCTCTCATCTTCCAAAAATGTCTGACCATGTGGCCTTCTATTTTTGAAGAAACAAACCAAGCAAGATACAAATCAAAGAATTGACAAAAAGAGATCGGAAGAATTGCTTTTCACAGTTGAGAGGATGGTATGGATGAATCCTGTTTTTATTATAGTAAAGGCTCCTACTTTGCTGGTCAAAGCCTCAAACTGGTTTCGCTATTTTTGCATCTTCACTAATAGCCTGTTTGAAGTTGAAAAGGCCGGAAAGGCCTCGTCCCTTGGCAAGTTGCTCAAGCTCTTTAAGTTTTTGCTTAAGAAGTTCCACCTCCTTCTCTAAAGCTTCATCCCTTTGCCTCATTGCCTACAAGTGGATGATTTGTAACCATTAACAGTACTGGATATGAACTTTGAAAAAACTATATTTTCTAATCCTAATAAGAAAAAACGTATTTCTCATTGACTTAAAGAAATAATCAAATATGATCAAAATAGAACCTCAATGTGGATGAGCTAACTTTGAAGCCAGATTCGAAAACCCAAGAATGGTATATGTGCACAAACACATTGCAACCCAAACAAAGCCCACACAGTTTCAGCTGAGGCTCAAACTCATATTAATTTCTCTTTTTTGGCACATCCACTTAAAGTAACACATAATTCATGAAATGAAATTGGTAAAAAGTAGCAGAGTCAAGAGATTTTTTTTTTACAAGACAATGCTAAGGCTTAAGGATGTGTAACGTCAAAAACAGCACACTCGTAGTGCAGCACAACCAGAAAAATTTAACAGAGCGCCCCCCTCCCCCCCCCCTCCGCACAAATTAAAAAAAGAAAAACCGAAACTCACGACGAGATTACAGCAGCAGAAATCTAAACAGAGCAAGAACAGGACAATCATCGAGCATTGCCAACAAGCAACTCTAATAATGTGTCATCATCAAGGAAGAAAGAAAAAAACATTTACGAGCATAAAAATCCAAGCCGAAGGTAGCAATTACAGCTTATATGTGAGGGCTACAATGCAGACACTTCACAATCAATTGAAGTACCCTTGGCGCGCAACATCCAAAGGTACAAAATGAACTCTCAAACTCACATTCGGGGCATACCTTTAGTCTTTTAGTCTTTCCACACTCTGCGAGCAATCTGATGGCCTCCCAAATCAAAAGCTTTGAAGTTGATTTTCCCGATGCTCAGCTCTTCCTCGAAGCCTATCGGGACAAAACATTAGATGTTCTCAAAACAATTAATCACACCCAAAATTAAATTCACCATTTTAAGAATAAAACAACAAACAAAAAAAGATCGTAACTTCATATGCACAATAGATAAAGGAATCTTCAAAGGAAATGGGCATAAAGTTGTGCTGGCTAAAAGTCGCATTTCCTACGCAATTGTAAATAAGCTTCTTCTCTCTATGCTATCAGCAGAAAATACCAGGGAGTATCAGTTCCCATGGAAAAGAATGGCGTTTATCATACTAGCATAATCAAGTTGTCAAATGCCATCAACTACATAACTTGTTTTTAAACCAAACTTCACAATAAATTTTCTGGTTCAACTTCAATCCATCATAGTTAAAATTCAGAGCGAAGAAACAGAACGGGCATTAGTTTCTTCAATTCCCTACACTCCTCCACGACTGACCCTTACAAAATCTCGTACTTGTCACATCTCAGCATACAAAACGGTGCATCAGTAGTAATCTCTACAACACTCCATCCACTAGCTCACAACACCAGAGCAGCTCCGCGAAACACGAAGAGCCGACCTACCCAGCAAATCCTCTCACTCGCCACCACCGAGATCAGGGAATACTCGAAGCGGTCGCGCCCACAGACCGCCAGTGACCCTATACATATCACCCTTTCAGAAAGCAGAACCCAGAACGTTCCCCGCCGAACGAAGTGAATTCATCAAGCGAAAAGATTAAACAACCACTGCCTCGACATACGCGCAGTTGCAACACCCGATTCCACCAAAAAACAAGGAGGCGATCGATCATGGGCAACCTCAAAAAGTACCAAAACCAACGCCGGAGCGTTCAAAATCAGATCTTCACGCGATAAACCGAAACCACAAGCGATCTTGATTTCGACACATGAACCAAACAAGCAAGCACAGAAAGAAAGATCCATACCTGGACAACCGGCGGCTCAGCTAGCAAGAAGAAGAGCGAGGAACCCACCAAGGCAGGAAGAGAGAGAAAGCGAGGGATGCGGTTCTAAAGAGAGAGAGAGAGAGGGAGGCAGAGGAAGAGTCTTTGCTCGGATTGCTCGGATCTTGGTTTCGCTCGCTCGTCAAGAGGGTAGAAGATCAGATCTCGCTCCTCGTCGCGACGAACTTTGGCCTTGATGGAGTGGTGCTCGGAATCAAATCGTGATGGAGTAGTCAAAGTTGCAGGGAGAGAGAGACGAGGAGAAGAGAGTCGACGGAGAACGCTGCAAAAGAGAGGAAACGTGAAAAAAATTAGGGTTTTGTTCAATATAGGGTAAAATCGGAATTTTAATGAAATATTGAGGGTAAAATAGACATTCGGCGAAAATTCATTAAACCATGGGCCGGCATGCCGAGAATGCTGAAATGCCCAAAGCAGGTCCCCACCGTTGGGCTTTCAGATTCTAAAGGTTAGCATTTGGGAATGGGGGCCCAAACGCCGAACCAAACACTAACATTTTTTTAAAGAGGGCTTTCGGGGCTGAAAGCCCCTTGGGAAAGCTGAACCAAACACCCCCTTAGTGTGCGTGCTTGAGGAATGCCGAGCAACGCAGAACTGTGTGCAAGGTGTTTTGATATAAAGTGAGAACAACCTTATCTTGACTTGACTTGACTTGAATTGCCTTTTCCATTAAAAAAGAAATAGAGAAGAAAACCAAAGGAAAATAATTGCACGCGTAATTTCTGCAGCATTTTGCAGAGGTTGCGCGGAACCATCCTATGCAAGTGCTTCTTGACTCGACTTGCTTCTTGTTTTCTATTAATAAAAGAAAAGGAAAAGAAAACTAACCAGCGGGACTCCCATGCTCCTGCTAATAAACATCAGTCAATCACAAAAACATATTCTGACATAAATGTCAGTAGGACCCTCTGTTAAGATATTCAAATCAGGAAAGTTCATTATTTTCGATCCAAAATCAACTTTTTTTCTCTCTCTCACAAGAGATTCCTCCAAAAAAGAACGTAATGCTGAGTTGCCATCCAAACGGTCCAAGACGCATGCTACACGAGAAGGACAATTATTGCACACTAGCATCATGCGGGAGGTAGGTGTGCATTTTCACTTGACTTGCTTTTTTAAATGAATAAAGAAATAGAACCGAAAACCAACCATCAATTCTGATTGCGTAAATTGCGATAATGCCTGCTCTCTCTCTCTCTCTATCTCTAGCATGGATGTGCAGAATGGATGTGCAGAATCACTGTCCTATCCGACTTAAAATCACGAAGATCCCTTGTAACGATCATGACATGCATATTGACATATAGCTATGAAGAGGAGACCTATTTTATCATAAAGTTAGAAGAAGACCACCAAATTCTTGTGCGTTGAGTCACCCCGTTATATGTCATTTGGGTCAATTGAAGATTCAATGCGGGCATTGTACCAAATATTGGAATCGGGTGAGACCCTATATAGATTATTGAGAAAATTAAAAATCGATATTATAGTACATATGGGCAGGTTTGTTTATTCTTTCTTGGACAAGTTGGACGAATTACGATGATTGCATAATTAACAACTAATTAAGTTGTTACCTTATGTTAGATTCATCTCTATACACACCCAATCCAAACATTTTGATTGGCATCCGGCTATAACATGTGAACAATGAAATCCATAGATTTTGAAACTTCTACCAAGTGTGTGTGAAGTTTTGATCGAAATTTGAGATTCATAACGTCTGACTCGACTTCTGAGTTGAATATGTTTTTGTTAACATGTTTAATAGGTACAAATGAAAAAGAAAAATGAGACGTGGAAACATAGTAGACGTTGCAATTCCCAAGGACGACAGTTCACTGATAACATGTATCTTTATATAAGAAATATAAAAGTATATCATGTAATAAAGGTTAAATAGCACTCGGTAAACAAATTAAATTTTTGGGAAAGAATATGAAATGCAATTTTATTTTTTTTCACATCGTAAAGTGTATTTCTTTTTTCTTTCCGACAATGATTTTAGAAATTAGTGGGTGTGCTGGATGGACAGATCCCTGCGTACGCTGTCCAGAGGAAAGATGAATGTCCGCCCACTGCTGTGGTCTTCACGAATTGTCAGCATTTTACTTGGCCTGCCTTGCCTTTTCTATCGATAAGAGAAATAGAAAAGAAACCCAAAGGGCAATCATTACCGGCGTAATTTCCACTACATTTCGCAGATGGTGCCCGGGACCAACCTATGCTTCTTGACTTGACTTACTTTTTCTACCGATAAGGGAAATAGAAATGAAAACCAACGATCAATTCTCCACCATCTAATTTCCACAGGGCAATCAATGCACGCGTAATTTCCACAGCAGTTTGCAGAAGGTGCGTGGAACCATCCAACTCTAGTGCTTCTTCACTTGACTTTGCTTTTTTTTTTTTTTTCCATTTAATAAGAGAAATAGAAAACTAACCAGCATAGCAATGCTCCCATGGTCCGAGCGCTAATATACACGAGCCAATGACGAAAACATCACTCGTTGCATTATTATTTCCACGGCATTATGCGGAAGGTGCGTATTCTCCACCAACTAATTTCAATAAAATTTTAAAAAGTAAATTGCCATAGCGTTTAATGATGATGGTATGCATATTGGCACATAATTTTGAAGAAGAGACCTATTTTATCATAAAATCATAATACAACCATCAAATTCATGCATAGAGCTTCCTCGTTACTAAAGTTTAATGCCCATTGAAGACTAGACATGGAAATTTTACTAAAGACAGGAATCGGCCGAAACTCTATGCTCCGGTTCGAATGGAGCTACGAGCATATTAGCACATTTAACCTAGTAACACTTGTGAAGAATCTGCAATTTATGGATATTGATTATCGAGACAATTAAAAATGAGTTGATAATAAATATGGGAAAACTTGTTTGTCCTTACTTGGGAAAATTGGATAATTATGACTATCTTGTTTGCATAATCAATAAATGATTGAGTTACTATATTATCGTAAATCCATCTCAAAACGTAAACAAGATGATACTATCAACCATTCTTTTTATCTAATAAAGAATAGAGAAGAAAATCAAAGGACAATCATTGCATGCGTAATTTCTGCAGAAGGTGCGCGGGACCATTCTATGCAAGTCCTTCTTGACTCGACTTGCTTTTTTTTTTTTTTTCTATTAATATAAGAAAAGGAAAAGAAAACTAACCATCGGGACTCCCATGCTCCCGCTGCTAATAGACATCAATCAATCACAAAAACATATTTTGACATAAATGTCGGTAGGACCCTTTGTTAAGATATTTGAATCCGGAAAGTTCATTATTTTCGATCCAAAATCAACTTTTTTTGTCTCTCACAAGAGATTCCTCCAAAAAAGTACGTAATGCTGAGTTGCCATCCAAACAGTCCAAGACGCATACTACACGAAAAGGATAATTATTGCACACTAGCATCATGCGGAAGGTACGTGTGCATTTTCACTTGACTTGCTTTTTTAAATGAATAAAGAAATAGAACCGAAAACCAACCATCAATTCTAATTGTGTAGATTGCGGTAATGCCTACTCTCTCTCTCTCTCTCTCTCTCTCTCTAGCATGGATGTGCAGCATGGATTTGCAGGATCACTATCCTATTCGACTTAAAATCACGAAGATCCCTTGCTCGCGCTTATTAGTGCCTAATGATCATGACATGCATATTGACATATAGTTATGAAGAGGAGACCTATTTTATCATAAAGTCAGAAGACAACCACCAAATTCATGTGCGTAGAGTCACCTCATTATATGTCGTTTAAGGTCAATTGAAGATTCAATGTGGACATTGTACCAAATATTGGAATCACGTGAGACCCTATATAGATTATCGAGAAAATTAAAAATCGATATGATAGTACATATGGGCAAGTTTGTTTATACTTACTTGGACAAGTTGGACGAATTAATGATTGCATAATTAACAACTAATTGAGTTGTTGCCTGATATTAGATCCATCTCTATACACACCCTAAATAATCCAAATATTTTGATTGGCATCCGGCTATAACATGTGAACAATGAAATCCATAGATTTTGAAACTTCTACCAAGTGTGTGTGAAGTTTTGATCGAAATTTGAGATTCATAACGTCTGACTCGACTTCTGAGTTGAATATGTTTTTGTTAACATGTTTAATAGGTACAAATGAAAAAGAAAAATGAGACATGGAAATATAGTAGACGTTGCAATTCTCAAAGACGACAGTTCACTGATAAAATGTATCTTTATATAAGAAATATAAAAGTATATCATGTAATAAAGGTTAAATAGCACTCGGTAAACAAATTAAATTTTTGGGAAAGAATATGAAATGCAATTTTATTTTTTTCACATCGTAAAGTGTATTTCTTTTTTTCTTTCCGACAATGATTTTAGAAATTAGTGGGTGTGCTGGATGGACAGATCCCTGCGTACGCTGTCCAGAGGAAAGATGAATGTCCGCCCACTGCTGTGGTCTTCACGAATTGTCAGCATTTTACTTGGCCTGCCTTGCCTTTTCTATCGATAAGAGAAATAGAAAAGAAACCCAAAGGGCAATCATTACCGGCGTAATTTCCACTACATTTCGCAGATGGTGCCCGGGACCAACCTATGCTTCTTGACTTGACTTACTTTTTCTACCGATAAGGGAAATAGAAATGAAAACCAACGATCAATTCTCCACCATCTAATTTCCACAGGGCAATCAATGCACGCGTAATTTCCACAGCAGTTTGCAGAAGGTGCGTGGAACCATCCAACTCTAGTGCTTCTTCACTTGACTTTGCTTTTTTTTTTCCATTTAATAAGAGAAATAGAAAACTAACCAGCATAGCAATGCTCCCATGGTCCGAGCGCTAATATACACGAGCCAATGACGAAAACATCACTCGTTGCATTATTATTTCCACGGCATTATGCGGAAGGTGCGTATTCTCCACCAACTAATTTCAATAAAATTTTAAAAAGTAAATTGCCATAGCGTTTAATGATGATGGTATGCATATTGGCACATAATTTTGAAGAAGAGACCTATTTTATCATAAAATCATAATACAACCATCAAATTCATGCATAGAGCTTCCTCGTTACTAAAGTTTAATGCCCATTGAAGACTAGACATGGAAATTTTACTAAAGACAGGAATCGGCCGAAACTCTATGCTCCGGTTCGAATGGAGCTACGAGCATATTAGCACATTTAACCTAGTAACACTTGTGAAGAATCTGCAATTTATGGATATTGATTATCGAGACAATTAAAAATGAGTTGATAATAAATATGGGAAAACTTGTTTGTCCTTACTTGGGAAAATTGGATAATTATGACTATCTTGTTTGCATAATCAATAAATGATTGAGTTACTATATTATCGTAAATCCATCTCAAAACGTAAACAAGATGATACTATCAACCATTCTTTTTATCTAATAAAGAATAGAGAAGAAAATCAAAGGACAATCATTGCATGCGTAATTTCTGCAGAAGGTGCGCGGGACCATTCTATGCAAGTCCTTCTTGACTCGACTTGCTTTTTTTTTTTTTCTATTAATATAAGAAAAGGAAAAGAAAACTAACCATCGGGACTCCCATGCTCCCGCTGCTAATAGACATCAATCAATCACAAAAACATATTTTGACATAAATGTCGGTAGGACCCTTTGTTAAGATATTTGAATCCGGAAAGTTCATTATTTTCGATCCAAAATCAACTTTTTTGTCTCTCACAAGAGATTCCTCCAAAAAGTACGTAATGCTGAGTTGCCATCCAAACAGTCCAAGACGCATACTACACGAAAAGGATAATTATTGCACACTAGCATCATGCGGAAGGTACGTGTGCATTTTCACTTGACTTGCTTTTTTAAATGAATAAAGAAATAGAACCGAAAACCAACCATCAATTCTAATTGTGTAGATTGCGGTAATGCCTACTCTCTCTCTCTCTCTCTCTCTCTCTAGCATGGATGTGCAGCATGGATTTGCAGGATCACTATCCTATTCGACTTAAAATCACGAAGATCCCTTGCTCGCGCTTATTAGTGCCTAATGATCATGACATGCATATTGACATATAGTTATGAAGAGGAGACCTATTTTATCATAAAGTCAGAAGACAACCACCAAATTCATGTGCGTAGAGTCACCTCATTATATGTCGTTTAAGGTCAATTGAAGATTCAATGTGGACATTGTACCAAATATTGGAATCACGTGAGACCCTATATAGATTATCGAGAAAATTAAAAATCGATATGATAATACATATGGGCAAGTTTGTTTATACTTACTTGGACAAGTTGGACGAATTAATGATTGCATAATTAACAACTAATTGAGTTGTTGCACGATATTAGATCCATCTCTATACACACCCTAAATAATCCAAATATTTTGATTGGCATCCGGCTATAACATGTGAACAATGAAATCCATAGATTTTGAAACTTCTACCAAGTGTGTGTGAAGTTTTGATCGAAATTTGAGATTCATAACGTCGACTCGACTTCGAGTTGAATATGTTTTTGTTAACATGTTTAATAGGTACAAATGAAAAAGAAAAATGAGACATGGAAATATAGTAGACGTTGCAATTCTCAAAGACGACAGTTCACTGATAAAATGTATCTTTATATAAGAAATATAAAAGTATATCATGTAATAAAGGTTAAATAGCACTCGGTAAACAAATTAAATTTTTGGGAAAGAATATGAAATGCAATTTTATTTTTTTCACATCGTAAAGTGTATTTCTTTTTTCTTTCCGACAATGATTTTAGAAATTAGTGGGTGTGCTGGATGGACAGATCCCTGCGTACGCTGTCCAGAGGAAAGATGAATGTCCGCCCACTGCTGTGGTCTTCACGAATTGTCAGCATTTTACTTGGCCTGCCTTGCCTTTTCTATCGATAAGAGAAATAGAAAAGAAACCCAAAGGGCAATCATTACCGGCGTAATTTCCACTACATTTCGCAGATGGTGCCCGGGACCAACCTATGCTTCTTGACTTGACTTACTTTTTCTACCGATAAGGGAAATAGAAATGAAAACCAACGATCAATTCTCCACCATCTAATTTCCACAGGGCAATCAATGCACGCGTAATTTCCACAGCAGTTTGCAGAAGGTGCGTGGAACCATCCAACTCTAGTGCTTCTTCACTTGACTTTGCTTTTTTTTTCCATTTAATAAGAGAAATAGAAAACTAACCAGCATAGCAATGCTCCCATGGTCCCAGCGCTAATATACACGAGCCAATGACGAAAACATCACTCGTTGCATTATTATTTCCACGGCATTATGCGGAAGGTGCGTATTCTCCACCAACTAATTTCAATAAAATTTTAAAAAGTAAATTGCCATAGCGTTTAATGATGATGGTATGCATATTGGCACATAATTTTGAAAAAGAGACCTATTTTATCATAAAATCATAATACAACCTTCAAATTCGTGCATAGAGCTTTCTCGTTACTAAAGTTTAATGCTCATTGAAGACTAGACATGGAAATTTTACTAAAGACAAGAATCGGCCGAAACTCTATGTTCCGGTTTGAATGGAGCTACGAGCGTATTAGCACATTTAACCTAGTAACACTTGTCAAGTCAACTAGAGAGTTTCTTGGTAACGTGCAAACCAAGCTGTATAAGAAAAGACCCAGAGACCACAAGTCTCGGTCCATGAAAATGCTTGCGCCGGTGGATTAGGGCACAGTTTAAGCTTATATCTTTGAAAAGGAGATTTTTCAATTTCGCATCGAATTGATTGGTGGAAAAAATGGAGAGAAAGAAACCTTATAGAAATTGGAGAAATTCGATATTGAATAATACATGCATGATTCTACATCGACAGGCAACAAGAAAAGAATAAAGAAATTATCGAGTACTTCATTTTCATACTAATTAAAATTGCATTGTTGTGTCAGAATAAGGAGTTTAGTAATCATTATGTTCTTAGAAATAATTTTGTTTTTATTCTATTTCCGGTAGATGGCCTACGGAGCCTGGCATACGGGCTAAAGATGCACAATAAGAGGCATGAAGAGTCTTAAGCCTCTTTAAAGAACCCATACATTTAGGCAATTCTTCAAATGTTGTAGATTTCAAACACAGCTCGGTCAATGATTCCAAATTTCCGGTGGAGTCTCAATTTTCTCTCAACGAGTGGCATTTTGATAATAACAAGCTATGTAGCAATGTAAGGGAGCCTATGGCATCTGGAAGTTGAGCAAGTTTATCGCACACTTGTTGACACCTAAATTTTACTATTTGTTTAAGACTTAATCGCGTAAAAAAATTAGGGATTAATTTTCAAACCCTAGCCAAAAAGAAACAATTTTCACTAAATTGCATCACGTATTAGCATAAGGAATTTTGCATCACTAACGGTAATTTTTAATTTTTTCCAAAATTTTGCTACCAAAAAGAAAAGAAAAAAAAAGAGAAAAAGGAAAAATGTTATCATTATTGAAAATTATGATCATAAAAGAAAAGGAAAAAAAAAAAGAAAATCGAATGGGGCCGGCCCACCTGTCTTCTTCCTTCTATTCTTCTTTTTGCGCAGATTGGCCTAGCTCCTTTCATTTCGGCCCAGCCCACATGTGGATCTTCTTCCTCCCTCATCACCCTCACACTAGTTTGGCTTTTGTAGAAAAAGAAACGTACAAACTAGGGGGTGAGGCAAAGGATCGTGAGTGCAAAAGACAGCGCAATCCCAAGGTCGGAGACCAAGTCGGCCACGACAGGCTAGTGGTGGTAGAAGCCACGCACGCCTGTCGTTGGCCGAGCTTAAAAGGAAGAGAGCAAAGTGAAAATGGGGTATTCGGGGAGAGAGCTAGACGGGGGTGAGTGAGCTCGAGAGAGTTTCTAAGCAAGTGAGAGGGAGCTAGAGAGAGTGAAATCGAGAGGGCGTCGCTGACGCCTAAAGTCTACTCGTGGCTCGCCATCCGAACTAGGTAGGTCCTTCAAACCATGGGTGCCCCCATTTTGAGGGTGTTGGGCTAAAGCTCACGTTGCCCGTTCGCACTAGTTTCAGTCCCGTTGATCCTCCATTGACCCTGTTGTGTGTTAGGGGTATGCTTTGTTGTGTGTTTGAGTCTTGATCGAGTCAAAATGTGCCGTTTCAGTAGTACCTACCAATTATTCATGAAAATGCTTATATGAGATCTAGATTATATGAGTTTGTTGTGGCCCAAAACTAATTGTTCCGTGTTCATATCTATTCTAAATGTGACTAATCAATCCCTAAGTTAATCTTGAGTTTCGTTTGAGTATGTCATGTCGATATTTGCACTAACCTGTGTCTAGAAGTTAGTCCATAGCCAGTGTGAGGTATGGGCTTGAGAGAGCTCGTGCTTAATCATGAGCTGTAGGCCCGATTTTTAGGCAATACCCCTTACCCTATTTCCTCCCCCGAATGGTAGATCGCAACAACCCCCGCAAGTCAAGGAGAGATAAAGATGCTAGAAGGCCTATGGAGCTTGGTATGCGGGCCGATGATGCACAATAAGAGGCATCAAGAGTCTTGAGCTTATTTAAAGAACCAATGAAGTCAGGTAATTTTTTTCAAATGTTGTAGAATTTGAAGGCAACTCGATCAACAATTCCCACTTTCCGGTGGAGTCTGACATTTCTCTCAATGAGTGCCATTCATAAATTACAAGCTCTGAAGCGATTTGAAGGAGCCTACGGTGTCTGGAAGTTGAGCAAGTTTTTTACACTCCCTTAGGTGAAGGAGAGACAAAGATGCTAGATAGCCTATGGACCTTGGTATGTAGGCTAATGATGCACAACCAGAGGAATCAACAATCTTGTGCTTCTTTACAAAATAAATAAATTCAGGCAATTCTTCAAATGTTGTAGATTTTAAACGCAGCTCAGCCAATGATTCCAACATTCTGGTGGAGTCTGGCATTTCTCTCAATGAGTGGCATTCCAATAATCAGAAGCTCTATAGCGATACAAGGGAGCTTATGGTGTCCGAAAGTTCAGCAATTTTATCGCACCCCTTTAACTCAAGGAGAGATAAAGATGCTAGAAGGCCAATGGAGCTTGGTATGCGGGCTAATGAAGCACAATAAGAGGCATCAAGAGTCTTGAGCTTCTTCAAAGAACCAATAAATTCCGGCAATTCTTCAAGTGCTGTAGATTTTAAATGCAGCTCAACCAATGATTCCAACTTTCCAATGGAGTCTGGCAATTCTCTCAACGAGTGGCATTCTAATAATAATAAGCTCTACAGCGATGTCAGGGAGCCTATGGTGTCCGAAAGTTGAGCAAGTTTATCGTACCCCCTTAAGTCAAGTTGAGATAAAGATGTCAAATGGCCTATAAAGCTTGGTATGCAGGCTAATGATGCACAAAAAGAGGCATCAAGAGTCTTGAGCTTCTTTAAAGAACCAATAAATTCCGGCAATTCTTCAAGTGCTGTAGATTTTAAATGCAGCTCGACCAATAATTCCAACTTTCCAATGGAGTCTGGCAATTCTCTCAACGAGTGGCATTCTAATAATAATAAGCTCTGCAGCGATGTCAGGAAGTCTATGGTGTCCGACAGTTGAGCAAGTTTATTGCACCCCCTTAGGTCAAGTTGAGATAAAGATGCCATATGGCCTATAGAGCTTGGTATGCAGACTAATGATGCACAATTACAGGCATAAAGAGTCTCTAGCTTCTTTAAAGAACACATAGATTTGGGCAATTCTTCAAATGTTCTAGATAGTAAATATAGCTCGGTCAATGATTCCAACTTTCCAATGGAGTCTGGCAATTCTCTCAACGAGTGGCATTCTAATAATAATAAGCTCTGCAGCGATGTCAGGGAGCCTATGGTGTCCGATAGTTGAGCAAGTTTATTGCACCCCCTTAGGTCAAGTTGAGATAAATATGCCATATGGCCTATAGAGCTTGGTATGCAGGCTAATGATGCACAATTACAAGCATAAAGAGTCTCTAGCTTCTTTAAAGAACAAATAGATTCGGGTGATTCCTCAAATGTTCTAGATCGTAAATATAGCTCAGCCAATGATTCCAACTTTCCAATGGAGTCTAGCATTTCTCTCAACAAGTGGCATTCCAATAATGACAACATCTACAGTGATGTGAGGGAGCCTATGGTGTCCAGAAGTTGAGCAAGTTTATTGCACCCTTTTAGATTAAGAGTAGACAAAGATGCTAGCTGGCCTATGGAGCTTAGTATGTAGGCTAACGATGCACAAAAAGAGGCATCAAGAGTCTTGAGCTTCTTTAAAGAACCAATAAATTCCAGTAATTCTTCAAGTGTTGTAGATTTTAAATGCAACTCGACCAATGATTCCAACTTTCCAATGGAGTCTGGCAATTCTCTCAACGAGTGGCATTCTGATAATAATAAGCTCTGCAGCGATGTCAAGGAGCCTATGGTGTCTGGAAGTTGAGCAAGTTTATTGCACCCCCTTAGGTCAAGTTGAGATAAAGATGCCATATGGCCTATAGAGCTTGGTATGCAGGCTAATGATGCACAATTACAGGCATAAAGAGTCTCTAGCTTCTTTAAAGAACAAATAGATTCGGCCAATTCTTCGAATGTTCTAGATAGTAAATATAGCTCGGTCAATGATTCCAACTCTCCAATGGAGTCTGGCATTTCTCTCAACGAGTGGCATTCCGATAATAACAACATATGCAGTGATGTGAGGGAGCCTATGGTGTCCGGAAGTTAAGCAAGTTTATTGCACCTGTCACGACCTCTTTTTTTTCCATCCGGAGGAAAAGGAAGAAGGTTTAGGGGTATTTGCCTAAAGAAGCGGACCAATGGCCCTAGATTAGGCGCGGGCTCTCCCAAGCCCATACCTTGCGCGACGTTGGATTCGTTTTTTAGTTTTTAACAATCTATGTAATTCTAGGAGTCGCCACTAGCCTATTGGGGTCGGCTAGAAATCAATCGAGACACGGAGTGGTGTCTCGATTCCTACGCAACCAAAGATTTCTAGGAATGGGGACATTTACGCCAATGTTTCTATTAGCGCCCTTGCGGTAACACTAACTTGGAAAGTTATTTATCTAAATGGCCACACATTCTTGATTACCAATTATAATATTTATGAAACCACTAAGTGTCAATGCAAATGTTTTTGTAGTTTTTTTTTTTAATGTCTAGACTAATCCTAACATAATTTAAAAGAGAAATTTACACTCAAATTAATGAAAAGTGGTGCGTAAGTAAACATCCAAGAAATTGAAATGACTTGAAAATAAACGCGGAAAAGGTAAACCCGATACAAGTCGGGCAAATAATATTACATGGCCTTGTTATCACGCCCCGAGACAGGACCCCCATGAGCAAAATGAGAATTCAAGTATGCATGAAATTACTCTAAATAACTTTAATCTACACAAAATAGATTATTTACAAAAATGGTTATAAAATACTAAAATATCATTAAATTAAGAAAATGACCTTTTAAAATTAGAAAAACTTCATAGATGTCATTTTTGCCTTAATTTGATGTCATCCATCATTTTTATAATTTTTTTTGAAATTTTAATTTTTTTTAATTTTTTTCTAATTTTTATTTAAAATTAATTCCCTAAACCGATATATGCCGATTTACACTAATTTAGGATTGCCCAGCACATGAATATAACAAGAACCAAGCTCAAATCGACCGTTTCAAGATCGAAACTTGGTTTGCGCATTTCGTCTAACACTTGGCGTGCATCAAATCATCCCAAATCAGCTTCCTCGGGTCATGTTTGCGGCCTTCAATCTCAACGCATGAGCAATATTATTTGGAACTAAAACATCAAGGTTAAACTACCACATGCAAGGAGTAATATAGATAGAAAACACAGCTTAAAACACACGAAAACCAAGCTGGAATCGTCATCAAATATGCGGGTTTGATCTGATTTTGCAAATCTGGGTTTGAACTCAAGTCAAGCAAACAGGTTGAATGCCCATATTCAAGCCCCGACACCTATTACATACGAGATCTAAGGGAAACATTACTTGATCCGAATGAAAGTAGGTAACATGAGCTTTCAAATGCAACAAACATCATAGAAAATGACCAACCGAACACATCAAAAAAACCTCTTCAAAAAGCACATATGCAAAACTCCTGAAGAGATTTCAATACTTTAGAAAAAATTTCAGCCTCAAAATCAGTTTCTTGGACTAGTTTTCCTCTTAATTTTTCACTATTAAAACATGTTCAAACTCGAATAAAAATATATCTAGGATACTTACCTTGCTTCATAGTATCTTTTGCAAGTGGTTCTTGGCCAAGGAAACCGAGAAATTGTCCTCCGGAAGCACGTGGAAGTTGGCTTCTTCAACTGGAAATGAGATCTGCACAGAAGAACTGACAACGAAAGTTTTCGTTGACCTCTAAAATTAGACTTCAAGACGTCTTTTGTTGAAAAACTTGACACCAATCCAAACCATATGTATTTTAGTTTGGGTTTGAACTCATGTTTTTCCTCATTTGTCTCTCAAATTTCTCAAAAACACTCGCTTTCTCTCACTCGTGACCAACCGGGCTCAACACTTAGAAAAATTTTCAGACTTTCTTTGGCCCGCCAGGAGGGCACTGTTTCGGGGGGCATTAGGAGGCCTTCCCGATCTCCATTTTGGACATGCGACCTATGGATGGAAAGATCTTTGAGTAAAGTTTCACTCTCTAGTTTAAGGTTTTGGCTAATTTTAGCTACAAGTTTGCGAAAATTTCCCTTTTCTCTCTCGAGGTTGATCTGGAATTTCTGGGTTTGCTTTTTTCTGGAGTTGCTTCTGAAGGCGTCTTTGGGGAGCGATTCCGAGCTCTCTCCTCTCCCTCTCGTCTCCTCTCCCTCATCCCTTCAAAGACCTTGCTTTAGTGATCTTATCCCCCGAATTAAGGGATTTTTGGTCAGCCTTTTGTCCACCTACCAAGCCTGTCAACAGGGCTACTTCACCTACTCTTCAGACCTAGCCAATTTTTTAAGTTCTGCAACTGTTGAGTGTGCGGACTTTGCTGCGAATTTCCGGTGTTGTCAGAAGCTTATCCCTGGCCAATTTTCGTCCACTTGCACTACTATATACGGTCTTCCATCACGTGCAAAGATCGGGCTGGTTGGGCAGCTGAGGAGGATATGGTGGGGCCACCAAATTGCTTACTCAGCAACTCCGGATTAAGACCAACTCGTGGACTGAGTTTTGGCTGCTGATTTGAGTGCTTTAATCCACTAATTTGGCTGCGTTTTTTGATCAATTAGAAAGCTCATGTATAGTAGTTTAAGATCTTGACCATTTTTCGCAATTATCTCCATCCAATTTTGCAAGAAAGTCCCTCAAAGTTGGCCATTTTCTTATCCGAAAATACCAAATTCAATACAAATGTGGTCTTTTTGGCTCAATTTGATTGATTCTACTTGGCCCAAATTCAATTTCAACTTAATTGATGACCAAGATGATGATTTAAGGGCTCGGGCGCAAATTTTGCAAAATTTGCGAATTGGTCCCTCGACTTTTGGAAATTGCATTTTGGCCCCAACTTGTCATTTGAATTCCAATCTGACCTCCTAGGCTTGGCTAGTCACATTTAGATCGTTGGCCCCAACTTGCCCTCTTTTTTTTTTTTTTTTTTTTCGATTTCTTCTCTTTTTTTTTTCTTTTTTAAAATTATTATTATTTTTTTATAGGAAAAACATCTTTCATTTAAAACACGATATTAAACACCTAGATAATCTATATGCCGGAATGAAATATTTTTGGGCAAAAATTAGGTGTCAACAGCTGCCCCTCTTTGGAAGGAAGCTCAAAGAGGTTTCTTTTGAAGATAAGGTGACGCCTAATTTTTTTTTTTTTTTTTTTTGCAATTGTAAAATGAAAATGTAAGTAAGCTTAATGTAAAGAGCGTGATCTAGGGATGTACTTGTGAACAATTTGAAATGTGTGGTTTAAGGATATACCCACAAACCTTGTGGTTTAAGGCAGTCCCACGAACCTTGTGGTTTAAGGCAGTCCCACGAACCTTGTGGTTTAAGGCAAATCCACTAACCGTGTGGTTTAAGGCAATCCCACTAACCGTGTGGTGTAAGGCAAACCCACTAACCGTGTGGTTTAAGGCAGTCCCACTAATCGTGTGGTTTAAGGCAATCCCATTAACCGTGTGGCTTAAGGCAATCCCACTAATCATGTGGTTTAATGCAATCCCACTAACCTTGTGGTTTAAGGTAGTCCCACTAACCTTGTGGTTTAAGGCAGTCCCACTAACCGTGTGGTTTAAGGCAATTCCACTAACCGTGTGGTTTAAGGCAGATCCACTAACCGTGTGGTTTAAGGCAGTCCCACTAACCTTGTGGTTTAAGGCAATCCCACTAGCCGTGTGGTTTAAGGCAGTCTCACTAACCTTATGGTTTAAGGCAATCCCACTAACCGTGTGGTTTAAGGCAGTCCCACTAACCATGTGGTTTAAGGCAATTCCACTAACCGTGTGGTTTAAGGCAGTCCCACTAACTGTGTGGTTTAAGGCAGTCCCACTAACCTTGTGGTTTAAGGCAGTCCCACTAACCGTGTGGTTTAAGGCAGTCCCACTAACCGTGTGGTTTAAGGCAGTCCCACTAACCTTGTGGTTTAAGGCAATCCCACTAGCGGTGTGGTTTAAGGCAGTCCCACTAACCGTGTAAATTGTATGGTTTTAGGATGACCAAGAACCTCTTGAAAATGCATGGTTTAAGGCTAACCCATGAACCCTTTGAAATTATGTCTTGAAAATGCATGGTTTGAGGCTAACCCATGAACCTTTTGGAATTGTATGGTTTAAGGATAACCAATAACCTCTTGAAAGTGCATGATTTAAGGCTAATCCAAGAACCCTTTAGAATTGCATAGTTTAAGGATAACCAAGAACCTCTTGAAAATGCATGATTTAAGGCTAATCCAAGAACCCTTTAAAATTGCATGGTTTAAGGATAACCAAGAACCTCTTGAAAACGCATGGTTTAAGGATAACTCATAAACCCTTTGAAATTGCAAGGTTTAAGGATAACCAAGAACCTTTTGAAAATGCATGGTTTAAGGCTAACCCATGAACCTTTAGAATTGTAAGGTTTAAGGATAACCAAGAACCTTTTGAAAATTGCATGGTTTAAGGCTAACCTATGAACCGTGTGAAATTGCAAGGTTTAAGGATAATCAAGAACCCTTTAAAAATGCATGGTTTAAGGCTAATCCATGAACCCTTTGAAATTGTGTGGTTTCACTGGAGGAACCTATCATTCGAGAATATTCTGAAATGGATACTGCACATCAAATAGTATTCATTATAACAAGTATTCTAGTAGCGAAAGCATACTAGATGAGATCAATTTTAGCACATGTCATTAGAAACAAATATCAAAAGTGCATCGGTAATGAGAAGGCAATGATTACATAAACAAATCAAATGCTTGACAAATTCACAAAACTGTCATCACGCTCAGATGATATCATTAATCGTCAAATTCTCTTGGAAGAAAAGTCATTGTCGAAACGACGCTGACTTATGAGAAAGGTTTGTTAAGTATGCCAAGCAAGGATCCCTAGTCAGAAAGGGCTTCTCGCGTATCCTCAAGAAAATGGTTGTTTGATCCCATCTGTTCATGTGGGAAATAAACTGATCACTCAACCTTACTCTTCCAGTGCGCAAGGCTTTGAATCATTCGCAATAAGTACATATTAACCAATCAAAGAGGTCTTTTAGAAGGACCGTAGTGCAGGTTTGGTCATGGTTTTAGCAATGGATAAGCATCATTGGCTATGAAATTAATTAATCACTGATCGACATCTCCGCCAGGTTTACAAGTCAAGAAACCTTAAGATGAGATAAGACAACCTTACTCTCACTTCTTCGAGCGGCATCTTCTTTAGGAAGTCCTTATTTCCACTTTGAATCATCCCAATCAAGAGACTTTAGAAATGGGTTGTAATGTTGATTCGGGGAAAGGTTCAAAAGGCTTAGCTCAAAAGGCTTAGAACTTTTTGTCAAAGGGGGATTTGGGAGTTGGTGATTATCATGGCATCATTACCATATCATCCATTTTTTTAAAGCACTCAATGTTTAGAATTCAAATTGTCTCGAAAGTCCTTTGACTAATCATCTTAACATAATGGCTTTTGCATTTGCAATGATTTCCTTTTTAATGCAGCCATTTTTTTTTTGTCATTTTTGCTTTCACAGAGATATTCCTCTTGATGCAATTGTTTTTCTTCCACATTTTTTTTTTTGGCATTGGCCTTGCTTTTACTAGGCACACTGCTTTTTCATGCCCCTTAATTTTCACTTGACTTTTGCTCTTTTGAACTTTTTGAACTCTTAGGACTTTCTAGATGCTTTTCATATTCTCATGTAAACACCAATTGCATTGGTAAATCATGTGCCCTGCCCCCAATGTGGGGAGATAATCACCACTCGGGTTTTATAAATGAATAGTTAGGCTCAATATGGTTTAAGCAAAGGGTATCGGTGTTTGGGTAGAGAAAATAATGCTCTTCTTCACCTTGGGATGCTTCGAGCTTCCATAAGAATTCACCTGAAGTTACCGCAAAAAGATTTATGCAAGTGAGAGTAAAGAAACCTTTCTCATCTTTCCTCTCCAAATAATGTCAACCCAAACCTCCGTAATTGCCCCATCGTGGGGTGGTTCTTGACAGGGGTATTTTGTAGAAAATTCTTCACATTAAAAGGCTCAAATGGGCTAACTATTGTCACTTGTAGTGTGTATGATAGAGGAAAGAAATGCCTCTTATCATCTTGATGAATTCATTGACCTTAAACGACACGGGTTTTCTTTTTCACTCGAATCCTAGAGTGCTTAAAGGACATGTTTGGAAATGAGTTGCCTTTCCTCATCCTAAGTGTTTCTCGCTTGGCATAAGCAACATCGCTTTTCAATTTTTGTTGAGATCATGTGGGTGGATTAACCTCCATAGAGAATTTTGATTCGAAATGAGTGATCCATTGAGTGGATGGACAATTTAAAGAAAGAAGATTTTTGCAAACTTTATGGAAAACTTTTTTTTTCTTCAATTCCCATTTCTTGTGCTCGTTTCTAGAAAAACACTAGATGTTCTTTTTGTGATGGAAATTCTCCATTTGTTTTCCATTTGATTTTGAGAAGAAGGGTACTTACCTGTGCCTTAGTAGTCAGGCGACCCTACGAAGAACAAAAGGGAATGTGTTAGTACATGAATCCTCAGGGATCGTAAAAATGGAAACGATACAACATTACCCTTGGTCAATTTCACCATTTGGCGGCAAACAACGGAATGAATGTACTGTTTTAAGGCTTGAAGAGAATCTCAGGTCTTTGGTCTCATTAGTTCAAGCATTTTCCTCTTTTTGCAAAAATAAGAGATGCAAAAGTTTATTTATTTTTTATTTTTTTTATTTTTACATGGCAACCTTGTTGCCGTTTCTGGGGATCAAACTCCGTACCTCTCGGACCATTCATTCATTCCCATACCACCAAGCCGAAGCGCTGGTAGTGTTTATGGGGCACTTCTTTTTTTTATTTAATTGAACCAGCTCTAGAACGACACATATTTTAAGCCAACTTAGGTGACTTTGTCATGTGTTAACTCCACATGCTTACTTTGTCGATATAGATTATGCTTAAATCAATTTCTTGAGTTTGTTCCTCGAATACCGACGCTTCCTGTCAAACAAGGGAACTATGTCAAATAATGAAGTTAGAGAGGGGCATTTTTGAAACGATACCGAATTACCCTTCTCCCGCAGTGACTTTAAATGTCTTGTGTTTCCTCTTCATGTGCTTTTGCTCCTCAGGTGTTAACATTTCCTTGAAGATCTTGCTTTCAAATGGGCCATTTAGATGTTATCGAATTCACTCATTCTGAGTGGGCGTCAAAGATGAAAGGAGAGGGATACTCCTTGTTTCGACACGTGAGGACATTGCTCCTTGGATGTTTTGCTCCATTTATTCCATCAAAGTGGAGAGTTGGGCCTTAGCATGCCTTCTTGGTATAAGGTGTTGCTCCATCGGTCAAAGTGCACTTTTTGTGCCGAATCAATTGATTTTGTTTCATCTTGCTTCATGAGTGAGAGTTATCAACTGCAAGGAAAAAGAGACGTAATATGTTATTTTCATATTCGACATGATTCATTTTAGGAACGAGATACTCCCTTTTACGGCATATATGATGACTGCGTTCCATCTCGTTTCCTTGGCTATGGAGAGGGATTTGCTTTCATGATTGGTAGTAATTCACTTGGCAAATGTCTATTCCATTTGAAATTTTCCCCTTTTAGAAGTCGGGTGACTCAGGCATTGCGTGCCCTCGATCCATTTTGTGGCCATCTGCCCCAATTAAAATTTCCTACACATATGGAAACAATGTATTATTTCTATTCTTAGGTACATTAGGTTTAGGAACGAAGTACACCCTTTTTCAAAGTCAGGCAATTCAGCATCTCATTGTAGCTTTGTTGAAGAAGGCAAGACATTGTCCTTATGGTCAAATGCATGCCACACTGGGGTAGATAACTTGTCCATATGCAGCTCCATCATGTTGGATTGATGAATCTCTGTTTCATTTGAAACCTTCATGCTTTACTCAATTTCCCACATACCCCTTTCGGGCTAGGTGATTTTCCGCCATTTTTGCTATGTCAATGCATTTCCCACTTCACAATCTGTAAGCATGGGTGGCTATGTCAGTTTATGAAGGAGTTGTTTTGACTTTTGGAACGAACACACCCTTTTCTTTTAGAGATCATGTGATTCTGGACCAGGTTGTCCTCCCCGTGTAATCTTGTTGCTTGCCAGTAATTTGCCTCACTAAAATCTGCACAAAGTTCAAGGACAAATCATTCCTAAAATAAATCAAATTTAACTTGAAACGATTACCACCTTTTATTTGAAGGCAACATTTGATGACCGATTCTTATTTGTGTACATCTACATCTTGAAGTGTTGTCTTGCAGACCACCAATAATTATCTTCATATAGGATTAGATGCCAAGACACCATTGGAAGTGTAGGGATTGCAATTGCTTTTCATGTTCACAACCAACGAAGTAGTTGGTTGCCAAAGAATGTCTACAAATTTCTTCTTCCACGAAGAATGTCAAATATGAGGTCGTCCAGCATGTGGAACTTCATTAGACCAGTAGATTTGTGATCTTCGAGGCCTTGATGATTCTTTTCACACTTAATCACAATGTTTGAATTCATATGTTGCGAAAATATTCAAGTAGTTCGTGGCTCAACCAAATATGCCCATAAATGAGCATGAATTGGTGCATCTCATGACTTGCTCTATTAGGGAAAGGCCCGCACTTTTGTCAATCTTGAACAAAACCGTCATTTTGCCTGTTTGTCAAAAATGGATGACTGAGTTAGTTGTTGTGCAAGAAATCCCTATTGGAACGATTACAACCTTACCCCCTCAAAGCATCGTTCTACGAATCAACCTGCAAAAGCGATTAAGTGAAGAGATAAAGTATTACACAAGTTCTTCTTGAAACTCATTTTCACACATTTTGAAGTTAAGGTATAAAACTCAGCCCAGAGGGTCCGTTTGAAACACTTCAAGTGTTTTAAGGAATATAACTTTTATGAACTCTAATTTCATTATTAAAAAATGTGAGTTGTATGATTTACAAAAGCATTTGATTGGGTTCACAATTAAAACCCAAAACGCAAAACACGGTTCCTAATGACAATGATAAAGTACAAGAAGCTCTTTCGTAGAGGATCATAATAAGCACAATTCTCGTCCTAGCTTTAGAGTCCACTTTTGGCGTGGTCAAGCAAGAGGAGTTCAAGGAATGGTTGTCACGCATGACCTGCGAAAGGAAGATAATGTCAATACATGGATGAAAAATTGATCTTTCAATAAAGCCGCCTCTTACAATGAAATCAAGGCGACGATACCTTCTTCGTAGTATCCACTTACGAAAATTTGGTATTTTATCAAGATTTTATTAGTAAGAGGAGATTTCATTAAAAGATCGATCCACGACTATCAATTGAATGCCTACTCTGTTCCAAAAGTTTCATACACAAATGGGGCATTGATTTTGAAAGATTAATTTGTAATTTCACTCATGCAAAGGTGAGGTGATTTTTATTTTGAGAAATCAATACACAAAATGTGATTTGAATTTTAATTTTAGAATGTGACCAAGAAAGAGTTTTATTGAAAATTTGATTTTAATTCTATGCCCCAAAATGTAATCTTGACTTGGAAGAATTTCTATACAAAATGTGACTTTGAGTTCACAATTGAAAACAAAAACATTTGTTTTATGGGGTTAGATCAAAGGTATTTGAAATGTTTATTTATTGAGAGTGAGAGCCAAGCCTATATCGCTAAGGGCATTCCATTGATTTCCGCAAATCTCAAAAAATGAAAATTTCAATCCAAAGTGAGTAAGTAGATGGAGAAATCATACTTACAGTGGGTGAAGAGACATTTTTTTTTTTTTCAATCATGTAGATGTGCGGATGTAAACTTGTGAGGTTTGACGCATAATGGTGGAATTCTAAAGGCTTAAAGTCCCCATTTTGATTAGATCAAAAGAGTTTTCTCTACTCCACACTTACGTCGGACAGTTCTCTTTATCATTAATCAAAATGAGCGGGACCAAAAGTGGATAACCATGGGTCATTCCTCGCACGGGTTCCATCTTTTGGCACCTTCTATGGGCTTCCTAATGCGATCGAGGTTTTAGATCGCGGGTTGTGTGTGTAAATGTGTAGTGCTAAGATAAGTATAAAGGCACACACATCGATTGATATCCAAACAACACTTCAATTTCATCCATATAGGCATACATTCCTACGCCTCCCTACAAAAGAGATGGGTTAACAAACACTCCACCCCTTATTAATCCAAACCTACAAAACATTTAACACATTGTTAGCGGACTAACCTTGTTTTCCACGCGACTTTGACACGCGCTATCAAATGAAGACCATGTTAGTGAACAACCAACCAAGTTATTACGGCCTAAGTCCTCTAAGGTTTGCAACCAAATCCCCAGCGGAGTCGCCAAGCTATCACGACCTCTTTTTTTCCGTCCGGAGGAAAAGGAAGAAGGTTTAGGGGTATTTGCCTAAAGAAGCGGACCAATGGCCCTAGATTAGGCGCGAGCTCTCCCAAGCCCATACCTCGCGCGACGTTGGATTCGTTTTTTAGTTTTTAACAATCTATGTAATTCTAGGAGTCGCCACTAGCCTATTGGGGTCGGCTAGAAACCAATCGAGACACGGGAGTGGTGTCTCGATTCCTACGCAACCAAAGATTTCTAGGAATGGGGACTTGTTTACGCCAATGTTTCTATTAGCGCCCTTGCGGTACCACTAACTTGGAAAGTTATTTATCTAAATGGCTACACATTCTTGATTACCAATTATAATATTTATGAAACCACTAAGTGTCCATGCAAATGTTTTTGTAATTTTTTTTTTTAATGTCTAGACTAATCCTAACATAATTTAAAAGAGAAATTTACACTCAAATTAATGAAAAGTGGTGCGTAAGTAAACATCCAAGAAATTGAAATGACTTGAAAATAAACGCGGAAAAGGTAAACCCGATACAAGTCGGGCAAATAATATTACATGGCCTTGTTATCACGCCTCGGGACAGGACCCCCATGAGCAAAATGAGAATTCAAGTATGCATGAAATTACTCTAAATAACTTTAATCTACACAAAATAGATTATTTACAAAAATGGTTATAAAATACTAAAATATCATTAAATTAAGAAAATGACCTTTTAAAATTAGAAAACTTCATAGATGTCATTTTTGCCTTAATTTGATGTCATCCATCATTTTTATAATTTTTTTTGAAATTTTCATTTTTTTCTAATTTTTATTTAAATTTAATTCCCTAAACCGATATATGCCGATTTACACTAATTTAGGACTGTCCAGCACATGAATATAACAAGAACCAAGCTCAAATCGACCGTTTCAAGATCGAAACTTGGTTTGCGCATTTCGTCTAACACTTGGCGTGCATCAAATCATCCCAAACCAGCTTCCTCGGGCCATGTTTGCGGCCTTCAATCTCAACGCATGAGCAATATTATTTGGAACTAAAACATCAAGGTTAAACTACCACATGCAAGGAGTAATATAGATAGAAAACACAGCTTAAAACACACGAAAACCAAGCTGGAATCGTCATCAAATATGCGGGTTTGATCTGATTTTGCAAATCTGGGTTTGAACTCAAGTCAAGCAAACAGGTTGAATGCCCATATTCAAGCCCCGACACCTATTACATACGAGATCTAAGGGAAACATTACTTGATCCGAATGAAAGTAGGTAACATGAGCTTTCAAATGCAACAGACATCATAGAAAATGACCAACCGAACACATCAAAAAAAACCTCTTCAAAAAGCACACATGCAAAACTCTTGAAGAGATTTCAATACTTTAGAAAAAATTTCAGCCTCAAAATTAGTTTCTTGGACTAGTTTTCCTCTTAATTTTTCACTATTAAAACATGTTCAAACTCGAATAAAAATATATCTAGGATACTTACCTTGCTTCATAGTATCTTTTGCAAGTGGTTCTTGGCCAAGAAAACCGAGAAATTGTCCTCCGGAAGCACGTGGAAGTTGGCTTCTTCAACTGGAAATGAGATCTGCACAGAAGAACTGACAATGAAAGTTTTCGTTGACCTCTAAAATTAGACTTCAAGACGTCTTTTGTTAAAAAACTTGACACCAATCCAAACCATATGTATTCTAGTTTGGGTCTGAACTCATTTTTTTCCTCATTTGTCTCTCAAATTTCTCAAAAACACTCGCTTTCTCTCACTCGTGATCAACCGGGCTCAACACCTAGAAAAATTTTCAGACTTTCTTTGGCCCGCCAGGAGGGCACTGTTTCGGGGGGCTTTAGGAGGCCTTCCCGATCTCCATTTTGGACATGCGACCTATGGATGGAAATATTTTTGAGTGAAGTTTCACTCTCTAGTTTAAGGTTTTGGCTAATTTTGGCTGCAAGTTTGCGAAAATTTCCCTTTTCTCTCTCGAGGTTGATCTGGAATTTCTGGGTTTGCTTTTTTCTGGAGTTGCTTCTGAAGGCGTCTTTGGGGAGCGATTCCGAGCTCTCTCCTCTCCCTCTCATCTCCTCTCCCTCATCCCTTCAAAGACCTTGCTTTAGTGATCTTATCCCCCGAATTAAGGGATTTTTGGTCAGCCTTTTGTCCATCTACCAAGCCTGTCAACAGGGCTACTTCACCTACTCTTCAGACCTAGCCAATTTTTTAGGTTCTGCAGCTGTTGAGTGTGCGGACTTTGCTGCGAATTTCCGGTGTTGTCAGAAGCTTATCCCTGGCCAATTTTCGTCCACTTGCACTACTATATACGGTCTTCCATCACGTGCAAAGATCGGGCTGGTTGGGCAGCTGAGGAGGATATGGTGGGGCCACCAAATTGCTTACTTAGCAACTCCGGATTAAGACCAACTCGTGAACTGAGTTTTGGCTGCTGATTTGAGTGCTTTAATCCACTAATTTGGCTGCGTTTTTTGATCAATTAGAAAGCTCATGTATAGTAGTTTAAAATCTTGACCATTTTTTGCAATTATCTCCATCCAATTTTGCAAGAAAGTCCCTCAAAGTTGGCCATTTTCTTATCCGAAAATACCAAATTCAATACAAATGTGGTCTTTTTGGCTCAATTTGATTGATTCTACTTGGCCCAAATTCAATTTCAACTTAATTGATGACCAAGATGATGATTTAAGGGCTCGAGCGCAAATTTTGCAAAATTTGCGAATTGGTCCCTCAACTTTTGGAAATTGCATTTTGGCCCCAACTTGTTATTTGAATTCCAATCTGACCTCCTAGGCTTGGCTAGTCACATTTAGATCGTTGGCCCCAACTTACTCTCTCTTTTTTTTTTTTTTGATTTCTTCTTTTTTTTTTCTTTTTAAAATTATTATTATTATTTTTTAGGAAAAACATCTTTCATTTAAAACACGATATTAAACACCTAGATAATCTATATGCCGGAATGAAATATTTTTGGGCAAAAATTAGGTGTCAACAGCACCCTTTTAGATTAAGAGTAGACAAAGATGCTAGCTGGCCTATGGAGCTTGGTATGCGGGCTAATGATAAAAAAAAAAAAAAAAAGAAGCATTAAGGAAGTTGAGCTTCTTTAAAGAACCAATACATTCCGGCAATTCTTCAAGTGCTGTAGATTTTAAACTCAGCACAGGCAATGATTCCAACTTTCCAATGGAGTCTGGAATTTCTCTCAAAGAGTGGCATCTTGATAATACCAACTTCTCCAGCGATGTGAGAGAGCCTATGGAGTCCGGAAGTTGAGCAAGTTTATCGCACCCCCTTAAGTCAAGTTGAGATAAAGATGCCAGATGGCCTATAAAGCTTGGTATGCATGCTAATGATGCACAACAAGAGGCATCAAGAGTCTTCAGCTTCTTTAAAGAACCAATAAATTCTAGCAATTCTTCAAGTGCTGTAGATCGTAAAAACAGCTCGACCAATGATTCCAACTTTTCGATGAAGTCTAGCAATTCTCTCAACCAGTGGCATTCCGATAATATTAACCTCTTTAGCGATGTGAGGGAGCCTATGCTATTCGGAAGTTGAGCAAGTTTATTGCACCCTCTTAGGTCAAGCTTAGACAGAGATGCTAGATGGCCTATCAAGCTTGGTATGGGAGCTAATGATGCACAATAAGAGGCATCAAGAGTCTTGAGTTTCTTTAAAGAACATATAAATTCCAGCAATTCTTCAAATGCTGTACAACATTTTAAACGTAGCTCGGTCAATGATTCCAACTTTCTAGTTGAGCCTGGCATTTCTCTCACCGAGTGGCATTCCGATAATAACAACCTCTGCAACGCTGTGAGGGAGCCTATGGTGTCCGGAAGTTGAGCAAGTTTATCGCACCCCCTAGGTCAAGGAGAGATAAAGATTCTAGATGGCCTATGGAGTTTGGTATGTGAGCTAATGATGCACAATAAGAGGCATCAAGAGTCTTGAGATTCTTTAAAGAACCAATAAATTCTGGCAATTCTTCACACGCTGTAGATTTTAAACGCAGCTCGATCAATGATTCCAACTTTCCAGTGGAGTCTGGCATTTCTCTCAACAAGCGGCATCCCGATAATAACAAGCTCTGCAGTGATGTGAGGGAGCCTATGGTGTCCGGAAGTTGAGCAAGTTTATCACACCTCCTTAAGTTAAGGAGAGATAAAGATTCTAGATGACCTATGGAGCTTGGTATGTGAGCTAATGATGCACAATGAGAGGCATCTAGAGTCTTGAGCTTCTTTAAATGACCAATTGATTCGGGTAATTCTTCAATTTTTGTATCTGTTAGGCACAACTGAGTTAATGACACAAGGCGGCCTAAGTATTTTGGAAGTTGTGCAAGTTGTTCACAATTTGCAACTTGTAGAGTCTCCAGTTTTGTCAAATAACCTCCCGCAATAGGAATCTCTTGTATCATAGTGTTGTTTAAGAGAAGCTCCCTCAATTCTTCCATTCTAGCGACACCTAGCAGTAGCTCCTTTAGTTTCAAACAACCGCTGACATTCAAGGAGATGAGGGTGTTGATGTCATTGATAGAAGGATGGATCTTTTCCAGATCCTTACAATTTTCAAGAATCAAAATTTCCAAGCTCCTAAAAGCAAACAAGTCTTGCGTTGTTCTCAAAGCACAACCCGTGAGGTTGAGAACTTTAAGTTTGGTTGCCATCTAAAAGAAAGAAAGGATACCTCCATTAGATTGGACATAAATACCCATTCTCCATAATCATCTACAAGTGGAGAGGACGATGAGGAAAAAGCCCCAGGATTCGGATCTTCTGAATGAGTGGGTTCATAATCCTTTCCTTCCATCTTTTTGGTTCCGCCTTCATAATCACCTACAAGTGGAGAGGACGATGAGGAAAAAGCCTCGGGATTCGGATCTTCTGAATGAGTGGATTCATTTCTTTCCATGTCGAGAGAATTGCAGGAGCATAGCCTACGAAGGCAGTAAATGAGGTTGAGGAAGACACCCCACATATCGAGTCTTTTAGGCTCCGCCTCCGTAGTCACCTACAAAGGCAGCGAAAGAGATTGATGGAGCAGAGCCTCAAAGGAAACCAGGGAACACTGAAGAGACATATGGAATCCCACATCTGGGAATTGCTGAAATGTCTGGCAAAGCTCAATTTGTGACTACATTCAAACAAAAATAAAGTGTGATTGACCAAATAGGAGATTGATCGAGCGGAGCCTTGAAAAAAAGGGGCTAGATTTCACGTTCCAGATCTTGGAATGCAGAAATGTCTACAAGAACTCAAACTGAAACACATCTAAAGAAAATGGAGCAATCGAACATCTGAGGAGTGCTCAAACAACACAATCCACCCACTGCTGCGATCTTCGCCTATTCTCAGCCTTCGACGTCGGATTAACTGTACTCAACTCCCTCTACCGTCCGTGCTTAAACAATGCCGAGTTATTGGCGTCCAACTGTCCCAGACTCTTTTTTCCTCGAAAACAGAGTAGAAATTTGCCTCGTGGATTCTGCCAATGTTGTCTCTTCAAGCGGACCCATGTCGCTCCTCCTCTCCACTTTGCTTGACCGCTGCGACGGTCAGCTACTCTGAAACCGAAGCCCACGAGTGGCCCCCGCCTCGCATCTCGAGGATGTCTTCGGCCATTGAGAATGTACCGAATTGCCCACTCGAGCTCACGTGGCGCGCGGTCCCAGCGAGTTCCCGGTTTGGACTTTCGGAGCGAGTGCTTTTGGCTTTTGAGAAAGGAGAAGGGAAATACGCAATGCTCCTCGACAGCGCTAACTGAGGTGGCTCTATTTTGGCCTTTTTCTCAAATGACTAATGAGGCGCATTACCTCTTTCTAAATAAAAGAAAATTTTGGTATGCAACCCTTTGATAAAAACTTAGGTTGCACTTAAAAATATAATAGATGTTTAACATTTTAAAAATTAAAAATAAGTATATTCTTTTAGTTAAATTACTAAAAGAATTGTATAATTACCTCTGTGACGGTATTTACATATTTGGAATCTTTCAAGTGCTTTCTATCAACAAAAGTTTGATTGTGACAATTGCTAGGGAATAAAAGTAAAAATTAGTATACGAAGACTAGATACGCAATGTGTGTTTGGCTCCTTACATTTGTAAGCATAAATTATTTCATATTTGGGGACTTGTGTCTTACTCGATACTTTGAATTAGTGGAGAATTTGTTGATATGTGAATTTAAATTGTTAAGGTCCGAAATATATTCAACAACGTACTCTAATAATGGCTTAAAATAAATGATTGCACAAGTAATTTCAAAAGTCGAACCTTATGTACTATAACTCCACTTTCATCTTGACACAACTTTTTCTTTTCTTTTTTTTTTTTTTTGCCAATTTTGAACTTAATTCATCTGTAAAAAATAAGCTGCGAGTACATGCCTGGTTAGCTAAAACTGAAAAATAATTACTGAAAATTTTGAGTGCCGAATTTCAAATATGGACCATTTTAAGTACATAAAATGAAAGAAATTGATGTTTGGTAATGTCCGCAGCATTACGCAGAAGGTGCAGGAACCTATGCACGTGCCAACACGACTTGATTATAAATTGGGGCGTGGAAAGTATTTTTTTTAATGATAGTGTGGCACACAACACATGGGGCTTTCTTTTTCCCTCGTCTCTTTTGGCAATGGCTTTACGGACTCATATTGTTACTAGAGCGCTTGTTGGATTTTGTCGTTTTTTTATTGGTCATTTATTTATTGGATGGGGTATTTGTCACTGTCATCGTTATCATAATCACTTAAACAAGGTTATATTTGAGTATTACACTTAATATCTTAGCCATTAGTATGTGTATATATCTTTAATAAAGAAGGTAATGCAAATGAAGCAATCTTAAGGTATTCTACAACTTTTTAGCCATTTTGCTTTGTTGGAATGTAAGAGCTGTTCTCTCTCTTAATATTCATGATCCAATAAATATAAATCCTCCTCATATTAGTGAAAAAATGGAGAAGCACAATTCATACTCCTTATAGTTGTTTATCATTAGTGATTGGATATTATGAACCAACTATACTATAACATCATGACGTAGACCAATTGTTCTGCTTTATAATATTGCATCATAACCAATTAGTGCATCATAACCAATTGTTTTAATTTTTTATTTTTATTTTTGTTTCCTACGTAGAATCTATGTTGTAAGCATCTTTAATGTACTACCTCAAATTACAAATGGAAAAAAAAGTGATAAATTAGTGGATATCGTAGTTCATAAGTATGATAGTTTACTGGTTATGTGTTTCATTATGAAAAGAATAAGCAAGTATATGCATATAATAAAAATAAAATAGCAAAGAGAAAGCAAAATAAAGTTCAGGGAAGAATATGAAATGCAATTTCTTCCGTGTTATAAAGTTCATTTTTTTTTCCTGCTAATTGTGCTTTTACTAACTAGTCCGTGTGATCAATGGATGTAGTCGGGGCAAAAGAAATTTTATGAATTGTTTATGTTATCGAGAGAAAAATATATATGCACACTCAAAGCTACTCAAGAATCAAAAAGTGTAGCAACAAAGGACGAAATTAGTGAGGTGCTAGAATTTTACGGGCTTGGAAGGCAAAATATTTAGAGTGAATGAACCAACCTTCCATTATTAGAAAAGAATAATGGAAATTTGTCTACCTAGCTAGGGTTTCCTCTTCATACCAAGATATAATATGATTATTAGTGACTATTTGTGCAAAGTCCATAATTACCTACTACTCTATGAAAATGTGTATTGCAACTTTTATATTGTGTTTTAGCAAATACTTCATAGTTAGAGTACCTCTAAAGTTACCATAGTTTAAAGTTTATCACATACAAAGATTGCAACACTTCATAATACAGTACAATTATGTTTTAATAATAGTTATACCAACATAATCGGGACCTTTGAAAAAAAAATTATTAGTCATTTATGTTGTCCAAAGGAAATATATATGTTCGCCCACCGCTGTTACCTCCACCCATTCTCAGCCTCCAACGTTGGATACGCAACGCTCTTTAGTGTGCGTGCTTGAGTAATGCTGAGCAACGCAGAACTGTGTGCAAGGTGTTTTGATTTAAAGTGAGAACAACCTTATCTTGACTTGACTTGACTTGAATTGCCTTTTCCATTAAAAAAGAAATAGAGAAGAAAACCAAAGGAAAATAATTGCACGCGTAATTTCTGCAGCATTTTGCAGAGGTTGCGCGGAACCATCCTATGCAAGTGCTTCTTGACTCGACTTGCTTCTTGTTTTCTATTAATAAAAGAAAAGGAAAAGAAAACTAACCAGCGAGACTCCCATGCTCCCGCTGCTAATAAACATCAGTCAATCACAAAAACATATTCTGACATAAATGTCGGTAGGACCCTCTGTTAAGATATTCAAATCAGGAAAGTTCATTATTTTCGATCCAAAATCAACTTTTTTTCTCTCTCTCACTAGAGATTCCTCCAAAAAGGAACGTAATGCTGAGTTGCCATCCAAACGGTCCAAGACGCATGCTACACGAGAAGGACAATTATTGCACACTAGCATCATGCGGGAGGTAGGTGTTCATTTTCACTTGACTTGCTTTTTTAAATGAATAAAGAAATAGAACCGAAAACCAACCGTCAATTCTGATTGTGTAAATTGCGATAATGCCTACTCTCTCTCTCTCTCTCTCTCTCTCTCTCTCTCGTCTACACGAGAAGGACAATTATTGCACACTAGCATCATGCGGGAGGTAGGTGTGCATTTTCACTTGACTTGCTTTTTTAAATGAATAAAGAAATAGAACCGAAAACCAACCATCAATTCTGATTGCGTAAATTGCGATAATGCCTGCTCTCTCTCTCTCTCTCTCTCTCTCTCTCTAGCATGGATGTGCAGGATCACTGTCCTATCCGACTTAGAATCACGAAGATCCCTTGTAACGATCATGACATGCATATTGACATATAGTTATGAAGAGGAGACCTATTTTATCATAAAGTTAGAAGAAGACCACCAAATTCGTGTGCGTTGAGTCACCCCGTTATATGTCATTTAGGTCAATTGAAGATTCAATGCGGGCATTGTACCAAATATTGGAATCGGGTGAGACCCTATATAGATTATCGAGAAAATTAAAAATCGATATTATAGTACATATGGGCAGGTTTGTTTATTCTTTCTTGGACAAGTTGGACGAAGTACGATGATTGCATAATTAACAACTAATTAAGTTGTTGCCTTATGTTAGATCCATCTCTATACACACTCAATCCAAACATTTTGATTGGCATCCGGCTATAACATGTGAACAATGAAATCCATAGATTTTGAAACTTCTACCAAGTGTGTGTGAAGTTTTGATCGAAATTTGAGATTCATAACGTCTGACTCGACTTCGAGTTGAATATGTTTTTGTTAACATGTTTAATAGGTACAAATGAAAAGAAAAATGAGACATGGAAATATAGTAGACGTTGCAATTCTCAAAGACGACGGTTCACTCGATAAAATGTATCTTTATATAAGAAATATAAAAGTATATCATGTAATAAAGGTTAAATAGCACTCGGTAAACAAATTAAATTTTTGGGAAAGAATATGAAATGCAATTTTATTTTTTTCACATCGTAAAGTGTATTTCTTTTTTCTTTCCGACAATGATTTTAGAAATTAGTGGGTGTGCTGGATGGACAGATCCCTGCGTACGCTGTCCAGAGGAAAGATGAATGTCCGCCCACTGCTGTGGTCTTCACGAATTGTCAGCATTTTACTTGGCATGCCTTGCCTTTTCTATCGATAAGAGAAATAGAAATGAAACCCAAAGGGCAATCATTACCGGCGTAATTTCCACTACATTTCACAGACGGTGCCCGGGACCAACCTATGCTTCTTGACTTGACTTACTTTTTCTACCAATAAGGGAAATAGAAATGACAACCAATGATCAATTCTCCACCATCTAATTTCCACAGGGCAATCAATGCACGCATAATTTCCACAGCAGTTTGCAAAAGGTGCGTGGAACCATCCAACTCTAGGGCTTCTTCACTTGACTTTGCTTTTTTCCATTTAATAAGAGAAATAGAAAACTAACCCGCAGAGCAATGCTCCCATGCTCCCAGCGCTAATATACACGAGCCAATCACGAAAACACCACTCGTTGCATTATTATTTCCACGGCATTATGCGGAAGGTGCGTATTCTCAGGCAACTAATTTCAATAAAATTAAAAAAGTAAATTTCATATTGGCATATAATTTTGAAGAAGACCTATTTTATCATAAAATCATAATACAACCATCAAATTCGTTCATAGAGCTTCCTCGTCACTGTTGTTTAATGCCCATTGAAGATTAGACGTGGAAATTTTACTAAAGACAGGAATCGGCTGAAACGCTATGTCCCGGTTCGAATGGAGCTACAAGTATATTAGCACATTTAATCTAGTAACACTTGTGAAGAATCTACAATTTATGGATATTGATTATCAAGACAATTAAAAATGAATTGATAGTAAAAATGGGAAAATTTGTTTGTCCTTGCTTGGGCAAATTGGATAATTATGACGATCTTGTTTGCACAATCAATAAATAATTGAGTTACTATATTATCGTAAATCCATCTCACAACGTAAGCAAGATGATTCTATCAACCGTTCTTTTTCCTTTTCACGGACTTACAAGGCCTTGTAGTTGGCCCCACCCTAGTTGGTGGAATCTCGAGTTCATATTTGATAATACATGTTAATGTCGAACCATCTCTTTACAAACCTTTATTATTTTGAACTTTGCGATTGACATCCTGCGACAACATGCGAACAATGAAATCCATAGGCTTGAAGCTTCGAGCAAGTGCCAGTGATGCTTCGATGGAAATTTGAGATCCAGCTCACTTGATTGTACTTACATTTTCTATCAATAACAAAATATAGAAAAGAAAATTAACGAGCAATACTCGTTACAGGTATCTATCATTAGAGATTGGATAGTATGAACTAACTATACTACAATATCATAACCTTGACCAATCACACTATTAAAATATATTATCATAACCAAATGATCTTTAATACACTACCTCAATTTAAAAATGGCATGATGGACATTGTAGTTTATGAGGATGACATTTTACCGATTACATGTTTAATTATGAAAAAAATACAATATGATGCATATAATAATAATTACATTGTGAAAGATAGAACGAATTATATTTTAGGGAAGAATATGGAATGCAAATTTTTCGCATAGGAGAGCGCATTTATTTTTTCCTAATGATGCTTCTAATAATTGGTGGGCATGGTTGATGGGTCAATCCATCCCCAAGGGGAAAAAAAATTGAAATCCTAGATGTATCAAGGAGGAGAAAAGTTCGTCAGTCATTTAAGTTGTCTAGACAAATGATAAATATTGGTTCAGACTCTTTGGAGGATCAAGAAGGGTAGCAAGAAAGGATTGAATTAGTGCGGTCCTAGATTTTTACTAGCTTGGGAGGGAAAATATCTAGAGGAAATGAACCAAATTTCCATTATTTGAATGAATAATGGAAACTGGTAAGGTTTCCTCATCATTTGGAAATATATATGAATGAGTTATTTAGATAAAAGAAAGATTGATGAAAGCAAAAGGGAAAAATTTTCTTTTAAAAATAATCATTTATATTGTTTATTATAATTAATAAACAAAGAAAATTTTTATTATCCATGGAATTTTTAAATATAAATTGTAATTGACAATGAAAATATTTTTTATTAATTAATTATTTCAAGTGATATAAGTAAATATAAGATTTATCATTTCAATAATCTACTTGTATCACTTGAAATAATTATTTAATAAAAATACTTTCATTATATCATTTAAAATATTTTCTTTAAATTATTATTTATATTACTTGAAATAATTATTTAATAAAAAATACTTTCATTGTTAATGATATTTTTATCTAAACATTTTATTCATCCAAAGCGAAGACCTTGACTTGACTTGCCTTGCCTTTTCTATCAATAAGAGAAATAGAAAAGAAAACTGTAGGGCAATTATTGCCAGCGTAATTTCCACTGCATTTTGCAAGGGGTGCGTGGAACAACCCTATGCTTTTTTACTTGACTTTGATTTTTTCTACTAATAAGAGAAATAGAAAAAAAATTCTAATTATTGACACCTAAATTTTACCAATCATGTAGAAAATTAGGATTAATTTTCAAATCCTAGCAAAAAAATGATTTTCACTAAATTGATTGCGTATTAGCATTATAAATATTTGCATCACTAATGGGCTTTAAATTTTTCCAAAGATTTTGTCATCAAAAAGAAAAGAAAAGAAAAAAAGAGAATAAGAACAAATATTATCATTATTGAAAATTATGATCATTAAAAAAGAGGAAAGAAAAGGAAAGAAAATCGAAAAGGGCTGACCCGGCCCCCCCTCCTCCTCCTCCTCCTCTTTTTCCTTCTTTTCTCGTGGACTGGCTCAGCTCCTCTCATTTCGGCCCAGCCCGTGCGTGGGTCATCTCCCTCCCTCACACCCTCATGTTGGTTTTGCTTTTACGGGAAAGAAACGGACAAAACAAAGAGGAAGGCAGAGAATCGGGAGGACAGGCAACTGGGGTGTCAATGGTTCAGTTCGGTTCGGTTTTTTTGAAAAACCAAACCGAACCGAACCATTAGGAAAAACTTCCGAACCAAACCGAATAAGACCCGAACCGAATACAAACCGGATCGAAATTTCAGTTCGGTTCGGTTCGGTTCGGTTTGGTTTTTCGGTTTTTGGTTTTAAACTTTTAATTTTCGGTTTTTGCATTTGTTTTTTTTTTTTTTTTTGGTGCTGGAGGAACCGGCTTGCAGCCGATAGCCGCGCCGTAAACTCCCAGGTGACACTTAAGCAAGATGACCCACCACCCCTGAGTCACACTTAATACACCTAACACCTCCCTTGGGTTTTGAACCCTTCACCTCTTCGTTGAGGATCGCAGAGCCTTAACCAAGTGGAGCCACCGCGCCGGTGGTATTTTTTTTTTTTTTTTTTCCGTTGTATTTCCAAGAAATAAGCTCTTATCGATTTTTTGGTTCGATTCGGTTTGGTTAACCAATAGAAACCGAACCAATAAAAAAATTTCGAATTTTTAATGAGAACCGTCGCAACGTAAATTTCGGATGCACCACCTAAGTTTAGGCTAATAGACGACTAAGGCCCTATTTGGTAACTATCCAAATATGGCCAAATTCTGATTTTTTGTTCCTAGAATCAATTTGGGCAGAAGATTGTGTTTGCTAAAAATTTTGTTCCCGAAAATAGATTGGAAGTGGAATCAAGAACAAAAAAAAAGTTGATTCTTATTCTGGGAACAAATTTGAGAATCAAAACCAACTCTCCTTCTTATTCCCTTTGGCCATCTCACGACCGTTGTCCACCCTCACCCGCCGTCCGTCCGCCACCGCCATTAACACTGGTCGCCGTTCACAGGTCCGACGAGCTCGCCGGAGGCTCGCCAGGCCAAGGCGAGGTCCGACGAGCTCACCGGGGGCAAGCCCAGCCACTGGTGGGGCCGAGCCTCACCGGGGCTAGGCAAGCCTCGTGACACCCAGCCTCGCCGGTGGCCAGGCAAGCCTTGCCCAACCCCGCCAGTGATTAGGCCGACCTCACCGAGGGCCGGCTACGCTCCGGTGAGGTCACCGGCCCTCGTCGGCGATCATCGGTCCGACGACCGGCCACAAGAAGAAAAAGAAGAATAGGAAAAAAAGGAAAAAAGAAAAGAAAAAATGAAAAAAGTAAAAAATTTATTTAAAAATTAAAAGAAATTGATTTGAAACATAATTAATGAGCACGGTACCAAACACAATTCTATTACATAATCATAAATTTTGGATAGTTACCAAACGCGTTCTTTTACTCAAAATCAGTTATCGGAAACAGAATAAAAAATAATCATTTCTGATCAAAATCTCTTCCCGGGAACAGAATTGTTACCAAACGAGCCCTAAGTCTTTAAACTTAGCTTGGGCTCTCCCAAGCCCATACCAATTTGTCACTTAAGATTCAAATATTTAACATGCAAATGATTATTATCTAGGAGTCGCCAATAATCGCTTTACGGTAGATCGATTAGACACCTAAGTAAAATAATGGGAGAATTATTTTACTCCTATGAACCAGAGACTAAAGGTACGGAGATTTGGTTACACTAAATTTCTTTAATGCCCTTTTGGTACCATTTCTTTTAAATTTCAAAAATGTTTTTGCAAGCAATTTGGATTTATTTTAACCTAAATTACTATCATGCAATGAAGACGATCACACGGATAGTCAATCATTATTAAACATTGAATAAAATAAATTACACCAAATAAATTCAACACACTAAAGCAAGTGATTATTTTTTTGGGTTTTCTTTTACCTCAAAATTAAAACAGACTCTTTAACTATATGACCTAATTTTACTAACAAACTGTTTCTAATTAAATGAACATTCCGAATTAATAAAAACCCTAATTAAACTATCTACAATGAATAATTTCCAAATTTATTTTAGGGGTTAATTTGACTTAAACCATATCATATCTTAGAAAACTATTTTTTTAAAGAAAAATGAGATTATATAAATGTTCAAACATTATCTAAAATCAATCCTAATTTATTCCAAAAATTATCTAAAAATGCAATCCTAATTTACTAAACCAATAACTCCGATACAAGATTTGATTTTTTATTTTTGATTTTTTTGATTTTTTGTGTTTTTCGAGACAAGCAATTATTAATAAACAATATATCTAAACAATCAAGATATTCATCAAATAAAGGATTAGAACAATCGAAAAAATAATCCGTTGTGTCATGGATCAAATTAACGATTATTGTAACCTTAAGCATCACAACATAAAAGAGAGTTCAAAAAAATTAAAAATTTGATCCAAAGTCTTACGGAACAAATTAATAATTATAATGATTTAATAATCAAAACACTATCAAAATGCCCAAAAAATTAATATAATTAAAAAAAATGATCCGATGTCTTACGGATCAAATTAATAATTACAATAATTTTGGGAAAATCCTACAGATAATGCCTACAATATTCATAAAATGAACATCAAAATCCAATGTTCCAATTTGTACAATAATAACGAAATTAAAAAAAAAAAAAAAAACTAAAATAGCATAAAATAAATAAAAAATAAAAATAACAGAAACCACCTAAAGAGAGACTTGGAAAAGGGCAGCAGCGGCGGTGGGTGTGGGCTCGCCAACGCAGTGACGGATGGCCGGACCAGCAGCGGGCAGACCAGCTGGCGTCGGGCGCAGGCTGGCGGACGGCGGTGCTGCTGGTGCTCGGACGAAGGCTGGCGGGCTGCGGGTTCGGAGCTGAGGCGTCGACCAGCGAGGGGCAGCAGCGGGCTGGTGTGTCGGCAGCTGCTGGGTTCGCCGGAAGGAGGCTCGGAGGTGGTGCTGTAGCTGGCGATCAAGGAGCAGAGGCTGGCAGGCGCGGCGGCGGTCAAGCGTCGGCGCGGCGCGGTCGTCGGGCAAGCGGTGCTGGGCGATCAGCGGTGACGAGCGGGCTGCTGCTAGTGCTCGCAGGTGGCAGCGGCAGAGAGTGCAGTGGCGTCGCGAGTGAGGCGGACGGTGTCACGACCCGCAGACGGCTCGCGGGCCGGTGCGGGTTGCAGGCGAGGCGCGACGGAGCTCGGGATCTGCCGCAGGGGCGTCGGGTCGAAATGGGTAGCGGTCCGGTTCGGGTCCAGCTCTGGTGGAGGCGCAGCAACGGTGACTGGCGGAGCGACGAACAAAGAAGGCGTCGGGCCGAGCAGATCACGGCCAGAGCAAGGAGAGCAGCGCAGGTCGCAGCTGCTGGCGTCGGGTCGCGCGACGTTGCTGACGTTGGGTCGCGCGGTGGAATAGGAGCGGCGGTGTTGGTGCAGTGGACGGCGTCAGGTTGCTGCGGTGGTGTAGCGCGGAGGTGCAGCGCGGGCAGCAGATCGCAGCGACAGCGAGTACGGCGACGGCGGGAGCAGAGAGAGGCGTCGGGCGCGAGAGTCGGCAACGGCGCGGTGGCGGTGCTGCGGGTCAGCGGTGGAGGTCGGGCGCGAGAGTCGGCAACGGCGCGGTGGCGGTGCTGCGGGTCAGCGGTGGAGGTCGGGCGCGAGCGTCGCTGAGGGCTGTTGCGGCTTCAGAACTCGCCGGCGGTGGACGGAGGGGCAGCAGCAGGTTGCAGCGTCGGTCGTGGGCAGCAGAGGGAGAAGGAGCCGTGCGAAGAAGACCACTTTTCCTTTCTTTTTTCTTTTTTAGACGTCTTCTCACGTCTCTCTCTCACTGTACCCTGTACTTTCTTCAGCTGCTTGACTTTGACCCTTTAAGAATTATTTTCCCTCTTTTTGTTTTTTTCACTCTCTCTTGCACGAATCTTCCCTAAGTTTTTCGCTCTGAATTATTCTCTCGATTTTTTGAATTTTTTGCCCCCATCGCACGAGCAAAGCCTCCCTTTTTGCATGCAACAAAATTGAGCCCACATATGGTAGAAGCAAAACTTCCTTCTTCTTTTCAATTTTATCTCGCGCGGCTAAAGCGTAATCTTCACAGTTTTATTTCATTTTCTTTCCTTTGTTCACGCCCATCAACAATTGAAAGATTTGATATTTCTTTTATTATGTCGAAAATGCATATTACCTGAAGATTATCGCCAAATATATATCCCATCTAAAATATCTTAGCGAAATTTTCCAATTTTCAACGAAATATACCTCTCAGTGTATATTGTTTGAATATATTAAAGATTTACTGAATATATCAAATGTGCCTAAAATCCTATGCTATGTAATTTTATTTTATTTTTTTAGAGGTTAAAATTAATCTCTAATTTTTATGTAATAAATCAATTACCGGATCGTCAAAATTTATATAGCAACAAGAACCGAGCCAAATGAAAACTGAATAGAAAAAATCGAATTTTTCAGTTCGGTTCAGTTTTTGACACTCCTACAAATGACAGGGTGATGCGGGTCAAGGCCTGGCCGGCCAGCGAGCTAGTGATAGCTAAGGCCATGCGCATTGGCCATGGCCCTCAAAAGGGAGAAGGGGGTCTTCGTCGAGAGTGGAAGGGAGAGAGAGTTCTGGTTTTCCTGCAGGTTTTGGCCCCGAGAGGGGAGAGAGACCGAGAAGTAGGGAGAGCCCAAGAGAAAGGAGTCCTCCAGCCGTCTGGCCACGCCCAAAGCTCTCTCAACGGCTCCCAAACGGACCATCAGGCCTACTGTCCCTATTCTCCCCAAGCTACATCCGAGGTAGGCCGTAAGCTTGAGTCTTGTTTGTCTTCTCTCGGCTCGGGCACGTCAAGTCCCCGATGATTCGGGCCCGGAGGAACGTGAGGCAATCGGACCTGGTCCGATCTATAGAGTTCGCCCCTGATTCGGGTTTGCCGAACCAGACCATCATGCCCATTTCGTGCGAGTCTCTATCCTCATTCATGATGTATCTTGCTGTTGTTGGATCATTGTCTGCTCATTGTCACGCGTCCTAGTCCTTTTTTGACCTTATCCGAAATTCTATCGTGCTCTTGTTCGTTCCTCAGATAGCATATGCAACATGTTTGATGAAATGCCTTAAAAAAAAACCGAGAATCAGTTTTTGCTTAAACTAACGTATCCTTGCTTACATCGTCAAGTGGGCATGGTTTTTCTTCATTCCGGCGAGTGGACCGACCATATGACGTGAGATTTTTTACATATTCAGGTAATATATATCGAGAAATATATTTTTAGAGAGAAATTAAGGTTTTGTTTGTAATATTTCAAAAAAAGTACCAAAAAAATGTTACGCGGAATGTATATATTTTAATAATATATGCACAAGTAAAATGAGAAACAAAATACCGCGAAGATCAAATTCCTTCCGTATAAAAGGGTTGTGCGCGTACGGCAAAAGGGGGCCTTTTCTCTCGTTTTTTGAAGTCAAAATTCAACAAAAAGCCAAAAAAATTCGTCCTTTGGGCAGAGGGCTTTTCCTTTCGTTTTGGGGGAAGAGCAGCATAAAAAAAGAGAGGAAAAAATTCTTGAGGAAAAGTCAACAAAAACAAAATCGAAAGGAAAAGAGAGAGGACTGCAGCAGAACAGAGAAGACAGCAGGTAGAGAGACAGCAGTGAGAAAACGTGAAGAGACGTGTGCAGCAGAAGAGGAAAAAATAAAAAAGAAAGAAAGGAGAAGAAGACGTCTTCTTCTTCTTTGCTGCTTCTGCTCGACCTCCCCTGGCGTACGCGAGCTCTTCAGCCGCTTCTGCACATCGCTACTGCACCCGCGCTGCTGCGCTCGCAGACCACCGTTGCAATGCCCGATCACTCTCGTCACCGACGCCCGTCGCTGCTGCTTCGCCGCTCCACTCGCGCGCCTCCGCCTCGCTTGCAACCTCCGAGATCCCGTGACCCGCCTCTGCTCTGTCGTTGCCTCACCGTGGCCCGCCGTCTCTGCCCGTCGTCCGTAGCCAACGTCTCCTCACCGAGCACCACTGCGCTCCACCCTCTGCCCGTTGGAAGCCGCGTCGCCGGTAGTCGAGCCACCGACCACCGTCGTTCCCCCAGCCTCGCGATGCCAGCAACCCGCGAGTCCCTTATCCTCGCGTCGCCACCTCACTGCACCAGCACTGCCTCTATGACCCACGACACCCCTGCTCGACTCCAGACGCTGCGACCGCCCGGCGCCGGCCCGCTGCTTCCACTGCCTCTGCTCAATGTCGCTGCCCTGACACCAGCAGGTCCCGAACCGAACGCCGGCCCCCTGTACGCCGCTCCGAGCCCTGAGCGACGCCACCACCAGCCGCTGCCACCACCTCCGCCCGCCGCCGGTTCCCTCGCCGGAGTTCCGAACGGCGACCCATCACCCCCGGTGAACCACCATCACGGCCTCCCTTTTTAATTTTAATTTTGTTTCTTTATTTGGAATATTCCTTGATGTAATATTGAAATTCTTGACATAAAGTAACCCCTTAAATTAGGGATTAACAATCCAATTTTCGTGCCTGAAATCCGACTCGCAATCGCTTGATAAATCGCCGATCCAATCTCACGTTCAAGATTCAATTCGCAATTTCAGTAGGATCCTCCGAGAAATACACCTCGGGTAAATTAGAAACGTTTCCATCATGGCATCTCTAAGTGTCTCTAGGCTCTGAATTAAAGGGTTTAGTGGTTTTCTACTAAAAGGCTGTCCTTGAAGGGCTTAAACGGAAGTTGTTCACCTATTGTGGGAAGGCATACCTACAGAAAATTGACTTCGTCCTTCCTGATTCTAATTCTAGGTCCATTCATGATATCAGAGCCATGGTTTCGTTTGTAAGATTATTTGTTCTATGCGCTTGGTAGGAGAATCCAATGCTAAGAAAATCTCTTTACATCATATCCACAAAACCATAAATCCTCGAAACACCCGTTTCTCTTACTTCATCTTCAACATCTCTAGAATTTTGTGTTTCCAACGCTTCTAAGATAGATTATCTCTATGAGGTCTTTCTTAGTAATGAAACTAAGATCTTTGAAACCCAACTTCCTCTCATGAACCCTTACTCTGCTTTTGCCAAACCACACATCTTTTTCACCTATCCGTTCTATCCGCCAGCTTATCCATCAAACCCCAAAGCAAGTAAAAGAGTATGTCCAGTCCTTCAAATTCGACCAGCATCCCATTCCTGCTACTAAAATGAGTATTTTGTTACTCTCCAAATTCCTCAAGAATTCCCTAGACAATGGGCTCAACAGGGATATACTCATGTTAATTATGGCGCTGTTCGTCTTGCTCTCACCTTTCATGGTCACAAAGGTTTGTCAGTTGTGGCAAGAATTGCGTTGCTAGATACTAGATTTTTACAATACCAGCATGCTTGCATTGGTACTATTCAAACTACTTTGAATGCTGGAACAGTCTTTGTAACTCTGTATCCAAACTTCAACATCACCCTTTCAAACCCTCAGCTACTCTCTTTCTTAAAAGTCCAAGTCCAGCTCATTGGAGCCCCTCAAACTGCTGACTCTGTAGCTACAACACTATATTACCAGATAGTTTATCGAGTGCAGAACCATGCTCTTGATTTAAACTTCAACAATGGTAACGAAGATGCTTTGTTCATCTCCATGCAGAATGATCAGGCGTCCTACATCCATGTTCCTAGGCAGATCTCGAAAGATACGTTGGCTAAGCTTCTCCTAGAGACTTGGATTACCAACTACGAAAAGCTATGCCAGCATAACAAGCCTTTCCAGTCTACAGACTCTGAGTTCGTTCGAAAAAAGGATGGAACTGTTTCTATCAAATTTGGCAAAGAAAATGAAAAAAGTCCTTCTATCTTCCAAACCCTCTTCATGACTAAACCATGTGTTCCTGAATCAATTTTCGAGCCAGATCCAAAAAAGCTTGTTCGACATTTCAACGGTGATGGACACCATGTCCATCATTATAAAGACAACTATGGTCATTGTTTTTGGGATCATTTTTGCCAATGTTCTTATTGTAAAAATTCCCCTAACGAGGTAGATCCTCTTGCAAAACCTTCACATCGATGAAAAAGGCCGAAGGATAAGATGTACCAAAGGTACTTAAACGGTAATCCCTCCATTGACACTCTTGGTGGATGTGATAAATACCAGTTCATGATTTCTTATGCACCACCTCCATCGCCAAAATTCAGTGCTACACCCCAAGCATCACCAGATCCACCAAAATCGCCTCCACCATCTCCTCCTCAGAAAAAACTAGCTCTCTCATTGTTTTATAAGCCAATCTTAAAGTGGGCCAAGAAACATTCTTACCCACTTGAGGTTCCAGCAGAAACACCATCCATTTCTTCCATTGCTATGTTTCATGATACAGACTTTCCTCCCCTTGAACATGAAAGTTCTAAACTCTCATTTCCTACTCCAGAAGAATTCATTGATCCACAAGGCAGATAATGTCATGTTCCTAAGGTACCTGCCCCTACTGATGTGGATGAATATGGGAAACAAAGAAGAACTCCTGCTGCTGAAGCTGTCCTAAATTGGCAATCTGAGACTCTGTTAGCACAAAACAATGCTTTCAAAGCAATTGATTCTAGGATTGGAAATGTGCAACAAGATCTCCGAAAGTATAATGAGACCACCAAGAAAATGGTTTCTGAATTCCAAAATAGGCTAAATGCCTTGGAATCAGGACAACGTCTAGGGTATCATCATCTTGAGAGCCCGAAGCCGGAGATAGAAAAGCTCAAAAGGCAAATTCAACTCCTTGAAGAAGGAAGGTTAAGACCTTTTGATCCTTTTGCAACTACTGTCAGAACTGGGTACTTACCTCCACCACCACAGACGTCTATTTTTGCTGCCATCCCAGAAGATTCTTTCAGAAAAGAACCAGCTATGGCAGAAATGCATAATCGTCTCAAAAATCTACAGAAGGACAAAGGAAAAGAGAAATGCCCACATAATCAAGTTCGATCGTCATAAAAGAAAGGCCAGATCAAATGATGCTATCCAATCCATTAGAATATTTTCTAAAGGATTTGGGTACTTAGAAACAACTTGACCCTCTTATCCAATAGCCTGATCCCACCCTTCCAAATGATCAAACCCTATTCCCAGCCGAACAAACTGTTCCTGCCACTTCTGATACTGAATCATAATCAGTATCCTTTTCCTCATCCTCATCCTTTTCAATTCCTGAAGTTGATTCCCTTCCTATTGCACCAGTAACTTCATCTATATTCATGGCTAATCCTCCAGATTAGGAAATGGAATCAAATTACTCTGAGCCAGAGATTGTTCAGAACAATCCAGGACACCATGTGTCCATGGCTTCAAAACAGTTTTTCACCATTGATGACATCCCCTACCATAAATGGCCAGAAAGCTTGAGGAATTTCATACTTGGCTAAATACTCAGTCTATCACCAATCATGATATGAATGATATCCTTTACAATTTTGTTACAAGGTTTATAGGAAGCCTCAAACTTTGGTGGAAATCAGTGTCAGAACAAGACCAGATTCATTTTCTGATGTCACTTGATTTTAGCCATGCCATCACTCTCTTATATCATTTCCTTATGGGAAAGCCCACTGATCTCATAAAAATGAAAAGAAGAGAATTTTTCGAAAGAAAATGTTGCTCCCTCCAAAAGAAATATCTTGATAAGCATTATCGGGAAATGCTTCAACTTTTTTATCAGATTGGAGCTGATCCAAATATGAAACATGTCTTCCTGACTTCCATCCCTAAAGAACTATTCTAGATGGTTGAAAGATCTTTTTTTGGAAGACAGAGGAGAGTACAAGATATTCCCTTGGGAGAAATACAGCAAGAAATCCATCTATGCCTTGAAGAATTGTGCTTAAAGCGACAGATGGTCCGGACTTACATCACAGATGATAGAGAACTCGAGACAGCTTACTCTCACCATAAGTTAAAGATCAAATGTTCCAAGAAAGACTGTGATGGTACTTGTGGAAAGTTTTCTAGGAAAAAGAAGCACTTCAAGAAGTTCTGGTTAAAGAAATCCAAACATGGCCATAAGCACTTCCGAAGAAAGAAGAAATGGCGATACCTACGCAGAAGGAAGGATCGCATAGGCCACAAAAAATCAAATCGTTGCTTCATCTGCAATCAGAATGACATTTTGCCAAAAATTATCCCTAAGCTAGAAAAGGTCAGCATCATTTGATACATCAAATTGAGAATGAAACAGGTATTTCTCTTTAAAATGATAATATCGAATCACTATTCTCTGCTGATGATGAACCATCTGAACAAACTCTTTGTGTCATTCCATGTTATTCCACTTCTAGTGAAACTGGCTCAGATTTAAAGTCTGAAGACATTTTTCACATATCACCCACATCTCCTGAACCAAGCCTTGACACGTTCTCGAGCTAGACTCATTATCCCCACTTCCCTGTAAAAATCTTCACCTCAAAGTTTTCCAAACCAATCACTGTCATTGCTCTCATTGATACCGAAGCAAGTTGTTTAATTCTGGACACCAAAGTTCTTCCTGAAGAATTATGGACTCCTTATATCAGATATTTCAATTCTGCTTCAGAAGACACTTTTTCTACAAATGTCAGAACCACCCCCGTGACTGTTCAGTTCTTTCCCCAGTGTTCCTTAACCACAAAGATCTTTGGATCCAGTCTTCCCAACAAAGATTTGATCATTAGTTGGGATATTATGACTTAGATCTCACAGCTTCGCATCATTCCTGGAAAAGGGCTCAAGTATAAAGACCGGTTTTATGAATTTGTCAATATTCAGAGACTCTTTTCCATTCAAATGAGTCTATTAGATCCAATCATGCAGAAATTGTTGGAATCTTGTTTAGAATCCCATTCTAAATTTGCCCAGAAATGTTCTCATCCTTTATGGAAAAATCCAGAATTCTTTGTCCGTCTTTTATTCAAAAAGAATGAAGACATCAATCTAACAAAGGCAATTCATATGGGAATGAAGCCAAAACACTTGGCTCTAGCTCAAAGGGAATGCTCTGAACTATTGCAACAATGCCTTATTGAAATCTCCAATTCTCAATAGGCTTGTGAAGCCTTTTATGTCAACAAACGTGCTGAGCAAAATAAAGGAATAATGAGACTAGTAATCAATTTCCAACCCCTTAACCTTTTCCTTCAAGATAATAAATTCCCTTTACCATCTAGAAATTCTCTTTTTACTGGATTATCCAAGGCCCACATCTATTCCAAATTCGACCTCAAAGCCGGATTTTGGCAATTGGGCATTCATCCTGAAGACAGACCCAAGACAGGGTTCTGTATTCCAAATCAGCACTTCATATGGAAAGTTCTTCCTTTTGGCTTAAAAGTAGCACCGTCCCTTTTCCAAAAGGCTATGTGTAGAATTTTCCAACCAATCCTGTCAAATGCAGCAGTATATATCTTGCTCTACAGCCCTGATGAGCAATCTCATTGCCAACTTCTCGAACAGTTCGCAGAAATAGTGAAAAGGCATGGCATCATGCTTTCTCAAAGAAAGATGAATATTGCTTAGACAGAGATTGAATTTCTTGGTATGCACCTGAACAAAGGTACATACTACCCAGGGCCGCATATTGCTCAATAATTATTGAAGTTTCCTGAAAATAACTTCACGACAAAGCAAGTTCAGCAATATCTTGGAATAATTAATTATCTCAGGGATTTTGTCCAAAATATTACAAAACTTCTGATTCCTTTGCAATCCATGCTGAAGAGGAATCTCCCACCTTGGGGAAAAGCTCAAACTAAAGCGGTAGCTTAATTTAAGGAGATTATGCAAAATCTCCCACCATTGTAAATACCATCAACAGGAAGGAAAATCCTTCAAACTGACGCCAGTGATGAATACTAGGTAGCCATCCTGCTTGAAGAAATTGATGGTAAGAGACACATCTGTGCTTATAAGAGTGGAAAGTTTTCTCAAGCTGAAATACATTACCATTCCACTTTTAAAGAAATCTTGGCAGTGAAAAATGGAATAAAAAAGTTTAAATTCCATCTCATCGGTCATTACTTCCTAGTAGAATTAGACATGGCATCTTTCCCTTAGATGACTAAGTTTAAACAAAAGCAGATTCCAAATTCTCAACTGCTTCGATGGGCCGAATGGTTTTCGAAATATTCTTTTGAAACCAAGCATATTCCTGGAAAGAAAAATGTGCTTGCTAACTTCTTGTTAAGACCAAAAGCACCAGCGGAGATCAACATGTACATCAAGAAACCTGCTTTCCACATACTCAACCATGGAGTAAAGTACAAGATTGAGAAGATCAAATATTTACCAAGCTGGAAATATCCTCAAGAGATTATTCAACATATCCAAAATGATAATCTCACTGAGAATCTTGAAAATCTCATGTGACAATGCCACACAGACCTGTTCAGATTCAATGGAGGTTCGATTCTTTATCATTTTGGGCTAAATTCAGATTATCCATTTATCCATCCTCTTATCTGGAAGGAAGATGATTTCTCTAATCAACTCAAGACGTTATTATGGTACTTAACCAATAAGTACTTAATAGCTATTGAAATTCCAACCAGAAGATTCATTGCCAACCTCACAAGGATATTCTTACTCGGAAGAAACATCGAAAAGGAAAGTGATAAGAATCTTTTAGATTTTCTAAATTGGTTCCATCATCCTACTCATTGGAAACACCTCCTCGAAAAAGAACTGAGAATTATGACACCAAATCCTGAAGTCCATGCCATCTTGTTTTTCCGACGTCCATGGTACTTTCTCATAAATAATGGCAACATTATTAATGCACCGCAGAATATAGGAACCACATCCTATAAACCTCACTTGGACAGCAAAGAAGCTAGGATTCACAAATCTTATCCAGGCCCGGTTGGATGTTGTGAACACCAGTACTGAGAACTCTAGAGAATTTTGTGCTAGGAAAACAAGACCATTCTTGTAGATGTCTGGAACTATAATGTACCCACTGCATGGGATAATTATGACCTAGCACCAGAAGCTAAGGAAGCATTCAGGCAATGCAGACAAGCTGCGTCATCACAAGATCATGAAATGACAGGTGCAGATGATATTATCCAATCTACTCAAGACCCCTATGCACGTTGGGGAAGTCCTCTTTCCCAAGATCCCTATGATCCAGGACCTTCGTCCTTATCTCAAAGCATGGACACGTCCTTTTATGTACAGCTATCCAATTGGCCTCAGCTAAGCATTCCTGCCAACACTACAAGAAATGACACAAACTGGGCTGAAGAAGAAGCATCTCACTGGGCATATGAAGCCTCCGCATCCACATCTCGTCATCTCAACCAAATTCTATCACTAGAAGACCTTGAAGCACTTGAACAAAAGTATGATGAACATTGCCTAGCGACAGTACACAGCTCGGATGACTCCGACTATAACTACAATGCTCGTGACGGGCGAGACCATTGAGTCCGTACAATTTCACTATAGTAAGTTACTGTTCACTTTTACTGTAGTACTAGGCTAAGGAAAGTACTGTTCACAGTACAGGCACCATTCATAGTGTGCGAATAATTCCCTCCCAAAAGTTTTCGGTGTCTCTGTTTGTATCTAAACCCATGAGCTTGGTCTTTGTTGTTTTGTGACCTCTTATTGTCTATATAAGGCAAGGAGGGTTATTGTGTTGGGCAGAGTCCCCTGAAGTAAAGTGTGTGCTTTGTGAAAAAATCTCTCTATAACTTTCTAAACTCTTCTTCTTCTCCAACCCGGTAGGATCTTACGAGAAATGCAGCTTGGGTAAATTTGAAACGTTTCCATCCTGGCATCTTTGAGTGTCTCTAGGCTCTAAATTAAAGGGTTGAGTGGTTTTCTGCTAAAGGGCTATCATTGAAGGGCTTGAACGGGAGTTGTTCTCCCACTGTGGGAAGGCATACCTGCAGAAAATTGACTTCGTCCTCCCTGATTCTAAGTCTAGGTCAATCTAATCCTATGCGTGGGATATAATTCGTCAATTTATGGATATCGATTGATTTGCTGTCATGTCATTTGATCGATTTTGTTTTTCAAAAAAAAAAAAATTGAGTTAGATTAGGTTCGTTTTAGAATATTCCCCGTCTTAGGTTATCTTGCATATTTAGAGTAGGAATTTTATTTCGAACTTTTGAAAATATAAAAATCCAAAAAAATGCATTCATTTAGGATGTTAGTTTTTTAAAATATAAATTGCACGTTTAATTATGTGTCAATTTTTAATTTCGAATTTCATAAAAAGAAAAAGAAAAAATTAGAATTTGGGCATTTTTTGCACGTCATTGTATATTAGGATAAGATTGCGTTTTTTAATTAATTATAGGTTTAGATAATTTCTCTTAGATATATTGCATTTTAGGTTACTTGGTTAAGATAAGATTCTAGTTTAAATTAGGATTTGGCTTAACCTAATTCCTAATACAAATTGAATGGAAACTTAATCTAGCTAGATAATCCTGGCATTTTTCTAATTCCGAATTTCATGGAAAATACAAAAAAAAAATTGCCTTAGAATTAATCAATTTCATTCTTTAGAATAGACTGCATTTTATTTATGTTATATAATTTATGTCATATTGCTATGCCATATCATTCTATGTTAGATTAGTAGAATGCATTACATAAAGCATGATTCCCATTAAATAAGTGAAAGCAAAAAAAAATTGCATGTTAATTAAAAATCATATCTAGGACTATCGATGTAAATTATAATATAACATTGCAGATGCTTTCGTTGTTATGAGGTAAGTCATGCAATTTATTCAATGTTTTATTTGGGTGGTAAATTAGTGGTTTGCACACCCGCATGATCATCTCACATGTTATAAAGGTAAATTAAAATTAACTCAAGCTGCCTACAAAATGTTTTTTCAAAATAAAATAGAATGATACCGAAAAAGCGTTAGAGAAATCTAGCGTAATCAAATCACCGTACCCAAAGTTTCTAGTTCTTAGGAGTAAAATAATTCTCCCATTATTTTACTTAAGTTTCTAATCGACCCACCAAAAAATAGATTAGTGGCGACTCCTAATTGAAAATCAATTGTATATTAACAACTTAAACCTAAGTCGCGAATTGGTATGTGCTTAGGAGGGCCCGAGCAAAATTTAGGCTTAGTAATCCATTAGCCAAACCCTAGGCGGTTCACGCAACAAGAATTAATGGCCGCCATAGTTCGTGGCTGTCGATGGTCAATGCCGATCGGGATGGATGACCGGCGGACGGCAAAGCTTCGGTGTTGAAAGAGTCTTTGTTCGTTCCGGGCCATATCAAAGAGGGAGCTTCAGGCTTGCAGAAGGTACGGGGGGAAAAAGACCAGAGAAGAGGAGAAGAAAAGAAAATGAATTAAAAAATTAAATAAAATATTAATATTACAAAAAAACAAAAAGTCTTAAGAAATGGTTAATACCCTAAAAAACTCTAAACTAATACATCTATGACAAATTTACCATAAAACCCTAAACTGGTAAATTTTTGACAAATTTACTTAAAACTGGTACACTTGTGACAAATTTATCCTCTGTTAGTTTTCATTAAATTTTACTGTCAAATTATTAAGTCAAATCACACGTAACAATTGACTAGTATACCAATTTGGGATTTTACGCTCTGTTCCTCACAGTTTACAATTTTTGTGATTTTTTTGTGGTATTAATCTAATTTAGCGGATGATATATTTGTCACAAAGTTATCAGTTTGAAGTTTTCTGCGGTCGAATAAATTAGTTTGGAGGTAAATTTACCAGTTTAGATTTTTTATGATTAGTCGGGGGTAAATTAGTCACATGTGTACCAATTTGGGATTTTTTTATATAAAAAAATAGTTTTTGGTAAATTTGTCAAATATATACTAGTTTATAGTTTTTCAGGATATTAACCCTTTAAGAAATAGTTTTTAATTAGGTTGAGTTCGAGTTGTCGGATCGAGTCAATGGGCCGGATCGGGTTTATGGGTCCGAACCCATTTTCTGAATATAATATTTTAATGTTAAATATATTTAAAAAATTCCAAAAATTCAAGAAAATAAAAAGATAATTCAAAAAATTCCCAAAAAAATTTAAAAACTTTCAGGGAACATTAAAAAAAAAAATTCAATTTTTTTGAAAATTAAAAACTTTAAGAAAAATGCGAAACTTTTTAAAAATTTTCAGAAAATATTTTTAAAAAATCGAAATTAAAAAAAAATCAGAAAATTTCAGAAAATTCCAAAATTTGGAAAATGTTTAAAAATTTTATTAATAATTAGAAAATTAAAAAAATCCAAAATTAGAAAAATCCAAAAAGATTATAAAATTAGAGTTTTTGGAAAATTCGAAAATTCAATTTTTTTTTTCGAAAAATTCGAAAAAACATCTATTTTTTATAAAAAATTAAAAATCCTTAAAAAATTTTAAATTAATCTTTTGGATTATCTTCTCTTGAAAAGTGGAAGTTTTTCAATTTAGAATTATATTCAAGGTTGCCCTTAAGTTCTACCATTATGAGAAAATATTCAGTGGTTTGTGCGCACCATATCAGCGGATGACATGGCGAGCATAAACCACTCACATACCGACACCTGTCCCGAGCGGGACCCCCTCGAAAAGGAGAAAAGGGCTCGTTTTCGGCTGGCTCCTACAGAAGAAAGGACGGTCAGCGATTCCTCCGCCCAAAATTTTTCTCTCTCCTCACTTGAATGGGCGGGTTCTCTCTCTCCTCGTAAAATAACCAAGAACGCTCAGAGCCTTCCTTTGTTTCTTATCCGCGCATCCCCCCTCTCTCCACCTCCGACTCTGCCTATCCAAAAGCCTCGCTCATCTGCCTCTGGCATCTCCGTCTCATTCCCGAGTGGCACCAGGCTCCCCGCCGATGATCGGGCGTTGTCCCTGACGTTGGCCCACTCGGTCGGGAGGGAGAACTCGGCGGACTTGGGCGGGGTCAATGGCGCGGCGAAGAAGGAGAGGCGCGGGCTGGAGAAGGATTCTCGCCGGCCTCTGCAGCGAAGCCATCGGCCTTTGGCAAAAGGGAGGCGGCCTCGGTCTCGTTCCCGAGCGGCACCAGGTTCCCCGCCGCTGACTAGCTGTTGTTCCTGACGCTGGCCCGCTCGGTCGCGAGGGAGATCTCGGCGAATCTAGGTGGGGTCGACGGCGTGGAGAAGAAGGAGAGGTGCAGGCTGGAGAAGGATTGCCGCTTGATATGGAGGAGGTACGTGAATTGGCTGTACCAGCACCGGGAGCTATGGCTTTTCCTGGACGTGAGCTGGATCGGCTTCACGGACAAGTTCATGGAGGAGATGGAGCCCCAGTTCCAGGCTGCGTTTAAGGAGATGGAGGAGCTGGAGAAGGGTGCGATGGCGAACCCGGACAAGGGCCCATGGTCAGGCACCACTAGTTGATGAAGTCGGACCTCGCGCCGACTGGATCTCGAAGGCGCGATTGAGAGCACGCTCGACGCCGTCTCGTAATTTCGCCGCCGACGTGGTTAGCGGTAAGGTCGGCCTGGAATTCCGTTCGTTGTTGCTCTCCGTGTGGTAAAGAGAGGCCGTAGTTCCTTGCGTTTTTTTTTTTTTTTTTTTTTTTTATCGGTTTGATATCATAGTTGCCTCGTGTCGATTTCTAATAGATGTGAACATTGTCTTAGTCGCTTCGTAAAGCGTGAGTGAGGAATCAACAATAATCTTCCCTTAGTCGCTTGATTTCAGTAAATGTGGTCCGACAGGCAAAATAATCCATAGAACTTAGTCGATTCTCACATTGTTTCCCATCTTGAACAGCTCCTCCAGATAGTTTTTTTCAAGTAAGAGATCTGTATTTTTTGATGCAAAGGTAACACATGTTAAGAAATCAACAATAATCTTCCTTGGCCACGGGAATGAGATATTGCACACGGAATGTGATATCTTAGAATTCTTTCGAACACACATGTTCTTTATATCACTTTTTCTAGTTTCTATAGTTTGAATGGGTTCCCAAGTCTATTCTGCAATTTGCTATATATTCTGAGCAATTTTCTGCTGGGATATTCTTAGGATTGTGGGGTTCGTTGCCATGGTTCTTGTTCTCTGGTCGCCTGTTGTTGTTCCTCTATTTCCAACACTTGTGCAGAGCTAGATGTCGCATACCTCCTCCGGAATTGCCGATTTTGCTTGCATTTTTGGTACTTGTTATGTTATGGGGCAAGCGGATCCGTGGGTATGAATATCCCCTTAAGCAATATGGGCTGGATTTGATGTCAATGCAGAAGGTATGGATTCAATCAAGTTCATATGTTTGACAAACATAGACTAGATGTTAGGCAGGTGCATTAACTGTGTATTGCATGTCACATGTCTTTGTCCCCACTTGCGTCTCGGTTTCCCTATTGGTATATGTATACATTCAACTTATTATTAGCACTGTCATTTTTAGATTCAGTGATGACCTTGCATCGGAGAAGAAAATACTACCACAATATGACGATCCGGCTCAAGATGAGGTTAGTTTTTTTTCTCTTTTCTGATTACAAGTGTCATATCTAGCTATTGCGTTCCCACTTCTTTTGATGGTTTCAGGGGTAACTCTTGACTCAAGTGGATGTTTGACCTATGAAGCTGAAAGGAAATTGGAAGAGGTAACTAGTTTTTCTGCATATTGTGGTTCAGCATTAGTTAGAATAGGAATGAGGTCCGCTTGGTTGTTCTAAAAAAGTTTCATGTACTTCATAAACAGCTAAGAAGGAGGCTACAGGGTGTTTCTTCAAATAGTCATTGTAAAAATCTCACCTCATCTGCCAAGACCTCGTCCGATTAATGCACTCAAGAAGAATTGCTTCGATTCAGAAAGCCCAAGAAAAAGAAATCCTTACGGAAGAAAGAGAAGTTGGACTTAGATGCCCTTGAAGTGGAAGCAGTTTCAGCAGGGTTGGGTGTTAGAGATCTTGGATCACGTAAGGATGGGAGGAGGCAGGCTAGCAGAGAGGAACAAGAGAAAAACGAGGCTGAGATGAGAAAGAATGCCTACCAATTGGCCTATGCTAAAGCAGAGGACGCATCTAGGTTACTGCGGGTGGAGCAAACTCTTCCTGCTAAGACGGAGAATGACAAAAACATGGTCGTTGCTGATGACGATGAAGATCTTTATAAATCCTTAGAGAGAGCTAGGAAATTGGCTCTAAAGAAGCAAGAAGAGGAGGGGGCTTCTGGTCCTAAAATGATAGCTCTTCGTGCCAGTGGTATTCCCAGCGCACACAATGTAGAAAATCAGAGTGTCGCAATTGGAGAATCACAGGAAAGCAGGACTGTCATGACAGAAATAGAAGTTTTGTTTTAGGCCTCGAGGTTGATCAAGGTATACATTCGATTAATTATATGTTGGCCTGGACAATTTGCGATCACATTTTCTTTCTGAAATGTGGAACCCTTATTTTGTTCTCCAGATTTTTCAGATTACTGCCTTTAGCTGATTTGGGTAGCATTGCTGCTTATTGGGTCAAAACTAGTTTAAGTTGGCTGTTTAGTTTAGAATCCTGATATTGTTTGGATGGTCAATGAGCAACATTTCTTGTTCTTTCACTGTATGCATACTGAAAGATTGTTTGTAAGTGACTTATTTTAGAATTTGCCTTGTGTGTATGTGCGAACAAGCAGTGCACTTGATGCGCCTCATTGAACAACATCCTGGACAACTTGCAAACAAGTGAACTTTTCGCATACAACTTGCAGTCTGTTGCTCATGCAATCATAGTAGGTTGTTTATTTGGGATGCATTTTAACTTCCAAACTAAATTCCTAATCGCTGGTCGGGGATTCTGTCTTGAAGAGCAAAGTGGACTTATTCAACTGTTTTGGCCATATTGGAGTTGCTTAGTTTTAAAACCACGGTTAGTTTTCAGGATATATGCTGGCTAAGAATGATGTTAGTTCTACTGAGAAGGGGAGAGGGACATGCATATTGGGCTTGCATTGCAATTTTGAGATTTCATTAATGTACTCCCACACACCGGGCCTGGGACGCACAGCAAGGGCAATCCATGGAGGCAAGACTATTGCTTCCTAAAGAACAAAAGCATAATCGATAGAATAATAAGAGAGATCAAACTGAAAAAGATATTTTTCATACACAATAATGCATACTAGAAGAGCTAATACCCTGGTGGGGGAAAACTAGAAAACCAAGAAGGCACTAAACTTGCCACACCGATAATTTAGTAAATGTAGTTCATGCTAATGCATAGGAGAACACACATACAAGCAGAAATGTCACATATAAAAGTTTGAATCGATAATAGGTCATTACAGCTACTCTTAGGCCTGTATTATTATATTCTTTTTTACGAGTACTTAGGAATTGAATTCAAAAAATGTTTTGGAATTGATTCAAGTTGATCAACTGTATTAAGTATGAACACCTTATGTATGCCCAAACGTATTTATATGAAGAGTAAAATTTGGTCCAAGTTCTTGCAGTTCTACTGTAAATTTTTCTTGAGGAGGTGATCTAACCATTGTAGCTGACAATGTTTAAGAAAATATTCAACCAAAGAAAAATTTAATCTACAACCTACGCACATGATTACTCTGCCTAGCTAGTGATAATTTTTTTTTTCTATTTACCTGGATTAGGCAATCTCCAGAGCATTCTAGTACTGCTTAACATATTAATGAGATGCTACTATCAATTACCCCAAGCCATCTACTTTTCGTGTATACAGTCCTACTCAAATATTTGGAAACAAACTGCAGGCCACTAATGCAATCTTTAATTCAGATCACAAGTTATCATTAGCGTAATACAAATCACCCAACCAACATCTACCTGAGATATCTTGAGCTTAAACGAAGCGCGGCCATGCAATAATTTGCTAGGTTTCTCATAGGAATCGAATTCGATTCCATCATAGCTTGTCAACGGCGGGGCTTCATCATCACCGGTTTTCTCCACCAGTGACCCACTGTTAGCATACAAAAGTGAAGCAACAACCTACCAAAAAAAAAAAAAAACACAAAAAAAGTCAATTATTAACAGCACCTTATCTATGATTTTTTTCTTTTTCCTTTTTTTCTCTTATGATAGTTGTTTTTAGGTGGTGTTGGTGAGAGAGAGAGAGAGAGAGAGAGAGAGAGAGAGAGAGAGAGAGAGAGAGCCACAGTAAGAAGCAAGAAGAAGCAAACCTCCATTTCCTTATTCACAATCTGGCCAAAGGCATCTAGCAAGACAACATCCAACGCAAAGTTCCTCCGACACGATGCCTGCAATTCAGTAAACCAATTGTCACTGCATACTGGAAGAAGGCCGTAGCTAGAGCATGGCACCTGACTTTTAAGGAGCAAATTGAACATTACATATAAGGAGCCTATTGGGTTTCAAAGAAGGAAGAAGAGACTCATACAACCACGCTGAATGTAAAACACCATTGAGTAAGCCTTCTCTGCCTGTCTCATTTCCCAGACACACTTGCAAGGAAAGCTATGACCCAGTCAATCAATCATTAATATAAATTCATTTTGGATAGACAATTACAAGGAATCTCCAATTCGCAATCTTGCTTTGGAAGCACAATGGGAAACAATTGGAAAAGCTGAAATTGCAAATACTTAAGCCATATCAGAAATTGATACTTTTTCCAAAGAGGCAAGCTTTAGAGCCAACTTTTTTCTATTGAAAGAAAAACAACAAAAAAAAGTTGGAAGCTATTAACATAGAAATATCGCTTCCTGATGTCACAGAAAAAAGTTCAACTTCGTCAAGGCAGTTCAACGACAAATGCTTAACACTGGAGGTGACACCCTCAATTAGATTTTGTCAAAAAAAAATAAAAAATAAAAATGTAGTGGTGATAGGATTAAAAGGAAGATACAACGACTTACCTTTCCACCCACGATACTCCAGATACCATCACTACCTTCTTCTATGTCAAAAGCAGATGACTTGTCAATAGCTAAGTGTATAGGTGAGTCCTGGCATTACAGGAAAATATTCATTAAAGAAATCATATCCACATGAATAAGGTCAAACAAACTCGACAAAAGGTACCTTATAATGATCCTCAATGGATGAAGAAGGGTGCAAGACCTTTGGACTGTATAAATAACCTTCTATACCATCATCGGTTCCCACCGGTACTAACCAAACTTATCTTCCTTAAAGGGCTAGATTCTCCATCTTTTGAGGCACTTAGGGGCTTCTCATCCACCGCTTCCCCGTCAATGTGAAGCCGTAAAAGTTCACTTGAGACCTGCCATGAAGATAGAACTTTGAGCAATTTACAAAGGGAAAAAGGCCCTGAGAGTAAGAAACCTAGGAAAGACAATGACATCATAAGATTGACAAGGAACTTTCGGTTGAGCACCATTTATGCAATCTAAAATTCTACTTTATCTCTTTCATCAGATCAACAATGAGACATAGACTTACATGAAATTTTGCAGATAACAATTCTTGTCCAAGATCCTCCAGATAATGCATGCAATTAGTTAATCATAGGCACTCCAATGAATATGAATAGAATCATACTCCATGTATGTACTCAATAAAAGCTTGTTCTTTTCAGTCACATTGAAAGTGCAACAGTTCTACGTGCTATATGAATATCCATCCAATACGCCTTACTTTTATATATTTGAAGATCATGCACCATTCATACAATTCCAATTACATCTGAAAATGATTGGTTAAAGGTAAAACAGACAGATAAAATGTTCAGTAACAACTTGCTTCAGCTTGACAGCTCGAACCAATAAGTGGTAAACATGACAGACATTAATGTGCTCAACTATAGCCATAAAAATTTCGGAACGAGCAGTTTAAAAACTCTTAAGTTGCTTTAATTAAGTTTCCTTTGTTATCAGAGTTTTATTTCCTTTTTTACTTACATAAAGGTATTATTGTCATATACAATTTATATTCAATATAAATACAATGGGTGTAGGGTTTCTGACTATTGAAATCTACAGCCCCTCTTTCTTTCTTTCTTTTACATTCTCCTTCTCTTCTTCTCTATTCCTTCTCCCTTCTTCTTTCTCTCTTACTATTTGATGCGGGTTCTCTAATCAGCTTTGTGACAAAAACCATGTGTAGAAAGAGTAATTCAGACACTTGATATACATACCTGACAGCCAACATGGACCCATTTTCCAAATGGAAATTCGCTATCTGAAAAAGCGTACGATTTTTCACTTGAAAAAGGAGAAACCTCGTAATCGGGAGATTCCTTTTTAGAGACGAAGCAGTGGCAGAAGCGTGAGTCTCTTATCTCCATTCAAAACGAGAATTGGAAAACCATCCTTGACATCTGAGTTCACCTGTGAGAAAGAATTTTTTTAACCCCATTAACCATAGAACTTTGAGCTGAAAAGAGAAGTGACAGGCAACACTATTTGTGATTATGGTATACATCATCCCTTAATCACCATTTTTGACTAGTCCCTTGTGTCACAAACCAACATAGATCGCGATAAGGGACGGAAAAAAAAAAACAAAAAAACAAGACTTGACGCATTACAAAGGATTGATCCCAGACAAATCCACAAAAATCAATAAGCTTTGGTTCACCAATAGGCATTGACACTCAGTATACCATCTAACAGGAAAAACACAGCAATAGACTTCAGTGAACGTGAAAAGACACTCTTGGGAAAATTCCACAATAATTCAAACTCATCGTAATCAGACCGACAGACACAACCCGAGAGCCGAGCAACAGTGATCGATCCAAACCAACGCAAAGCATCCCTTCAAATCACAAAATCCAAAAACCGGTGAGTGATTAATCGCTAAAACAATCGCCAAACAAGCAACTCATAACACCCAACCTCTCCAAACATAAAAAAAATTCACAGAATTGAGAAACGAACACCGTCCCTCCCATCAAAAACCAACGAACCAAAAAGGGACAAAAAAAAGATGGAAAAACAGCGGCTTTCCTATTCAGATCACGAACTTCAGCCGACACATGTTTCGGTCACTAACTGGAGCAATGTTAGGGCTGATTGCTAGCCATGTCCTTGCCGCTGAGTCACCCTACAATGTCCTCGACTGCTAAGCTTTGCTTCTGTTCATGCCTTGCAGTCCATCCTGGCCATTATAATTGTTGTGGTAAACCTATCTTGCCATAATGGCTATCCAGGTGATCTCCACTTGCAACAGCACTGTCATCAGAAGATACTGCCATACGTGACCGATATGGATTGTTGTACCAATAGAGCTATATCCACCTTCGTGTTGTTAAAAATCGGATCACCTCTTACCACCAGCTTGTTTCTGTTCCAACTGATTTTTAGAGTTGACTGTATGTTCAGACCTCCTTCACTCCTTTGTTTTTTTGTTCAGGATTTTGTGTGTCTTCTTAAACCGAATCATGGGAAAGCTAAGGGCCTGCATGGAATTGTTCTTTATTTCTATTCTTGAACACTTCTTTTGTTTTTTTGTTCCTGGGAACAAAAAAAGAACAGAAACGCGTTTGGTTGCGTTTCTGTTCTTTTTTTGTTTTTTTGTTTCCGGAACAAAATAGGAACAAAAAAAAGAAACAAAAAATTTTTACTTCTTGTTCTAGAAACAATTTTGGAGAAACGTTTCTCTTCTCTCTCTTCTTCTTTTCTTCTTTTTTTCTTCTTTTCTCTTTGGCCGGTCATCGGCCTCGGCCATGGCCGGCGATCGGCTGTCGAGGGCCGGCGACGCCCTCGAGGGTCGGCGACCTCGCCGCGAGGCCGAGCGTCGCCAGCGTGGGCGAGGCCGAGCCTCGCCATGGCCGGGCGAGCTTGAGCCTCGCCGGCCGAGCTCGCCCAAACAAGGCGAGGCCGAGCCACGCCCGACCACGGCGAGGCTCGGCCTCGCCGTGGCGGGCGAGGCTGCCGGCCGAAAGAAGAAAAAAAAATAAAAAGAAAGGAAAAAATGGAAAATAAAATAAAAATATTAAAAAAATTAAAAGAAACAAAAAAAAGAATAAAATTTACCAAACGTGTTTCTATTCATTTTTTATTCCCGGAACAAACGTTACCAAATGCGTTCTTTTGTTCAAAAACCGTTCCCTGGAATAGAAACACTTTTTTTTGTTTCTGTTCCCGGGAACAGAAAAGGAACAGAAACATTACCATGTGGGGCCTAAGTGGTTGAACTCCAGTTGTCATGGGGTCGATACTTTGTCATAAAATCATTGCGTGTTGCTTCGCCATTCCTGTCTTGTCCTTCGGTTATTGATTACTCCACCTTCGTCAATTTCATTGTCCAGAAGCAAGCAATAAATCTGAGGGCACCCACTAAAATGATATTTTATTTGTGTCGTCTACTTCCTGCTTTATTCTCTGTGCATGACATATTCTACTTCACGCGTGCTATCAAGGAAAGTCATGGTCGACAATCAATATGAAGTGGGCAAGTTATACTTATGCCCTGTCTTTAGTTAATAGTTTTAGCGTATGACAATTAATGTCTGAACCAGTTTAAGAGCTCGCTCAGAATTAGTAAAGGAGGATTTACTTCTTTCTTGGAAGTGTCGATGTCATCGCTTTGTCTCCCATAGTGGAAGAATTTATTGTTGTTTTTGAACTTGCATAAGAATCGATGGAATGCTCATGGAGAAGTGAGTACCTGAAATTTACAAGTTATATGAATTGGTGGTGTCCTGTTGCTGCATATGCTGGAGTTTAGCAGTTTTTGTTCCTCTATGTCTGCTAGACCATTTGATTTATTGATAACTCTATAAAAATAGAGTTATTTTACCTATTTTAGGCAGTAATTAATGCATTATCTGTGAGAAAATATTTGGATTTCCTTTTGATTATTTGAATTTTCCTTGTTTATGCTGAATAATGAGATATGGAGAAGATAAGGAAAAGAATGGCAATTATCAGGAATTCAAATAAAAGCAGCAGTGGAAAATGGATATCAAATCAGGAAATTCTTGATTTTGTTCCCTGATGTTATCTGCAAGCGTTGGGAGATAGATATATTGGATATATCCTATAAATAGAGAGAGAGAGAGAGAGAGAGAGAGAGAGAGGTTAGATCGTTTTCCATTGTTCCGAGAGTTTTTCAAGTATTTTGAAGAAAAGACAAAAGTGGTGACAGAATTCTTGTTCTTTGATTCAAGATCTTTGGGTTTGATTTATATTTTTATTTTTTCTTCTACTATGTTCTAATTTTCTTTTGTTAGGGCTACGATGTAGCCTAACCATGATGATGTGAATTTCATGATTTTTATGTTCTACAATTGATTTCATTCATGTGAGTTATATATTATTGCGTTTAATGCTTTTGAGTGACTGGCCACCACTTGAATGATCGATGTGCATGTTTGAGGCGAGAGGTGATAATATGCAATTGGTCATTATAATATATAACCATGAATTAAACGTGGATAGAAATATACCGCGTTATTTGTGTAGCTTTCGGTGATAAGGTGATCCAAAAGACTCATTATAAACCGGGAATATTCATAGTTTTTAATGCACTCATGTTTATTTTAATTCACATAGAGATATAGTGGATTAATAAGCTGAGTAGGTTTGTTATACCTAGAGATAGGATAGTAAATAGATTAGGAAATTCCGCTATCACATGTTTGATATCATTCTTGTATTCACGGCAATATGAAATTCATATCTAGTGGTTATGGTGAAATCAGATGCTCTAACATATTTATCTTATCGATTTACTGCATTTACTCTACAAATTTCGTTTTTAATTTATTCTTAATTATATTTTGATTTGTTAGATAAATTTTAGAATTAGTCTATTTTAGTATTTAATTAGTTTATTAATCATCGATCTCCGTGGGATGATACTTTTTCTCATCATTATATTACTTGTTCGATACGTGCACTTGCGTTTAGAATTTTACGAACAAGTTTTTGGCGCCGTTGCCGGGGATTGTTTGTTTAATACTAATTAATATTGATACCAGATAATTCTAAGTTTAATCTAGCTTTCGTTTTGTTTTATTTTTCAGGGTGTACATCGGTTTATGACACGTAGCCAACAAGGGGAACTTATTGAACTTGATCCAGAAATCGAGCGTACATTCAAAAGGCGACTAAGAGAACAGAGAAATCACGCTAAGATGGCAGACGGTGATAATGAAAATCTGCGTAGACTTTTAAGAGATTATGCTGCGCCAACATTTCAAGGCGCCACATCAAGTATCAGAAGACCTGCAATTCAAGCAAACAACTTTGAGATTAAGTCGTCATTTATTCAGATGCTTCAACAATCGGTGCAATTCAGTGGGCTACCAAGCGATGATCCAAACGCTCACATCGATGCTTTTCTTGAAATCTGTGACACCATTAAATATAATGGAGTTACAGATGATGCTAGTAGATTGAGATTATTTCCATTCTCTCTTAGAGATAAAGCTAAGAGTTGGCTTTCTTCTCTTCCTGCAGGATCAATTACTACATGGAATGATATGGCTCAGAAATTTCTTGGTAAGTTCTTTCCACCTGTAAAGTCTGCAAAGATGCATAACGATATTACTAATTTTATGCAGATGGATAATGAATCATTATATGAAGCATGGGAAAGATTCAAAGAATTTCTTAGGAGATGCCCACATCACGGACTACCCGTATGGATGCAAGTACAAACTTTTTATAATGGCTTTAGTGCAAATCTTCGTTCTATGATTGATACAGCTGCAGGGGGGACTTTAAATAATAAAACACTAGAAGAAGCCTACAATTTATTAGAAGAGATGGTGTCCAATAGTTATCAGTGGCCTACTGAGAGATTACCAATGCGAAAAGTTAGCAGAATTCATGAAGTAGATGCTTTTGCTGCAATTGCTGCACAATTCGAAACACTCAACAAAAAGCTTGATAATATGAGTGTTTCAGCCATGAAAATTCACAATTTGACATGTGATTTTTGTGGTGGAGGACATGTTAGCACAGAGTGTCAGGTAGGTAATACTTTTAAACAATCTCATGAAAATTCTAACTTTGTTGGGAATTTTAACAGGTCGCAGAATAATCCCTACTCCAACACATACAATCCGGGATGGCACAATCATCCAAATTTTTCATGGAACAATCAGAATGTGACAAGACCACCGGGATTCAAACAATCAGAAGAGACAAAGTCAAATTTGGAAGACATAGTCACCAAACTTGCTAACACAACTCATGACTTCATCAAAAGCACGGATGTGAGATTTCAAAACCAAGAGGCTTCAATTAGAAATCTGAAGATGCAAGTGGGTCAGTTAGCAAGCATGATGTCAGGAAGGCAACAGGGTTCTTTGCCAAGCAACATAGAGAAAAATCCAACTGAAAACATAAAGGCTATTACCCTGAGAAGTGGTAAACAAGTAGGAGAAGAAGAGATTTCCAGAGACAAAGAAGAGGTGATCAATAAACAATCAAAGGAGACAAGTAAGAGTAAACTTTTTCCATATAATCCCAAGCCATATGTGCCACCAATTCTATTCCCTCAGCGACTCCAGCAGCACAAAATGGATAAGCAATTTTCTAAATTTCTTGATGTATTTAAAAAATTGCACATTAACATTCCTTTTGCAGATGCTTTAGCGCAAATGCCTAGTTATGCAAAAATTTTGAAGGAGATTTTGGCAAACAAAAGGAAACTGGAGGATTATGAAACTGTGAAGTTAAACGAGTGTTCAGCCATCCTACAAAACAAATTGCCTCCGAAATTAAAAGATCCAGGAAGTTTTACTATTCCTTGCACTATTGGGGATTCTTACTTTGAAAAAGCATTATGTGATTTAGGTGCAAGTATTAATCTGATGCCTTATTCTGTTTTCAAGAAATTAGGATTGGGCGAGGTAAAAGCAACCACGGTGTCACTTCAACCGGGCGATCGATCAATTAAATATCCGAGAGGTATTGTGGAAGATGTTTTGGTAAAAGTTGACAAATTTATCTTCCCTGCAGATTTCATAGTTCTTGACATGGAGGAAGATTTTGAGGTACCACTTATCTTAGGTCGACCTTTTCTAGCAACAGGAAGAGCTCTTATTGATGTACAACAGGGGAAGTTGATCCTTAGAGTTCAAGATGATCTTGTTTCATTTAATGTTTTTAAAGCAATGAAATATCCATCTAATGATAATTCTTGTTTTAGAGTTGAGACAGTTGACAAGTTGGTGAATAAGGTTTTCCAGGAAAATATTTTTGAAGATCCACTTGAAGCATGTCTGATTCAACCAAGGGACAAAGATATTCATAATGAGGAGATAAAGGAGTACGCAAATTTCATGGAGGCAATTCCACCATATTCAAGGCAAAAGGCAATTAAATTTGAAGAGTTGGGACTACACATTACAAAGCCTAAACCATCAATTGAAGAGCCTCCAATTCTTGAACTCAAACCCTTACCTTCTCATTTGAAATATGCTTATTTAGATGGAGTTTCTTCTTTCCGGTAATTATATCTTCTTCTTTAACAGATTTGATGGAGGAGAAATTGCTCAGAGTATTAAGAGAGCATAAATGTGCAATTGGATGGAAAATAGCTTATATCAAGGGAATTAGTCCTTCAATGTGCATGCACAAAATTTTGATGGAGGAGCAATATAAACCCATTATCCAACCTCAGAGGCGTTTGAACCCGAAGATGCAAGAAGTAGTGAAAGCTGAGGAAGGAATAGTGCTCGGGCATAAAATTTCTCGAAACAGAATAGAAGTCGATCGAGCCAAAGTGGAAGTCATTGCAAAATTACCTCCACCAACATCTGTGAAACTTGTCAGAGGATTTTTGGGGCATGCAAGATTTTACAGGCGATTTATAAAAGATTTTTCAAAAATTGCTAAACCTCTTTATAATCTTTTGGAAAAAGATGCTCCTTTTAATTTTTCCATTGAATGCATGCAGGCTTTTAACACTTTAAAGGAGAAGTTAATTTCAGCACCAATTATGACAACACCAAATTGGGATTTACCTTTTGAGCTGATGTGTGATGCTAGCGATTCTGCAGTAGGAGTTGTTTTGGGACAAAGGAAGAATAAAAATTTTCGAACCATATACTATGCCAATCGAACCTTGTCAAGTGCACAATTGAATTATTCAACAACAGAAAAGGAACTTTTGGCAGTAGTATTTGCTTTTGATAAATTTCGTTCTTATTTAATTGGCTCAAAAGTTATAGTTTATTCTGACCACTCTGCTCTTAAGTATCTGCTTGAAAAGAAAGAATCAAAACCCAGGTTGATCAGGTGGATTCTATTGCTGCAAGAATTTGATTTGAAAATCAAAGATAAGAAGGGGACTGAAAATCTAATTGCAGATCACTTATCAAGAATTTCAAATTCAAAGGAATAGGTAAGACCAATTTTGGAAGAGTTCCCCGATGAGAAAATTTTTTCCATCAAGTCAATTCCTTGGTATGCTGACTTTGTAAATTATTTGGTAAGTAATGTTCTTCCTCCCGAATTATCATATCAACGGAAGAAAAAAATTCTTTTCGATGTTAAAAATTATTTTTGGGAAGAACCTTTCTTGTTTAAAGTATGTGCAGATCATATCATAAGGAGATGTGTTCCAGATGAAGAGAAGGCAAACATTCTACATCATTGTCATGATGGAGAGACAGGTGGCCATTTTGGTGCCACAAAAACTGCAGCTAAGATTTTACAATCTGGATTTTATTAGCCTATAATTTTTAAAGATGCATACTCCTATGTAGCTTCATGTGATAGGTGTCAGAGAATTGGAAATATTTCAAGAAAAAATGAGATGCCTTTAAACAACATTATTGTGTGTGAATTATTTGATGTTTGGGGTATTGATTTCATGGGACCCTTTACACCTTCTTATGGAAATTTATACATTTTAGTGGCTGTGGAGTATGTGTCTAAGTGGGTAGAAGCTGTAGCATTACCAACAAATAATGCTAAAGTTGTGGTGAAATTTTTTAAGAAAAATATTTTTACCCGATTCGGCACTCCTAAGACAATCATAAGTGATAGGGGGACACATTTTTACAACAAGCAATCTGAAGCACTTTTGAGTAAGTATGGAGTCACACATAAGGTTGCAACCCCTTATCATCCTCAGACTAGTGGTCAAGTAGAGATTTCAAATAGGGAAATCAAGAGAATTTTAGAAAAAACAGTGAATGCCTCTAGGAAAGATTGGTTAATAAAACTTGATGATGCACTTTGGGCCTATAGGACAGCGTTCAAAACTCCAATTGGGATGTCTCCTTTTAGGCTAGTGTTTGGAAAGGCTTGTCACTTACCAGTGGAATTAGAGCATAAAGCATATTGGGCATTGAAATTTCTGAATTTTGATATGCAGTCTGCAGGTAAAGAAAGATTATTGCAACTGAATGAATTAGAGGAATTTCGCACTGAGGCCTATGAAAATTCTAAGTTGTACAAGGAGCGTACAAAAAGATGGCATGACAAGCACATATTCAGAAGAGAGTTTAAAATTGGTCAAAAAGTCTTACTTTATAACTTTCGTCTTAAACTTTTTCCAGAAAAGTTGCGATCTAGATGGTCTGGTCCTTTTACAGTTACACAGGTATTCCCATATGGAACAGTTGAAGTTGCGCATGACACTGAGGGTACATTCAAAGTGAACGGTCAACGTTTGAAGCCCTACTTTGAAGGTGGTTACAACAAGCGAAGACCACCATTGAACTTCATCCTTGAGAATAGCGACATCGAGATAGTTTGGCTGAAAACTATAAAGCAAGCGCTTCTTGGGAGGCAACCCAAGCATTTTAATTATGTTTTCTATTTATTTTTAAGTTTATGTTTTGCAAAAAAAAAAAAAAGGATTAACATTTCTCTATTTTATCCAGGTTAATTTTTAGGGAGCATCTTTCAAGAGTTTAATCATCAAGATCATCTATGGACTTATCCTACAACTAGGGAAGTTTTCTTCTTCCTATTCTATTTTTCGCATTGAGGACATTGCTTCATTCAAGTTTGGGGGGAAGACAAATTTTTGGATAATTTTTTTATCATGATTGCTTTCCTGGTTGTGAATTTTTGCGATTCTTAGGAAAATTTAAATTTTATTTAAACTTGCAGTTGAGGTGTGAGTTAATCTTAATTCTGATTATGTTGATCCACTTATTGAGCACTAAAAGTCCTTACTTTTTGAATTATGTGTAAATCTAGAGAACATTCATGTGAAATATGTGATTTTCTTAAATTTCACCCAAATCTTAGAATTTGTTTGATTTTCTCTTGAGGCGAAATCCTAAGCTAAATCTAATTGAGAAAATGATATAGGCAGTTTTTGGATCGATTGAGCCTTTCAAGCCAACCTTATTTATTTATCCCTAGTCACCCCGTTGAGCTTTAATTATTACCCAATTTTTCATTGGCACCCATATATGTTTAGCCTAGCCGTGATCAAATTATATCCTTATCCCATGCCCTATGAACACGTTGATTTTCTTTTGGGATAAAAAAAAAATATTTGAGCTTGATAGAAATTTGGGAGGAATGATGGAGTAAAAAGAAGAAAAAAAAAAGTGATTGCAGTGGTTGTTTGGGGTGTATTGTCAAAAAAAAAAATTTGCTTTTATGGTTCCCTATCCAACTTTCAATTGAGTGAGTCATTTGGATACTCAATGGGTTGGAAATTTTTATGTTATATTTGGAGGGACTTTGGGAGAAACTCCACCATAAAGCAATTCAAAAAAAAAAAAAAAAAAAGAGAGAAGAAAAGGAAAGAAAAAAAAAAAAAGAATGATGATATATGGCAGCAGAAAAATTATCTTGAAGGAGTGAAATTGGAAAATGACATTGGCTCTAATTAGATCCTAGAAATCAACGTGTTGATGGGTGATTTGAGCTTAAAATTCCCGTTATCTCACCTTTAGCCCAGCCTTGCATTACAACCTGAAAAAAGTCTTATTGATTTTTGGTTGGATAATTAGCTTACATTAGTGGAGAGAGGAATGAAAAGCAAACTTATGAGATTTGGTCATAATTATTGAAATTTTTTTAGAGGTTGCATGTTAATGTGAATTTATTTGGATTGCATATAATTCGAAAAAGATGAGGACTCTCACACACACACTTGGATCATATAGTTAGAATTGGTCTTAACTTATAAATTGATTTCAATGTTTGGATGAAATTTGTGTTTTTCTTTGAATTGTGAATTTGAGCAATTATGGAAAGATGTCATGGAGAAGGTTGTTAGGTTGAGTATGTGTCATGTCTTACTTTTGCTCGAGGACTAGCAAAATGTTAAGTTTGAGGGTTTGATAACTCTATAAAAATAGAGTTATTTTACCTATTTTAGGCAGTAATTAATGCATTATCTGTGAGAAAATATTTGGATTTCCTTCTGATTATTTGAATTTTCCTTATTTATGCTGAATAATGAGATATGGAGAAGATAAGAAAAAGAATGGCAATTATCAGGAATTCAAATAAAAGCAAAAAGTGGAAGATGGATATCAAATCAGGAAATTCTTGATTTTGTTCCCGATGTTATCTCGCAGCGTTGGGAGATAGATATATTGGATATATCCTATAAATAGAGAGAGAGAGAGAGAGAGAGAGAGAGAGAGAGAGAGAGGGGTTAGATCGTTTTCCATTGTTCTGAGAGTTTTTCAAGTATTTTGAAGAAAAGACAAAAGTGGTGACAGAATTCTTGTTCTTTGATTCAAGATGCTGGGTTTGATTTATATTTTTATTTTTTCTTCTACTATGTTCTAATTTTCTTTTGTTAGGGCTACGATATAGCCTAACCATGATGATGTGAATTTCATGATTTTTATGTTCTACAATTGATTTCATTCATGTGAGTTATATATTATTGCGTTTAATGCTTTTGAGTGACTGGCCACCACTTGAATGATATGATGTGCATATTTGAGACTGAGAGGTGATAATATGCAATTATTCATTATAATATATAACCATGAATTAAACGTGGATAGAAATATACCGCGTTATTTGTGTAGCTTTCGGTGATAAGGTGATCCAAAAGACTCATTATAAACCGGGAATATTCATAGTTTTTAATGCACTCATATTTATTTTAATTCACATAGAGATATAGTGGATTAATAAGCTGAGTAGGTTTACTATACCTAGAGATAGGATAGTAAATAGATTAGGAAATTCCGCTATCACATGTTTGATATCGTTCTTGTATTCACGGCAATATGAAATTCATATCTAGTGGTTATGGTGAAATCAGATGCTCTAACATATTTATCTTATCGATTTACTGCATTTACTCTACAAATTTCGTTTTTAATTTATTCTTAATTATATTTTGATTTGTTAGATAAATTTTAGAATTAGTCTATTTTAGTATTTAATTAGTTTATTAATCATTGATCTCCGTGGGACGATACTTTTTCTCATCATTATATTACTTGTTCAATACGTGCACTTGTGTTTAGAATTTTACGAACATTTATCACTTTCAATCGACAAAATTCTGATAAAGACACAATGACAATTGCGAGGGATTGTCTTGAAATTGGCACTTTGGTGATGATAGTGCTCCTTCGTGTCGACTGTATGTACTTGTTTTAGTAAAAATCATTTGTGATGTTGGAGAACTGAAGATGTGTTGAAGGTGCCTTGGATTTGTAAAGAATAAAACCCCTCGTGATCCTGGACCCACTCATTGAAGAAATGGAGAGGTACAAACGTAATTACTTCTCTTTGCAACAATTCTGCCATTCCCAAAGAATTTCCAAGAGTACAATGAGGTCACTTAAAAATAAGAAAACAGAAAATGGAGAAACGTTTTGAATCAGAAATAACTAAACTAGATATTCTATTATGTTTTCTCCTAAATATGTGGTGCTTAGAACTATTGAATACCTAGAACAAAAACACAATTGGGAGAGAACTTTCAGGAGTAATGCTTAATTGCTTATAACCGTGGCTGATCTGTCAAATAGTACAATGTACAAGACTATATGTTAAGCAGGGAGAATTAAGATAGGCATCCGCGTGCTTTATTTTCTTTGCGCTTCCAGCTGAGTTGAAGCTAGATGTATATAGTCGGCGTGCATCTATGAAAAACTATATCTACAGTGTCAGAGTAAACGAGGTAAGTGATAATTATAATGGAGGTAATATACATTTTGCAGGCCCAATAATGGACATGCGACGTTTGGCCAACAAAATGAATATATGAAGCATAAAACCAGAAACAAATCTTTCGTTGTTACCTGTCGGCACCGGTAAAAGAATCACGCACACGCAAACTTCGAACATTTCACTTAACTGAGTACAAACTCCAAATCCTTGCATGGAAAGTAGAATTGGATAACAAAAATGTTCACAGCATACAAATAGGAGGGCGCATGAAGCTATTGCTTTAATTTTGCTGCTGAAGATCAACCCACATTTCGGAATCCTCACTACAACTGCAACTACCACAATTTCCTTCAAGTGATTCACAGTATGATTTCATCTCCCAAGGCTTTCCGTCAACTTTTGATTCATTAAGTCGATGAACGTAAGTGTCCCCAGCATAGTCCCAAACTTGCTGTGTTCTTAAATCTAGAGAATAGCAATATTGTGTATCTTTCCGATGGCTGATTGCGTGCTTATATTTGCATCTACAAATCCCAAAAGGAAAGGAAAAGCTGTAACGAGACAGCCTACCAAAACACTAAATATAGAGAGAGCGAAGATTCCAGCACATCATACTCCTCCCACATCTTCCAAAACCCACATATCAGACAAACCCAATGATTTTCCTGCGTTCCACAAATAAAGCAGGCTGGCGCCTCATCTTGCTGCTGGCATAGTCGGCAAAACTGAGATAGAGCAGAACGAAAATATTCTTCACAGTCAGTTCACAGATGGCCATCCCTGATTATGTTGCAATATGAAACCACATATCTGATAATGTTTAATTCTCGCAATCAGATCAAGTATATGCCACACTTGAAATCTTTAGCGGTGTAATTGAACCTTGCAATAAAATCAAAGGAAGACCCTTGGCACATCACCAGCTTGGGAGAATATCATATTGACTTATTTTAAACGTAATGATTGACCACGTGTCTATCTTACGGGGCACTTTTTCATCTTGATATATACTCGAGTTCAAAGGTACTTCTTCATCACAAATTCACAAGGACAGTGCATTATCACAATCAGTAGAATATCGCTTGAAATCTGAAAAATGACCATGCACCATCTTATCGAACAGCCAGGAGAAGTTTGAAGTCGATGATCAACATATTGACATCATTATGATCACCTGTGTCGGCAGTGAGTGCTTAAGTTTAACACATGAACTCAATAATTTATGATTGGCCAGTGCTATTATGATCACCCTTAGACTCATGGAAAATTGGACACAGGGGTGACAGGACCATTAGATCAAATAAACATGATGAGACACCACAATATCTCGTGTCAAAGTATAAGAAACAACAAAAAAATAAGTCCAAGAAGCCACACCATGGACCAATTCCAAATCATAAAAAAAAAAAAAAAAAATGTCATTACGATTTAAAAGTGTTGACAAAACCTCCATATATAATTTAAAATTAACAAAACTATCCATGTTTGTATTGATCTTCGTAATCGCAAGAAAAGCATTTGATATTTAGGTAACACCCATGTTGAAAGGATTCTTCTTGTCTAATAATTCTTATTTAACAAAGAATGGAGAGTTTATATCTGTGTGATATTAGCAAGTGAACTGCATTGATGTCAGCAAGGCAAAGGCTGGATATTAGCAGAGTCCCACAAAAGCTAAGTATAAGCATGAAATTGATTTACAAGATTATTCTTGGAGACATTTTATCTCATTTTTAACAACTTGTAATTTGGTATGGATTGCCTCTTAAGGAAATATTGATTCTCTATCTCAAAGATTGTCTTAGCAGAAGATTCAATTTTGTAAGATATTTTGATTGATTAGCAATCATCCTTGAAGGCAAGTTTCTTTCCATAGCAAAAGTGCTCCTTTTTTTAGAACCAAGGTTTGATTGTATGGGTGATCAAAAGAAAAAAATTCGTCTTTGATATTCTTCCCTAAAATATATTTCGTTTTTTATTTTCACTATGTAATCATCATTGTTATTTTTCGACTAAAAAAAAATCATCATTGTTATGTGCATTTTCTTGTTTATTTCTCATAATGAAACTCATAACCAGTACACTATCATTCTCATGAACTACATTGTCCACCACATTAACATGCCTTATCTTGTTTTTTATTTTTTAATAAATAAATTGAGGTAGTGTATTAAACATCTTAACAAATTTTATTCTGCTTAGGAAACAAACAGTAACCATTTGGTTAAGATAATATATTTATGACAATGTAATTGGTTAAGGTCGTGACATTATAGTATAGTTAGTTCATACTATTCAATCACTAATGACGGTGACCTATAACAAGTATTGCTCGTTAATTTGCTTTTGTATATTTTATTATTAATTAAAAATGCAAGTCCGATCAGGTGTGCTGGCTTTCGAATTTCAATAAAAGCTTCACATGCACTTGCTCAAAGCTTTAGATCTATGAATTTCATTAATCACATGTTGTTGCATGAAGTCAATTGCAAAGTTTGGATTATTTAAGATTTGTGCCGAGATAGTGTGGCATCAACATGTATTCCCAAATATGATCCCAAGATTCCAACAACTCGGGATGGGCCAACTACAAGGCCTTTAGAGTATGTGAAAAGGAAAAAGAAGGTTGACCAAAATGATCTCATTTAGGTCGCGAGATGGATTTAACATAATGTAGCAACTCAATTAGTTGTTGATTGTACAAACAAAATTGTCATAATCATCCAACTTGCCCAAGCAAGGACAAACAAATCATCCCATAGTTTTAATCAATCGGTTTTTAATTATCTCCATAATCCAATATACATGTAGTAGATTCTTCCGAATTGTTACTATATTAAATGTGCTAATATGCTTGTAACTCCATGCAAACTGGGATATGGAGTCTCATCCGATTCCCATCTTTAGTAAAATTTTCGCGTCTAATTTGCAAAGGCCATTGAACAGCAGAAAAGAGGTGGCTTTACAAGGGTTTGTATTATGATTTTATGATAAAATAGGTATCTTCTTCAAAATTATATGCCAATAAGCATATCGTTATCATTAAATGCTGTCGTAATCTGCTTTATTTATTTATTTATTAAAATTAGTTGGTGGAGGATACACACCTTCCGCATAATGCCGCGGAAATAATAATCCAAAGAGTGATGTTTTTGTGATTGAGCCATGTATATTAACACCGGGAGCATGGGAGAATTGCTATGTTGGTTAGTGTCATGAGTTACCCCTCGAAGGAGAGAATAGGTTTAGGAATATTGCTTTAAAGACAGGCCTACGGCTCATGATCAGTCATGGGCTTTCTCAAGCCCATACCTTGCGCGACAATGTATATTCAAATTGACACTATAAAATTTTTTTAAAGGATGAGTCGCCACTAGAGTTGGCAAAATGGGTCTTAGACTTACATATGACCCATTTAAATCATAAATGAGTCACTTATTTTTAAAGAAACTAATTAAATGGGTTTAAAAATTGAAGGTTTAAAATAAATGAGTTAGACTTAGAACCCATTTTTAACTAAAGCCTCACAATCTCTCTCTTCCCTCTTTAACTTTTTAAAACTATTTTTTTTTATAAAAATCAAAATCATAATTATTTTTCATATTTCAATTTTCTTTTCTTTTTCTTTTTTCTTTCTTTCTTTATTTTTCTTTTCTTTTCTTCTTCCTTCTTCCTTAGGCAGTGGCTAGCACAGCAACTAGCTAGGCGAGGCTCAAGCTCACCGGCGTCAAGCAAGCTTGAGTTGGCCAGATTCGGCAAGGCTCAAGCTTGCCTGACATTGGTGAAGCTCGAGCCTTGATGATATAGTGAGACTCGAGCTTGCCAACATCAAGCAACCTCAAGCTTGCCGATTTGGTGAGGCGGAGGCTTTGCCAACGTTAGGCGAGGCTCGAGCCTCAAGCTCGTTGGTGTCGAGTGAGCTCGGCGAGCTGGAGGCTCGCTTGTGGCCGATCGCCGATCGTCATTGTGGATGGTGGTTGGTTGAAGAAGAAGAAAACGAGAAAAGAAAAAAGAAAAAAAAAATACATTCTTAAAAAAAAAAATTGATTTTTTAAAAATAAGAAATAATTAAAAATTCAATTTTTAAAAAATTATAAAAATTATCCATTAAATTTGTATTGCATAAAAGTATTTTGGCAATACCATTTTTTTAAAAAAAATTCAAAAGAAATAAGTTTTATTAGGTTTAGTTAAATGAATCAAGTATAGGTCGAGTATGGGTCGGGTCGGGTATGAGTAAAAAATTTTGCACCTCAATAAATAAGTCATAAACAGGTTAAATTAGTTGATTTGGGTCGAATAATTTATAACTCGACCCAAACCTGACCCAACCCATCAGTTTAACGGGTTTAGTCGCTACTAGCTTGTTAGTATCAGTTAGAAACCAAGTGAGGCATGTGAGAATACCTCACTTCCTATGCAACTAAAGAATCCAGGGTTGGAGATTTGATTACACTAATTAACCAGTTAGTGTCCTTTCGGTACGTAATCTTATTCATTTAAAAAAGAAAAACGATTTTTGCTAAGCTGTTTGGATTAATTTTCGACTTATCTACTAACACGTGAGGTGGTCATGTAAGTGCACAATCATTAATGTACTAGTCAGCAACCAAGGAAAGTATTAAATACATTTCATGGGATAACAAAGACTTAACACTTAAGAAAAGATAAATGCTAATCCTAACTAGACTAAAGGAAAGCCAAAATAAACGTACGAATATTACTCAATCAATGACATTTGTCTCTAAGGACAATTGTAACCCTAAGGTAGGAGAAAATATTTAGTGGTTTGTGCGAACCACATCAGCGGATGACGTGGCGGGCACAAACCACTCACATACCGACACCTATCCCGAGCGGGACCCCCGCGAAAATGAGAAAAGGGCTCGTTTTCGGCTGGCTCCTGCAGAAGAAGAAAGGACGATTAGCAATTCCTCCCACTCAAAATTTTTATCTCTTCTCACTTGAATGGGTGGGTTCTCTCTCTCCTCGTAAAATAACCAAGAACGTTCATAGCCTTCCTCTATTTCTTCTCTGTGCATCCCACCTCTCTCTGCCTCCGCCTCCAACTCCGCCTATCCAAAAGCCTCGCTCATCTGCCTCTGGCATCTCCGTCTCTGTCACATCCCATAACCACAAAGAATGGGAATGACATGGCCGTCCTTCTTTACAAAGAACGCAGCCTCAAACACAACCAACAAACTAATATTAACTTATATATATCTCAAACCATATATATATATCAGATAAACCAACAAATTGGTTGCAACATCAGAGTTTCTATAATCCACCAAAAGAAAAAGAGATATATGTTTAAAACTCAGACGATCCAGCTACTAGTAAGTATTATTTGCACCACTTCCTTGAACCATACCAAAAACAAAATAGAACTCCCCAAAAGTTCCCACCAACTACGCACTCGCTCTATTCGCCGCTAGCTGAGGAACCTGAAAAGATTAAAGGAGGAATGGGATGAGCAACCACAACTCAGTGAGTAGTACATATCTTCTAAGCAGATCGAACAACCCCTATGCATGTATACAAACCAATACCAAATTTCATAACGCCAATTCAATATATAAAATACATATCGAATCATATAAAAGTTATTTCTCATCATCAAAGCTTTATACTAATATGGAAGACTCATTTAAATCACCATCAAAAGTTAAGTATCAATGGTCGAATCCATTGAATAATCTCCATCAAAAACACATATCAATGGTCTATCCATTGATCAATCTTTTGCTCAATAACTAACCATGGTCACGACACAACGCCTTGTGACAAGGCGACCAAGATTCTCCCCTTGGTAAGGTCTCCACCTACAAAGCCGGTGGCTAGGCCCATAAGGATATCATAAACCTGGTATGCATACCCCAAAAACCCATCACTGGATTCACAGTCATATTGAGCATAAATAACCATTCTCCAATACCAGAAATCCAATCCAAAAATCAATATCTCAAACCAAACAAATAACATTTTGCAACATAGCCCATCATCCATTTCATATCCGTTTCTCAAATCATCATAAACCTTTTCATAAATCAGTCGCAAAGCAATTTCATATATATATTTCTCCACAAACCTTGTAGAATGTGCTTTTCAAATATTCACAATCAACCAAAGGGTAGCAATTGCTCGATCTGGCTTTTATGCAATAAAAATGCTCTTCTCTCACTTCAATATATATATATATATATACTTCAGACATGATTTTATAAAACCAAAGAAGATATAGTACCACTCACCTCGTCGTCGACGACCAAACGACGAACGATACTCGTATCGTCGAATTCAAGGTCCTAACAAATAACCGAGAAAAATGTTAAAATCTAATAAAACTCTGTCTCTACTTCGAAACAACTAAATTACGCCTTAACTCTAACAAAAGGACTTCTACGCGCTAACAAATCGCATAACCAAAGCGATTGTTCAAGCCATTCGCAACACGAAATTTAAGTGCAAAACTTGATTGCGCCTTAACTTTTTCTTCCGAACCCCGATCTGAACGTACTTATATTCAATAGAGAGCCCTTGAAACATATCACAAGAATCCCAACTTAGCCATCCCAAAATCAAGCCGAAAAATGACAAAATACGGGCCCAAGGCTACTGGACGCGTACTGTTCACTGCGCACGGGAAACTTTAAAATTTTGTTTCGGACAAACCATAAGCTCAAATCACGATCCGTAAAATCCCACGGCTCCACAACACCCTAAATTACCATTCTTGCAAAAATACGAGGCTCAACGACTCCAAAATTAGACTTCGCCACTCAGTTTTCCAAAAATTTCGAATTTAAGTCATAAATCCAAAAATTACTTCAATCGGACAAACGAGGGCTTTATCTCTTACCAGGTGTTGTGTTATGGAGTCGAGTCGGCTTGGCGAGGCATCCGAGACGTGCACTTGCCAAGATTCCTTTCCTCTCTTCCCCCTTTCTCTTCTTCTTCTTCTTCTTTTCTTTCTTTTCTTTTTGGTAGAGGACCCCTCAGCTTCTATTTAGCCGAGCCCTCTCCCCTCTCCTTTTGTTTTACTAACTTTTCGGTTTCTTTTTCAGTTTCTTCTTTTGGGGCCCACTAACATAATATTACATTATTGCATAATATTACAGTCTCGTTCCCGAGCGGCACCAAGCTCCCCACCGCTGACTGGGCGTTGTCCCTGACGCTGGCCCGCTCGATCGCGAGGGAGAACTCAGCGGACTTGGGCGAGGTCAACGGCGTGGCGAAAAAGGAGAGGCCTGCTGCATTTTCTCTCTCGTTTTTTCAACGAAGCGCCTACTATCTGCTTCTGCCTCTCTCTTCCTCAAGCACTCCTCTCCTCTCTGTCCCGAGCCCTCTCACTCACCCCGAGCGCCCCCCTCCTCTCTGTCTCAAGCCCTCTCACTCACCCTAAGCGCTTCCCCCCTCGCCTCTGTCCTTGTCGCCGTCATCGACTTTCCAACTGCGGCTCCAGAAATTGCCGGCTGCCGACTGGCCTCTCAAGCTTCTTTGTCTTCTACTCCTTATTCGGTCCCGATTTCGGGCTCGAATACGTAGCCAAGGATTTTGAAGCAAAAGAGGTTTGTGAGGCTAGATATACTAGTGGCAGACGGCAAAAGCACGATCGACCTAAGTCGTTACTCTTCGCTTGGTGATTTCAGGCTCGACTCACGATTCACGCTCAGCAATATTGTCTCAATTCTGTTTGACAGGGCATACTATGATCATCACCAAAGATCATGTGTGTGCCAGCGACTCCAAGTCTTCTTGTCTCACCGACCACCACCAATCACCAAAGGATCCCAGGAACCACTGAGAAAACAAATGGGGAGTCAGTTTCATTCTTGGCAACTATGGCATATATTCGTAATCATGTTTGGAGATTAACAAATCAAACAATATCAAGTGAAGATCACTAATGTGCTTTCAGATCGGGCGATTACTGGAATCAATTCACAACAAGGTCTGAGACACATTTCATCGAACAGATTATGGTCAATCGGTTGTGGAACAGATCATAGCCATTCCGAATTCAAATCTATAACAAGACTCAACCTAAATCAGTACATGACGATCGAGGTCAAAGTAAAAAAATTCAACTATGATCAATTTCATCATAATAAGAGAATGGGACTCTCGGCCTCTTAATTGTGACAACAGAACATGAGATGCTACCTGGTTAATCAAGTGGACTGAGGCCGCAGTTGGCGCACGAATCATTGAAAGAAGCTCTGGAACGTGTCGATGATCGAAACCTGAACAGATGGAGGAAACAAAGGAGATGAGTCGCGGCATTGAAGAGGCTGTTGACGCCGGCGACTGCCACTGGAATCAATTCAGAACGCTTGAAATCGCGAACTGAATCAAACGGAATCGCCTTTTGTTAGATGAATGGTGCTCTCGATGAAATGAACAAACGTGCTCCTCCGTGAGACTGATGGTCGACCGCGGCGACCAGAGAAGGAGTTGGAACTTGCAATCTCCTCCTGAGATTGGATCAAACGATGAAATTAAAGAATGACCTTTCTCAGTTTAGTTGTTATGGTTCCACCGATCAAATCAAAGCATTATTAACAGTGATACTTAAACCATGAGACAAATTAAACATACATTTATATTTATGTTATGTGACAAGTTTATACACCAGCAGGAGAAGAAAAGGAAATTTTGACTCTGCCATCAGCTCTTTGTTTTTTGATATTGGTATTGCTTCTTCTTTTTCGCGATTTTTTTTTTTTTGGTCGACAAACATGAAAGCTTCGATTACTCCTTTTGTCTTGGGAATAAAATACCCATTACATCAGTGCATAAAAGATCAAATAAAGCAGGGGGGATTTGATATCCAGTTTGGGGGTAAGAAATTGTTCCGGCAAGCCTTGGCTATCCAGTCGGCTGGGCGGTTTGAGCTGCGATGACAGTGGGCCAAGGTTAGGCCCGAGAGTTGTGCGAGTTTGCGTTGGGCCCGGCTCACGATCGGTTGGAGTTCCCAGTTGAGTTCAGTGGAAGTCTTCAAAGCGTGCACCAGATTCGAACAGTCAGAGTGTACTTGAGGAGAGAGAATGTGTCGGCTTGCGATGAAAGTTAGGGTTTCGTCCATAGCTATCGCTTCCACTTGAGGGGCTGAGGACGAGTGAACCGGCTTCGCGAAGCCATCGACGACGAATCCACGGTGGTCTCGACATACACAGGCGATGGCTGCTCTGTGTCGAGAAGGGGGGCTTTCATTTCTTTCTGCCGTAGGATCTGTGGTCAGATCGTCTTCGCTGGTGCGAGAGGGATTTCTTCGTTCGGTGAGAGAAGAGCCTGAAGAGTCTCTTTCCGGATCTGGTTCGAATGAGGCATCGACGTTGATGCGGATCGTGCCTGGGGGAGGTGGGTGCCAGCTCTCAAATAAGTGCTCTGTTTTGCTCTCTCTTTTGAATGTTCTATTCATAGCCGCGTAGCTCTCTGAGGTCGCTTCTGCTCTGGCGATTGTTGAGTGTGGTCTCGGGTTTTGGTGATTAAAAATGGCCTGATTTCTCTCCTTCCATACACTCCATAGCAGCACCGCGATTTGGTTGAACTTGCCCGAAGTAATTGGGTTCTGTTTGATTCTGCAGAGCCATTCTTCGAACCGGGTGAGGCCAAATCTGGAGATTCGTTGATTGAGGGGAGATGAGATCCATACCTTAGCCGTCCAAGGGCATAGGAGAAGAGTATGCTCGGGCGTTTCTGGTTCCTGCTTGCAGATGGGGCATAGAGGTGAGGGGACAATCTTTCGTTTATACAGATTCTCCATAGTAGCGGTTGCGTTGTTGCATGCGTTCCAAAGAAAGAATTTAACTTTGGGTGGGATTGTGGTCTGCCAGATGTATTTCCAGAGATTTGGGTTGGGTGTATAGGACGAATGTGCTTGTGTGTCCTGCGGTTGAATTTTGGCATCCCTGAAGATAAAATAACCACTCTTAACCTCGTAATCTCCTGACTTGGTATGCTTCCAGACTAGTTTATCTTCTTCGTTAGGTAAGCTGATGGGAATGGCTAGTATTTCTTGGACCCTTATGTCATCAAACATAGAGTGCAATAGGTTTTCATTCCATGTGCCTGTATCGGTGTTGATGAGGTCCGAAACCCATTCTGGTTCATTAGTCGTTGCTGTGCCTCCTATCAGACCGCTTTTTAGCCATCTGTCTGTTCTGATGACTGTGTTTTTTCCATTGCCTATCCTGTGCATTACCTGAGGAGCAACCATGTCCCTGGCTTTGAGGATACTTCGCCAACTCCACGAGGGTCGAGAGCCGCTTCGAGCATTCCAGATGTCACCTTGTGAGTAATACAATGCTTTCAGAACTTTGGTGAGGAGAGAATCTGGTTTTTTATAAATACGCCACATCTGCTTAGCTAGCATTGCTGTGTTGAATGTTTGTAAGTCTTTAAAGCCCAATCCCCCTTCATTTTTCCTGGTTTTCAACAAGTCCCACCTCTTCCAATGAACCCCAGCTTTTTTGTCGTTGCTTTTCCACCAAAATGATGCCACCTTTCTCTCAATTGCCTTGCAAATTGATGTTGGTATTTTAAATATTGACATCGCGTATTGAGGGATAGCTTGGATTACTGCTTTCAAGAGTATTTCTTTTCCTGCCTTTGATAATGATTGTTCCTTCCAGCTGTCGAGTTTGGAGTTGACCCGAGCTTGTATCCACGCGAAGAGGTCTTTCTTGGAATTCCCCCAATCTGAAGGTATGCCTAAATACTTCCCAGTCTTGGTGATTTCTGGTACTCGAAGAGTTGAGGCCATGTTTTGCTTTAGAGGGGTAGGACAACCCTTGCTGAAATAGATTCCCGACTTATTGAGATTAATTGCCTGGCCAGATGCGTAGCAGTATTGATTTAGGATGTTTGCCAATTGCTGACATTCTGCTATTGTGCCATTCAGGAAAAAGATGGAGTCGTCAGCGAAGAGGAGGTGGGACAGAGCAGGACAGTGGATGTTCATCTTGATTCCTGTAAGCAAGCCCTCTTGGACTGCGTTTTTCATGAGGGTAGACAGCACGTTGGCCACAATGATGAAGAGGTAAGGTGAAAGAGGGTCCCCTTGGCGCAATCCTCTGGTTGGTTTGAAGGGAGGTAAGGGTGCTCCGTTGTAGTTTATGCTGTAAGTCACTGTGGTCACGCATTGCATAAGAATCTGTATCCATTGATGGCTGAAGCCAAGTCTTGCTAAACAAGCTTCGAGGAAATCCCACTCTATGCGATCGTATGCCTTTTGCATGTCAAGTTTTAATACTGCTTGGAATTTCTTTTTCCTGCTGCTGTTTCTAAGTCTGTGTAACACCTCTTGGACTATCAGTATGTTGTCTTGAATTTGTCTGCCTCCCACGAATGCACTTTGTTCCTCTGCAATGATATGTGGTAGTATTGGTTTGAGTCGGTTTGTGAGTACTTTGGAGATGATTTTATATATAAAATTGCAGAGGCTAATAGGACGGTATTGCTCCAGCTTTTCAGGGTGAGGGATCTTGGGTATCAGTGTGATGAGTGTTTGGTTTATTGCAGGGTTTAGGTGGCCAGTAGAGAAAAGATGCTGTACTGTTTGGAGTATGTCTTTGGAGATGACGGACCAGTGTTCCTTGTAGAAGAGGCCATGGAAACCGTCGGGACCTGGTGCCTTATAGGCCCCTAACTGCTGCATTGCATGAGTGACCTCCTCCTCAGTTACTTGAGCCATCAAGGTTTGGTTGGTTTGATCATCTACTAAAGTGGGTATGAGTTGTAGAATAGGTTGGAAGTTTCGGTGGCCCACAGTGGAGTATAGGTTTTTATAAAACTGGTCTGTCATCCTCTGTAGATGGTTTTCCCCTCTGATCCAATCTCCATTATCATTTTTTAGCATTGATATGTGATTGCGACATCTCCTCTGGATCGTCGTCGCATGAAAGAAGCGGGTGTTTTTATCTCCCCACTGTATCCATTATATCCGCGACCTCATCCCCCAGTACATTTCCTCCCGTCGCCACAGTTGGTCAATTTCTTTTGTAATCTTTTTTTCCTGTGCTGATTCTCCATTGGTTTGGTTGCTGTTCATTAGGTGTTGAAGATCTCCTTGCAGCATGGTGATTCTTTTCCTGGCGTGGCCGAATTTGTTTCTGCTCCAGGTCATCAGTTTCTGCTGTAGTTGCTGCAGTTTCTCCACCGGGGTTAGTTCGGTGCTCTGCCAGGTGTCAATAACTATTTCTTTGCTTTCAGCTTCATCTTTCCAGTATGCTTCATATTTAAAGTGCTTTCGTGGTTTTCTCTTCGGTTGTGTCAAGGATAGCAGGAGAGGAGTGTGGTCTGATCCTATCGCTGGGAATGCAAAGCATTGAGCCTCAGGGTAAGTCACTCGCCACTGTAGCGAACAAAGAACTCTATCAAGTCTCTTCTTCACCAGATTTTCTCCCTCTCGTTTGTTTGACCAGGTGAAGGAGCATCCCTTGCATTCGAGGTCCATCAAGGAGCATTGGCATACAAAATCTCGAAATGCTGTTATCCTGTAAGTTTCTGTTCTATGCTTTCCCACTTTCTCCCAGTGATTGAGTATTTCGTTGAAATCGCCCAAGCAAAGCCATGGTAATCTGTAGGTCGCACTTACTGTATGAATTTGATCCCATAGCTGTATTCTTTCTCTGAACATGTATGGAGCATGGAGGAAAATTATATTCATTCTCTGGTTGCTGTTTACCAGGTAGCATTGGGTGAATATCGCTGAGGCTGAGGAGGAATCGATAGTCACTTGCATTTGATCATCCCAAAATAGAGCTAAGCCCCCTGCTGTGCCTTCTGGATTAACTAGGTAACTGTTCTTGAACTTAAGTCGCTTTTTGATTTGGAGCACTTTCTGTTCAGTATTTTTTGTTTCCATAATGAAAACAAGGTTGGGCCTCTCTTGAGTCACAGTGACTCGCAGGGCTTGAATTGTCAGGGGATTGCCCAACCCCTGACAATTCCAACTTAGTAGTTTCATGGGTAAGTTGGTGGCTTATTAGGGCTAGCCACCAAAGCCCATTGATCTGATTCTCTTGCCACACTTATAGGTGCTTCCACAAGTTGATTACTGTCTGCTGAGTTGTGATGTGCAATTTGAGCTCCGTATGGACAAAACCTTTTTGCTTTCTTGGATCCTGCAGTTTTCACCTGTTTTCCTTTCGCCCTTGCAGGAGATATGGTTTTCTGCCCTGTCTCAGCTTCCTTCATCTGTTCCTCATGGATGACCAATTGTGATTCTTCATCAATACAGCTATTGCCTCTTTTCTGTGGATTTTTCTCTTCTATCAGGATTATTGCCTTAGAAGTGGAATGTTGGTAAATCTCCTTTCCCTTTTGCTGAGTATTGCGAACATGTGTTTGTTGGGTGTCAAGAGACTGATTCTGCTCTATTTCTATCTCAGGTGACAGTGGGGTTTCTGGTACAACCTCCACCTCTTCCGGAGAGAGTACCTGCTGGCCATAGAAGATTTTGCCATAGGGGCTTAACTCCTTCACCTCGGCGCGCAGCCAATCGCCACATCGAGCTGGTAAGTTCTGTTCCAACCCTGATTCTCCATATGGTATTTCAGCGCACTTCATGGCGTAATGGCCAATTCGACCACAGGAATAGCAATAATAGGGCAGACGTTCGTATTTAAATTCAACCCAGATCTTTCTGTTCTCTAGATTCACTAGCACTCCAGTCTTTAGAGGATTGGCTAAGGTTAATCGAACTTTGGCTTTGCCCACTTTGTAGGCGCTGTTTCCTCTTGCTTCAAGTTTCACTTCGAGGACTGCACCCAGTGTGGATGCTAGTTCCTCTATGACAGCGTAGGATACTCTCCCATACGGTAAGCCGATAAACTTCACCCAGAAATCACAATAGCTAAAATCATAGCAGAACTCAGGTGTATCAGGTTCACATTGCCGGAGTATGAGAAGATGACCAGAAAAGGACCAAGGTCCTGTGTGGAGTACCCGCTGTGCTTCAGTTTCCGATTGAAATGAGAATGAATAAAAACCCGATTCTAGGGTTGCACAGGTAAAGTTTTCAGTCTTCCAAGCTTTCCGCATGAGTGTTTGAAATGCATTGTAGTTTAGATCGGGTTTGGTGTAGAACCGACCAAATAGGGTTTTTCGGCACTCTAGCAATTTTTCAGGAGAAATTTCACCTGGTAGATCGACGATGTCGACTGCATTCCATAGCTTGCCCATGCTTTTACAGAGAGCCGCTAGTCGCCTGTCTTCACTGATTTGATCGACCATTGTTGTTGTAGGGTCTTTGTTGGATTCGTGAATGTATGGGTCGAAGGGAGCTCTGTTGGGTGGATCACTGGAGTCGAGAGATGAGGTAAAGGGTGTTCGCTGGAGCGCGAATCTGTGCGATGGATATGGCTTTATGCGTAGATTAGGGTTTGAAGTTAGGGTTTGCGAGGAACCTGTTGGAGAGGAACTTCGGTGGGAGAACAACACCCATGGGGGAGGAGCTGGGCTTCGCTTTACGAAGAGAGAGTGGATCGGGAGTGGAAGCTACCCAGCAGGTAGAGGGGGACTACACAAACGGTAGAGGGAGACCTCCATTGCAGAGGACGAGAGCTTCGCGAGAGATAGGGAATATTAAACGAAACAATATCTCATTTTTCTTTCTTTTTCGCGATTAAGCACTTCGATTGACATTTTGTTGAATTCTGACTTATTATAACTCTTAGAAATACTTCTTTTATGAAAGTGCCTTCCAATGCTATTGGCATTCTCCTTTCATAATTCTTTGCTTGAAGGTTTCTCATGAACAATTTGACTCTCATAGAAATTGCTAAATAACTGATTCATATTATGACTATCTAAAAATATATGAATTATTTTGAAAAATGTATAAATAATTAATATTAGGTGTACGGAGCATTTTTCTTAAGAGACTATCTGGTATTGCAACCTTGACTATGAAAAATGTGAGCTGCAGATTTTGTGAAGTGTTTGACGAACATTTCTCAATTGTACCTTCGAATGTCAGCCGCTAGTTTACTTCAGCTCCCTTCTCGAGCGATCTCGAAATTCACAAATTTGTAGGTCGATGCCGATTAAATCCACCAGACCAATGTGATTAAGAAAAAAAAAGTGGGGAGTTCAAATTTTTAATTTTTAGTTTTTTGCAATTGTTAATTATAGTGATCCGAAGCTTCATTTTTTTTCCTCATTTAGCACTCCCACCACTCAATTAAGCAAATTATGGCCCCAAAAATAAATCAAGCAAACCTGAGAGGGCCACAATATATCTAGAAATTTAAGAACCTAATATTTTCATTTTCCAACACATCAGAGAAATTACCATCGCCTATTAAAGATTACGATTACATTGAAAAATTCTAGCACTTAATAACCACCTTATAAAATGATATATTTAAGGTCTTATCTCTAAATTTTTCATTACTAGAATAATTAAATAGTAAGCTACGTCATCATCTAACAGTTTAAACTTTTAGAAAAGTTAATAGTGATTCCACAAAATTTCACTTAGTATCATAGTCTTTTTTTTTAAAGGAAGCGTCCATCCGCGCTTGCCACATTGGCGGCGTCACTTCAATTTTGCCCTCAATTCCACAGCTATAGAGACCCTTCCGCTGCTAATTTTAGAGAACAGGATTGTTGTCCAAAAACACCAAAATCCTCTTCACGCACCGCCATATCAAGGACCCAGGAGCCATCGCTGTTCTGTGCTAATTTGGCCCCTTCCATCAAGTATTTCGAAAAACTAAGACCCACCCACGAACCGCCTCTGGCAAGTCAAACCCAGAAATCTTGTTAGGAATAGATATCGGACGCCATAGCACATGCCGCACATGCCACCACCTCCAGTGAACCACCGAGCCCAAGCCTTTGAGAGTTATTTTATCCATTTTCGCTGCTCATGTTCATCAAATCTGTCATAGTATTAGAGTTGGAGGTCTGAGTTTGAATCTTTACAAACCCCAAATGAATTTCCACAATTAGGACTAGAAAAAAGACCAGACTTAATGCAAGGGGTAGTGTTAAAATAATTAAATATAAAATCGTTATCATCTAATAGCTTTAATTTTTTTATTAAAAAAAAGTTGATGGTGATCTCATAAAATCTCACTTTTACATTGGTCAATCACAAAAGTAATTCTTTAATTATCGCCTATTCGCAATTTTTTTTTCTTCTTACATATGTTTACATGATTACATCCATTCGAAATAGCAAGAGGGGATCAGCTTAAGCAAGCCACGAGATTTGAGGATGAATGAGAGAGAGAGAGAGAGAGAGAGAGGGAGAGAGGGAGACACGTCGTCAGGACTCAGTATGAAGTTGCACGTTTTGCATAGCGGGGGAGAGGGAGGGAGGGAGGGAGGGAGACACGTCGTCAGGACTCAGTATGAAGTTGCGCGTCTTGCATTGCGTCGTGAATTAAAGAAGCATGGCAGAGGGTGACGTGCTAACATGTCAGAATTGATAGAGCAAACGGGATGATCACTGGCCAACCAAATCCAATCCAACGGTGCCATTTAGTTTGACCCGAGGACAGGTACCGGCCAGGGGTGAGTGGCCTGCCATGTTTGTAATTTGGTTATTTTATTGAATCCAATGCATGGATTAAATACAGAGTTTAGGGAACTGCTTCCAGGATCCAGCGCGCCCTGTGCCCAATGCCCCGCTCCACATTTTCTCTTTCTTGAAATTTGACTGTCTCATTCATGCTCCAAGCTTTCTGATCTTCCTGTCCAATGTCTCGCCCTCGTTCCCTCCTCCTGATTGTGTGGCTTCTTCTTGCTTTCAGCGGTACTTCCCGAGCTCAAGTTGAACGTGACGATGATTTGGCCACTGTCAAATTGGATTTAAGCCTCAAGTTCGAGAACGGGAGGCTCAGGAAAGCCTACATTGCCCTGCAAGCATGGAAACAGGCCATCTTCTCTGACCCATTCAACTTCACTGCCAACTGGCACGGCCCCAATGTCTGCTCCTACAAGGGTGTCTTCTGCGCTCCCTCTCCATCCAATTCTTCCCTCCGAGTGGTAGCCGGCATCGATCTTAACCATGCTAACATTGCTGGATACTTGCCTCGGGAGCTTGGCCTCTTGAGGCATCTTGCTCTCTTCCACCTCAACTCCAACCGCTTCTGCGGTAGCGTGCCCTCCACCTTCCGCCACATGAAGCTGCTGTGGGAGCTTGACCTCAGCAACAACCGCTTCGTCGGCCAGTTCCCAGAGGTGGTTCTGAGGTTGCCGTCCCTCAAGTACTTGGATCTCCGATTCAATGAGTTCGAGGGTGGTGTGCCTTCCAAGCTCTTTGACAAAGATCTGGACGCCATCTTCCTCAATGACAACAGGCTCCGATTTGGCATCCCACAGAACCTGGGCAAGTCGCCAGTGTCCGTGCTGGTGCTGGCAAACAACGACCTTGGGGGATGCATTCCCAGTAGCATTGGGGAGATGGGCAATACCCTGAACGAGATCATCCTGCTGAATGACAACCTCACCGGATGCCTTCCTCCACAGGTGAAATTGCTGAAGCAAATCACCGTCTTCGACGTGAGCTTCAACCGTCTCCAAGGGCCACTCCCCTCTGGCATTGGAGCAATGAAGAAGCTGGAGCAGCTCGATGTCGCCCACAATGGCTTCACTGGGGTCATACTGAGCAGCGTGTGCCGACTGCCCATGCTGCAAAATTTCACATACTCTTTCAACTATTTCACTGGGGAAGCCCCAACTTGTTCTAGTACTCGAATTAGAACACTAGATGGACGACAAAATTGTATTCCTAGAAAGACAGACCAGAGATCTTCAAGAGAGTGCTCCTCTGCAGCTGCACGCCCAGTGAAGTGCAGCCAGCTGAAATGCTCTGATCGGTCCGCTTCATCTCCAGAGTCGAGAATTAGAAAGCCTCCCCCACCACCACCTGCTCGAACCCGCTCGCCTCGCCCTTCCGTTGGCCCTTCACCCCCACCCCCAACCTCAAAGTCTTCTCCTTCCACAAGATCGCACCAGCCTCCACCACCTCCCACAGAGAAAGTTTTACCTCTTACCCATCTTCACCCACCACCACCGTCGCCACTCATGGTTCCTTCAAGTCCACCTCATGCTCAGGCTCAGGGTCCACCATCCTTCACCCCACTGCCTCCACCTCCAGAAGAAAAGGTGTCACCGAGCAAACATCTTGTGCCGCCTCCACCAAAATCAGAGTCTGCGCCTTCTGAAGAGTACTCTCCTCCCCCTCCTCCTCCTCCTCCGCCCCCTCCTCCACCTTCCCCTCCCCACACGCACTTAACAACTCCCCCTCCTAACACACCTCTCCTTGCACCCTCGCCAATTCAAGTCACTTATCCGCCACCGCCACCCCCCACGAAAGACCAATACTCACCACCACCACCCACACGACACCAGTACTCAATGCCACCGCCACTGCCGCCACCACACAAGTATTCAACGGCACCCCTGCCTCCACCCTCACCAAGACAACATGAGCATTTGGCACCGCCACCACTCGCTACATCAGCTCCTCTGCCCAAACCATCAAAGCAAGATGCTCCATCTCCTTCCTCTGGTTGCATCGATATTCCAGGATCAATTCCCCCGGTACAATCACCAAGCCCTGCGGTTGCTGCACCATCAGCAACCTTCACACCACTGCCCCCACCTCCAGCAGAAAAGGTTTCACCAAGCAAATATCCTGTGCCACCCCCACCAAAATCAGAGTATGCGCCTCCTGAAGAGTACTCTCCTCCTCCACCCTACAAGCACTTAACAACTCCCCCTCCAAACACACCTCTCTTTGCCCTCTCGCCAATTCATGTTACTTATCCCCCACCTCCACCCCCTACACAACACCAGTACCCAACACCGCCACCACCATTGCCGCAGTATGAGTATTCAACAACACCCCAGCCTCCACCCTCCCCAAGACAACATGAGCATTTGGCACCGCCACCAATTGCGGCATCAGTTCCTCCGCCCAAACCATCAGAGCAAGATTGCATCGATATTCCAGGATTAATGCCCCCTGTGCAATCACGTAGCCCCACGGCTGCTGCACCATCAGCAACCCCTACAGAGCGTTACTACGCACCTCCGAATGAGACTCAGCATGGCCAAGCTCCTCCACCCCCCACGCCCTCATCTGACCTCAGTGTACCTCTTCCACCAATCCCAGGAGCCCCATATGCATCTTCGCCACCGCCTATGATCCCTTACTACTGATCCCAAAGAGTCATTTGTCCTCTTGCAATTATAGACAGTAGTCGGTGAGGGGACCATCCGGGTCTGAAGGACTTCTTGTATCTGATTAATTGATTTACTGTTTATATCTCTGATTATTCCATCCAAGACATTTCTATGTGTGTCTGTTTTGGCTGCTGACTGTTGCTCTATTTTACCTGTATTTCTTCGCTGCTTGTACTCACGGCTCAATGAACACTTGCGTTCGACAAAAAAACCGGGCGCTACTGATGCTGCTCGTTCCACAATTGGCAGTAGATGAGTTATGCAGCTCGGCGAGAAATTGCATTAGATTCAATAGAGTATAGGGGTGAGTATGGAATCAGACTGAACCAGCCAATTCCCATGGGAACCGTCCAGCTCCTTGTTCGCAAAATTTGGAACCAGTGATAATCAATCTAATTCCTAGTTCCAGGTTTCATGTGTGGACCAAATCATCCATGTTGCAAAAGCAAACAATTGAACAATCAAATAGATGGAGCAATAAAATAAATCGGACATCAAATTTATGTTATCTGATCGTAGTGACCTATGATCACAGGGAGAACAGCAACGAATTCCACTAAAGATTAAGTGATAAAATAGAGATTATAACTACACTCGAGTTACTCAAACACTCTAAGTATATCTGAAGTCCAATTATATTCAATAACTTACACAATGTTTACCCTACAATTTCACACGAAACAATCTCTCAATCTCACGAAAAGATTAACAAATTTTACCACAAAATTTACTTAACTTGAACACTAAATTCTTCTTAAATGTAATTCATGAACAAAACCAAGGAAATAAACTCTGCTAAACTTGTTGCTTCAAGGTTTCATTAACTGCACGAAGACCTACGCTTCTCACACATCAACAGCCGGGTTCGTTGTGCCCATTCCTTTTCTTTTTTTTTTTTCAGCCAAGCCACTCTTCAAGCAAAAGCGTTTGAAATATTTATAGATATATATATATATATATATATCACCGCCTGAAGAAGTCCAATTCGATGAGCTTTCTCCAGTTCAAGTTGACCGAACAGTGTTCCCACGATGGACTTTCCAAATTCAGCCCCCAGTCCAACGTGCAGTAGATTTCCGTATATTTCCCTTGTGCGGTAGATTTCCTTTTATAGTTTAATTATTTTCGAAATTCAGATTTTTGCTTCGATCAAATTCAAGACATATTTTAGTAATCTCTACCTTGACTCAATGTTTAAGCCAAGTCACAATCGTTTCGCTAAAAAACCGAACTCTATTATTACTCTCCCACAGCCGCAATGGGCTCAACCATCACAGATATTTTCAAGCTCAAGCCTCACCATAATCGAGGATTTCATAAAACCCGAACTACACAAGAATCTTTAATTGCTCCACAAGGATTTCTCAATATATCCTTCTCAACCACAAATAAAATAAAACCATTGTTGCATTCACACTTATTAAGAGATCGAAAAAGTATCTTGTCAATATCAGCAATTACAGTCTCGTTATAAGTACTATCTATGTTGATTATCACACTAGTACTTGCTACCTCAGGATTTTCTTGTTGCAACTTTATCTCAAGTTAAACATCATACATCCATATAAACACTACCACAAGCACCCTCACAAACTCGTTAAATCTAACTTATTTACTAATAATAGATGAATTTAATTTCAAATACCACAAATGATAGCCCTGCTAACCAAGCTTACTATCACTAACTCAAATATAATATGGGCAACCAAATATTCTACGAATAGAATAATTAGCAACATTACTTAACCACACTTTTTTTAGAGTCCGACATCCAATCGTGGTCAATGGGAATATAACTCACCGTACTAAGCACATTTGTCAAGAATCTCCTAGTCATGCCAACACTAGAGATCATTTTATGGGCCATCTCTAATAATGCTGTGCTCATCAATTCCGCAATATGTCAGGGTTCATTAGCATTAGTGCAATGTTTCATTATACCTTCATTTCTGCAGAATTCATTTAACGGCTCCAAGTTAAACTCCATGCTACTATCAATTTGCACCTACTTGATCATCTTACTAGTCTCTTTTCCAATCAAAACTCTCAACATGACCTAGACATATTGATTACAAACATGAGCACAACCTGAACATTGACATCAAGAGTACACAACAAATATCAACAAAAATAGAGCCAAAAAAAAAAAAAAAAAAACAAAGATTCAAAGTATTAGACAAGTTTTGTTCGTTTCCACCTAACCTAATTACATCTCTACAGCTCAATATATAGCCATCCGTCCTCAAATAACCATTCACCATTGAAATCCTCAAGATTGCCAACGGCAGGTCATCACTAAAAATAGTTAGAATGGTTCTCTAATCTCTCTCTCTCTCTCTCTCTCTCTCTCTCTCTCTCTCTCTCTCTCTCTCTCTCATTCATAGTCCCGAAATAGTGTCAATCTCAGAGTCTGTCCCTCCTCATTATTACCAAAATTGTTCTTGATCAACTCTCATATTTTTTTAGATTCCAAGCATTTGTAATAGCTATTTTCATCTTGTCAATGTGATAATCAAGTGATCACGTGACCAATAACTTCAAAGGCTAAGGGCACATTTAGTAACTATACTATTTTTATGAACAATTTCTGATCATAAATTATTCTTTTTTATTCTGTTCCCAGGAACAATTTCTGAGCAAAAGAACGCGTTTGGTAACTGCATTAAATTTCTAATTTCGGAAAAGAAAATGAACATAAATGTGTTTAATAACTACATAAAATTTATATTACAATTCTTTTTCAATTACCTTTTTAGATGAGTGTAAATTCGATATTGAATTCTCATTGACCATTCACCAATATAATTGTCTTCTTATGAGTGAAGAAATCATATTATTTTTTATTATATTTTCAATTTCAAAAGAATTTGAATTTAGAATTCTATTACAATCTAAAATTCTATCAAATCATAGAAATTCTATTGATTAATTATATTTATACTAAGTAATAAATATATTAACTTATCAATTTTTTATTAAATAGTAAATAATAAACTATAGTATAAACTATAAATATAAATACTAAATAATAAATTAAAATACAAAATTAAATATGTATTCTATATATAGCAAAATTTCAATTCCTACTTTAAATCATTTTTTTATTTTTTAAATAATTTTTTTTTTTTTTTCTTTTTTTCTTCTTTCCTTTTTTTCATTTCTTTCTCCCCTTCTTCTTCTTTTTTAAGGTGGCCAGACGCCAGCCTTGGGATGATTGACAATCATCCAAACGAGGGTCGACGACCTCACCGGAGCGTCACCTGCCCTCGGCGAGGCCGTGCCTCATTGGCCAAGCCTTGCCGGCAGTTGGGTGAGGCTTCGCCGAGCCTTGGCTAGGTGAGCGACCTCGCCCAAATCTGGCAAGGTTGAGCTCGCCCAGCCGCTGGCGAGGTTCGACCTGGCCAGGCCACCACGAGGTCAACCTCACCTTGGCCGAGCGACGCCAACCTCACAGTGCCCCGGCAAGGTCGAGCCTCGCCGGCAACTGGGCGGGCTCGGCCTCACCCAACCATGGCTAGGCCAAGACTCATCTGGCTATGCAAGGCTCGCTGGTAACTGGGCAAGCCTTCGAGGAGCTCACTAAGCCTCACCAAACCTCGCCTTGGCCTGGCGAGCTCGGCTGCGACGGCGGCAGACGGTAATGGCGGCGGTGGCGACAGCAGCACTTGAAGAACAAGGGAGAGGGAAGAATAACAAGAAGAAAGAAGAGCAAAAAGAAAAAATAGGTTGACTTAATTCTAGAATTGTTCCCGGAAACAAATCATCAACTTTTTTTTTATTCTCGATTATGTTCCAAATCTACTTCCGGGAACAAAAAAATAGAAATTTGTTACCGAAAAAAAAAAATTTACCAAACGCGTTTCTATTCTAAATTTACTTTCGCGAACAAAAGAACATAAACAAGCATTGGTTAGCAAGTTGTCAAACAGGCCCTAAATGTCAACATGATCTCTTACTAGTCTATTAATACTATCCACTAATCAATATGTCCAAATTATTACTAGTCTATTAATACTATCGACGAACAAATCATGTAGACGATTTGCAATCAATCATCCAATAATCCTCTTAGCTTCTTTAGCATACAAAGACTTTCAAGAACATTAGCATCCCCTATGATTCCTTGCCTTCACTGATTGACCATACTAGTTTCCAAATATCTCCAACGATATTAGCATCCCTACCAATTCCTCATCTTTACTGATTTGACTGAGTCAGCTTCCAAATATCTCCAAGGAAACCACGTTGACTATAAACACACACATTGGTTCCTCATCTTCACTGAAGTCATCAAAACCATCAATATTGTCACAGTCTTCCACCTCATCTAAAATTAACAGTTGCTCTTGTGTCAATAATTTGCTACTCTGATAGCAATTTGCTACGCTCAATAGCAATACTAATCTTTTTAATGGTATTTCTAAACATGCTAACAATTCTGATTCTATTAAGCTATTCATCATCATGGTCCTCATGGGCTTGTTCACCATAACCATACAATAGTTATGAACATTTCCATTCTTATTAGCTTATTCACCCTTGATCAAGGTCCTTCTAGATGTTCGGCTTATTTGAAGATCATTCTAGTTTATTTGAATATTGTTCTAGCTTATAAATATCTTCAACGCCTAATATCTTGTATAGCTCAGATTTTTTTTTTTTTTGCTGGAGGAACCGCTTTGACTGACAGCCGCCACGTAAACCCCCAGGTGTCGCTAGCGGGGAAATCACCACCCCAACGCTATGCGTCAATCACCTAATAACCCACCAGCCTCCTTGCAACTTGCATTGCAAGGGCTTCGAACTCCTGACCTTCCCTCAAAGGATTGAAGCCTACCCAGCGAAGCCACCACGGCCGATGGTTGTATAGCTCAGATATTAGTAGAGCAATCTTAGGCAGAAGAACAACAGGATGTCATAACTATTGTTCGGTACTCACTTAAGTGCCAAAACATTTTTTTTTTGCTCACTTGAGTACCAATTCTGGCAAATCATCTTATATGAATTTTTTTAATATCTTCCTATCTAACATGCAATTTTTAAAGATTTTTATTAATTTTTTAAATTATTTCTTTTTTATTTTTCTTTTCTCTTTTTTTTTAAAGGCCAATGAGGGTCACTGGTAACTCTCGGCCGCCACGAAACCCTTGCCTAGCTTTGGCAAGGCCCGCCTCACCCTCAACCACAAAAGCCCTAAGCAAGGCCATCGCAACTGCACCAACTGGGGGTGAAATCGTGAATCACCAAATATGGGCAAGGGCCTTCATGGCCTTGCCTACAGCCACACTAGGCGAGGCCGCCTCACCCTCTGTTGCAAAGACCCTAGTGAGGGTTGCCAAAAAATATTTAAAAATTATTTGCGTCAGTGCCAACAAAGTCACATCGAACAACCGATTGCCATGTCAAACTTTTCGGCTAGAAAAATTGCCGATGACATTCAAATGATTGATTTTTCAAATTTGTGACACTTAAGTGAACAAAAAAAAAAAAATTTGGCACTCAAGTGAGCACCTTACAAAAGTTAAGGCAGTTCTACAATTCTTACCCCATATTGGTAGAGCAACCTTGATAGTGGCAAAGCACTTCTCATTTTAGAATAGCTAGTGTTGATTTTAACAATATTTGCATTTTGGCTTGTGCATATATCACCAAGCACTACTCAATCAATACACACATCTTCCTTTGATTGTTTTGGTCATTATCAAAACAACGATGGGTATTTTTGAACAATCACCATATAGGTGTTTTTCCCAACACAAAGAACGTCTTAAAGGCAAAAACATATGATATAAACAAAAAAATCCCCAAAATCCAAATAACCTCTTTAACAACCCCTAATCTTACCTAAGTCTAAAATAGCCCCTAAAAGCCTCAAATTGGCCTCAAACTGGCCTCAAACTACATCCTATAAGACCCCTTAAGTCCTTCATAAATCCTCAACACTAAATGGCCCTAGAAGAATCTATTATAACCATACTATCCTAGATAACTCATATCTCCAAATAGCATCTGAACTACAAAAGAAAAGACGGATATGCCTCAGAGTCCCTAAATTTTTAGAATCTCAAGAAAAACCATTCGTCTTAAAATAACCCTAAAATCTTAAAGCTCATAATTAAATTCAAGTGAGTCTCAAATTACTCCATTATGACCCATAGACATTTGAGACAAGCACAAAATCGAAATTCAAAATATTCTCAAATAACCCAACACGTTAAATAACCCCTGAATCAGAAATATAATTCCTAAATTAGCACATCCACAAGTCTCAAATAACATCTAAATTGCAAAAACCCAAGAATCTTGCTAGAAAGCCCCCTAAATCGAAGTAAACTATTAGTAGCCCCTAATCTTGAAATCAACCCCTAAATAAGAAATAGCCTCTAACAAAACTGAATATAAGCCTCAAATAACCCCAGATACTACCTCCAATCCCTTAATATATCATCCATACCAAATAACCCTCGAAGAACCTATTAGATAATAGAAATATCCTAAGTAACTTACCGTTGACACCTAAATTTTGGCAACCAATTTATTTATTTATTGCAATAAAAAATTAGGGATTAATTTTTAACCCCTGAAAAAATAAATAGAATTAAGTTGCATAGCATATAGTTTTAGGAGCATTTTTTTTTATTTGCATTGAGCTGGCGACGGATGGGTTCGACTTGATGGTTCAAAACTTTAATTTGATGAGTTAGGCTAAGCCCCACAAAAAGAGTAAATCGGCCCAAGCCTATATCCTCAAGGAGATTTTACGGATTCATTTTTGCGAGATTTCAAATTTAAGAAAAATCATCTTGCAATCCCGAATCGTATCAAAAACAAATATTGCGTTTGGAAAAGAAATCTTTCTGGATATTGATTTGGAAAAATTAAAACCCTAATCCGTGGCCTATAAAAAGGTTGTTCGCGTAGGGTTTTTGGGGGCCACATAATAGAAACACACGGCCACAGTTTGTGAAAAGAGACAGAACTGAGAGGAAGAAGACAACTCAGTCAAGGCAACCACCCACCATCGTATTCAACACCAGGCTTCAAAGGGGGCTAGCCACGCAATGGAGAATATACGGACATGAAATACAGGAACAAGAGAAGAAACTCTCTTCTTGGCAACAGGTGAGAGGATTAGGAGGTGCATAGCCGAGTCATCACCACAATTCCCAGTCCATGGGTTCCTCCAACTCCGTAATCCCAGCGCCATTGCTTCTAGCCGATGACCAACTGCTGCCAAGGAGTCCCTATACAGCCAAGCCGTGAACCTTCAAACGACGATCCTTGTCACAAGTGCCACAAGAAGCAGCCATCGAACTAGCAACATCGAGTTTCTGTTTTGCAGGTTGTCAAGTGAGTTTCACTTGCCGATTCTTGAACCAAGCCATATTAGCAAACAGCCCCTTTGTCGTTCATCCTTGAGTCCACGAGACGTCGCTCTAAACTCCATCCACGGCAAGCTAGCAGCCCGTTAATTATCCTTGGCCGTGAATTGTTGGGCACCCCTTGGGCGGTACCCGTGGAGAGCATCACCAAGTCACGACTAACTCCAACTTGCCATGGCTCTGCCTTGGCAAGCCCCATCGACACCATCGACATCAATGTCTCGCTTGACCCAGCAGTTCCTTCAAGTCGTTGGTGACTGAGGTCCTCTGCGTTCACCCGATCAATCGCTAGGACAAGTTCCGATTGCGTATAGCTGTGGCAGAAATTCTCGCCCATTATGTCCATTGGAGATTTTTGTTAAAATAGAAGAAAGAAATAAGAAATTTCTTTTGGCATGCAGGTGTGATTCATGAATGAAGTGGTAAAAATTTCCTAGGGGAGTCCACGTGGACCTTATGCGAACAAGGAGACTGCAAGTGGTAAAAAGTCTGATTAGGTTGAAGTGTATTCTGTGGGTGCAGGTGCTGTCCTTTGGAATAAAAGGTTTCTAGTGTTCACCATGGTCCAAGACATCAAGCACGATAAACTCCTCCAGCAACGCAGTCTTCTCGCGTGCCCTGTAGCCGTGGACACACCCAATCGAGCTCACCATAAGCCATCACCAGTGCCAGCTTTTGACGAGTCCGAATTCGCGGGAAATATGTAAAGATATTATTTCCAATGATGCATCTTATCCAAAGTTTCTCGAAAATCTTTTTTAAATTAGGGATTTATTCCCTAATTTCACAACGTGCACATTGATTGACAGTCCGATTTCATGCTCGAAATACGACTTGCAATCGCACGGAAAAATCGCTAATCCAATCTCACGCTTGAGATACGATTCATGGTTTTGTTAAAAATTGGCAAATCCAATCTCATGCACGAGATACGATTCGTCAATTTATTAAATGGATATCGATCAATTTATTAGATGGATATCGATCATATCTTGCCCAATTTGTTGTCGTTGTTTGAATTGATATTATTTTCATAAAAGAAAATCAAAAAAATTGAGATAGATTAGGTTCGTTTCAGAATATTCCTCGTCTTAGGGTTATCTTGCATATTTAGAATAAGAAATATATTTATTTCGAATTTGTGAAAACATTAAAAAAAAAAAAATCAATCCATTTAGCATGCTAGTTTTTTTACTTACTTGGTTGCACGTTTAATTATTTGGCAATTTTAAATTTCGAATTTTATATAATAAAAAAAAACACAAAAAAATCATCATGCATCTATCATGTAGAATTAGGGCATTCTTTGTACGTAATTGCATATTATGATAAAATTGCAAGTTTCATTTTAAGTTTAGATTGATTTTTTTAGATAGACTACATCTTAGATTAGAGATTGCTAAGTCAAAATAATATCTTGGTTTTAATTAGGATTTGGCTTAACCTAGTTCCCAATACAAATTGAATAGAACCTTAATCTAGCTAGATAATCTTTGCATTTTTCTAATTTCGAATTTCATGGAAAATGCACACAAAAAAAATTGCCTTAGAATTAATCAATTTCATTCTTAAGATGGACTGCATTTTATTTATGTCTATAGTTAGGTCATATTGCCATATCATATCATTTCATGTTAGATTAATAGCATGCATTGCATAACTCTCATTAAATAAGTAAGGGGAAAAAAAAAAAGAAATTGTGTGTTAATTAGAAATCATACCTAGGACTGTTGATGTGAATTCCGATCTAACACTGCAGATGCTTTCGTTGTCATAAGGTAAGTCCTGCAATTTATTCATTATTTTTCTTAGACGTTAAATTGGTGGTTTACACACCCGCATAATCGCCTCACATGTTAAGGAAGTGAATTAAAATCAATTAAAGCTGCTTGTTAAATTTTTTTTTAAATAAAAGAGAAATGTACCGAAAGGGCGTTAGAGGAATATAGCGTAATCAAGTCCCCAAATAGTAAAGCAAGTCTCTCATTACTTTACTTGGGTTTCTAATCGATCCACCAAAAATATATTAGTGGTGACTCTTAACTGAAATATCATTTGCACGTTAAGAACTTGAACCTAAGTCGCGAATTGGTATGCTCTTAGGAGAGCTCGAGTTAAGTTTAGGCGTAGTAATCTATTAGCCAAATCCTAGGTGGTTCACCCGAAATTTTGGTCGCGACAATTACAATCTCCAATTAACAGCTAAATTGGGAAGAAAAAAGAATACTCCTAAACCCCTAAAATTCAGAGAACTCCACCAATTGGAAAGCAATAGTGATGTTTCTAATCCTCCAATCTACCAACAAACCAAAAGAATTATTAATTAACCCCCAAACATGGAAAAAGAAAAGGGTTAATGCTCTGAAAAATCCCAAACTGATACACCTGTAACAAATTTATCCCCAATTAATTTTTTAACCATAAAAAGCCCCATCGGTTCATTTGTGACAAATTTATCCCAACTGACCATAAAAAAAAACCCCCAAACTGATATTCTTGCGACAAATTTATCCCAAACTAATTTATTCAACCACCAAAAATGCTAAACTAGTATATTTATGACAAATATACCCTCCGTCAAATTGGATTAATACTACAAAAAAAATCACAAAAATGATATAACTGTAACAAACGGAGAGTAAAATCACAAATCGGTACACCAGTCAACTATCACATATCATTCAACTTAGTAATTTGACAGTAAAATTTAACGAAAACTAATATATGATAAATTTCTCACAAGTGTACCAATTTGGATAAATTTGTCAAAAATTTACTAGTTTGGGTTTTTGGTGGTCAAAATATTAGTTTGGGATAAATTTGCCACAAGTATACTAGTTTTTGGTTTTTCAGGATATTAACCCAAAAGAAAACTCCTAACTAACCTCATAATTATTCTCAAATTGCCCGTAACTCATCAAAAAAAAAAAGCTCATAATATAAATAACCTGAGAAAATCAAAATACCATCACATAACCCATAATGCAAAATAACTGAGAAAATTATCAAAAAAAAAATTATAAACTTATTGTAATTGCGTAAATTTAGTCATAATTTTTTTTTTTTTTGGCCAATTCCAACTATCCGAACAATTTTGGCCAAAAATTACTGATATGATTGTCAACTGTCCTATGTAATATAGCTATTGTTAATGTGGACATTTTTTAAAAAATATTTAAATATATTTTATTTCTCTTTCTTTTTTTCTTCCTTCTTTCTCTTGGCCAAAGGCAAAGGCCATTGAGGTCGACCTCACCGGCCTCTGGCAAGGCTCAACCTTAGCTAGATCCGACGAGGGAGAGCCTAGCCAGCCTTGCGCGCGGCCGCCATCTCAACCTCTAGTGAAGGTGAGCCTCGCCCAACTCTTGGCCATTGTTCACATCAATGCCGATCACGTCACATAAAACGACTAATGTCTTTGTTAGCAATTTTTGGTCAAAATTGGCTACATAGACCAAATTAGCACAAATACAAAACATTTAACACTAAATTGGCCAAAAAAATATAAATTTATGACCGAATTGGAACAATTGCTATAAATTTAGGATTTTTTTGGTAGTTTGCCCTATGAAATTGACATACATTATAGACACCATATCGACACTCCACAAGTCTCAAATAAATTTTAAATTATTAAACAGGAGGAATATAACACCACAATCCTGAAATCCAAACGACCCACTACTAACCCTTAAGCTTGACATAAGCCCTAAACCTGAATTAACTATTAATAACACCTAAGTCGCTAAATCCTCAAATAGCATAAACTGCCGACAAAGGACTCCAGCTTCCGCAAAAAGTTTTTAAAAAAAAAAAACACATGAAAAACCCCTAATCTTCAAATTTATGCTCAGCACCGAAAGAATCTCAAAAAATAAAGCTACGCTCGTGTAACTCCTAAACCAAAATTAGAGCCACTAAATTAACACTTCACAAACCTCAAATAAGTCTAATGTTAACAAAAAATCAAGAATCTTATCACAAACCCATAAAATCGAAATAACCCATTCGTAGTCCCAAGTCTTGAGATAAACCCTAATTAATCCAAATGAACATCAAAGAATATATCAGAGAATTAAAAAATCAAAAATATCTTGCAACCCCCAAATAAATCTAAATTTGAAAAAATAAATAAAATGAAGAGTATAACCTAGAAATCCTTAAAATCAGAAAAAAAAAATATCAAAGGTGTTATAATTTTAGTACGGTGCTCATTTCACCGACAAAACTTTTCAAGTAATCACTTGAATGCCATATCGATAGACAAATCATCTCCTAAGTCCCTCTGGTAAAAAATTTCTAAAATTCATCCTACATGACTTTGTTAGTGAAATTATAGTTCGTACGCGACTCTCTTAAGAAAATAGTGAAGTCCAACATGGAAAAAGATAAGATGACCTGACATATTATTTTATTGGCTAATCAGTTTGTCTTCTCTTCTCCTTTTTTTCTTTTTTATCCTCATCTTCATCTTCTTTACTAAATGAAGAAAGGCATAAACAACACGGCATTCTCTGACCTTCAGGTTTACTGGAGCTCCTGCTGCTAGCATTGGTGACACTACTGCGACAGTAAGAAGAGGCCTCGCATGCCACCGCCATTCTCGGGGAACTCACAGTCGCAGTCCCTTAACACATAGCCTCGGCCAAAGGCCCACTTCGCATTACCCATCCATTTGCGGTGGCCTTAGATCCCTTGACCACTTGTGCTTTCCACCGGTTAAGCCCGCGCCGATGTCCATATTCTCACTCTCTTCTTCCCCAATGCCACGCATCGTCAAACTGAGGGATGAAATGGGCACCTTCTTGCTTGCAAAAACAGAGGCTGCCTTGTTTGAGCTATATCATCTCGAAGCCCCTTCAACATTTTGCCCCAGTTTGTTAATTCCGGGCAAACATGTGTCAAGTGACGTTATTTTTAGGTGAATTTATACTTACTTTGTGGACAAGCCATGTCTGGATGAATAATATAAAAATAAAATAAAAAATAAAAGCCATGTCGAATTGGCGACGGCACTAAATTGATAGTTTTTTTCATAAAAGTGACACATAAGCAGTTACTCAAATAGTTTTGGTACTAAACTTTTAATGTCCTTCTCCTCCTTAAAATCCAAAAAACCCATGAGTAAAAGAAATTCTAATGAGTATTAGTCTCCAATTAACTTCTTTAGAACCTTTGAACAGTGAATAGAGGCTTGTCACATAAATAAGCCGAAAAATCAAACTAATTCATAATACGAAATACTCTCGAAACTGATGAAATGATTATTAGGCCAGAATATGGACCCTCTTGGGTGGGCCAGGACTGCGTTTTGCGGGGCCCACCCAATCACTTTTCCAACACCGGCCGTCCGTTCAAGGAACCCTTCCGGCAAGACCTCCGCGGGGTCCGTATTACATGTAAATTGATAGAAACCAGGAATATAACCCACGAGCCCTAAAATCCAAACAAACCAATATTGAAGGCCTAAACGTGGAATAACTCTTGGGAACCATTCCACGATTTAGTGGAAGCACACACCCCCACCCCCCCCAACACCGCTAGGCCTTGGCGGCATAAATCCGGGGTGGTGTCAAGGGAGGGAGGTGCTTTCGCTTCGCTTGCTTCACGCTGGAATGTGAGGTTGCTGGGGACAAAGCAAGACCACCCCTGCAGAATTTGATTCCGGTGAATATCAGAACATCGCCTGATTGATTGGGAAAACCATGCCTCTAAGGAAAGAACTGTGCAGAAACTTTCAGCGCGGAAGGTTTGTTGCTTTGCTGATCGGTCAATTGATTGATTGATTTTTGTCACTCAGTTGTGCTGTACTTGTCAATCCCCGCTGAGTCGGAGTTACCATCTCTCTCTCTCTCTCTCTCTCTCTCTCTCTCTCTCGTATTCTATCTCCTTCACAATGGGATATGCTCAGTCGCATGAAAAACTTACCGCTTTTCCATACTTCGGTCTAAGTGTTCTAGCATGGCCTTGCTCGAGATGATTGATCTGTCGATAGTGTAGGCATTGCTATGTTTTCTACAAGGCCCGTCCGTTCTTAACCAAGTCAGGAAGGATAATATGAAGATTCCGAGCCGTTCGACAGTGCCTGGTTATTGCTGTTTTCTCGATGCCATCGTGCATATGAAGTTTCGTAGTTGGTGCAATTCTATTTTCTTTTTAACAGCATCCACAGCATCCTTGCTCATCGAAATTGTCTCAAAAGTTCTCATATGTTGTCTCCCCAAAACAATGCTTTTGAAAAAGTCAATTAGTAAATTTGAGACCCTCATACTCTAGGGGTGTCATTCTCAGAATACACAGCGGTACCATCTTAATCTTCTTTTGTGACCATGTCAGGCTGTTAATTTTTCATGTTCTTTATTCGGATTGAAATGGGGATTTCTTTTTTTTTTCCTTGTGGTAGCAAATCAATTTTTCTCATAAGCATAGTGTCTGCTTGCCCTGGATAAGTGGTTCGTATATTTACAATGAGGACTTAGAGGTTCACCATTCTGAGGATTGATGTACACTAACAATTTTTCTTAAAGAAACTAGGAAAAGAGTTGACCTGCAGTACCAATGGAGATGTTATGAACAACCTAACTGCTCTAAGCCATGGTCGGCAAATCTCTTGCCTTACAAAGGGCCCTGGCACACAAAGCATTAGATTGAGATGAATTTACCTCGTAATATATACAGTTTAAAGTCGTATGCCCTTCATGCAGTTCTCTTGATCTCTGATGTCTTGAACTTTTGCAGCTGTCAGTACGGTGAAAGGTGTAAGTTTCTCCATCCAACCCAGCAGCAGTCCCGGCCTAACGCCTTTGGATTTGGCGTGCAAAACCAACAGCAAAAGCCCAATGCTTTTGGATTTGGCGTGCATGGTGGCTCAAACCAACAGCAAAAGCCCAATCCTTTTGGATTTGGTGTTCAGAGTAGCTCTCAGCCAACTGCTGCGTCGCAGCATAACCAATTTAAGGTTCTTTTTCCCTTTGTATAATTGAAAATAGAATTGGTTGTGATGTCTCTGGCCAGTTAAAATGTAGATTTCACTTATATTACAAGTGTTGTTAATTTCACCCACTATGCTGACAAATTTGGTTTCATGATTCTGGAATCATTCCAATATCTATCTCGGATCTGGATCAGCCTTTTGAAAACAAGTGGACTCGCTTCTCTCCTATTTCTAATGCTTCTGGCACTGCTTCCCATCACTCTGACAGTCATATTCAATCAGGAAATCACAAGTAAGTGCTTTGCTAACTATACTCTCTCCAAGTGGCTTGATAACTACATCCAACTTTTCCTTATTTGAGAAGTAGTGCCTAATTATGTATGCCTTGTTGAAAAGATGCACAGATCCAGAGTCCTGCAAACGAGTAATTATTGAAGATTTTGAGCATGAAAGACCATCATGGAAGCTTACATGCTATGGACATTGCAAATAGTATGTTTATCCGTAGCAACCCTTATATAAATTCTAGTGTATGTTTATTTATCTACATATACTTGCATGTGCTGCATGAGGTTGCTATTAATGCAGAATAGTGGTGTCTTGATTGATTTGCTTTCAGTGTCATCAAGTCCTATTTTTCACAATTCTAATCATGGTTGGCAATTGTGCTGTCAAGAAGTGGTTTCAAGTTTCTATACAATGTGTTTTAGGCTGGCGAGAGCTAGGTGAATTTTCTGCCTATACAGGGTCACCTCTTTGTCCGGAAGCTTCCTTCTAGCACAATGGGGGAGTTTGCTAAGGAGTGGTAAAACTAGATTAATGGGATCTATGCAATTCTGTGAAGGAAGAGTGTGAATGATGCAGTGTTAAGTATGCCTGGAAGTACTAAATAGCGAGTGATTTCAGGCTTCCAGCATCATAGACACCTTTCCTAAAGGGATGGAAATGTTGATAGATATGTCACCCCATGGTACAAGCAGGAGGGATGTTAGTGTAGCCTATAACTAGCACTACTTAGGACTGTTCCAGAGCTCAAGGGTCAGTTCTTTTCAACTGTCATGGTATGATTTACACCTACTAATGCTTGTGTTAAGTACCACAGAGTGCAGGAAATTCAAGGTTATCGACATGCATGTGCTCAGGAAAAGAAAAAGAGAAAAAGCTTCGCTGGAAAATATATGTTCGAGAAAACTTTTTTATGGCTGGTTGAGAATAACATAAGAGAAAGTTGTTTAAGGCGGTTTAGGCATCCAATAAGAAGATGCACTTGCTAGATATGCAGTGTCCAATTCTATCATCTGTTGATATCACATTAGCAACAGGTCAACGTCTACATATGCATCAAATGTCTACGTTGACAAAAGGGTAATGGTAGGGTAGGATTCCACACAATTTTAAAGATAAAAGTAAGATTCCATGCACTTTTAAACAATAAAAGTATATTGCTTGTATTTCTTTTTTCCCTTGTTGGAAGCAAACTTGCAAAAAGCATCTAGAGTCAAGGTTTTCCATTTAATGGCCAAATTAATCAAAAGCTATTTATTTTTCATTTACTATGATTTCTGCGTATTGCAAGTAGTGTGGATGCTTTTATGGACTTACTTTGTGGAATGTAATCTGGTGAACAGACATGTTAATGCATGAAATTCAAAAAGACAGTTGCTTTGACTCACAGTTCTGGATAATTGTTTCCTGCAGTGCTCCATGTGATATTAGTGGTGACATTAGCTATGAAGAATTGAGGGCTGCAGCATATGATGATGCTAAGCGTGGTTTGAGCTTGCAGTCAATTGTAAGAAGTTAACCACCTCATTTTATCATTGTACTACAGAATTCTAGTGTTTCGTGGCCTAAATCACAGGCTGAATGTCCATGATTAGGTAAATAAATAATCAAACTGCATTAGTGGAAATGAGGTGACTGACATGCTGTTTGGTCTGTTACTTGTTAGTAAGGTACCAACAGACTTGTGAAGTAACCAGTGTCACGTTCATGAGCGTGTTATCAACTTTGAAATTTTATTAGTGACCCATCAATATTTCACCAGTCAAATTAGGTGACTTATATGGATAAGCAGATAACCTTCAAAAGAGAGGAAAACTGTTGGTAAATAGATTTCTTTTGTCAGAATGGTGGAAAGAATGTGACCCATCATTTGCTGTTAGATTATAGATGAATCAGACAGATTTGAACATCTTTAGGAGTGAAGTGGGTTGCAGTGAGAACAGTACAAGAGGAACTTTCGACTTAGAAAGCTATCTATTCATGCTCAAGGAGGAAGAAAACTGTCAAGATGTTTACTCTCCTTGTTTTTAGGCTCATTTCAAAAGAAAACAAATGAGAGCTATTCAAGAGTCTTGGGATTCTTTCGGCTGTAAGATGGTTACGTGGGAATTATACAATTAGTCTTTTGTTCTTAAGTTTTTGTATATGGGAGACTTCCCATCTCACTTAATTTTGTATAGTGGCAGTACGCACTTAGTACCTTTATTAATAAAATTTTGCTTTACCTTCAAAATAAAATCATTTATTTATTATGACTGGCAACCACTGAACGCTACTTAGCAAAACAAATGTGTCTTATAATTTCCATGGTATTTGTTAGTCTGTCCTTCTTCCAATTCCAGTAAGGATGAATTTGCCTTTCAAAGTGCTGAATATATTATTTAAATAATGTCAGTAGATGTATGATGAATGAACCTAACTTTGGACTTTTTCAATATCAAAAGGTGGTCACTTTCAGCTTTTTCCCTCCTTCATTGCCATCCAAAGAAAGGATGCTTGCTTCGCATCCTTCGAGTGAATCATTTTATTGGAAGGGTACACAATGTTCTATTAAAAATCATGAACAAAAGACTGTTTTTTATCATTTCCAGACGCTATAATTATGAGATTGAACTCTTCCTCTACATCAGTGTTTCAGAGTGTATGAAATTGAATCTCAGTAGGTAATCATGAAATTGCTAAAGTAGTGGATTCAGTTGACAAGCTAAGCTAGCGCTGATACTAAAAGCTGTTACAGTTTCTTGAAGATGTGGGAGATGGTGGTGCCGTGGTGGGAAACAAGTATTGCGTTTTACCTTAAAACTCTAGATGTGCTATTTTCATTTACATATATCTTTATGCCTGGGATAGAACGGCAATTTTGGGAAGTTGCAGACATTACTTGCGAGTGTGTCCATCTGCTGAACACAGTTAGCCTCTTTGAACTTTGATGGTTCTATTTTAATTTATTTACTTTTTAGTGGCAAGAGACATAGTTGAACGGAAGTATCTATTCTGTTCAATACTTCTGAAGCCTATGTATAAATAAATTTGAACTTCACAGAGGCTTTGGAAGACTTGCCAAACTACTCAACTGTGATGACTTGCTGTGTGGACTGACTTGACAAAAGCAGCTACTTGGCATCCATGATGGTTTAGAAGCTACATCATGTGACTTAACTAACTTGCACATGCTTTAAAAAATAGATTATGACATTCGTGAGAGGTCTGAAACTGGAGTGCTGCTGTGGCTTTGTTCAATTTGTCAATTTTAGGGGTGCAAAAGAAAACCATCACAAGAAATTTACGAAATTTACTGATTTGTTCTAGAATAGGCTACTTTCATTCCATTGCTGCCATGACTGAGCAAATCTCTCTCTACAGGTTGAGAGGGAGAGGAATGCACTTAACTTCAAATTAAGTGAGTTGAAGAATTTGCTCCACAGCCCATATGTGGCTCCACCTTCCTCAACTGCAAGCCAAAGTGCACTCCCTGGTTTTGGGGCAAATACATTTTCATTATCAGCTCAAAATACTGGCCAATCTGTGGCCTCAAGTTTTGGTGTGCCCCATGCATCACCTAGTGCTGGGGGATCAAGGCAAGGATCTTCCTGTTCCACTTTGTTAGGTAGTCATGAGAGGCAATAACTGAATTCCTCTTTAAAGTATTGAATGGATATCACTTGCAAAAAGATGAGTGGATTATGCTAGTTCTTTTAAATCCTCTGTCAATGCTTGTCTTGAGTTCTTGTACTGACCTTGTTGCCCTCCTCCAGTCCCTACGTGCCTTCAAACAATGCTTTGGGGAGTCTAAATTCTTCTTCAACTTTGCAGCAGACTGCAAATGCATTTGGACAAAGATATATGTCCTCTGGAGGTACAAATTCGTTTATGAGAACTGTCTTCTCTGTTCCTAATGCAGCTGTAGGATGGGGACAGAAAATTGTTCTTTTCTTCTGTGATTTGCCGTGTCAAATGATGGCTACTCCTTTCAGATCAAAGCCTGAGTAATCTGGGGTTGAGTCAGTTCGAATGTAGTAGTTGGTTCTGGGGATAATAAGATGTATATGGTCCTCGGATCTTGAGCATGAAGGGACAGTAGGTGATACTTCACTTTAAAGGTTTTCTAGATTCTTAAGAATCTTATATGACACTTTGAGGACTTGAAGGTGACACAATATTAGATTAATTAGTAATTTTTTAGGAATTCGTAATTCCATTGAGTCTTGAAAAGTATGACTTGGCAAAATTGATTCCTTGAAAGGATTTCTGTGGGCTTTCTAAGCTTATTCTATATGCAAATCTTAGGGCCATCTCTTCTCTCTCTCTCTCTCTCTCACTCTCTCGGAGACTTTGTATTGTAGATCTGTTGACATTATCAGATTCCAGAAATTTTGTCAAGCTCTCCCTCCCCTCTCTACTGGCGACCTTGCATTGTAGGTCTGTTGACATTCTCAGATTCAGAAAATTTTGTCAAGGTTGTGCTGTTTATCTTTAGTGATGAAGCATCGAATCTACCATTGTTAGCTTGTCACTTTTCCCAAGTTATAATCACCAGCCTAAAGAGACACTACCAATCAAATTTGTTTTCCAGCTCTCTTTGCATAAGACAATCTGTAAAGCAAGGTCAATAAAGATGTCCTTTAGCCCGATCAATTAGTTCCATCATCCTGAGATATCAGAGATTCTGAAGCATTTCGTCTGGTGATCAACCCAGTCAGGATCAGTCTAATTGGACTCTTCCAATTTGGTCTGTGCAAAAATTGGATCATATCAAAGTCCCTTCTTTGGATTTTTTCAATTTGATGTGTAGAAGCTTGTTTTAGTCAAAACAATCTTATCATCACTCTGCTGCAGAATCGCTTGAAATTGTTAGCCACTTTCTCCCCCACACCTCCTTCCCCATCCCCAGCCAGCCCAGCCCAGAAAAGAGTTGGATCTCTGATACCTCCTTGTGAACATCTTCCAAATGGCCTTTATAATAAAGAACTGGCAGTAATCCAACCCGCATGTGATCTAATTATACGTATAATGAACTTGCATTAATTAGTAGCGTTGCATAGGTATGAGTTTTAGCCATAGTCCAGCCAGCTTGAACATTTTATGGAAGTTTTTATCAGAATATGTAGCTTTAACTGTAGTGGCTGGTTATTGCTGGAACTAACTTCTTGGGTGCATTAACAGTCTCACAACAAATGCCGAATTCAACAAACAACAATTTTAACATTGTTGTTGGACAAAAAGCTGTTGATGATCAACAAAAGTAAGTATACCGAGAATCCTTGTTTCATATGTTTTATACTAACTCCACCTTATTTGTCAGTACTACACCATCATCTTTAGACTCCACAAATAGCCTTTGATTGAGACGATCTCACTAGTGAACAAGTTCAGTTGATTTTGTCCAACCAAGAAAAAGTTGTTGATAAGCTTTAACAGTTACATAATTCTCCTGATGTCAGCAGTTTTGACTCAAGCCAGTTTAAGTTGATCTCTTCATTCATTTAGCACGCAGGTGGTGTTGAATGATGTATCAGCTCTGCTTAATTGTTTGTAAATTTGACACGTAATTTACGTATATAAGATCTTTGACACGATTGACCTTGGCAATCTACATTTGTTTTGTTCAGTACAAAGGGCTCTATTTAGAAGAAAGTGATTTCTAATTATTGCCAATCGTACATTGCGAATTTGTGAGCTTTTCTTACAAATCTCTGGTCCTCATCCTTCAGAAATGATGTGCATAAGAGTGGGCATGAATCAAGAGATGCCAGTGTTTGGCTGAAAGAGAAATGGAGCCCTGGAGAGGTAAGAGATTCGTGTCACATGGTAGCAACATAAATTGGCTAGATACTTTCATCATGTGTAGATGGTTGGTTTTAGTCTTATTTTAATCCTTTCTCTTTCTCTATCAAACAGATTCCTGAAGAGGCGCCTCCCGACATATTCATTTAGAAGGCCATATTCAGATGATAGGCGTGACTGTCGAGTGTTTAATTTTTTATTTTTTTCCTTTTAAGTACATAGTCCGCAGATAGAGTCCAACCAACCTTTTATTGTCTTTTGCTTCAGCATTTCAAGCGGCTTAGTAGATTAAAATGATCAAAGATTGTTAGGATGACGCATCCATGGGATTCCGCAATGTTTTGAGGGCTGTTCATCCGTAATGCTTAGTATTATATTTGGTGGAAACCATTGATATTGTGTCTCCTGTTTTAATTTTCCACATCCGATTGTTAGGTTATTGGGGAAGGGAAAGAGGAAATATGAATGAATGGACGATATCATGTCAAGTGTGATACAGTTGAGTTTATGCTATATTCTTCTCCTACTGGAGACCCGTGATTTTTAGTCCCGACCAACCCCCCATATAAAGAAGAAAATGGAGTATTATAAGTATTTTTTTAACGCTTAACTTCAATTACCGATTGTCGAGCAAATTGTTTTGGAAAGTGCCCCTAAGCAACGATTGAATTATCATGTAAGGTCTTACCGGTGGATGAAGTATTTAAGTGCATATTTGCGAGGCGACAACTAAAAAGCAAAACAGCAACACTACCCACCACCCATCGGAAAGAAGCAAGTCAGAAGGAGGAGGTCAAAGTACTGTTATCGCACCAAATGCAGCTCAACCATGTCCTTAGCCAGATCGACAGCCTTCTGCAGCACAACCCATCCTAACCAGTTTGAAGCCGTGAATGTCATACGTCCGCTGGCAATGGTGGATTGACCATGGCTGAAAGCGACGGAGTTGTACTTAGAACCCCACGGTTGATGACAAGGACACTGAGAGCGACTAGAGAAACAAGAACAACAATAGCTTTCGAAGGAATGCATGAGCACATTATGAGCAAAATAAAGAGAATACTAAAAAGCTAGACTCGGAATATATGGACAAGAATATACAAATTGACATGCTCCATAGGCTAAGGGTCTTTCTTAATAAGAGCCACAGCAGAAAGTAGGCCTCTTGTGCATGGGTGCACTTCCTCCCCTTTTTCCAAGGAAATCTGAAAGCACCAGTTGCGATACCCAAAACACTCTCTTATATATGCAACTGTTCTTGCGACTCCTCGTGAAAATTCTATTTAGCAATATTAAGTTGCTTTACTATCTTTCATGGTCCTGGTTGTGTCGATCATACCTTAATAAGGAGGACACAATTGGTGGTGACATGAATATCACGCCATTAAATTTGGGTTGGGCACTGGAAAACTGGGACACTCGAGTAAAAATCAAATAGACTCCTCAATCAAGTTTACACGGCAAATTAACAGTCATGGTGACGTATAAGCAAAGAACACGAGTATACACACATTTAACACCTTCTTCGACTACATTTTAAAAAACAAGTATTACCCGACATTCACGTTTTTCCACTGATATAGTCAATAGATTTTCCCTTATCATAAGAAACCCACTAGGCGGACGATTAAATAGAACTTTCTCGCCAGAACCCCTCTTCTTCTTCAAGACCTTCTATCATGTATGTTGCCATGGCCTTATTTCCAGAGAACTCAAATCAATCCATAGTCATTGGTTGGGTCATGCAACACCTGAAGCGAGCCTTGCGAACAGTTGTCAGGATTTCAGTCTCTGCATTCTCAAGCATTCTCACGACTTCAGTAAAAGGAGGCCTGACATCTGGGTTGGCATCCCAGCATCGAGTCATAATGTCGCTGAGAATCGGTAGACAATCTGCAGGGATGATTGGACGGACACCTTTGTTGACAACGGCAAAAGCCGCCTGCACAGCTGTCATGTTTTGGAAGGGAAGCATTCCTGTGATTAGCTCCCACAGGACGATGCCAAAACTGTATACATCCACTTTCTGTGTGTAGGGCCTGTGCTGGATCATCTCCCTGTGCAAATATAAGAAGTAAAGAAATGGACTCGAGGATAGATGGACAGAATTGGAAATATGGAAACTGGAATATACAAAGATTTTTTCACAATCCAGAATACTACTTTGATGGTGCTTTCTATTAGCTCTCCTGAGATGGCAAATTTAACTAAGATTTGGAGAAGCACTTGTCGTTGCAACATTTAGTGATAACACCTGAGTCTATGACCAAAAATAGCCACCTTGTATTATTTACAGAATTCGGTGCAATAACATGTTGGATGCAATAATAGCCATATCAAGCCCGATAGGGCCTTTTGAGTCCCTTTGCTACAGTTCAATAATGTCGTTATGTCCTCTCCAGCAAAAGGAGTTTTACTTGGTCACCTAGGTTTGCCTTGAAAGTCATAGAAGACCAGGAACAATTTGTAACGTTATATCATGATTAATATGATGGGGGAGTAAATTTCGCTTTCTGTCATCTTCATCCTTACTTCCAAACTTCAAAGATATCATGCTAACGCTATACAAAATGATTTTCGCCACTCCATCATTCCCATGACATACAAGTATTCTATTTCTAACAGGGGCAAAAAAAGGTACCACACCCACCACAAAAGAAAACATGACATCGCCAAACAAAGATGCTGCCATCTAAATGGCATATCTCGCAAGCAGCATGGTAGAGGCAAGAGGGTCCACAACATACTTGGTCGCCTACTTACAGACACATATTGAACAGAGATGCAACAAAAATGGATTCAAATTAAGTAACAAGGATTAAAAAGGCCCAGTGGTTCGAATCACACCAAATTAACATAAGGAATTGAAATACAAGTCCAACTCCAATTAAACACCCCCACAGTCGCAGTGCGAAAGTTTTAATTCAGATTTTAGCCTCGCCAATTCCATTGTGCAATAGAAGAGTAAGCCACGGGGGGAAATAACCAGATCAGGTTGCATCATCTCAGGGAAGTCTAGTCTGGTAATTGGTGGGAAACTCCGCATAACTGATAAATCACAATCTTCTCACAGAAGAGGTCAACTTTGCAAGCAAACCCATCCAGTAACTGATTGTTAACGATGTAAATAACGTTTAAGCTAAAGATCAAGAATTAGAGCTACTCTTAAAACTCTTACATAGGAATTGGCCAAACTAAGGCATTTGTTCCTTTAAATGTCACTTCGTGCATGGAGGACTAGTTGATTTCTGGTAAAACAAATAGTGCGAGGCAAGGAGAAGGAAAGGAAGGTTCCAGAGAAGACTCATTAGATAACAGGAAAAACCAGTTTTTAAATTTTTGCTTGAGCATAAAGCAGTTTAGTTAATGCCCCTTCTTTAACTTCCAGCCTTCCAGCAGCAGCGGATAGCAATATATCAAATTTCTAACGTTTGCTGGGACGCAATTTTCATTGGGAGTTTCATCTAAAAAAGAGTAACCAACCAAACACAAGGTAAATTCAGAAATTGAAGAGTAAGTCTGCCATGCAAGTGCCAATGCCTCCAGAACACAAAAGCATACTGGAGTACCAATTTCTTCAAGACAACCAAACAGAAAGTTTTAACGAGCAAGAGATAGAAACAAACAAGTTACGCTTCTCCCACATTACATGCTGAGTTTAAATATGATCAACACTGCAGAGAAGAGTAGTGAATGATCTTACGGGGCCATCCAACGGTAAGTCCCTGTCTCAGGTGTCATTCCTTCAGTCTGGACCTCAATTCGAGCAACCCCAAAATCAGCAATCTTGATTGATTTATCGGAGAAAATTAGGAGATTGTCAGATTTTAAATCTCTGTGGATCAAACCGAGCCCATGAACATACTCCATTCCCCTAGCAACATCCAAGGCCTGTCTGACAGCCAATTTCAACGGAACGGACCGATTGTGCCGTTTCATCAAAAACTGCCGAACTGAACCTCCTTTCGCATATTCTGTAACGATGCACCAGACCATTGGCTTACGGCATCCACCAATGAATCGGACAATGTTAGGATGCTTCAATGTGGCCAACATCATGACTTCTTGCTGAAACTGTTGCTCCATCAGCTGCGCCCTCTCTAGATCGTTCTCTGGCCTCTCCAAGATCTTGATGGCAACTTCCTCGCCATTGTAAGTACCTCTGTATAGCTTTCCAAAGGCCCCTTGCGCGAAAGGTGCACCCATGTTGAGTTTCCTCAGATCGAGAGTCCAGTCATCAAATTTTTCAAGTCCCAAGGTCGGGGAACTGCTATCCATAAGAGCTTGGGCTAGTGCATCATCACTCAACGCATGCGTGACTCTCCCTCTGTGATTCACACTCTGCGCAACAGAATAGTTGTCGTTGGCACGCCGTCGCAGGCCTTGGTGATTTAGCATGCGAGTATGGGAATCGCTAGAGTCGACACTGCTGTTATCTATGGACATCGCAACAGACCCTCCACCAGTGCTGGTTTGCAGGCTTCCACAGCTCTCAATCGACATGTTGGAACCCTCGCTGAGCTTATGATAAAACGCCTGGGACGAATCGAAGTAATTGTTATCATGATTCTTCAGACCAATAATTCCAGGGAACTTCTGACCTCCGTCCAACATTTCCAAGTCCCAACAAAACAGCACAGGCGCTTAGCCTCTGTTCAGTTCATAAGCTTATCTTCTATAACTGAAGAAGTCAGTCCACCGTACTAAGGAAACCCTGCAAGAAAAGCAAACCCCTTTCTTAGCATCATCTTCCCAAGAAGCTCATCCATCGAAAAGTTTTATCGATGGAAGACGGGGCGATAGGGCTAGCGCAGCCACCGGTGCACAAACGTACGATGAAACTAATTGGCCCTACAAACAGCTAAATCTAGACCCAAAGAACCCCACGTGAAGATCCCCAAGGAAGCACCGAGAGAAGCGGCCCGCCCTAACGAAATTCGACCCTCTAACTCCAGTCGTGCCCCGATATACCAACATATCCAGAAAATAAAAAAAGGAAGCGGGAGCCCCCCCCCTTGCTAGGAGAGTTGGACGGCCATATACGGGGGGCCAAATAACAGCAGACGCGAAGGGAACACGAGAGAGGGAGGTGCAATCGACCCCTTCGAGCGAGCGGATTGAAAGGGGAGAGCGTTACCTGGGCGGAGAGCACTTTGACTTTTTGGGAATTGGACGGAGGAAGGACAAGTGGAGAACACTCGGACTGGAATCGGATCGAATCTGATCTAATCCAAAGCCACAGCGAATCTTTGGGAGGTAAAAAGGGAAAGAGATTGTTGTTGATGATGATGATGATGATGATCAAGAGAGAGAAAGGAAGAAAGGAGGAGGAGGAGGAGGAGAAGGGGGAAGAAGAAGAAGAAGAAGAAGGAGAAGAAGCTGCTGCTGCCGCTGCTGCAGAAATGGCAAAGGACACCACAGTGGTCTTCGGGTCTCCGCTTTTTGGCTCATCTCCGCTTCTTCCCCTTAGTTTACTCTTTCTACGCTCAGAAGAGTCCGGTCCGAGCAGGAGCACGGCCTTACCGTGTGACCGCTCACACCTTACTTTTCCCTTCCCACCACTCCACCTCTCACGTGGCACGCCAGCACTGGATCCCCATCCATCCACTGGGCCTCCAAGCAACTCCATCCCGATCCACTGGGCCTCCTCCCTCCTCCGTCCTCCTGTCGGCTTAAAAGCCCCCCCAGGCCCAATTCTCTCCCCCACGCCCACCTTCTTCGGCCGTTCCACCTCGATTTTCATCCTCGGACCACAAACACATGATTTCACGACCCTCGATAAAAAAAAAAAAAAAAAAAAAAAGAAGCTTCATTTCATTTGGATACGTTCAAAGAACATTTTCGAATGATCCGTCAATGTCCAAGGCGATGATATATTTTGATTCCTCAACATTTTTCCCGGAATTGGTTTTCATCATCTGACCAAATTAGACTGTGATTTTCCCGAAACTGGTTTTCATCATCTGATTTTATTTTTCCTTTTTTCTAGAAATAAGCGCACAACAAGCCGTAAAACCGAGAAACTGGCATACTTAGGTAAAAATCAAATAGAGTTCTCAATCAAGTGTACACAGCATAATAAAAGCAGTTAAGGTGACGTATACGCACAGAGCACAAGTATACACACATTTAATACCCTCTTCAACTACAATTAATTCTACATAGACCTGGGTTTGAGCTCCCGTCCCAACCCCTTCTCCGCCTCCTCCTCCTCCTCCTCCTCCTCCTTCAGCCCCTTGCATCATGCATGTCGCCATGGCCTTATTTCCCCCATAACTCTAATCAATCGATAGTCATTGGTTGGGTCATGCAACACCTGAAGCGAGCCTTGCGAACGGTCGTCATGATTTCAGTCTCCGCATTCTCAAGCATCCTCACCACTTCAGTGAAAGGAGGCCTGACATCTGGGTTGGCATCCCAGCATCTAGTCATAATGTCGCTGAGGATAGGTAGACAATCTCCGGGAATGATTGGGCGGACACCTTTGTTGACAACTGCAAACGCAGCCTGCACAGCGGTCATGTTTTGGAAGGGAAGCATTCCTGTGATTAGTTCCCACAGGACAATTCCGAAACTATATACATCCACTTTCTGAGTGTAGGGCCTGTGCTGGATCATCTCCCTGCATGAATATAAGAAGTACAGGAATGCAGCTGAGGATAGACAGACAGAAAATTGGAGAATTTCAAGAATGGAACATACACAAAGATTTTCACAACCCAGGAAGCTACTCGATGCTTTTTATTAGCTATCCCAACATGACAAATTTGACTAGATATGCAGAAGCTCTCGTCATTGCAACATTAAAAGATGATATCTGGGTCTACGACAAAAAAGATCCACCTTGTGTAATCTATAGAATTCAGCACAAGACCTGTTGGATGCAGGAACGACCATATCAAGCGCAATAGGGCCTTTGAGTCTCTTTCCTTCAATTTCAACAATGTCAACACATCATTTTCAACAAGGGATGTTTTAACTGGTAGCCTGGGTTGACCTCAAAGATTGCAGATGGCCAGTAACAGATGGTAGCTAGTAAGATAATGGAGACATTGATTACATCCCAATTAATAAGACAGGGAGAGCATTCCACTTTTTGTTGTCTTTCATCCCTATTTCCAAACTTCAGATGATATTATGCAGATACTACACAAAATCATTGGAAACCACTCCGCAGTTCCTATTGTCATAGGAACTTCCTTGTACATACAAGTATTCTAATTCCAACAGAAAATAGGGTGTCATGCCCTACCCACTAAAAGAATCATGTAATCTTATAAGATCAAATATATATTGCGGCCAACTACATAGCACGTGTTGAAAGCCACACAGTAGAGTCAAGATTTTCCACAACACATTTGATCATCTACTTGTAAACATGCATATTGAACAGAGATGGAACGAAAACAGACTTAAATTAGGTAACAACAATTGAAAAGAGAACCAACTGTTCAAATTAAACAGGATTAACATTAGGAATCGATGATACAAATCCAACTCCAATAAAACACCCCCTTAGTCAGACCTTGAAAATTTTAATAAAGATATTAGCCTGGCCAAATCCATTGCAAAGTAGAAGAATAAGCCACAGAGGGGGAAAAACCAGGTCAGGTCACAATATCTTAGGGAAGTCTAGGCTTCAGTCTGGGGTCAACCCAGCATAACCTGATAAATCACGATCTTCTCATGGAAGGGGTCAATATTGCAAGCAAAAACCCATTCAGCAACAGATTATTAATCTTGTACATGGCATTCTAGCCGAAGATCAAGAATTAGAGCCACTCATAAAACTCCTATCATAGGAATTGGCCTAAGGCATTTGTTCCTTTATCACTTCATGCATAGAGGACTAGTTGATGTCTGTTAAAACAAATAGTGCGAGGCAGGGAGAAGGAAAGGTGAAAGGTTCCAATTGAGACTCATTAGGAAAAAGGACAAAATAGTTTTCGACTTTTTGCTAGAGCATAAAGCAAGCCACCAGAATACTTTTTGCGTACTCAGGTACACGTGGTAACCAATTTCCTCGGGACAAACAAACAGAAAGTTCTAATGAGCAAAAAATCAGGCACAAACAAGTTAAGCTTCTCCCACATAGCATGCTGAGTATAGATACGTTCAACATTAAGTAATTAAAGCTCCATATTTGAGCAGCGAAGAATCTTACGGAGCCATCCAACGGTAAGTCCCTGTCTCGGGTGTCATTCCTTCGGTCTGGACCTCAATTCGAGCAACCCCAAAATCAGCAATTTTGATTGATTTATCAGAGAAAATTAGTAGATTGTCGGACTTTAAGTCTCTGTGGATGAAACTAAGCCCGTGGACATACTCCATTCCCCTAGCAACATCCAAAGCCTGTCTGACTGCCAATTTCAACGGAACGGCCCGATTATGCCGTTTCATCAAAAACTGCCGAACTGAACCTCCTTTCGCATATTCTGTAACGATGCACCAGACCATTGGCTTACGGCATCCACCAATGAATCGGACAATGTTAGGATGCCTCAGTGTGGCCAACATCATGACTTCTTGCTGAAACTGTTGTTCCATCAGCTGCGCCCTCTCTAGATCGTTCTCTGGCCTCTCCAAGATCTTGATGGCGACTTCCTCGCCATTGTAAGTACCTCTGTAGAGCTTTCCAAAAGCCCCTTGCGCAAAAGGTGCACCCATGTTGAGTTTCCTCAGATCGAGAGTCCACTCGTCGAAATTTTCAAGCCCCAAGGTTGGGGAACTGTTATCCATAAGAGCTCGGGCCAACGCATCATCGCTCAAAGCATGCGTGGGTCTTCCTCTATTCACACTCTGTTGAACGGAATAGTTGTCATTGGCACGCCGTTTCAGGCCTTGGTGATTCAGCATGCGAGTATGGGAATCGCTAGAATCGACGCTGCTGTTACCTATGGACATCGCAACAGAACCTCCACCATTGCTGGTTTGCAGGCTTCCACAGCTCTCGATCGACATGTTGGAACCCTCGCTGAGCTTATGATAGAATCCTTGGGACATATCATAGTAGTTGTTATCATGGTTCTTCAGACCAATAATTCCAGGAAACTTCTGACCGCCGTCCAACATTTCCGAGTCCCCAAAAAAGCACAGGCGCTTACCCTCTGTTCAGTTCATAAGCTAATTATGACAGCAGATGCCAGTCCACTGCGGCGATTAGACCCTGCAAGAGTAGCAAAACCCCCTTTTTTCTTTAAGCATCATTCTTGCCGCGAAGCTCATCAATCAAATAATCATCGGAGAGAAATCTGGGCAATACGCCAAAACGCGGGCGCGGCTACTGGGGCATAAACAAAGAATGAAATTTACAATCGCTAGAAATCGGTCCTCTAAACAGCTAAACCTAGACCCGAAAAAATGAAAATCCGCGCGAAGATCCCAAGGGAAGCGCCCAAAAGAAGCAGCACGCCCCCGACAAATTCCGACCCTCTACCTTTATTCCTTGCCCGAAATAAGAAGTAGAAGAAGAAGAAGAAGAAGAAGACTTATCCAGAAGCGAAAACGAAGGGGAAGTGAAAAGGAGAAGATGGGGCCCCACCATTTGGGGAGAGTAGGCAAACGAGGGAAGAGATGAAGAGAGGAAGGAGGGAGCTGCGCAATCGGCCCTCGGAGCAGGCTGATTAAAAGAGAGAGCTTTAGCTTTACCTCGACGGAGAGCGCCTTTGACCTTTCGGGGGAAGGACAAGTCGGCAGCTTAGGACATCTCCCCCACGCGCCGTCGGATCGGATCGAATCGAATCGAATCGAGTCCAAAGACCAGCAGCAGCAGCAGCGAATCTCGAAGGAGAGGGAGAGGTGAGGTGATCAAGAGAAGAAGAAGATGAAGAAGATGATGAAGAGGAGGAAAGAGAAAGAGAAAGAGAAAGAAGAAGAAGAAGAAGAAGCTGCGATGGCAGGAACACCAACAACAACAACAGTGTTGGTCTTCGGGGTCTTCGCTTTTTGGCTCATCTCTCCTCCCCCTCCCCCTCCCCTCTCTTTTCTTCTTTTTTTTTATTATTACCTCTCTCTCTCTCTCTCTCTCAGACTCTCTCTCCCCAAAGCCCCGGTCCAAGGGCAGGCCTTGCGGCATTGCCGTTTTCTTTTTTTTATCGGTCTTATTCTAATCCTATTCTAACACTTACTCTTAAACTTGTGCTATTGCCTCCTTACCGGGCGTAAGAGTCGAAACTCATTCCTGAAATAAAATCGTCCCCACCCCAATCTCCCATGAAAATGTGGGAATTTGAATCCCCAACCTCTCCCTTCCAAGTGGAAAGAGTAGTCACTGGACATCGCTGTTAAAAAAAACTCTAATTTCTTATAACCATTCGGTAAAAATATCTCAAGATGGTTTGACATTTCAGATCGAGATTTGTAAATAAGATTATGGAAAATATAGCAATAATTAATAAAATTCGTGATCCGCGAGATGATGTGGTTTAATTTCGAGTATATGCAATGCGAAATTCACTCTTAATCATTTAGAATTATTGTAACATAATTTATATCTTAAAATACGTCGAAATACATAATTTGATAGGTAAATATATTCCCAACAAAAAAAAAAGTGTGCTTGCAATTTAATAAGATTAATGATTCATTCGATAACTACTGCCCGTGGAATACGATATGAGACCTGGATTGGATTGGTTGAAGTGAAGCCCCAAGCCCATTCCCTTCCGCCCCCGCTCTCCTTTTGGCCACTCAGCTTGTATTTTCCATCTTTTGGAATCGTACAAACTTGGTTCTCTTTGAGATATAATATAGCATGACCTGAGGGCTGGATATGCTTTGGACAACATCTTAAAATCATCGTAATGGTTTCAAGCGGCCACCACCACCCGGCGACCGTTGACCTTCACCCTAGAGAAGGTCTGGCAAAGGCCATCCGAGTTTAATTTTTTTTCTTTTTTAACTCGATTGGTTCTCAAATCCTTTTCTTCCTATTTTGAAATTCTTAAGCTATATATACATCATTCAAATATCTTTTCATTCAACTTCATAATCGGTAGTTCCCCAAACGCATATGAGTGAAGATTAAGAGATATTGAGGAATTTCGTTTTCCAACTTATCCCATTTTTCTCTTAATCCGAGTCTTGCGATTCGAATGCCATAGAGGCCACAAGTGTTTGATGACAAGATTCAAGATCGTGCACAATTCAATGTGCGACATGCTTCACCTTGGGTTTTCTTTGTGAAGGCTTTCCCCTCAATGTTTCCGGCATGAATTTTGATGATGATGATGATGTTGTCGCTGTCACTTTGCTCGGACGGATTTCCATTGATTCCTTAAGAATAAGCGCACGTCCATCCAGAAAATAAGCCAAACGTCCAACCCCCCACCCCCCCGGGGCATGGAATGAATCACTTGGTCCCCACACGGCTCATCGTCCAGCCAGCCATGTCTTTTGTGAGATCATTGACTTTTTTTTTTCCTTTCTTATTTCAACACGAGATGTGAAAGACTACAGACACATGAGAAATGGAGATTGAACAGCCAACGCGAAATGGTGCCTTTAATGTGATTTGATTCGATTGAGTTTGTGAAAGGGTGTCTTGAATTATATGGACGACAAGATTACGTAATGGGATTTTCTTCTTCTTTTTTAATGGTAGAGGGCACTCTTTTAACAATAAAAAGTAAAGTAATGTGGCCCTTTTGTAATTTTGGTATGAATGTACAGTTGGGTAGATAAATAACTAGATAAAATCAACTACATATTTGGACATGAAAGAATTTCTCACAACTATTCCAACAAAAATATGAGTTTAAGAGACACAATTTGTGGATGATAGTCATGATTCATGGAAAAAACACAGCGCTAAGATGGGCATACCTATCTAATTACTATAGACGAAAAGACACAACTCGACACATATCGATGTTTGTAAATTTCTAAATGGGGCAACCGCGATTATTTCTTTGGTGGCCCCCCTAGACCCCTTTGGTGGCCCCCCCTAGACCTCTACTTCTGCCTTTCTTTAGGTTTTCAAAAAGTTGCATCGGATTTTGGACGTTAATCTTCACTCCATTTTCCAAGTCTTTTTATGATTTGGTTTTCCACGTTGCATTTCCATTCTTTCAGCCATTGAATTTGAACGAAAAGAGATAAAACTTATCAGGTGTGCAAAAATAAGTTTAGAGTTCATTCCATTATTTTCCTTGAATGAAAACACAATTCCGGGCTTTGATGGTGCCATCTTGTAATTTGTATGCATTTTGAGAGCCCTAAAAATGGAATCATATCAAATTGCACCTTCCTTAGTTCTTAACACCAATATTATTCGATGCTCTTAATGACTTAATGTCACATAGTTTCCAATGGATCAGTGGCTTGATCTCTAATTATACAGTAAGGGCTTGTAGTTAGGAGGTTGTTGAAGTCACAATGACTTCATTTGAGAAGTTAAATCTTGAGTTTGAAAGAATTGAACTTGAAGTGAGAGTCATCCACACTTGTTGGGCTAGGTCCTCCTCACGGCCTGGCTCCTCATCACTTATGAATTAAAAACAAAAAAACCAACAAAAAAAAAAAAAAGAGGAGAAGCTGAACAAGCAAGGGGGGACCACAGAAAAGTCAAAAAGAAGGAGAGAGACCGACGGTTTTGAGAGGAGAAGAGGCAGTCAACTTCCGGGATGATTCGATGGTGAAAACCTGTTGGAATCGGCTGCATTGTTCGAGAGATCAAGAGCTACAATTGTGGTGATGATATATTGATATATTGTTAATACGTGAAGCTTCTAACTGTGTAAATAGAGATGAACCATTGTGCATCCTATTAATTCTTGGTTTGGTAGAAGGTTTTTGGAGACCGTTAATTTTTGCGCATTGGATTTTTCACGTAAAATTTGTGAGTGTTGTTACTACCTTGTTTCTAATTTTCTTGAACTATATTTACTGTCTTTGAGGTTGATATTGTTTAAATATAATAGCCGGTTGCCGTTGAGAATGAATTGTTAGCTTTCTCCTTAATTAAGTGGTATCATTGAAGGTTCTAAAATTAAATAGAAAAAAACAAGCAGCACCATATTTAAGTTAAACACCTCTAACTTTTATAATTGGGAAGCCACAGATCGAAGAAATATTGTATTGTAAAGATCTATATGATCCCCTCAATAGGGATGAGGTTGAAGGAGACAGGAAATATAAAGAATTGGAGCGAATGAATTGGCAAACAGTTGGCTTTATTTAATGTTTTCAATCAAGTTGCTCAAAAATCAAATGTTAAAAAATTTGAGGAGGTGTTTCATCGGAATTCCTCCCGCGAAAAGATATCATTCACCGAAAGCCGCTCCTCAGTTTTTATTTAAGGAAATTAGGGTCCCGCACTAACTTCGGATAAGAGATATCACAAGAAAAATGAACCAACAACATAAATTAGAATAGGACTATACATATACAAATCGTAATGGAATTTAATCAACGACAAGGTCCGGAAGAAACAGACTCAATGAGGTGACCAAATGTAAACATCCTAGACTGGAATTTAATCGACAGCACAACAAACAGGGTAAAGATGCACATCGAAAATTAATCAACGATGCAAATCTAAAAGCTACAACTAGGAAAATAAAGTGCAGTACAGGAAGCTAAAAGTACTGAAAATATGGTTGATTTGTTTGATTTGTGAGAAGGTTTCCTAGTAGATGATTAGTGGTATTTATAATGGTTGCAAATGTTTTCTGGCTGTTTTCGGCAGCTGCATTTCCTTCGACGGTTTCCACCAGTCGTGTCCATGTCCTTCCATCTCCTCAAATTTCGCACTCACGCTCTTATAAAGTCATGCTTGTGTCTCTAAACGATTTTTCCTCCTAGATGGTGTGTTATCTGCTTCTTACTTTTGCCCAATCGTTATGTCCTGCAATCCTACTTATAGTGGTGACTATTCCCTCCAAAATGCATGCCCATTTCTCCTCGATCTCAACTGCTGTAGCAAATTTCATGATTGTGTTTATCTTTAAGTAAACACCCATCAGTTAATTCACATTAGTTGACGTGATAACTTTCTGGTTCTTGGCAGTCAAGATTGTAAAATGTGGCATTGTCTACAACTAAAGCACAATACATTGCTGATACCAAAGGAGGTAAATAATTCTTGTAGATGAAGAAATTCTCACAAGAGTTGAGTTTGAGGCAAGAGAAATTAGTTTTATATTGTGGTAGTATGATTGCTATTTATCTTATTAAAACTTTGTGTTGCATTCAAAATCGAAGCACGTTAATTTCAAATCCGAGAGAAATTAGGGGAAAAAAAACTCTTTCAACTTAAGAAAGTCAACACCAATAACAATAGGTTAGATATGATGACAAAAAAAATTACCCATGATGAAACTTGATTCATCTCATAATAAAGCAGGCATGATAGAGCTTCCCTCATGCAACGGAGGGGGTCATTTGCTGGGTCGGGTTCGCCTCATGGGGCCTACCTCATCATCATTGAAAAAAATGAGAAGAAGAGAGTTTTTTTTTTGTCGGTCCTACTCTAATCATATTCTAACACTCAATCTCAGACTTTTGCCCTTATCTCCTTGCAGGGCGTGGGAATCGAAACCCACTTCTGAAATGAAATCGTCCCCATCACAATCTCCCCTAAGAAGGTGAGGATTTGAACCCCCAACCTCCCCCTTCCAAGTTGGAAGGGTGGCCACTGGGGCGAACCCTCAGTGGTTGAAGAAGAGAGAATTGAACAGGCAAACTACAGGGAAAAAAAAAGGGGAGAGAGACTGGCGATTTTGCGAGGAGAAGAGACAGCCAACTTCGGGCAAGATTCAACGGTTTCGAAAACTTGTCAAAAATCAGCAGTGTTATTGTGGGGTCAAGAGGTACAAAGTGAATGTCCTAAAAACAGATAAGAGTCCTTCTCCAAATCATCTCTCAATTTCTCCACCAATAGTTAGATTTTTCTTGCTCATTTGTATTAATTCACCCTTGTCGTGATGATATATTGCAATATTGGTCTATTGCGCCTCTAATTGTGTGACTAGAGATTAAGTATTTTGCATTTTACTAATTATTTGTGATTAGTGAAAGTTTTTTTAGTGATTTATAGTTTTTCCCATAAAATTTATGAGTGTCGCCGTTACCTTGTTTCTAATTTTCCCGCACTATATTTATTGTCTTTAGGGTTGATATCACTCGAATATTGTTGCCGGTTGCTGCTGCCGATGAATTGATAGCTTTCTCCCTAACGACACTTGTATCCAACAATTCTGGCTTCATTAATTCTTATCTTGGAGCTTCGATGTCCTGATCCAACTTCGACCTAAAACTGATGAAGATCATCGAGGCTTATAGCTTGATTCAGTGGAGTTTTGTCGATCTAGAATATTCTCTCTAGAAAAGATCGCAAAAGGCGCTGATTGAGTCAAATGGCAATGAGAGGTCTTGACACCAATGTTGCGATAGTCAAAAAAGTAGCTTGGGGGTTTTGATGCCTGAGCGAAAGTTATGTAATGAGAATGCCATGATGACAATTGAAGATAGGCTTAAACCGGTGCATCTTTGACAGGGAACCGAGTATATCATGGGACAACACATGAGTGAGCAATAAGTTTATTCGCAAACCTTGTTTGCTTTTTTTACATGGTAAATTTCTAGATCGGATCACATAAAGAAAAATGGAAACAGGAGGCACAAAACCCAAGTAGCAAAGCCGCGCCCCCCTTCTTCTTGGTTTGTAAAGAGAACTTGAGCATATTCATACAAGTGAAAAGGAAATGCAGAGGGAATTTGAGATCAAGCTTTGTGGGGGAAGAGGCGAACGGGGAGACCCTTGGCAGGCATGGGCATGGGATCAACCACAATCTTCTCGTCGGGGATGAGATTCTCCCACTTGAACCTTTTCACCAGGTTGTGCATGAACACGAGTATCTCCAAGCGCGCATACTCTTTCCCTGGGCACATCCTCGGCCCTCCCCCGAACGGCACAAATGTGTAAGGCGCTGGTCCGTTGCCGTCAAATCGCGACGGGTCAAACTTCTCAGGTTCCGGGAAGTACTCTGGGCTCCTGTGAGTCGAGTGGGTACTCCAATAGATCTGTGTCCAATATTCATTAAAATCAACAACAGATTGTGGGATTTGGCAAGGTGAATAATCGATTGATGTGTAAGTTAATTACCTTCCAGCCTTTAGGAATGGAGAAACCATTGAAGATGAAGTCATTGAGGGCTTCTCTGAATGCTCCCTGGAGCGGAGGCGCCAATCGCAGCACCTCACACGCCACATTCCATGAGTATCTCATCTTCTGGATGTCATCCCAGTTCAACAACTCCCCTGGGGCTTTCGACTTGGCGATCTCCATTTGCTCTGCTCACCATACACATACATACAGATCAGGTTCTAATCTAGACAGGACAAAGTCTCGTAATCCTAGTTGTCCTACCAAATCATTCTAATCAAGAGAAGAAGAATATACCCTTGTAGACTCCCTCGTAGACTTGGGGAAGATCGGCAAGGTACTTGACGATGAAGGTACAGGCGGCACTGGCAGTGTCGTGGCCCCCGATCAACAAGCCCAAGATCTTGTCAGCAATGTCCATCTCGTTCATGTGCTTCCCATCTTCGTCCGTGGCCAACAGCATGTGCGACAATATGTCCTGAGTCGCCGACGCCCTGCCTTCTGCCAAGTCCAGCTTCCTCTGCTTGATGATGGCCCTCAGCTCCTTCCTGATGAAGTTGGACGCGTGCTTCGCTTTGTTCAGGGGCGTCCCCGGCAGGTCGATGGGGATCGAGAAGATCCCGGACGCGATGTCGTTGAAAGGGTCGGCGAACTTGGCGACGTGGTCGGGGTCCTGGACGCTGACAAAGACGCGGCAGGCGAGCCAGAAGGTGAAGCGCTTGGCGAGAGGGAAGACGACCACCTCGTCCTTGTTCTCCCAGGAGGTGGTGAAGTGGCGGTGGGCGATCTCGTCCATCATGCCGATGTAGCGCTGCAAGGCCTCGGGCTTGAAGAAGTTGGGGAGCATCTTGCGCATCTTCTTGGCCTCCTCCTTGGAGGAGGTCTGGAGGGAGGAGGGGAAGACCTTGTTGACGGAGTCGGGCCACCAGGCGGTGACGAGCTTGTTCTCGTTGGAGAAGAGGAACTTGTTGCCCGGGGCGCCACAGAAGACGGCGGTGGGCTCGGCCAGGATGGAGGTCTTGAACACCCGGGGGGAGAAGGCGGACATGCGGTCAAAGATGAACTTCTCGGGGTGGCCGTTCCATCCGGATCTCAGGAAGTGGAGAGTCTCTCCAATGAAGGGGAGGCCGAATCTGCCGGGAGGGAGGTTGTTGCCCCGGAAGTGGGAGAGGTGCTTGTACACCATCCCGAACAGGGAGATGGTGACGAAGGAGACGAAGGACAAGAGAAGAGCTACGTACATGTTCACCTCCATCATCCTCCCCCGTTGGCTGCTTCTTCAACCTCAAAACCTATACAACCAAAGAGAACTCTCAAAGTGTTGTTCTGGTATTGATGTGGATGGCAATGCAATGTGGAGTGCGTGCCTTTTTATAGGCCTCATGACAGATCTGTCTTTCGAGGTTTTTTCGGTAAAAACGTTAAAAGCCTTAAATTAAGATAATAATAAAAAGTCATCTCTGAGGGGCTTGAGTTTTGGGGAGTCGCCAGTTCATTCAATATTAGAAGTCAGAGAAGGGGAGCTCGCTTTTGATTCCGCTCAGTTAAGGTGTGCTTGACTCGCAAAGCATTCACCCCCCACCCCTCTCAATCCAATTTAATAATACCATTTGAAAATGATTGTCCAATGTAAACATAAACCTCACTCGGCCCCCACATCAAGCGACTCACGATGCCATATCATCGCGCGAAGAGACCGCAGTGCGCACACAAAACCATTTAGAAATTTGGTGGGTAGGGGAGGAAAAACATAAAATAAGACAAAACAAACATCGAAATCAACGTTGGCAGCGGTGATGCATTCGCCGATCTTCCAAATCACATGGGAATCAATGTGAGTCTTTGACCTCACACGTATGTATGTATTCCTTTCAATATTATCTGTACCTAATTCCAGCGAAAGGCATCAAACGAGACACGCCAAAAACTTATTAGCTCTTGACGTGCATGTCCGGGGTTCGTGTGAATAACAATCCAATTTTTTTAACCATTCTTAGCCCCGGGGAGGGGGACAAAAGTGAGCATTTCCTGGTGTTTTCCCCTTTCTCCGTATTGGACAACAATTAGAGAGAGAGAGAGAGGGAGTCATGAATTTATGTCGAAATTTGGAGGTTTTTCAAAGGATGCTGAGGTGCGTTCTTACTGAGTCAAACATGGACAATCTCCATACTTTTGACTTTGGGGCATCCGGTGTTCGTTCTTGAGTTGTACCTAGCTTTTGTCACCGTATGAAATCTGATTCGTCCGCTCAAAAGAAATAATCAGAATTATTTTAACCGGCGACCACTTTCTCATGACTATACCAGCTGCATAGGCCGCCGAAGTCCAAAAGATGATTCACCTATTTAATGTGTCTCTAATCACATTGAATTTTCGCGAGTGAGTACGGATATCCACCGCAAATCTAGCTAGAGACATCAGATGGAGAGATGATAAAGAAAGGTGGCCCTCAAATAGAGAGAGTAGACTAGTAAGAGCGGATTGATGGCAAGTTGACGGTCCCAATAGAGATCACCTCGACTTGTTCCATAAAGCCAAAAGCACTCTTCCGTGTCTTGTACGTTCTGAAGATGTAAACAGAAGGTTTGGTTCTTAATGAATTTTATTATTCTCTTACTTGCACATGAACTGATGAACGTAAGTGGAAGGTTTTGACAATTCAATTGGTAATATTTATTCATTTGCATTGAATACGTCATTATTTTATCAACAAAGTAAGCTCGTTTTCAGTTATTGCGTCAAGTAATCTCTTAGTGAAAATAGTCAATTTGATTGTGATTGAAGGTTATCGAATGCGCTCAATAGTAAAATTTTGCAATTGAATATGGCCGAAAAACTTTACTTGATACGATTGTCAAACACATTTAACAGTGACATCTACATTTGTCTGGGGCGAAGAAAATTTTACACGTTCCTTATAGTGCGATGGATTCTATTGGTGGACAATAATATGGGAACTGATACGAAATGTGCTTATTTGGGGGGATGCCTTGGAGAATGCTATTCATAAGGGGAGGGAAGGGGGGGTTGAAGAATATAGGGAGCGAAGGAGACTCGAAAGTGTGGTCCGCACTTGAGTTGGTGGAGCCAGTTGAGTTCTACCTGATACTGAGACTTACCGACAAACGACTCAAAAGGTCATTTTGCTGGGTCCAAATTGGTAGGTGGGAAGTTTCTAACTTGGCGGCCGCCGGTCCAATATTTAAGAGATTCAGACATGGTGGGATGGCTTTCATGTATTAGCAAAAAATATCAATCGTGTTCCAAACGCCCTCCCTCCGTCGGTCAACCAGTCAAAAACAAACACGCACGCCGCGCAAGCGTTTAGATCATGTGATGGACTGATTTAGCAATTTGGGAGAGAGTTGACATGCGCCGGCCTGGTTGCGTGGGCGCTGTTGCCGAAGGAAATTAACCCCTAATACTATAACATCAAGAAACGAGGAGGTCCCTTTTTGGTCCCAAGTCAAAGACCGCATCGGCTGGCGATCCGTACTTCTTTTAAAGCAAAATTACTTCCAGCAACTAATCACGCGTCTCTTTTGACCGGGAATCCTTTTTTTTTTTACTTCCAACATCTGGATGAACAAGTCATAAAATTGTAGCCTGTAGGAGTGGCGTTTAAGAGGCGGGTTGCTCCGCCTTCAAATTAAGGCTCGAGCAGACCCTAAGCGGTTCGATGGCTGCTTTTAGTGCTAATCTCTCTCTGTCTCCAAACTTACACCTGATCAATTGACCATATGCATGCTAAACGCTTGACTCGGTGAATATGCAGTTTGTCCATTGACGACTTAATACCGGGATTCATGCTGGTACTTTGGCAAATAATAAGCAAACATGGGCAAAAGTACCAAAACAGTCCTAAACATTTTGTATCGGTACCAATTCAATCCTAAACTTTTTAATTGGGCCAGCCAAGGTATGGAAAAAAAAAAAAAAGAAAAAAGAAAAATTTAAAAAATCTGAAAAAATATATAAAAAAAAATTATAAAATTTGTCTACGTGGCGTCACATAAAATCGCCCGGCGGGTACGTGACAGCAATTTTTGGCTTAAATTAGCCGAATGAACGAATTGGTACTAATATGAAAATGTTTATGACTAAATTGGTCCAATTAAAAAGTTTATGATTGAATTGGTACCTATACAAAAGGTTTATGACTATTTTGGTACTTTTCCCAGCAAACATTCACAGCCCCTGCCAGTGATTCTCTGCGAATTAAGGGGTGGGACTTTTGAGTCCAGCCTTACCTCTGCCATCCCAGTATCCGGAAAGCAATTCAATCCACCACGTCCTTTAAATCGTACCGTCCTAGTTTGTTCATCTTACAAGATGCACAATCCATCGGACGGTAAAGTTAGTAAATTTTAGCCTATGGTGTGAGTTTCATGACTCCCCGAGCAATGCTATAGTCATCGTATCGTTCCTCTTGATCGTCACTTCTGCTTTCTGCCCAAACCTTCTTATCCTGCCATTCAAACAACGTTCCTGTTCCATGGAACTTCAAACACTTCAAGGGTAATTAGGCAAAGATCCAACTGCGATCGGGTAAGATACATTAATAGTCGGCTACAACTACAAGGGAGGTGGATAAAACCAAGTGAAGGATTTGAGAGACTTCATCACTGGTCACCCTCACTGGGCCCACTGCCATACGTGCCTCCTGAGGGTGGTGGCTCCACGATTGCTTTAAATTCGATGTGAATGCAGCAAGACAAGAGTCAGATTGATTTGAATACCAAGTTTGGGTTCTCCTTCAACCTACCACTGCCCGACTAAAAAGGATCTTAAGAGCCTAAAGCGATTCCGCATGTTGGCTAGTTAGCTAGACGTGAGCCACAATGACACCACCTCACCACCGCTGCGCATCACAAGACGTGCCACTGCCTACCTTCGTCTCTGGATCTGCTCCATCTCCCCCCGCATCCAAGCCGAGCTCGACCTCCTTGCCTCTGTTTTCACTTTTCTTTGAGCTCGCAGCTGTCACTTGTCTCGACAGCTCATCCATGGGCCTCAGAGTCTTGGCCTCGTCGTCGAAGCTTGTGGCCATGGGCGAACCACCTTTGCTAGCTCTAGTGCCTCCAAATCCGAAGGCTCGGCGCCTTCCGTAGCTATTGGTACCAAAGTGGTTGGAGATTCCAAAGGTAACACAAGGTGTGATAAAATAAATGCCTACCTAAAAACTAAGCAGGAAAACGAAGGCAAAGAGGAAGATCGTGGGGAATTTTCTGTATATTGTATTACTTACAGACTCAATGTACATATCCCATATTATAATACAAAACGTACATAAGAAAAAGGCAACCAAATAATTTACAAATCAAATCCAATATTAAATTGATCTCGATTGATTTCATATGTCAATCTTAATCTAAATAATATCCAGATGATTCTCGCGTATCTTCCAACACTACCACTTAAGAATCCACCTTCGAATACATGATATATAATATGGTAAGTATGTAATAAGTTGAGGACTTTTTTTGATAATTCTCACAAATAAATAGAGGTTTCCCATCATGAATTACGAGACCAAATTGGAGCACGAAAATCTTATGAATAGGTAGAAAAAAATTGACTCTTAAAACTATGCCAACAGAGTTGCACTTATCCCCCCAAAAACAATTATACATCAAGCGTGCTGAGATAATTTTTTATCATTCTCTCCCGGTTGAAATAGACTTGTTATCAATTCGGGCTAATTCTCACCATCGACATAAGCAGAAAGATTGGAGACACGTCGTCAGAACACCATAACGATTCCTTCAAAAAAATGAGACTTGGCAAGGAAGATTCCTTCCTTCTTCTTTAGTAGGTTTCAGAAACACTCCATCTGGCAACGATCCAACATGATCTCGACGCCATCTTTGACGAATGAACAGGTGCTTCTGAAGCCACCATGGATCTCCTTCCACCATGCACCATGGTCGTCCAGGAAGTAGATGACATGCATCCTGCGGTACAGCATCACGCATAACTACTTTGAACTTTCGCCAATAGAGAATGAAACTAAGCATCGCTTATTTACTTTTACCTCATTGCCTTTCTTAAGCCAAGAAAGCTTATAAGGATGTGGCTGGTCCTCTTCCTCGAGTTGCAGCTTGTCTCGATGGTGGTGGCCCCGCCATTTCTCCCATCACTATCCATGATGACATTGCATACCTTGCCATGAGAAGTTTACTAGGCGTAACATCCATTGGTACAAAGCCATACATCGTCCTCAAGATGAATCGAGAATAAACTCCTTTACTCTCCCTGAACTCCGAAAGTGATTTCTTCTTCATTGAGTCTTCTCATAATATAGTCATATTGTGACTCGTCTTTATGTTCATCCTCCAGAGAGCAATGATCCTTCCTATTGGGACACTCGGAAGCAATATGACCAAATCCATGACACTTGAACCGACTTTCTTGAGTCACTGTTAGGAGTGTTAGGATGGTTAGCCTAAGATGCTTGTTTATACCGTGGTTTTGAGGAGGTAACCTTTGAGAAAGACTCTCGACTTGAACTTATGTGGTTAGATTATCCTTAACGATTTACCACTTCTATTGCTTTTGCCCTTGAGTTGCTTCCCCTCCTTCATAGCTAATCTGCAAACATCATTCGAATTCCAATAGGGTAAAAATTGGACAGCATCAGCATTTTCCGATGAGGGCTGCCAAGGTAACGAGCCATACTTTGCTCCACGGCCTCAGCCACATCATATCCAAGCATGAGATGCTCAAATTCAACAGTTTCAGGAAGAAACTTCTAGAGCCTTTTCCTCATATTAACCCACGTTTAGAATTGCCTCTCATCTTCACGAGCTCTTCGACGCTTATGATTTTCCGACCAACTTGAGGCATGGTTTTTAGGTTTGATAGCCACGAATTTTATTTTTCGATTCGTGGCCATCAAACCTGTATGTGTCCCCCGATTATGTTGAGCCAAAGGATGAAGTTTTTCTGGATGCATATTGCCTTCAAAGTTTGAAATGTCGCTTGGACATTGAAATCGTGAAAATCACGATTCCAACGACGATGATGCTAAAGAGCCTCTTCACTAAACGTGTCGGAACGGTCTTCATGGAAGGTTCAATCTCCTCTTCGTCTTCTTCCTCTTCTTGACCCTGATGGGGATCATCGCCACTCGACAATTGAGATCGCTCCAATTGTTGTTGGAGTTGTTGCATTTTGTCTTTCCAGATCGTCCAATTCGAGATCAAAACAGTAACCATACGGCTCACGGGTGCATCGACATTAGGTCCACAACGACAACCTACCACAGCCTAGGCTCTGATATTAACCAATATCCAAGTGGTAGGAGATTTAGGAAGAAAAACAAGTTGCGACAATTTAAATGCTCACCACCTAAGCAATCCATCTTAAGATATAAGGCACATAATACGTAGGTGCTTAACACCTAAAGACTCTACCTTAGGATACAAGGTTTGTAACTCGTCACTCCAAATATATTAATCCACCTCATTAAATAACATGGACAATCATTTTTTTTTTCCAAATCAAACTAAACAAATTACAATGATTATTATATCATGATTTGAGTTGATTATGACTACTTTTTCCACAGTTCAAACATACAAGATCGGAAACAAAATCATCAATGTCTGTTAACTTGAATTAATGAAATAACAACATTGAAAATTTTCATATCGTCTAGAGATTAAATTAAACATGTATCAAAAGATCATGAACTATATTAAATGAATTAAAAGTTCATGTACGACATTATTTATTATGCTAAAATTTAAGGGCCATTTGTATTATTTTCTCTAATTTGAATTATTATGTTGCAAAACCTTGGAATGAATGTGAGGTTTTCAAAGTTTAGTGAGATCAATCTAGAACATTAATTCCAAAAAGCGTGCCAAAGAAAGGGAAGCGGAAAAAGGAATGAGAGTGACGTTATACCGTGTTTCTAGATTGAGTGTAATCGTCATGCCGTAAACATTCCTGGATTATAGGGGTATCCTTTTCTGGTGGAGTCATGCCTGCCCTCGTTATTCATTCCCACCTTCCCATCAACGTTAATGGTAACATTTCTATTTTTAAGGTACTTTTTCATAGGGAGGGCAGAGTCCTGAATCATGTATTTAAAAAATGAAGAAAAAAAGATGTCAGACGTTTTCGAATCTATTCATCAAGTCCCAACATTTATAGAGTCTGCTTATTAAATTTTTGTCAAATGAAGTATGATTTTGACCATACTCCTTTAGGGAAAAAATAGGGCTTTTGGCATTATAATAATTGCATGACTAGTTCATGAGAACCAATTAAAGAAGACTGAGAAAAGAAAAAACCTAGATTAGTATGAAACCCTTATTAAATCTCAAAGTTATACCTACAATATCTAAACACGATTTTATGCGAGACAATTCAAATTCCGAAACTTTCTCGTAGAAACATGCTATGAGGAAAATTTAGATCATTTTAAATGTCCATATAATTACTTCCTGAGCTTCAACTAGTATTACTCGCTTCTCAGGCTCCTGGTTTCGTTATTTAGTTAGATAATTGGATTCTTGCTTTTGACCGAATACTAGGTAATAACAATAACGTTGTTCTTCATCTTCTTCTTCATTTTTCCGGATCTTCTTGTCTTGTTTTCTAAAGCCTGGTTCCCAAAACGGTCCCTAGAGAGAGAGAGAGAGAGAGAGAGAGATGCGACTCGTGTGCATTTGACCATTTTCAAAACAATCGCACACAACTTTCGAATCTCTAACCCCTCCTGTCTCTCTCTCTCTCTCTCTCTCTCTCTCTCTCGGCTTCGTCCCCTTCCTTCCGTCCTTCCTTCCTTCCTTCCTTCCTTTCCCTCTCGACATCGCTCAACCCCTCCAACCTAACCCGAAAACCACCCATTCCATTCCAATTCCTGGCGTCGTCGGAGTTCTTCTGCGCAATGCAAAGTTGCCCCCGCCGCATCGTCCCGCGCTCCTCCTCCAGGTGACGACGACGTCTCCTCCTCCTCCCGTCTTCTCCCTCGCGATCTCCGCCCCCCGCGCGTGCCTGTGTCTGCCCTGGATCTGATTCGCCTTCCTCCAGAATGGGCCCGAGATGAAGGGCAAGAGATCGCCGCCTCTCCTCGGGTTAGGCTTCAAATTCATGGGGGGTTGTTTCAGTTCCGACGACGAACGCGTTCAGGGCCGCCAATACATGGAGAGGATCCCCGGTAAAATCCATCTATCCCTTCCCCCCCATTTCCATTTTCGGCTCGTTCGCCCATGTGCTCTTTTGTTTCGGCGAACAGTAAATGCGAATGCTTGCCCTTGGATCCTCGTCCTGCGATGTTCACGTCGCGGACTAAATGCGATCCACTGCAATGCGGTGGGTATCCGGAAGTTATGATCGGTGCGCTTGGATATTAAACGTGGAGCATGGCGAAAAAATCTTGCCTTGAGTTTCGCATTTATTGAGAACCCCTTAAATGAGCAATTTTTAAGCACCCGGTTTTTCTGCTGGAAAAAAAAAGTGAAATTTTTTTGTCGATTGCAGGGAATGATTTCTCCACGTCTCCAGCTAAATCGAATAAAGTAGAGATTAGCAGCGTGAAAAGCATGTCCGGTACGCCAATGGCATCCAAGAATGTTAAAGACCTGCGCCAGAGCCCAGCGTACACCAATGTCGATATCTTTACGTATGAGGAAATGAGGCTGGCGACAAAGCAATTTCGGCCGGACTTGATTCTTGGTGAAGGTGGGTTTGGAATTGTTTACAAAGGAACCATAGACGAGAATGTCAGGCCAGGTTACCAAACCGTTCAAGTTGCCATCAAGGAGCTAAATCGGGAGGGCTTTCAAGGCGACAGGGAGTGGCTGGTATATGCATCTTATCTTGAAATTTTCTTTAATATGTACGTCTTGTTTTAATTAAAAACTTTGAGAGATCCACTGAATGTGAAAGGGAACGGTTTCACAAGATTCTCCTACCTACATATTAGAAGGGAACAAACAAGAATGCTTCAAGCCTTAGACAAACTAATAAACAGTTTAGTCAATTGCCCATCAACTAGAATTTTTTATTTTACATGAGTTTACTCTCAGACTTTCCTATATCGATAGTGCTTTTAAGTACTTCCGGATCTCCAATTATCCTGTCCATATGCATTTATGTCAGGGAGAGAGGTGCCTCGAGAAGGGACCCCCTTTTGTATATTATAGATATTGGCCTTTGAAAATGCTAAAACTTGCACCAGCCAAGCTTTTTCCATTGGTGGAGAGCTTGCGCTTTTGTAACTCCCTGTCACGGGCATTGTCATTTCAGTGATACCTATGGTATTAGTTTGCTATATAGATCTTGGTTTTGCAGGCTGAAGTCAACTACTTGGGGCAGCTTGATCACCCAAATCTTGTGAAGCTTATTGGATACTGCTGCGAAGATGAGCATAGGCTGTTAGTCTATGAATACATGGCGGGGGGGAGTCTTGAGAAACATCTTTTTCGAAGTAAGTTGTTTGTGTAGTGCAAGCTTATGCAACTTAAAGGTTTTAACTGAAGTTATAAATTAGTTAACAGAGAAATGGTGAATGATTTAAACGCTATTAAGTGAAATAGCATGACCTCAAATGCTTGTGCTTGCCCCTGATGGTTCTTCACATGAAGCTCACATATGGATAATGCTTGGCACTGTTTAGTTGGCTTGAATCAAATGGTTACAACGAGGTGTGGCTATAAGTGCTATGGATGGTTTGATTAGGAGGACTTGTGGTGGCGGATACATGTTTTATAATTCTTATGTGAAGTTTGTGTGCAAGAGAATAATGTTGGTTTTTGATATATGGTCGTGCCACCAGTGGATTGTTATTGACAGACTAGAACTTTCTTTTTGCAAGAATGTAGAGATAAGCATTGAATAAAGATGTTTGGAGCTTAAACTAAATTTGACAATTTGTAGGTGTTAGATGGTATCATGTCTATTGCAAAATATTCAATTCCAGATCTTGTTTTGAGTCAACAGTCCAGTGATCTGACATGATATGTGATGTTGCAAAAGAAAAAGTTTAATTTAACTACAGGTGACGACTTTTTGTAATCTTGAGATTCAAAATTGTTGCTTCTCATTACTTTGGCGCTTCTTGTTGCTGATCACTTCATGTAGATGATTAGTTATCTAGTTGCTGATAAGCGAAGAGGATAGGATTTCCTTCAAAGATGCATGCACAACCAGTTAGTCATCTGAAAGTGAATTACCCAATATATATACTAGCAGTCCTTCATCAGTTTTTCCTTCCTTTTGGCTCTTGAGATGCATTCTCATTATCGTTTTTAACCTGGCTTGAGTTTCTACACACAAATTAATGAAGATTACGATATATGGAGAGATTGAAAGGAGATTTCAAACTATACTGTGCTATGCTATAAAAACTCTCCTCATGTTTGTATCATCCGTCCAAGAACTAGCTGCTCCTTCTTTTATAGTGCACATTTGCACTGTGGAGTTTGGACTACCTTACGGAGAATGATTCATCTTTTGATAATTTCACTTTTGTCTACCTATTATATGTCTTTACTTTTCTGCCGCGACATCACATTGTATGTCCTCGCTTTATAGCATATGATGTCTAGATTATTAGTGATGTGGCGCATAGAGGGTTGGCACATTTTAAGTATGTCTTTTTCTTGAATAATAGTGAATAGATAGTGTTGAATTATCCTGATTTTTAGGACCTGATTATCAGGAATATTCAGTCTTGATTTTTTTGGGTCCTAATTATTAGGAAATAGCTGTAAATAACTAGTTAGGAAATGATATATTAGTATCCCTTAATTTGTGGGATTATAACTTTATTTTTCAGATTTGTTTTTTCCTGGTTGGTACTTGTAGCAGTCTTATAAATAGTTTTGTGATCGTGGTACAAATGATATAGATAATTATCACAATTCTTTTCTGTAAATTCTTCATGGTATCAATGCTGGAGTCCTGAATTCAAATCTTTACAGGACCCATTTGCCTCCTCACTTAAATATGTACACACTTGGTACTAGGCAAAGAGACCAGACTAAGCGTGAGGGTGAGTGTTGGAATAATTATATATTGAACCACACCTTCATCTAATAGTTTAAACTTTTAGAACAGTTGACTATGATCCTACAAAATCTCACAGATAGTAATGTTGTTGCAAGTCTCAAATAAAGTTTGCAGAGAACCAAGTAGTGACTCAAATTGTGAAAGGAACTCTGTAAGATTCTTCTCTTTATTGTTTATATATTGCTGCATGTGCCAAACTCCTAATGAGTATTTCAAGGTCAGGAAGTGCTCCAATAGATGATTAGTGCGTGAAATTCTATTTCATGAGCTGATGCCTCCTGCTTTAGTAGACTATACGACGATGAAACTGTTGAAAACACCTTTTTAGTATGATCAGTGTTTGGATGCTAGGAGTTGGTTGCTCTCTGACATGGTCAAGACGAATGAAGATAGCTTTAGATGCTGCAAAAGGACTGGCTTGTCTCCATGGTGCAGAAAGATCAATTATATACCGAGATTTCAAGACATCAAATATCTTGCTGGATGCAGTAAGTCTTTGATAAGCTTCCCACAGCTTTTTGCAGAATAAATTATATTGTGGGTGATCTGCACTATAAAACAACAGTTATAGATCTATTGAGGATGAAGGCTTGATCTTATAGATCATGTTTAGATACTGGAAGAGATTACAAGCAGCTATACGAGATAGAGCCATTTCTTACTGAAATCATCATGTCGTGGTTGCATATTCTCATGCATACCTTGGGAACGGATGTATATACTTACAATTCTCATGGGTGACTTCCTGTCTCAAGTTTACCCTTGACAACCATGATTATTATTGCAGGACTTTAATGCAAAGCTTTCAGACTTTGGGCTTGCAAAGGATGGACCTGTGGGCGACCAAACTCATGTCTCAACACGTGTAATGGGCACATACGGCTATGCTGCACCAGAGTACGTAATGACTGGTACGTGTTCAATGGTACTAAGTCATCATTAATCAATCAGGTGGTGTGGGAGCATATGCGACCGTAGTAGTGAAAGCAAGATTCTCTGCTTTTGTTGACTAGAAATGTCTTTGTCCCCACAAAAAGGGTAAATAGAATGCCGGGATAACAGGAAATATACAGGAAATAATATTCTCCAGCCTCTATAGTGCCCAAGCTTTTAGATGGTCCTCAAGGTTTGACCCATAAGCTTACCGCCTCAATACTAGAGAGACCCATGGCACTCTTTCTCTGCTTCAACTCTAGACAGCCTGATTTGTTCATTTTTTTCTGCATCAAGTGTGGCCTATGGAAGGTATAACGTGGCTACTTGCTAGGCTCCAAGTATAGTTGTTCGGCCGTTCTTTCTCTACAATGACATTGACGTAGAACAGTGAGTCCTGACATAATTAGCCTGAGTTGTTTGATTTTAGAACTTGAATAGAATACCAATGAAAAATGACTGAAGAAGCAGTTTTCTTTAGGCATCATAGCGAATGGTTCCTAAGCATCACAACTAGGGTTTTCTAAGTGTCTTGAAAGGAATTATGTCAAACATTTCAAAGGCAAGACTAGCCAAATTTATAACCCATCAACTCTGTTGAAAAGAAAGAATTGCAACTTTTTTGTAGGCTCTTCTAAAAATACTAATCGTGATTGAAATATGAACCTTTTACTATAATCATAACTAGAATAGGTGTTAGAATGTTCAACCCAAAACCTTGAGTCAATAAGTGGAGTGAGATTTCATGAATATAAGGCCCATTCAATCACCTTAGTCAAGTGGTCCATAATATAATTTAACACCCCCTTTCACAAGCATGATGGACAGAGAGCAGCACGTGGAATTGATGAATGGGAAGACTCACTTGCCAAATAAATCTGGGAGGGAACCTGGCTCTGATTCATGTTTGAATGTCCAATCCAAAATTTTAAGCTGATAAGTGGGGGGAGACCACATGAGTAGAGGGCCCGTTGAAACCCTATAGAAAAGGGATGTGAATGTACTTTTCCAATGGGAAACCTCTAAAGGGGAACACGATATCTGTAGAAAGAAAAGAAAAGAAAAGAATGGGAGTAAGATCCTAACAGTGCAAAATTCTTTGGTGATAAGTTTGCTAATTGAACTCAAAGGAGAACTTTAGTTCTTTTTGGACTCCTATTTGAAATATGAACCCATGCACTGTCCGTCTTCACCAGATTTGATGATATTGTAAAATATTTAGACAAATGTCTAATTATACAACTTGTGGGCTGCCATTATTCTCCCCTGGATGGGTAAGACTCATCCTCGAGTTTTGAAGTCCTGAACTATCAGATTTGTCAGTTTCACCCTAATAACTGCAAGCTTTGTAACTCAAAAAAATTTAATGATTAATTGGAACTCGTGGAAATATCTGTTGAACAAATCCTTTCGGATCCTTCAGTTTGAATGGTATCATGGGATTAATTTCCTCATCTACACATAATCTTCATGGCCACCTTGATCTGATTTTTCCTTTACCCAACTTGCATTTCAGTTGTACGTTGATAAGCCAAAAAGCCTAGTTTCCCACATTAGAAGTACACATTGAACAATTTGAACTGATGCTTGCTTCATCAGCATTCTCAATTTTCAACATGTAATCAAATATTTTTTTGTGAATCAACTTTTTCCATCTTCAATCACGGATTCGCCTGACACTTGAAGATCATTCAGACCTTCTCTATTTTGATATTGAGAAGGAACTAAAATTTTGTTTTAGTGGGTGGCACTCCTAGGGTAATGAGAATCTCGTTTGGTAATTTTACTGGTGATAGGAAATTTATTAGCAGGAAACTTGTAACTCCTAACAAAAGAAGGAAACATAATAGAGTTCTAATGGTGCTCGGATTATGAATATACTAATTGAACTTGAAGGAGAATCCTCATCATTTTCATGCTTTTTTTTTTTTTTTTTGGTTGTGGATCGATGTAACATCTATTCTTCCCAAAATGCGATGATAATGGAAATATAAGCTCAAACATCAATTTGTTCAATCTTGTGGGCTGCATCAGATATGCAACGATAATCAATATCAAATATTAGACTCGTCTCACTCAATGAGCAAAGCTGTTGGATTGCTATATCACTTTGTAAACCAATTGTGTATACTAATCTCTTTGGCGTTATCCTGTGTCGAATGCAAGGGATGATAAGTAGGTGAATACTTGCTAAGGGAACTTGTTCACATCCTGGAGTGTGGAAGCAGAATTGCTTCAATTGACATTGCTACGGCCTGTCAAGTTTCTTTTATGTATGACTTGGGTCTTATTTAATGGATTATTCTTTGTGTTTGGCCAGGTCATTTAACCGCTCGAAGTGATGTTTATGGGTTTGGGGTGGTTCTACTTGAAATGCTTATCGGAAGGAGAGCAATGGACAAGTCAAAACCTAGTCGAGAGCATAACCTGGTAGAGTGGGCCCGACCTCTGCTGAATAATAATAAGAAGCTTCTTAGGATCTTGGACCCCAGAGTAGAAGGACAGTACTCAGTTAAAACTGCTATGAAGGTGGCCAATTTGGCGTATCAATGCCTTAGCCAAAATCCAAAGGGAAGACCCTTAATGAACCATGTTGTTGAAATACTAGAAAGTTTTCAGTCAAAGGAAGAATGCCAGGAACAAATGATGATTGAGAGCGGATGTGGGAGTGTTACTCTTTTTGAGGTTTCAAAGGAGACTGAACAGCATAGGACCCTGAAATCAGAAAGTGAAAGGAAGGAGGTGCAGAGTAGAAAACCAGCTCATCGAGGGACCAAGAGTCAACTTCCAAATGAGGTTGACCATAATAATGATTCTCCGGATTTGGGGTATAATGCGAAATCATATTCTAGCAGAAGTTGAAGTTTTGCCTCGTGTGGATGGAAGTTGAAATCTTGTAATCTATCAACTTTCTTGTCCCCCTGGAGCTGTGGAATGCTTATTTGATTATTCATTGTTGTAGAAATTGGAGGTCCAACATATTTGAGTACTGGCTACAGACGTCGCTTGGGTTCATCGCTTGCTTTTTGTTCATCTTTCCTGCAAATATATGATGGTAGGTTTTGCTTTTACGTATCGCCGGAGACCGCTGTAGGTACATTAGTTGCTTATGCACGGTTGGCCTCTGAAACAGCAAAGCTCCTACTACGATGATTAGCTAGCTTAATGCAATAAACCATTTTAAGTTATTTTTACCGTGGGCTTCTCAGTTTGGAATTCTCACATTGATCTACCAAACAGGAAGCTTGCGCCAAATTATTCCTATTGGCACCGTGGGAAGGATGCTGGACACATCCCAATGAGGAATGATAATGAACTTACGTGCATGCTTCTAGCACTCACAACATTAGTTATATGTTAAAGTAGACATTTCAACTAAGAGAGTCGACAACGCTTGATTTCTACATTGCTCAACTTCCTGTTGCCCATAAACATGACAACGTATCTTTCATTCTTGCAATCCGCTATCCCAGACGTACCTCTTGAATCTGTAACTTTCTTGGGTCATTTCCTTCTAAGATGCAAAATAAGGAAACATGAATCGTAATCTAAAATAAGATCCATCCCTGCAGTTTCCTTTCACGTTGGGGAGCATCAGCTTTTCAACCTATTCAAGAGTCTAATTGCTAATCACGTTTTCACTTTGCAAGTTCGCTTGCGGGCATTAGGATGATTGAACATTCCTTGAAATAAACTTGACAAAACTGGAAATAAGGTACAATAAGGCCCGTAATCAATTTGAAGTGAGCAACAAGCATGAATTAAAATCGCTTTTTGATTCGTGATCAAAATAGCTACAATGCGCACGATGAGTGCCATTGCTTTGGACATGCAAATCTCTATGCTACAATGGCCTCAAGCGAGTACAAGGGCGGATTGGCAGCTTCGCTTTTTCCTCCCACCTAAATACATCAGCTGCCCGTTCCTGGAGATAGAAAAGTAACAGTTAATAAGTTACATAACATTTTCATATTCAGTTTAAACAGAATAGTCAAAAAAAAAAAAAATGGCTAGGTAAATGGTGATTGTCTCCTACACAACCAGTCAAGTAACTCTTCCAAATATTATTCAAGCCTATAAAACTCAATGAATTTATATACAAAGTTCTCGAGGAAGGACTAGATTATTGCAAACACAAACTAGGAGAAGGAATTTAATTAAGGAAAAATCATAAGAAAAATGATAGATGGAAAGACGATGGATGCATCCAAACCCCCTTTTCTGGATAAAAACAAAATGCCAAGTCTCGATAGTTGCATCATGACATAATAGTCAATGTAACATCAGATGTACCAAAGAACCTGAATTGTTACCAAATCTCTCTAACTTGAATAACTTTTACATTATTGGCCAGTTGCCACTGGGGAATAATGACACAAGAAGATTCTAACTGCTATAGCCAAGATATTCTTCCAGTTTCTAGCTTTGTTGATTCCATAGAAAAGGTTCAAAGCCCAAATTTTGAGAACTCCACTACTCCAGGTATCACGCAGCAAAAATTCAATATTTGACCGCCTTTCTCTGGTTTATGTACTCATCCACCTGATAATAAGTTGGGGTTCAGTAGTCTAAGAAAGCAAATGTGCAACTTTAAAAGTAAAGAGATTACCGCTAACCATGGGGTACACTCAAAGTGAAACTGACATGAAACACATGTAAAGAAACTACAATGGCAAGTTGTTCTGTCCCTGGACATATTCATCACTGATATTATTCGAGGTTGCTGAGATGCCCAACCCAATCTCTAAATCATTAGGTGAGATATGTTTAACGAATGATGTGAGATACCTTAGACAAAATGTTTACAAGGGCCATATAAACCTTGTGGACAAGTAATGTGAGATATTTCAACACCTGATCTCCCATGGAAACTGTCCTAAGAACGGCAAGTGGAATTGATGACCTAGGGGAAATGCAAAGTAAAATTGGAGCGAAACTTGGACTCTAATGACATGTTAGAATGTCCAATTTAAAAGCTTAAATTAATAGACGGAGGGACATCATAAACCACGTAGACAGGCAATGTGGAATAATTCAATAAAGGCATTACAACCTTGAAATATCTATCAGACCTATTATGTTTTTTGGCTTTAAAAGAAATAGAGAGTTCCATTTTCTCGAGTTTAGAGAAGTATGAACACACATAATACGGCATTTCATAACAATCCATTGAGCAATACCAGTATTCCATAGCATATATAACAAAACCATGCCCTCTGGTCAAAGCAAGTACAGTAGTTTTATTTCTCTTTGTTGGCATATATACAAGCCTAGCCATACTAATATTGTTCACATATGAGTAGACTAAGGAAATGTGCCACAAATACACTTTCATTCACATCAGATTGCTTCAAAACAGACAAATGTTTTCATGTAAAAAAACCCCACTTCAGAAGCTAATCTGGGTAGAGTTCCAGGAGTAAGCTCTAATTTTTACCCATTACATACCTTGCCTTCTTTAGAGGTATAGGTTTCAAGCTCAGAGTATAAGATAATGTAAGAAACGAAATTGTTGACTGAGACAGGGTGACATGGAAGATGATCTGTTGTATCACTTAGGAAAAAAACAAGAGATCAAAAGCCTTTGCACAGAGAGCATGAGATAGCTTTGAGTCTTTTCCAAAAGAGAAAAAAAAAGGGTGGGGGTGGGTGTTACTTGGAGTACTGCAGCGATTCTGCATTAAAAGATAACTGAGGGAGGGTGAGGGTTGTATTCACCCACAGAAAACTACATAGACAACAAAATTTTGACTATAAAGGGCAATCCACTCGAGACTAGCAAGACATCAAGTGGTGTAATTGGGAGAAAGCATTGAAAAATTGTTTTGTGCTTTCCATGCACGTAGAGTTAAACCTAGCAGTCTTACATGCTAGCTAATGGTTTAGATAGGAAAAAAAAAGGCTTATGCCAATGATGAATTAGATGTATCACCGGAGCCACACCACAGCCTTAGATCAAATCAAAGAACAAGTCACTGTAAGTCATTTATTAAGCCTGCCCATGATCATAAAAAACTCACTTCCTTTATGTCAGTGGAGATTAACATGGTACTTGAGCAATGATGGTTACCCTACAGTACTCATTCACTTTCTACATTACTAGCCATTGCACTCTTCTCCTTTTTGGACCGTGCCCCATGTATTTTCTCAAGTACCATGCATTGCTCAATATAGTATTACCGTATTTTCCATGTATTTGATTATTGGGCTATGAGAAAATTATACTTCAGCTTTGACAGACGTTTTTCCATTTTGAAAAGGTAATGTAAAAGGTCTCCAATTGGATAAGTGCTAACTAGAATCTTGCACCAAACGAAAAAACTTCAACAGAATAAGTGCATGTTACAAAGTCAATAAAGTTGAGCACAATACCCAATAAGTGGTGCAATTTCACAGCCATTTGATTAGCAGATCTTCTTTCTGCACTACTGGAGAACTCCATTTTAACAACTTCGTGAGTAGCAGACATGACTTCTTCCTTTGCTTTCATGGAGAGAATGAAGTAAGTGGGCCCATGGATGGTGCTCAAATCCACTACCTGAAGTAGTAAAACAAAACAGAATTTTTATAGTTCATGTTTCAAACAAGAAAATATTATTTCTAAAGCAGACAGAACTTAATATGAGAAACTGACAATATCTATGGAATGAACATTTAAGGAGGGCATAATTCATTCAAAAAAATCTTGTAAAGGGAAATAGAAAGAGCTTAAGGGTACTATTATAGACTTCCCAGCTTTGATTTACCCAAAAAATCTTAATATTTAGAAGGCATAACTCACAGGCGAGGCCCATAATAAGTGCATCAAGACACAATTTCAACTCTATCAAGCACCTCTTTTTCTACAATACATCGGGATGAATCAAAAAAGCACAGCCACCTAGCAACTGCCTTACAAGACAACTTCATTCTATGATACTAAAGTGACTTACCTGCTGCAACCATGGAACAATGGGGCCCACAGACCTTTGCTCCATGAAGAATGAAGCCAGAGTACAAAGAAGGTCACTAGCAGTTTTCTGTGATAAACTATCCAGAACAGGACCAGTTGCGTTGACAAGCTCATTCAGAACATGCTCATCACCTAGTATCAGAGCTTCAGCATATGCAGATTCGAGGTCACCTTCACGGAGAAAATCCCTGATATGCTTCCACACACTATTCTTAGTGGGACCATTATGTCTAGCATTTGCACCTGTATCTCCTTTTCTTTGAACACTAACGACGCTTTGTGCTCCCTGCACTGAGAATTTATGACAATCCTTACCCAAATGACTCCTGGACAACCTCGTACTGGAAGCCATCCACACATCCGCATCTTGCTTTAAATTTGCTGATTTGCTCCAGTTCCTATCAAGTGAATTGTTATCCCCAAATTCACTCTTCCTCCGGGTCATAATGGAAGGCCGTTTTTGTTGCATATCCACCGATGTCCGGGGGGTACATAGAGAGAGTCTTGGGGAATCAATACTTTCATCTTTTCTCATACATTTGGAGCCTCCCATAGAAGCATATCCATCCTCATGAATATAGTCCTGTGATATTCTTCCAACAGCAAGCTCTAAAGCAATCACTTTTGACTTTATGAGAGACAAGCTTTCACTTGTGCTGGTGGTGAACACCTGAATTTTATCTTCACATGAGCAAGAATGTAGTGGTTTCTTACTTCTTATAGACTTCAATACGTGCACAAGCATGCTGACACCAAGAATAATCAGTGCTTTCAATGGACCAAAAAGCAGTATCCAAGAAGAAAATTGAACTTCAAGATAGGTTATAACAAAGCATGATAACTCTAGAATGGACAAGGCTAAGTGGCTAACTAGCAAGGAGGCACATCATGGCAAGTAAATCAGGATAATTAGTTATTCGGAGCATGGTTTCTTAGCTACGAGAAAAGAAAATAAGTTAAACTTGCGGTTAGCCAATAAAATATAGATGATGTTCACTGCAACTGCACACACCATGGTAGACACACATTATAGTTTGTTAAAACCTTAAAAAGGTAAAATTTATGTCACCTGCAACATATCCAACAAATTTGACTGTTTTTTCTCTATCGCCGAAAGCTGTTTGCGAATGGAAATCATTTCATTTGCTGCTTTCTGACAACATCCAAACATGGCTGGATAGCTGGATTCTGTCACTGTAGAATCAAGACTTCTGCGATCCTGCACTGTAAATGGATACATGTGTCCCTCGCTGCTAACTTCTTCGGTGACATGCTGATGACTGGTTCCACGGAAATCATGAGAACTCTCATCAACATAGCCTTTAGAAACAGTCATGATCTTGGTCTTGAAACTATCAGCACCAAGATTGGAAACAGAAGAGCACTCTTGTTGGTCATCTATGATACCATAATCATAGACATCATCTTGCATGCTCGTGACATCGGCACTTATTCTCTCTGCTCCATTGGTAACAAAACTACCTTCAGGTTCATGTTCTTCACAATGTTTGACAGACATCTTTGTGTTTCTTGGAACCGTGATTTCTACATTCCAGTCCTCCGGTTTTGGATGTTCTTGCTTCTCCACAAAATTTTGACATGCTTGTCTAGCGCTTAACCCAATCCTCTTCTTCATTAAATCTCGACCCACATTTTTTAAGATGGCCACCCGCCCGGATTCACTTGCACTGGTCAAATCACTTAAGTCACCGCCGTAATTGTTTCCTGAAGTAAATGCATGTTTAGACCAATGAAAGAAGTGAATGCAAAAAGGGCATATGAAAACAACTTAGAAAGAACACTACTTTAAAGTTGTTTCTCCTCACATGACCAAAAGTCAACTATTCAAATTAACAGATGTCAAAAGTAAAAGCTATAAGATGTTATCCTGCTTGTGTCTACAGCCAACATCCAACCAAACAAAGATGCATGGTAATTCCATTTGTAAAGCATGGACCAGCATCTCAAATTGATAAGTACATTGTATATACTACTATCCCTGGCTTTCAGGAAAACCAGACTGTCGCTCACGTAACTAGACATAAAATATCTACTCGCTTAAAACAAACAGTTTAAAGCCGTATTAACTGTCAATATTACCTTACAAGAAACTACTACGGTGAATATAAAAACATTCCATATAGATAAAGCATCTGTTAAATTTCTATGAACTTCATTGGAATCTTGGAACTCCACATAACATGGTGGTAATTCTTTTGTCTTGAGTTTACATTATAAGGCGAAAAGAATTATATTCAAAGTGATGCAAAGCAAGAACAAGTGGCAAAAGTTTTATGGACTTTTTGAAAAGAAATCGTCCAAATTCAAACAACTTTTGAAATAATCCCAATTTCTCGTTCCTTCGACACAGAGACATAGGAAGCCGTAGAAAATGTGCAGGATATGTGTGCATGTTTAACTTTAGCAGCTTTAGTTATCCTCTCACTCTCCCTTCTTGAATATTGACACAGAAATAAGTTAAGGTTTGTCAAAACTGAAGTTTGGGAAAAAGGTAACATGAAGTGATAGGCATCAGTACGGTCTTAGACATGCATTTTCCAAAATTGACAGTGAAGCAAAACAGAAAAAGTTCAATACGACAATGCTGTCCAGGTATGGTTGTCCAAACATTTGTAGATAGAAAAGCATATGGCTACCTAACCTTTCAGGCAGCTTAAGAAAAAATTGGGAGACAAAAGGGGATATACATTTATCTAGTGCACATTATCTCCATGGCAAGACATATTACCCAGGCTACTTGTGAACTTAAGTGAAACCAACTAAGAAGACAAATCAAAACTTGATTAGTAAGATTAAAGAAACAATTGAACCAAGAAAACCACTCATTGAGGCTATATATGCAAGCCCTAGAATAATGGTGCATTCTCTTTCAGATGATTTGTAAAAGAACAATCAATTCATTTCCTTTAGTTACACATGTACAGGCATATGGCTTTACAAAGAAACAATACTAGTTGTACAAAACATAAGCAGAACAGTGCAAAGTCAGGCCACACAGTTTACATCAGTTCATAGTTTCTAGAGGTAGAGCAAACCTATGGATTTTTAATCACGAGAGTATATAGCCAACATCTATCCACAAAATTCTTAGTACCAAAAAACAAAAGAAAAATTGTCTGAACCTTTAACAGAAGATCCACACTCTGATGGTTCAGGACGATCCTGACCAGGAATATTTTTCCAGCAATGTAATGCTTGCAAAACTGTGTCCCTCACTGGTTTAACCTAATTAAAATAATAATTACTCAGATATGATCAAGATATATTTGTTAAAGGAACAGAAGAAGAGTTATCTCGATGAGAAACCTTATCAAAACGGCATGCTTCGAGGGACCGTACACAGGACGCCTTAAAAGTTCCCAAGTAACATCCACCACTCGAAGCAATTTCTGCTAATGCTAAAGAAGCAGCTTTACGCGTAGCCCAATCACTGCTTTTTAATGCTTCTTGAATACTAGTTAGTGCAGCAGACAAACCATTCACTGTTGCAGCACCACCTGCCTGGAAGAGAGATAGCTTCTCTGAAGAGACTTCCTTTGCATACAGTAAAAATATGTGAACAAAAAGTAGATTTAACCTATCTATAAAATGATATCTAAGCCTACTATTGGTCAAAAGAACGCGCAGATATCATCTCCCTCTGTCAGTTGCACTCAGAAATAAACATTCATCCACAAGTTTTTGCAGTGTAGGATGAAGAAAATGCTGGTCTTTCCCCCTTCTGTAAATATCGATGTGCTAATGAGAGAAAATAGCATATGTCAAAAACAGTCCCCAAATGACAGCAGAATACAAGAAAGATGGACCAAAAATTCAAATATTATGTACTAAAACCTGACTAAGGTAATTTACTCCAAGAACATCCCAAACTGACATAGCCATATGACATTCAAAAAAGCAAAGGAACCACACAAACACACAAGATCCCCGAAAAGCTCGAAATCGTACCATAAACAAAACGTGGCAAGTTTCACCTCGTCAAATCATAAGTAAAATTACCTGAATGATACTTCTATTTAGCTCGATGACTGCTGCTTTGGCCATGAAATGTGGATTCCTGAGTAACTTTGCCGTTCGAGTCAAGATGCGCTGTAGAATTGATACTGGAGGGTCGCCGGTACAGTCAATGACCCTTGCTAAACACAATGCGGAACCCGACTGCACCTGCTTATTCTGTTCGCCCAAGGATTCAAAAAGCGGCCTCACCAACGTGATAAAAATCTGGCCTCTCTCGCCAGGGTGGTTAGTTAAGGACGAAGCCAAAACGCCCATCGTCTGCACACAAGCATCCCTCACACCCGAGTCGGAGTCCTTGAGCCGTTTAACAATGCTAGAGACCATCTTAACAAGATACGGCCCGATGAGACCCTCGTGAGATTTTACCAATGTCCCTATCAGCCGAATACATTCCCTTCTGATAGCACATTTCTGTTCGGAATCAGTGTCCAGTATGCAAGAGAGGAACGGGGCTATGGTGTCCGAATTCAAGCTCTCAGCTGCCTTCTCCAATTCCTCGACTCCAATTTGATGCGTATCTCTGTCGGCGACCTTGTTGAGGGCGAGAACCACCTTCTGCTTCAGCTCGAAGACAACCTGCTGAGGAGTCGCCCTACCAGATCCTCTCCCTCTTACGGACGACTGGTTCTTCATCCTAACAAGAAACAGAGAGCAAGCACCTACTCCGCACAGGTTAGAATCACCGTCTTGCTACATTGGCTAAGGAGTGATAGTCATGGCATTCCAACAACGACTTGACGCACTTAATGCTACAATTGACCTTTGCCGTTGAAGACACCAGACCGATCCTGTCATGCAAAAAAAAAAAAAAAAAAAAAAAAAAAAGGGAAAGGAGTAAGATGAAGAATAAAGAACAAACTGCAATATCTCAAAAGCTTTCGGCTGACTGCATTGCAAGAAGTGCAAAGTTGAGGGAAGCACATCTTAATAATCCACACGATGGGAAAAAAAAGAAAGAAAAAATCATGAGCAGGGCATAGCCAAAGGCAGTTATTGGTTCATGTAGAACGGGGGGTATTACACGCATATATGGGGGTAGAAAACAACTCATCAAACTCTTGGTTCCGAGAGAAAGGAATTCGAGATGAGCAGCCTAGACTGGAGGAGTAACCGAAAGGGGGAAGGAGCCCTATCATGGATGGCGATCGAACTTGCGAAGAGCTTTCCATGAAATGGTAACCACACCCACCCCCACCCCCACCCCCAAGAAGATAATAAAAAAGAAAAGGCAAAGAGGAATGATTCCAACTCCTTTAGAGTGGGAGGGTGCGTACCAGTTACAACGAACGAGCGAGCGAGCAGAGCAGAGAGAGAGAGAGAAGCGAAAGAGGAAGAGGAAGAGGAAGAAGAGAAGAAGCGCACACGCAGAGAGAGAGTCAAGTCACGGAAAGCATAAAACAAATAAATAAATAAATAATAAGAATCATCAGATTCATCACCACATTCAAATTCACTTGAAGTCGCTATCTCTGATCGGAGAGAGAGAGGACGGGGGGGAATCTCGATGCGGCGAGACTGAGAGAAAAATGAGAATCCCGGATGTCCAACTTCGAGGATCGAGAGAGAGAGAGAGAGAGAGAGCACCTCCCCCAACTTTTTTGCTTTTAAGGATTTGATTTTTTTTGGGGGCTTCAAATTTCGCGCTTCTCCCACTCCCCTCCCTGGCGATTTGAAACGACGAGGAGATGGAGCGCAGCGGAGCGGGGGGGCCGTCTTCGTTGTGGGCCGGAGCTGCCTCTCCGCCTTTTTGGGCTCCCTCCCTCTCTCTCTTCCTTGTTCTCTCCACTGTTGACTGTTGTCCACGAAAACTTCTCCACTCCTTACCATAAAAAATTCACTTCATCGAGAGATAATTCCTTGGAACCCGTAATCAACCTTCATCTCCATATTTCTCCTGTTTATCTGATATTTGAGAAAAGCTAATAGGCTCGGAGATTCACGGTTCGATATCTAATCTAACAATCATTTCAAGACTGATTTGACAATTTATAATTTAACTGAATTTGCCCTCATGTATGGATTTATTGACATGTTCAACTAATGACTAGCGTTCTCATCATTCATTAGATGAAGGCATAGTTTACTATAATTGACCATCGTTCGATAGAAAGTATCGGTAGCTTTGATTTCCCTCTTGCTAAATATGCTTAAGACTTCTTTAAGACTTCTACGAATGTTGCTTTCATGAAATTCTCCTAATGAGTAAATGTTTTCCATTTCCTATTCCAAACAATTAATCATCGTGACCAAAAATTCACCTTCAATTAATTTCTTTATCACTAGTTTAGTAAGTTTTAGTTTCCCATAGTAACAAAGGATATCAACCCCGCACAACCAATTGAATGCCTTCAGACTCATTGAGTAACGCGAGATACTGCCATCTTTTACTTGTTAGTAAATGTATGAATCAATTAGCAATGCATATATCAAATCATACAAAATAACTATGTAGAATCTTAATTGGGAACACAATGACATTCGTGGGTTGTAGATTTCACGATAGGAGTGAACACTAGTCCTAATTCAATTTGAGAACCAACCCGTATCGATCAAATCAAGGCCCATTCTCAAATGAACCAAGTAGGCTCATGGGTAAAATACCTAACAAACCGACCAAAGGCCTAGGTTAACCCTCTAAATCGGCGATGATCTTGAGCTCATAAAACATGTGTTGACATGTATGCATTGTAACGAAAGATTGCGTGTAACAGATGTTGACGCGTATGCATTGTCAAAAAAGATAGCAAAGATCACTAATGAAGGCAGTTTTGGGACAAAATTTCCGGCTCACGATATTTCGTGAGACGAGTTAATTAGAAGCAAGTGCTCAACGTGGCTACAAGTTCGGTAATACTAACCCTACTATTAAATAAAAATCTAGAATTTACAGCAAAAGAGATTCAACCCCGGATGGCTCAAAGAGCCTTGAACTGCTTCTTCAACCATTTTGCTAAGGGAAGCTAATGCTCCATCTATGCCAAAATAAAACTTATTATATCTTTAAAAATGCGGGAAACACTGACTACCCAAATCCCGATTCTGTTAGGATACAGCCGATTTAGTTCCGAACCAGTTCCAAAGGTCCCAATTTAATTCCTGATTCAGAACTAACCATTTTCAAGTATATTCCAAGTTTCTATTGGCGACCGACCTACCTTGAAACTGAGCACCCCGATTTCACAATACAATATGCCCCGAGATTTAGAGGGTAATCATATTAGAGTTCCAAAACTATGGCCAATCTCATATATTCGTACGGTTTGTACTTTCAATACGCATCACAAGAAAATCAAAGACCGTAAAAGAAAAAAAGACAGCACTTTTCTTTTTTGTTGGAACTTCAAATTCCACTGATTGGAGTATAATATAGGACAGGTATCCCTCAAAATTTCTTCTATTGAAATAGTATGAGGTACCTCAAACCAACAAAGTAACTTCAATGCTATCTTTTCTACACCGGTCAAAGCATGAAATTCTCCTTGCAATGATTGGGCTATTTCATTCTAGCTAAACATGGGAGTTCTATCAACTCAATAAAATGGAGCAATCAAGTAAATCAAGAAGGAATGCATGGAGAAGGTACAGCCCTATTGTGCTTCATCCATGGGATCGTTATGATTACAAGATTGAGATTTTAAGTTCTTGTCGTCACGCCTTGAATCATCTGAGTCACTTGAATTAGACATGGAATCTTCGAGAGCCTCGAGAAAAGAAAGAACAGTAAACTTGTCTGCAAGAAGAGAGAACACATTATCTAGTTCCCGAGCAACTGAAAGGGGAGCAGATATCTAATCAAGTCACGACTAAATTTCATGCAAATCCATTAGTAACAAATTCACATGTCCTTCACATAGGCAAAACTTTTTGGTTTAACACTCCTTCAAAAGTCTGATCAACAAATAAATAAATAGAAAGAACGAGACTGCTCCAATGCATATAGATCAGACCTAGAGGTTCAGAACAACCAGTATCTAATCATGCACATAAAAGTAGAAGAGGATATGGCTTTGAAAACTTGATATGACCGTCTCTTATACTGTAATGAGTCATGTTAACAAGTAGTGCCCAAAGGGCACTAGTCAACTAAGAGTGGAAATGACATTTTTTGAAACACTAAGAAAATGGAAGAATTACAGATTTTAATAAAGTCAAAGCACATTCAAAAAGGCTTAACAAATTGCCTTATCAAGGCACTCTTTAACAGTTTCGTAATGTAGTTTCAAGCAAATATTAGCATCCAGAAGAAGGAAATTCACTTTTTCTTATCATGGCCAGAACATTTTGCCTATCTATTCTTCCATCAGATATCCCTCAAAGTCGAAGAACCCAAACAAATTCTAGATGAGCTGCGACTAAAAACATGAAATGAAATAACCAGCACTTTGTGTTAACTTCAACATGGAGTTAGAAAACCAACCCCACCCCCCAAAAAAAAAAAAAGAATTGCAGTTAGACAAAATGTTCCCTGCAGGAGTACTTACATTTGGTTGAGTCAATCTCAAACTGAGACAGATCTATCTGTCCCGTACGAAGCACCTGAAAACAAGAACCCGAGAATCAACTACATTTGGATAATCTCTGGGAAAGCATCAGAACTGAGGAAAAAATTATCCAAATTCTCACATAAGAAAAGGAATCCACTTGTTGGCGAAAAGGAGGACTCTGAAACAGCTCCATAATTTCCTCAGGAGACCACTGCCCCTGCAAACTCATGACAGTTCAAGAGGTGTCTAAACAGAATACAAGAGCAAGGACACAAAATGTAAGGATCACAAGTACCTCAGGTAAGTATGAAGCTAAGCGCTCTTCTACTGGCAATGTGCATATTAATGGCATGATCAAATCTGGCTTCAGAATGTCCCCAAGCCCAAACCCTATCGTGATGAAGCAAGCGATATCAAAGGTTTTAATTGATCAAGACAAGACAGGATAAAGATTTGTGCCAGGCCTTTCTATGCTGTTGCACATATGAACACGCTAAAAATTCAGGACAAGGTGCAGATATAGACAAGTCTGGCAGAGGAAACGATATAAAGCTGTGAAAGGGCAGAACTCATCAACTGATCCATTAGTTACAAGACTAAGTGGTTAAGAACCATAAGTTAAGTTGCCAGACTGCTTTCCCGCACCTTAACTTTCTGATACAATATCAAAAAGCAGGGGCTTAACTTAAAATCAATATAGGATTAACTTTGTCAAAAATTAGCTTATCGTTCACTCTCTTTCCACCAAAAAAAAAAAAAAAAAAAAAAAAAAAAACAGTTAACACAATTTAAAAACATTAAATCTTAGTGTAAATTTCAGAAATGCTGGATGCAATGGCCAAAAACAAAAACTAACATATCAAACACTATAGCTGACTTTCTACATGTAAGGACCATTAGAGCTGTTGGCACAAAGAAGAACTTTCACTGACAAGTCATAAAAAGGAAAAAAAAAAGTCACCTCCATCTGGATCTCCAGCATTATCTGCAGATCATGAATGGATATAAGAGCTCATAGCAACAAAAAGAATATGGAGAACAAAAACACCAGGAAAACTTGTTTAAGGACAGATGCTACACCTCCAGGTTCAATGCTACTGAGAATCCTTTTCAATTCTGCCCACGATACTGCTCCAACAGAGGGAGGAATATTATTATCAGTTGCTTCAGCAGTCAAACCAGGTCCAGCTCTGTAAACGATAAATATAAGCAACATAAAACCAATCACAAAACCAAAATCCAACAAGAGTAGCTTGATCAGCCTTACCGAACTTCTTTTAGTATAGCAGGAAGATACAAAGGATGGACAGGTTACCTTGATGAGATGTCATCTTCAACCATATCCTCTGAGTCTTGAAGAGGAACGGTTTCCTCAGGCCCATCATCATCATCAGGGAGCTCTATTATACAACAAAAGGCAGTTAATTTACTTTCTTAAAAATCACTGAGCATTCGATACGAATTAAACAAATTGATTTCTCTGAGAAAAATTAATCAAATGGACTAAGGATTTGCGAAATACATAGTACTTGCATAAAAAGCAAACAAATCCAAGCAGTTAGGGATCCCATGCTGAAATTTACTTGAACCACAGGATATAAATACCATATATACACTCTGCCTGAGAACATAATTCCCTGAACATGTCTAAGATAGGGAGTTAGGTGGAGAGCAATGCCACATATAGGCAAAACCAACAGCACGACTACATGGCATAATTTCATCATCTAAAATGCAAACACAAGACTTTGGCAATGCGCTTAGTCTAGCAGTTATAAAATGATGCCTATAAAAAGTATATCAAGGGTTGAGAACATATTCATTCCATTTTAAAGCTGGCTACACACATTTAGAACGTGAAAACACTTAAAGATGGAAAGAAGAGGGGAAGGAGGAGAAGGGGATGTTGGTTTGAATTAAACCAAGGATAGAGCATGCAGGAATGAGATAAAATGCGAAGGACTTCTCTTGCCATGGTTACAGCAGTGGCTGTAATCCATCAATTGATCACAGAAGAACTTTGTTACTTATAGTGGTCACTAAAACTATGACATTAATCACTACAGGTAGATACATATCGTGAATCATACTCTGGCATATGAAATTAAAGACAAATTGACCTGTAAAGAGTAAATAACTAAGGGCTGTGAAGCCCACAGTTAACCACAACCTTACATTAATAAGAATTGCCAACTCAACCAACCCATTAAATTTCATTTTGAAATGCAGAAAAATCTCTATTTCAAGGGAAATGAACAACTAGATATCCAGATAGAGACCAATCCCAAGTGTAGTCAAAGGCAAAAGTTGCACTTCAGGCGCTATGCCACAAAACACCTCAGGCCGGGAGAGAAAAAAAAAGTACTCGCCTGAGTGAAGCAAGGCACATTAATTAAAAGATATAAGTAATGACAATCTTTTAGCAAAGACGAACATTTAAGCTTATATCAAATTGCTTTACAGATCACTCATAAACTTCATAATCCCTCCTAATACTTTCTATCCTTCTTTACCACCATTAGGCCAAGTCCTTGTTCTATTTCTGTGTATCTCCAACTGCAAAAGCGCCTGATTACACAATGTCTGACGTTGGACCAACTCACAAATTTTCAAGATACAAAATCTGGATTAGCATAGCACATACCAATTGGTTGGTTGATGTAGAAGTTGACAGAGTTACACAATTGTGCATCACCTTCAGCATTAGGCTCCTGAAAGCAAAAATAACCTGTAATAATCTAAAGACCTTGTGAATGTTCATGATCGGATTATTGTAAAAGGAAAGAAATGACATTAAGGAACCTGCATCCAAAAGAAGAACTTCCTGTCATCACTATTGAACTTCAAGATGTAAACCCTCCCCGAAGCTTGATTCACCTAAGATGTCATGCCAGAAAGATAATAAGATTACTGCATAACAAAGCCATCAAAGATTCTATTTTACAAATGTAATGAGAAAAGGATGCCTCCACACACAAGAATCCTGCATAGCAATGTCTGGGGAGGGTCAACTGCACCCAGACAAGGCTGCCTCTTTTAATAGTGGGAGCGACCTTTACCATTGCGCGAAGGTGCAGCATTCAACCAAATTACAGCTTTTAAAAACGAGGGGGAAAGAAAGGAGAGGGGGGGGAGGGGGCAGAGGAGGACAGGGAGGACGAAATGCTTGAAAAAGGTTAAGAGAACTAGAATACCTTCTCAAACACTGCTTCCTCTGGAAAAATAATCTGATCCTGAGATATACTTTGTGAAGGAACTTCAAAAAAAGAATAGACAGACCATGGACGAAGAGAAACCATGTAATGACAATGCTGAAGACTAAAGTGACGAAGACAAACAAAGGAAATAAATGAATGAAAATGAATCAGGACACCTGAAACAATGAACTAATTATCACTTAATGACAGGATTTCCTGGTTTGGGTGCTATAGGTGAAAAGGTCGCACAGAATATGCATGTAACCTTTAAAACTCTCTTTCCAGATAAATTTCTATAGACAATATCCTCATAACCGACAGCACGTGCACACCGAAAGCAATTACCATTCACAGTTATTTCACCCAAGACACACTAAGAGCTGACTATTTGTTAACCTACTCAACTGTTGAGTGCATTATGCCCGTTCTGCTGGTTTTACTGAACCCATCAGAGAACTGCCAATAGCCTCTGAAATTTGCCGATACCATGGAAACAGCATTAGGAAAATTCACCTCACTCAATGATGTCATAAATGAGATGACTTTTCCGTAGCCAGGACTGTCTCACTATACCACAAACGATTTAAGTCTCCCGCTCATCTTTCCATTTATGTCCCTTTTACTTGACTCAAAATATCGCTAAACTTAATAACAAGATGCTACCGAACATTACCATTAGCAATAAAAGAAAGTGCCAACTGTAGTAATAGTCTTTATTAACTTCAAATTTTCACTTCCTCAGTCCTTCCTTACTTGGTAGAGAAACATTGCTTAGGCAAACTGTTGCAATGGAATAGTACATAACATGACTACTTAACTTCGTCATTTGATGTTACAGTACTCAACTCGACTACTTAAACCCAGCAGCGGAAAAATCTATCAGCCCAGACAAAATCCTCAGCACACTTTTGCATAATAAGCATGTCAAATTCACTATTGATAACCAGAAATTCTTTCTAATCTGAGCAATCTTTCCAACAGCGATGCGGATAGAGCATTCACTCCGGCAACAACATGATGTTGGCGCTTCCAACAAGATCTGGGATCTGGATATAACGAAAGAATGATACACTTGCCCGAGAAGAATGAACAAAAATCTGCATAAAACGTTTCTTCATGATGAGTATTTCTCATGAATAAATGGCCAAAGTAATGCTATTCCTCACTCCTTACTGCAGTCAGTAGCCATCAACATTTAAAAGTCTCTCCTCACTTTCTTCTTACTCTATCCAATCCCAGATCAGGAGAGAAAATACCCTTGGCACTAAAATGAATACCGTGGAGCAAACAACAGACCACCAACGTGTTCGTCCAAAAGATCAAGAGGTGAGTAAAAACACCTCCGCAGATTAGTTTCTTGGATGATATCAGTGTTCGAGGCCAGTGGGCAATGAATTCGTTGATATTAATATATATTCTAGGATGTAGAAAGATCATAAGCGACCAACTCCAACTCCAACTCCAACATCGCCCAGGGTGCAGCATGTGTGCAATCACGTGTACAGCGTGCACGTAAGTATGAATCAATAACTAGGTAGGTGCCGCCTGAAAATCGTTGAAAGCCATAAATGGAGAACAGGACGAGCACATTAAGATTAGAATTGCCATGACAAATGGAGTTAAACGGGTCATGAACTCGAGCTAAATGATGTAGCTGCATGAAGATGAGCGCGGGGGAGCATACGGGCATTTCAGAAGATTCGAATGCAAGCATCAGTCGAGGGGAAAATAAGGATCAGAAGCAGGAGCATGCCAAGGTTCCTAACGATCCATGGTGCATGGGAACAGCAATTTAGGTATAGTTCAGCACCTCATGTGAATCATATTAAAAAAAAAAAAAAAAAAAAAAAAACAGGACAAGGATACGTCTTCGAGGACGCTCAGAGTGCGATCGAGCCACTGAAAGTGCATCAGTCCCTCCTCGCCCTGATAGATACACAACCCCAATCAAAAATGAAATAAACAAAATCATAAGAAAAAAAGACGCCCGCTCGAACAACTTGCAAGCAAACGATCCGGGTGAAGGAAACGGGCACGCAACGTACCCTGGCGATGCGAACGAGGCCTTTCCGAGCATCGGGGACGACCCTCGTCCCCTCGAGACGCATCTTCCCGGCGCGAAACTCCAGCATCCTGCCTCTCGTAAAAGCAAGGAGTTCCAGTCAGACAAGCGAGCTCCGCTCGCACAGGGAGACGCCGCCGAATCGCCCGCCGACGAAGGCCAAACGAAAGAGCGGAGAAAGAACCGACTTCGATCGACGGGAGAGGGGATGATGGCGGCCGACGGAACGCCGATTAGGGCTCCGGCGAGATTCCAGAGCGGGATTCTCTCTCTCGTTCTCCGGACGGTCGAGTCGAGCGCGATGGGAAAGGGGGGCCCCGCGATATCTGCCGTTTGCGTGTTATATAGGAGGGCGGCGATGGCGACTTCATTTTCATTATTTTTCATTTGGGCTTTTTGTTTTTTCGCTTTGAATTTCTTTGGTAACATCTCCAGATATCCTCCCCCCCCTCCAAAAAAAAAAAAAAAAAAAAAAAATGAAAGAGAATAAGCAAAGAAAACTTGCGAATTTTAATATTTAAGAACGCCCTCGCCAAAAAAATTAATCGGAAGACTTCATCATATATTTTTGTTTTTTTTTTTCTTTATAAAAATTGTAAAATTTCCATTTGTATTGATTTGACCGTGTCAAGTAGGATAGTCGGCGTTTATGTCATCAATTTCTTATCAAATGAATTATATGTCAAATTGTCAAAATGTCTATGCTTTAATTGACAAAATGGAAAAGTTAATAACTGAACTAGCATTCGCATAATAAGTTTATGACTTTTTGTTTTTATAATTATACATGTTGGGAAATGTACGTAGATTTGACAAAAGAAAAACGGACTTAGGAAAAGCAAAAGGCTCAACCAAGAGAGGAATGAACATAGAACAATCCAAATCTTTATCCAAATGTGATCTCCTCTGCATTATGCTTTGATGACGGGGCGTATGCAAGCCAATCAGCCAAAGTATCCAGACAGGGAGAAAACAGGATGCGAGATAGGGAGGGAGGAGCACATGTCAGCATGGATGGACTCTTTCTGTCCTTGTCCTCGTGATTCCTTCCAGAAGGGGTCGACCGAAAGCGAAGGCAGTCGAAGGGGAGGGAACTAGGGAGGGGACTGCCATCAACATCATCATCATCATCATCATCATCATCATCATCTGGAAACAGAAAAAAAAACAAACAGGCTTTGACGCGCAAGTCTATAATTAGAGGGCGCTGGCCGCTAAAACCAACCACCATCCTAATTCTGGACGTATCGGTTGCGGCAGAGCCTTAGCCACCCCCACAACAGTTCTCAGTTAAGTTGGTTGCTCTTGCCTTTCGTTTATTAGATGGCTCCATGTTCTTCTGTTTGCCTCGACTCTTTCTTCATTCATCAAAGGCCCAACCTCACCGTGCTCTCTTTGCTAATGTCCTCCATCCTACTTTCCTTGAATGTTCGGTACGCATCGGAGAAGCATTGAAGAGGCGAATTCATAGGTTCTCGCGACATGGCGAGGAGGAACAACCACCATAACGGAGAGCGCAAGAGAGAGGAGAACGTAGCGGTGGCCATAGACAAGGACAAGGCGAGCCAGCACGCCCTCAAATGGACGGTCGATCACCTCCTCTCCCGCGGCCAAGCTTTGACTCTCCTCCACGTCAAGACCAGAGCTTCCTCCGTCCCCACTCCAAGTAGGGACCCTCAAGTTCATCTCTCTTCTCGGTCTCCTGCTTTTTTTATTTCCTTTGGTAGAACATAACGGGACGTGCGTGCAGTGGGTAGCCACGTCGCCATCTCCGACGTGAACGACAATGTGGCGAGGGCGTACAGGCATCAGGGCGAGAGCCATGCCAAGGAAGTGTTCCTCCCCTTCCGTTGCTTTTGTACTCGAAAGGAAGTAAGTCGGAAGCACCTGGATCGCAGCGTTTGCATCCGTGATTTGGGCTTTCTCTCGCGCTAAAGCAGTGTTATGGTGACATCAGATACAATGCAACGAGATCATCCTGGAGGACGCGGACATTGCTAAGGGCCTAGTGGACTACGTCAGTGCAGCTCCCCTCGATGTTTTGGTGCTCGGAGCTCCCTCTAAGAGTGGCCTCTTCAGGTTTCTCTGAATACGAGACTTCCCCATCACATTCATCTCTTCCTCACTAGCAGCACAGGGCCGCAAGTTACAAAAATTTTCATTGTGCATTTGTTTAATACGACACAACAATAGCATTTCAATTTCAAAGACCACGTTAAAGGCACCCTGATGTCTTTGAAGCTATTTAAAGTTCATCACGGGTCAAGTAACGTATTTTTGTCTCTGTGAATTTCGGGAAATATATCAATAGGGCCATGTAGAACATATGGATTATTAAACCTCAGCTATATATGCATATAATCACATAAGTGAATGTTAATTGAGAATAATGCATGTAGTGTGTATGTAATGTGTTGTTGAGGGTGCATATGCCGGATATCTAACCTTTGGAAGCTTAATGGATTGAAGATTCAAGACCTCAGATGTTCCCACCAACGTGTGTAGAGCGGTGCCAGACTTTTGCACTGTGTACGTCATCTCCAAAGGAAAGATATCGTCTGTGAAATCTGCCACCACTTCGCCGCCATCCAAGCCTCCACAACCTGCTAACATGTTCAACAATCCAAACGAGGGTCGTTACGTGCATAACCAAATCCTAAAAGGTCCTTTCCATCGACACAAGAAAACCCCGGCTCTGATCTTACCTTCCACAATTACTAACCAAAACCATTTCTAATTCTTCTATTTGCAGCCGGTGAGAGGACTCCTGGCATACCTCGGAGTCCTCAAAATGATACAGACATCAGGTACGTTCTCTTCTAGCCATCTGACATATTCATTCGCCTATTCCATGCTCAAGGCGCCCATGCATTTCGCGATCAAGACGTAGTTATGAACGAACTACAGTCCCAAGGAAACAAAAAGCATTCACAGGGACGCTAATTACTTGCGAGGACAAGAGTCCATCGCCCCTTTGATGGGCAGAGAAACCCAGTGCTTTAATGGGGAAGTCTAACTGATTGAGAACTGAAACAGGTCGCCATTCACCAGAGCAAGATATTCGACCAATAAATCCTATGAGTTGTCCTCACAAGATAGTGACATATCCTATGTAAGCAGTGGGATACCGAGCACCGACCGCATGTTTCCTTTCCTCTGCGACAACATGGAACCTGGCAGGCTTTCTTCCGCCAGTTCGGACTACGACAACAATAGCTTTGGCGCAGGTTTCTCCGGGAACAAGTCTTTTGATATAACTTTGCAACCGAATGACTTCTCATCCTCTTCAGGGGAGGGCGGAAGAATGTCAATATCATCACAGAACATGGTACTTTTATGACCTCATCTACCAGGGACACGGTCAACCTACAAGTCATCTTCAAAACGTAGAAAACATTTGCTTAGCTATGCCTTGCATTACATACACAAGTCACTGCTCAATCAAGATCACTTCAATCTCTATTTACTCATGCCTCGAAAGGAAATTGCTTTTATTGGAAAAAATTTCTTGATATTCTTCTAAAGCAAAGCGAAGATTTTTCTTGTCCTTTTCCACATCATTTTATGAGTTGAGAGACTTGTGATAGTTCAGTAAAGGAGTCAACATGGTAGCATCTTGCTAATATCATGTCACCCCCAATGTCATGAATCATCTGACAAGTTAGTGATGAAAGCAGGTACACTCTCAAATAAGAGTTCGAGTTGAGGATTAATACCGAATATCAAATAGTGTTTTTCCTTCTAGCAATGAATTAGAGTAACAGCCCGATCTTCAGATCCTTAAGCTGCTTGTTGGAGCTAAGATTTCTGATTTATGTCCCCAACGTCTTTTGTTCATCACGGATCACAAACCACAAAAGCGAATTATAGCAAATGCTTTTGAAATTGTAGGATGATGTGGAAGCAGAGATGAAAAGGCTCAAGCTAGAGCTTAAGCAAACGATTGACATGTACAGTACGGCATGCAAGGAAGCGCTCACGGCAAAACAAAAGGTACCTACCAGCTAAACCTTGTCTTATTAAAGTGACATCGTATCTCAGATTCTTGGGCCCAAGAAGCCCAACGTTGATGCAGTGCATGTAGACAAAAATACGAGTGATGAGCCTCACAACTCTCCCTTCGCCTTTTCACAGTCAGATTGAATACCAAATCTTTCTTACGCATTTATCCAAAATCATGGTAAGACATCCTATGAAAAGCACATTTCAGAGAGTTTGTCATCTGGAAAGCAGACTCCAAACAAGCACTTGATCCCACGAGACATACAATGACACACAACAACTACAGCTCCAAAATGCAAATAGCAACTAAAGACCTGCTCTGCTGTATACATATACCCCACTCTATACATAAATCTTATGTATAAATATAAGTATGTGGCATGTCACACAGAAGCACAACGTGGTATTTAAATTTGAGAAAATGATGTTTTGCCAGCAAAACAGTTTTAACGGCATTTTATCAGGCTAGGGAGCTTCATCGTTGGAAATTGGAAGAGGAACAACGGTTAGAAGAGGCACGACTAGCTGAGGAAGCTGCATTGGCTCTTGCAGAAAAGGAGAAAGCAAAGTGTATGGCAGCAATTCAAGCAGCTGAACAAGCTCAGAGAATTGCAGAGCGGGAAGCAGAAAAGAGAATACATGCCGAAAAGAAAGCTCTCAGAGAAGCTGAGGAGAGAAAGAAGATTCTAAATTCAATGGCACATAATGATATTAGGTACAGGAAATACCCAATTGAGGAGATTGAAGCAGCTACTGAGGATTTTTCAGCGTCCCTTAAGATTGGGGAAGGAGGATATGGGCCAGTTTACAAGTGTTACTTAGATCATACACCAGTGGCCGTTAAAGTTTTGCGTCCAGATGCGGCACAGGGACAAGCACAGTTTCAGCAAGAGGTTTGCAGCACCATCTTGGCTTTTCATACTGGCAGCTGTGAAACTCAGCAAGGTTTTATTGTCACGAATTGCTATCTATGTAGCAATATAGGGAGAACCATATCACCTTATACAAGTTGGCAATCAGGACTTTAGAACCATGCTAGGAGTCTGTAGAGGTATAAAAAAAACATAACTAATTAATCTTTGGCTCATGAACTTGCATAAGAAAACAATCTCCTGCATACCTAAAATTTTGTCTATAAGGATGAGTATGTACCTAACTCATCAAAGAGGACTAAGATCAGATTTGGTCTCAAGATCTTTAAGTACTATATCATGATCTATTTTGCAAAGGGAAGGAAGCAAGGATTATTCCTTATATGGGGAAGTTTTTAACAGAAAAGGCGAAAAAGAATTGGAATTCAACTGTACACATCAGTCTATAAACAGACATTAAAAACTTCTTTCCTGTCTGGGATTCCACTCTACATAACCACAAAGGTCATGAATCTTCTAATTCACTTCCTTAATGATGATGCAGGTTGAAGTACTAAGCTGCATTCGGCATCCAAACATGGTTCTCCTCCTCGGCGCCTGCCCAGAATATGGTTGCTTGGTCTATGAGTATATGGCCAATGGAAGCTTGGATGACCGTCTCTTCCGACGAGGAAACACCCCAGTAATTCCATGGCAACACAGATTCAGAATAGCTGCAGAGATTGGCACTGGCCTACTTTTTCTCCACCAAACCAAGCCAGAACCAATTGTGCATCGTGACCTAAAACCTGGCAACATTTTGCTTGACCGTAACTATGTCAGCAAGATCAGTGATGTTGGCTTAGCCAGGCTTGTCCCTCCATCAGTAGCCAATGCGGTAACTCAGTATCGCATGACATCAACAGCCGGGACTTTCTGTTACATAGATCCAGAATATCAACAAACTGGCATGCTTGGAATAAAATCTGATATTTACTCACTTGGGGTCTTGCTTCTTCAAATAATAACGGCAAAGCCCCCAATGGGTTTGACTCATCTTGTGGAACGGGCTATTGAGAGAGGGAACTTCGCAGAGACGCTTGATCCAGCAATTCCCGATTGGCCAGTTGAACATGCCTTAGCATTCGCAAAGTTAGCTCTTAAGTGCGCAGAATTGAGAAGAAAGGACAGACCGGATCTAGGTACCGTAGTTTTACCTGAACTTAATAGACTGAGAGCACTGGCTGAGGATGCAATGCCCAGCATGGCACAATCAAGCAGTTCAGGATGGTCATCAGGCAGCAGTCACATTTCAAGCACAAGTCAGGTGAGAAGATGTACTTTGTAATCATTCCGCCTACTGCTTACTGCATGAGGTTTTAATTTTTGTTCAACCACAATTTCCCGAGTACCCATTCCATTCATTTTTGATTGAATGATGACTGAAGCTTTGACATTTTTGTCATCCCAAATTTCTTAAGGATGTGATGACAGAAACCCAGCTGCCACAGTCTGTATGTGAGAGCTCAAGTACATCATCCTTCACAGGAAAAATAAGTATGTTCTCAGCAAACTTCTGCAATAACATTGCTTAATGTCATCCGAGAGACAAATCTGAACTGGAAATTGTTTATTTCATGATAGGAGGCTGAAGTTTCTTGGAGTATGTCGAAACCAATGCAAGGGTTCAATTTGAAGAACACCCAAAGTTTGTCAATAAAGCTGTTGTTGCACCAAATTTGGAGTACTCACAGTCTGAAGATACCATACTACTTTCCCCGGCCCCTTACTGTGAGTTGTATTGACTAGAATATACATCCTGTTAGTCCAAAGTGTTAGAAAGCCAAAAGCGCTTATCTATCCAAACACATTTATACAATGTAGAAAACAACAAATTATTCAAACTCAACATCCATGGTCGTCAATCAGGTGATTCTCCAAATGCTGATCACAACAAAGTGAGAGTGGCAACAAGATGCTTGCTTATTGCATAGTGATAATACATAAGAGACAATGCCAAGAAAGTGCTAAGTAAATTTTGTATAAAATAAATACCAACAAGACAGTGCCAACAAAGTATTCATTGCAGATATTCCCTATTAGTATTAATCCCTGGGCAAGATTAGGAATTATCGAGAAATCTTACATTTATACAAAACAACCTCTCGATAACCTCAACGAATATCTACGAATCCTACACTCTCAGCAAACAAATGCCCAACAACTTAAGAGACAATGACAACAGAGTACACAATTAACATCATAAAACAAGATTCCAAACATAATGTCTTGGCATTCTTCAAAATTTTCCGGAACCGTCTCTAGTTCATCTGAAAACTTAAGTCGTTACATAAAAATGAGGTTTGCAATCTTAATGCCCAAACAATCTCTTACATGTAGGTTGGGCTTGGGCCTCAACAGAAAAAAGGGAATTCATATTCAGGAGATGATTAAGGACCGGGAGAGATTCAAACACATACCACATAAACTTGTGGAACCTACTGCCCATTGAAGTAAAAGATTAAGCTGTCAAATGAGAACATGGTTTGATGTTTCGATGCTCTACTAATTCTCATGGCTGCACTAAAATAGAATCCTCCGTTGACCAATCTGCAACCTAAATAAATACACATACATCTACTGATGCATATTTATCAACTAGAATAAAAACAGCGGAAACCAAGGTGCTTGCACGGATATTTTATTCTTTTTCAACTTTGACGAATTTAGAGACAGGCTTCCTGAGTTGTGGATTGGGTAGAAAAATAAAACCAGTACAAACGAGAATTAAGAAGGCTACGCTAGATAGTATACACATGCAGGCAAAACCTTAGGTGTGTGCATGTGCATGCCATGAGAGGGAGAGAGATCAGGCTGAATGACAGGACCCCGAGGCAGTTCTGCCTTTGGCAATTCTTCCACTTGCTTCTCCCTATACAGACTTGCTCCCCGTGCCAACTTTCTGCTTTGTAAAAGCATTCTGAACCATTGACAAACTTGTTCTCTCTCTAAACTGTCCGTGCTCATCAACTCCAAAGTACAACCACTCCCACCCATGGGGAGAATATACCAATGCAGAGCAGAGGAGTTGGTAACAAATATGTGTTCACCACATGGCATGGCTGCTTATGCAAGCTGCAACTCCATTCTATGAACTCAGCAGCATTGACATTTGACATTGTCGCAGAAAGGAAAACCATTTTTATGGCCAGCAGCCCAAAAAGGGAAAAAAAATAAAATTGATCTCCTCCCCAGCAACACCTTTTTCACGGTCCTGCATGTAATCTAACTCATCGAAACACATCATGCAACTTCCTTTAGCACCTCAAGTCCCCTATACAGCATCCCCCCACACCAAGCAGCTAGCATTAGGTGCAACCAGACATCCTTAAACACTTGACTTAGCAACCCCATACTTCTGCTTATTCAAAGCTTTCAAGGATATGAGTATATCACCCTCCATTCATCTCTCAAAGCCATTGCAACGACATATTCATCAACCACAGCTTTTAACAGCTGAAGTGTGTGCTGGTACTAAAACTGACTCATTTCGCTCCAAACAAGCTAGGAATCTTGCTGGAAGGGGTCAAGTTTGAATGGGTAGCTTTTTGTCATCTTGCCATCGTAAACAGGATTTGAGAGACCCCTGACACTGATTCATCTTTCTTTAAAGTATAACCACTTGGAACAGCAACCTCATCCATGCACGACCCACCCGAATTACACTGACTCGAAGCAGATTTTTTATTGACGTGATGAAGATCCAGTATTGGAATCGATTAAGAGTCTGGTTCTTTTCCTTTTTCCCACAGCTTCCAATATTTTACTTGCACACGTCAAGCAAACCTACAACAATAAACGTCCAAGTGCAAACAGTTTCAAAGAAGATATTCTTCAGCAAAAAGAGTCAAGCAATTTAACAATTTCAGAATCTAGGGCAGTACAAACTTTTTCTAAAGCAAAATAAAACTGAAACCACTTTGAGATTCACCATGGATAAAACATCAATGACCAAACAATTAAAACCCACAAAGTTTCAGAAATTACTTAAAATATCCAGAAAGAATCCGAATGCAAAGGTATTAGCTTGCAGGTACTTGAAAAATTTATCATCACTTGGTTTGACAAATGGCCGAAGAAGAATAACAATGCCATGCTCTAGCAGGAACACAATTTCTCACAATAAAAGCTTGCAATAGTTGCTTGCTCATAGCAAGCTAGTTAATTTTAAAATTAAGTCAAAACTAACTTAAATGCTAAGCAGGCCTCAACGGGAATATTAAGATCATTAGAGCTCATGACTAAGAGAGGCCCTGCTTGCGATTCAGCTAGGGTCTATGGTACACGGCTCATTAGACTGAATGCCTTAAACAAAGAGTGCCAAGGACTTCAATTAGAAGAGAAAATAAATTGGGTGAGATACATCTCACAGATGATGACACGGTGTGCACTGAAGTCTCTATACTTGTATACCCTTTCTTATAGTAACCATGCCATTAGCAGTAGTGTCCATTATTGCAGAAAAGGCCACAGTACTACAATGATTGGCAAGCTGGCATACTTAATGATTAGATTATCCATCAAAGAGCATCCCAAGATATTATCAAGGCAACTGGAGGAACAGCATACGCCACATATGTGCAAAGGTTTAATTTTGATTTAGTCCGCAATGACTGTTCTGCTCTCCCCTGGAATGACTACAGCCACAAATTATGATCTTCTTTTTGTAATGTTTTCTTTTTTCTTGTGAATAAAGACTAGTGCAGCACGTTCCTACAAGTTCAGGGAATACTAAGTTAAATCCAGCTAAAAACAACTCACAGGAAGAAGCACCCTGACGAATTATTAAGACCAGCTAAGTAACCCCACTGGCTGCATCAGCCGAGGGCAGATCAATTTGCAGTGATCCACAGGGGCAGCTAGAACTCCTGGGAAATCAATCTTAGTGGATGTTGGAGGAGGAGGCAGAATGGAGGAGTGAGGGCCGCGATATGAAATTTTGCCTTTGACGTGTCCGTCAAAATTTTATCACGAGAAGGGTGCATAAGCCCATATGAGAAATATAGATTATCCATCTTACCTTCCACAAACATCAAACAATCAGTTTATGGTAGCCCAAATAAATAAAAAATCTTACTCGACAGATCTTTCCCTTACCTTTCCCATGGTCAGAGACCCAAGACAACAAGGTTTCCACTACCAGGGCGTGATGTCGTAAACACTAATTCTGAGCTCCAGTGGTGGAACTTCAATCATGAACTTCAACATAGTACTCCTCAGTCACGCAATGCAAACTTGAAAAGTAGATTAAAGAGGAAAAGAATACTTCTTGTGCATCAATCTTAGGCAGCTAATCAGTAATTCCAAAAGATCTGGTTCCGATCGCTCCTGTATTGTTTTCGCAAATACGTGGCGACGACCTTCCGGTAAGTCCAAGGACTGTTCCTCCGAAACTCCAAAAACGCCTCCGCAGTCGAATGGAAACTGCCTTTGCCGAAAGCTTCGAACACGAGCGAATCCGTCGACACCCGAGGAGGATCGTCCAGGTTCATCTTGTCCAATGCGAACCTCAGGTTTCTCCCGAGCCTCCTATCCAAGTAGGAATCGACGACACAGCCATAAGTGACGAGGTCGGGAACGATGCCGGCGCGCTGCATGTGGTCGAGGCTGAGATGGAGATCCCAGAACATGGACATCCTGGAAAAGGCGAGGAGGCGGACGTTGAAGGTGGTGACGTCGGGGCAGAACCCGGCGCGAACCATGTTCAAGAATTCCCTCTGCAAGCTCTTCATCTTGAAGGCGGCAGCGTAGGAGAGCAACAGCAGGTTCCACAGAAGGTTGCCGAGGTCTTTCCGACCGAGACCCACGTCCCTTAAGAACCGTCCCAACCTGTAGAGCTCGCGATCCCGCACGTAAGCGAGAGCGACGGCCCTGATTCCTGCGGGGCGGGGGAGATGCCGAGAGCGCTTGAGCCAGGCGTAAACGTCCTCCAGGTCGTCCAGAGAGGCGAAGCGGCTGTAGTACCGGAGGAAGGCGTCGCCGGCGGCGGAATCGACGGGGAAGCCACGGGAGAGCAAGAGGGTCAGGGCGCGCTCCATGAAGGGGAGCTGGGCGTGGTCGGCGAAGCAAGAGATGGCGGCGGAGAGAGCCCGCGGGAGGAGGCCCGGAGGGAGGGCGGCCGAGGAGGAGAGGCGGTCCAGGACGAGGAGGAGGAGGTCGAAGCGGCGGGCGTGGGCGCAGGCGGAGAACAAGAGGGAGAGGAAGGGGAGGTCGGGGACGAAGGAAGGGTCGGCCGAGAGGCGGAGCCAGAGGGGCCAGGCTCGATGCAAGAGGCGCCCGCCGTCGCCGCCGCTCTCGCTCGCGTGGCGGAGCGAGGGAGCGGAGGAGGAGGAGGGACGAGGGGTGGCGGCGAGAGCGACGGAGCGGGGCGGGAATGGATTGGCGGCGCCAAGAGGGAGCCGAGAAGGAGGAGGAGGGAAGTGGGGGGTGGGGTTGAGAGGAACGATGAAGTGGAGGAGAGGAGGAGGGGTGCGACGGGTAATCATGATGAGGAATTGCAGAAGGTTGAAATGCGAGCTCCTCCACGGAAAGTAAAGGGAACTTCTTCATCGTGGATCTGCCATTTCTGTAATCATCTTTTTGCTCTCTCTCTCTCTCTCTCTCTCTCTCTCTCCCAGACATGTCCTCTCATAGCCTGATTCTCGAAGCGATAGAGAATCTAAACTTCTTGGTTCTTATCATCAGGCCGTACCAACGGTCGATACCTCTTGTTTAGAACCCGTAAATGACACGAATGACTTTAAAGTTTAACCAAAGCCTAATATGATTTCTAAATTTTTTTAAACTTCAAATATATATATATATATATATATATAATTCAATATTATCTCTGAACTTAAATTGATAGAATGATAGTATTAAATATTTTCATACAATTTATGAACTAAATTAAATTTATACTAAAAGTTTAGAGACCAAACAATTAAAACGGCAAATCCACTGTGTCTTTACATTCTTCCCTTTTGCCCTCATGAATGCAAGTGGAAAATACAACACCCGATGTTAGGTGGTGTTGATACCAAGTCAAGCTATTTATGAGTGCCTCATGCTTAGCTCACGATGACTCGAGATCGACTCTCCATTCGAGTCGAGTTTGAATTCAAGCTATTCAAGCATGTTATTGAGTTGAAGTCAAGCTCGTTATGCTCAACTCGACAGCCTTGTGAGCTTAATTAAGCTTTATAATGTCTTTTTTACGTAATATTTGATAGTTATAAAAGTAGACAATATTCAAGTTTTCAAAGTCAGGCTTGATCGAGTGCAATTAATTCAATTCATTCAAGTAGAGTCAAGTCCAAGTGTCTAGATTTTGTAGAGAGAGAGAGAGAGATTCAAATATGCAAGTCAAATCGAGATCGAGCTCGAGCTTGGCACTATTATGGCTTTATTGGTCCCTAATCTAAATTGATAGATACAATTATGGGCAATTTGAATGATAAATATATAGAAATTTGAAAATGCATGTAATAATCAAATGTATTGGTTAAACCGATTATGGAGCTGGTTATTCATTTATTCATGCTATGTATGATTTGTTTACCAAGCAACAAGCCGAATTAAAATGTTGACGTGATCCACGGAAGATTGGAAAACTGATGAAGAAGCAAGCAAGCTAGCAGAGGACTTCCAAAGGAGAAGGTGAAGCGAAGATACAAAACGCATCACCTACCTACCAATCGACCAACCCCCTTTTGACCTATGAGAAAACCTGAGGCTTCCTACCTTGATTGCAAGTCTAGCCCATGGATTCACCCCGCAAAACCATTTGACACCAACTCAATATATACCCCTATTTTTCCCTCCTCTCCCTCCCAAGTCCAAACCTCCAAAATTCTCTCTTATCATCTCCCTCCGCGAACATGGCTCGTCTTACCTCCTTCGTTTATGCAACTCTCCTTGCATCCACCCTCATTATGCTCGCCAACTTTTTGACATCCCGCTTGTCCATTCAACTACCTTTCTGGTCGGCCTCTCTCGTTGTCTCTCTTCCTCTCATCACTTGCTTGTTCTACCTTATTTTCGACCGTGGCGCCAACTTACCCCCGGGCCCTCTGGCCATCCCGATTTTCGGGAACTGGCTCCAGGTGGGCAATGACCTCAATCACCGCCTTCTAGCCTCCATGTCCAAGACTTACGGCCCCGTTTTCCTACTTAAACTCGGCGTGAAGAAGCTAGTCGTGGTGTCCGACCCTGAGCTGACCACACACGTCCTCCATACCCAAGGCGTCGAATTCGGATCCCGCCCTAGGAACGTTGTGTTCGACATATTCACGGGCAATGGGCAAGACATGGTGTTCACCATCTATGGCGATCATTGGCGCAAAATGCGTCGCATCATGACGCTCCCATTCTTTACCAACAAGGTGGTGAACACTTACAGTGATATGTGGGAACAGGAAATGGATTTGGTTGCCAGCGACCTAACCAAAGATGAGCGAGTGCGAAGCGAAGGGATCGTTATCAGGAAGCGTCTGCAGTTGATGCTCTACAACATCATGTATCGAATGATGTTCGACTCCAAGTTTGAGTCCTTGCAGGATCCGTTGTTCATTGAAGCCACCAAGTTCAACTCCGAAAGGAGTCGCTTGGCTCAAAGTTTCGACTACAATTACGGGGATTTCATTCCCATGCTCAGACCTCTCTTGAAAGGTTACTTGAACAAGTGCAGGGACTTGCAGCGCAGGCGCCTTGCCTTTTTTAACAACTACTATGTCGAGAGAAGAAGGTTCGCAACCAATTCCTGGTTTTCGTGTTGAACACGCCATGTGAACTCGTTCGTCTATGATTTATATGACCTAAAAGTTAATGTTCTTTGCTTTTGATTGTCAGGAAAATAATGGCAGCGAATGGGGACAAGCACCAGATAAGTTGTGCCATCGACTACATCATAGACGCGCAAATGAAGGGCGAAATCAGCGAAGCCAACGTGCTCTACATCGTGGAGAACATTAACGTGGCGGCGATAGAAACAACCCTTTGGTCCATGGAATGGGCCATAGCAGAGCTGGTCAATCATCCGAATGTCCAACGCAAAATCAGGGAGGAGATCTCCGCTGTCCTGAAAGGGGAACCGGTCACGGAATCGAACCTGAACGAGTTACCCTATCTGCAAGCAACAGTGAAGGAAACACTGAGGCTGCACACGCCCATACCTCTGTTGGTGCCCCACATGAACCTGGAAGAAGCCAAGCTAGGCGGCTACACCATCCCCAAAGAGTCAAAGGTGGTGGTGAATGCGTGGTGGTTGGCCAACAACCCTGAATGGTGGAAGGACGCGGAAGACTTTAGGCCAGAGAGGTTCTTGGAAGAGGAAAGCGGCACAGATGCAGTGGCGGGCGGGAAGGTGGACTTCAGGTACTTGCCATTTGGGGTGGGGAGGAGGAGCTGCCCGGGCATTATTCTCGCCCTTCCGATATTGGGGCTTGTCGTCGCCAAGTTGGTGTCCAACTTCGAGATGAAAGTCCCGCCAGGAATGGACAAGCTCGACACGAGCGAGAAAGGAGGACAATTCAGCTTGCATATCGCCAACCATTCTACTGTCGTCTTTGAGCCCGTTGCTCCCCAGGAGATTTGATTCCATCGCATTAAACCAAATGGGCAGCCACTATTTTGGAACTTGAACGAACCCTTTCTTTCTTCTTTGTTTTCCGAGTCTCTTTGCCGACACTATACAGCAAGTGAATTTGTAATTTGTTTTATTTAACCATGTCATAATAAAAGTGTATCTCGTGTCCTCCTCAATGTAGGATTCCTCTTCCATTTCCCTTGGTATACAGCCAGACAGAGATCATTGTGCGCCATTTTAGAAGTCCATGGGGAATCGAAGATATGATTTGAGATTTGATTGCTCAAAGGGACTGGTAACCCCGGGACCTTTTCCTAATAGGGACCTGTCAAATTGCGATTGACCTTGTCTGCGACTAACATGTTATGCTGCAAATCCGTAATCTGAAGAGACAAATTTCCCTTTAAGTTTGCTACTAAACCTAAAACAGAGAATCTAGAATTAAAAGAAAAAAAAAAACAGATGGGGAAGGAAAAAAATGTTATACGGTCCATAGACTATGTAAGTCAAGCACATTTCAACCGTTATTTCAGACGGTCCAGAGTTAGTAGTTGCGTATGGTTGAGATGATATTGGTTCGCATGCAAGCATGTAAATAACTAAGAGAGAGAGAGAGAGAGCCTATTTGCAACAGTCCGGATAATGTGCGACCGTTGTCTCTGCTGAAGGCCGAACACTGGCCCATCAACGGTGCATTGTGGTGTGCTTGTTCAACTCACAGAAGAGCAACGCCCCAAGAATAGCATCATTTACTGATCTGTCCCTGATTCACTAGAACACAATCGGAAAAGTAGCACAGCCCACTATGCCTGATGAATCACCAGGTATTCCTTACTTCTCTCCAACAATTTCTTAAAAATTTCTGTACAATTAGTTTTATAATCTTTCCTCATCACTACAAAAAAAATTCTGCTCAATAAAATGTACAAACTAAAGGTACAGACTCAGAAGAAAATAAAAAGTCCATGTCAATTCATAATCTGCTGACCTCTCTATGATTAATGAGGATTGCACGGTTTTCAGATGCTTTAGAGATAAAGGGAATTGGCAAACATTATACCCCGACGGAGACTTTCACTGGCTGCAGCAAATTTGTTTTCAAGATTGGTTTCCCCCACGGCATTAGCAGCAGCTCGAAGCTTGATAAAAGAATAACCAAGCAATCAGTAACACAGTTAACCATCCCACCCCGAAAAGGAAAAAAAAGAAGTAAAAAGAAAAAGAAAAGAACAGGTAAAAACAAAAGACCAATAAGAAAAATAAATAATGAAGAGCCAGAAACTGCCAGTCATATCTTTAGATCAGTATGCAGATTGAAAAATTATAATGAACCATCGAATTTTACAGTTGTGCTGGCCTAATTGAAGTAAATTCTCTAGAACCTTGATCTGGGGGATGGAAAAAGGACAAGGGATTCATTCAAGGAATTAGAGATCAAATATTTAACGCCAAAAGTTAAGAAAAATAAAATGATTGGAAATTGATGCAAAATTTCAATGATTTTTTAGATACAACTAATTTTACAAGTCCTGTGTGGCATTTAGTCCTCATTTTCACATGGCATATTGCTCGTATGGTAAAAAGTGTCATACCTGGTTCAAAAACTCATCAAGCCTTCTGGCACTTCTAATAATGCTACCCTCAAATATATCAGTCATCTGTATGACTTCTGCAAAGCTTGCTCCCTGGAAATCCAAAAACAGAAAAAGTACTTTCATGTCTATCAGGCATTAACCAATGGTAAAGTGTCCTATGTTTTATGGGCATCCTCTCTTGTTCTATAAAGCAACACACTGGCTATTCATTTAATTAAAATCATGTGGCAAGCAATATGTGTCATACTATGCATAAGGAGAGCAATGAGAATGCAGCATTCAGCGAGTAATGGAGGACATAGCTTTTAGAGGACATAAATCATAGCTCATCACAAACAGTCTGGTTCAGAAGCAGATGATGGGTTGAAAACTCATAAACAGTCAACAGAATCTGGGTATATCAGGAAGATGAAAGGCACATCAATCAATATCGACATAAATCCTGTTCCAAGTAGCAATAAGACATAATTTTTATAGATATCAAACAATCCTCTCAAATACCAAAAAATTGGAAACACGTGACTAACTTTAGACTCATGATCAACACCATACTTGGGCAAACACTGATAACCATGCATGACCAGCTAGTGAGATCAGATTGTATCCTCTCTCTGCCCTTTGCCATCCCAAGAACAATGATTCATATATTTTTTCTCTTCTCCTAGAATTTGCTCAAACATAATATAAACAGATTCGAAGTTCACACTGGGCATCGACCTCAAGAAAAGGTGATGAAACCTTACATTCAGCCTACATAACAGAATGTGCAAAGCAAATCATGCACACATTACAAACTGTAAGACATGATACAGATTTCTGTGGCAGCAATTCCACTGAACTGACCTTGGACCAGCAGTAGATCACATCCATTAAGTATGGTCTGACTGTGGATTCCACATATTCCTCCACATTTACATCCAACTTGCATTCTTTTTGCACCTAAAAAGTACATTACCAAATGTTTTACACCTCTAACTTGCAGAGTCTATTGAATAAGAAACCTCAATAAGAATACCTCTGCTATTCTCCTTGCACTGTCTTGGAGTTGTTGCAATGGCCTGGCAAGTTCAGTCCTCAAATGAATCTGTTCATTCGATTTATCTCCAGGGATGAAACAACTAGCAAGAGCGGCAATTTGGTGATGATCAAGATCATTGAACGTACCTGGCCAGAAATCCAATTATCAACTATCTAGTGACTAAAAGAAAAAGAGAAGGAAACCTTCACACAACAGCCACTAAAGCAGACACAAGGACTCTTGAATCAACTCCTGGAATCAATAGGAAGTCAGCACGTAGGCGATGCTCTTTGATCGAAGGCTTTTCTGTGTTTTAGTTCGAGCATCATACAACTAATAACTAGACAAGGAATTTGGTTCAGATTTCACTTCAACTCCAACTGAAAGGTGATATTTAGACATTGACTGTAGAGATAATTTGAACCGAAAATCATATAAGTGCCCTTCTTCTTCAGTAAAGCCGACCTCTTTGGCTCGGCTTTCGAGTAGTAGGGTGGTGGCATATCAATGATTGCCTTGGCCTTGCAGTTATTCTTGTTGTAATGCACTAGTCAGAGGGAGTCCTAGTTCGGGTTTTCCTGATGTGAACCTATAAAAAAGGGGCAACATGCTTCGTTCCTTATAGCACAATTTGTATTCTCCCCCACAAATAGATTTTGCCGCATGGATTAAATAGAATCCCTTGATCTCAACATCACAAGCACGAATTTCTTGAGAGTGCTTCAGCAGCAGATAGCAGTGTGGGCAAAGCACTCTGCTGCGGCGAGCAGCCGATTCTTATTGCATTCACCAAGATAGTCTTACTCGCTCCTAGTCAGGAAATAAGTCTCAACCTTATAATAGCCCACTTCCAAAAATCTGCCCAAAGTATTACATGGACCTTGTCCCCATGGATCAGGTGATCAACCCCGTGATCAGATGATATTCACTTGGTCCATGGTGCTCCGTGCTGCCTAGGCAAGAAAATTCCCTCATTTGAGACCTTAAGCACCTTGAAACTAACTTTCAAAATTGCTAGCAGTAGCATATGGAAAGAACAGAATTCAATACAGAACAAGCCAGACAGCTTCTCCCAGCCAAAGATTAGCTCAAGGCCCCACCCCAACAAACATTACCACTGTTATACTAATAGCCAGCTGAACCAGATGAGGTATGGAATGTTTTCTTTTAACATCTCTCAAAAGTAGCCGACTTGAGTTTTGAAAATTCAACAGAATTCAGTTAAGGATACCTCAGCAGAACCCTCCACAATGGTTCACGCAGAGCTCGTTCATACATTGTCTCCTTGCCGCGAATGAAAACAAGTGGATAAATAAAACACAATTAGCGGATATAAGGAGATAATTGAGCCTCAAACAATCACCGTTAAACATCAGTTCAGTGACAAGTAGTTCATCCCCCGTGTCAATCAAGCAGGCTGCCCGTCCCTTTAACTGGACGACACCATCAGCATCAATGTGGCCAAGCTTTTTTAAGACCCGAGAACGGTTCTTGAGTTCATCACGAAATTTTTGAAGCTGCAAATGGAGAAAAAAGAGAAGTTGACTTGCATGAAAGCCAGAGAAGCAAGACACAAATATACAACTATCTGCACTGGTGCAGTGACACGAGCGCACTGGTATACAAGTCATATAACTATATAAGCACCCCATGACCCAAGTGACAAAGCATGCTGGATCAAATAAATAAACAACCCAATCCAGCGTAGGTAAGTACCTGAGATTCACGCATTTTCGATTTGAGTTCTTGAATTTCATGATTTACTTCTGCTTTTCTTTGAAAACTTCTCATCTGATGTGCATCTTGAGACTGCATTGATACTCAGTAAAGCCATTCCATCAACAATGAAGTATGACATGATAAAATTTCATTCAGAAGATGACCGACCTTGTGCAATGGATGAGACAATAATTTTCGTTCAAGTTCCTCAATCTGATTGACCAACTCGACTATTTCTGGATCCTCAATACCCATGTCCTGCGAGATGATATTTGCATAAAAATGTGGACAATAGATAATTATGTTAATTTTGTGCAATTCCCTCTGAGAAGAATCACAGGGGAGAAGTCATTATCATCTCATTCTTACATAATTTGGTAGAAAACCTACTTTTGTTGAATCAGAGGAAAATACCTGGGTGAAGAGGTCTTTAAAAACAGAGACGCCTCACTCAGTACAAAGCAGCAGAGAGAATGATTAAAAAGAAAAGGAAAGAGGCTTTTAAAATAGGGTATCTTATGAAAACACCCTCAAACTTCCCCTCAAATGTATAGAAACAGATATTTCTTTTGTAAATAATAATGGGGAGTACACTTCCCTGAGGTCACTTTACTCAATCCCAAAGGATAAAAAATCTTAGATTCACACAACAGTCATCTCAAAGTGGTGATGCAAGAATACAAGAACAAGTTTTTTGAGCATTTGCTTTACATTGTGTCATCAGTCAACAAGGTACATGCTGGTTAAAGATACTGGCAGTTGTGTCTTCTACCACAGGAGGAAAAGAGTGGATCAATTGTTTTGAGCAAACTTGTACAGAAATTGCACCCGAAAGTATCTCACTTAATTTAAGAACTAGCTTGCAGTGAGCATATTTTATTAAACATTTCCTGCCCAATTTTATTGACATGCACATGATCTTAACATTATGCTGTAGCACTGTAGATGAAAAAGTAGTCATCAAATGCAAAAAATTTTGAGACCAAATGTTCAATAAACGAATTATTCTTTCCGAACGGATAGATCAAAATTGCTCAGTTAAAGAAAATGGGATGATGACACAAATAGTCCGTGAACTTTGACCTAATGTGCAATGTGGTCCATATAATTTTAGTACATGTTCAACTTAGTTCTTGAATTATATGAAAATGTTCAATGTTGTCCTTCCATTAATTCAAATTCAGGGACAACATTGAACATTTTCATATAGTTCAAGAACAAAGTTGAACATGTATCCAAAGTCCACTGACTACATTGAACAAATTAAAAGTCCAAAGACTACATTACATGTTCAGTTACAGTCCAAGGACCACATTGAACAAGTTAAAAGTTTAGGGACTACATTGCACATTTGACCAAACTTTAGGAATCATTTGTGTCATTCTCCCCAAAAAAAAATAAAAATTGCTAATATCTAATCACAAACACACTAACATGGCAGAGAGCACAAATTTAGCAGAGTTCAAGAAGACCCTCCTTCATCTGCAGAGTTTGAGATGGGATAGGAATGTACTAAATGGTGCACATGCGGAGACAACATCTGGGTAAGTGCAAGGCAAGGAGGAACTACTATTTGACCAGAAGATGGTTTTTCACTATGATAATTACTTTATTTCACTCTAATTGCTGGAAAAGCAAAAGGGTAAACAAGAATCATGATGTCTTCCTACAGAATTGTAGGTAAAATATAAACTTCTGCTTAATCCCTTTTTCCTTTAACAAACTATCAAAGAGCTCCTCTTCAAGAAGATTGATTGTCTTTGCGTACCTAGGAGAGGAAAGAGCTGTATAGAGAGTAAACACAGCCACTGAAGCCATTGTTAATTGCTGATTTTGCATGGCCAACAATAAGATAGCAAAAGGCCAAATATAATTGAGTATTGTGCTAGACTGCTCTATAATTTACCAATGGATCCTTATATCAGTGGGGTAATCATTGACCTCTTAGTGAGGGAAGTGAGACCCAAAGGGCTTATACTTCCTCCTGTCATGTCTCTTTCCTAACTTTGGACCTAAGTATAAGAGAAATCCAACCTACTCATATAAATAGGGAGAAATTTTTCTTTAAAAATAAGAATCTGACTTAACACAAAGGTCACTACCTTAAACTATATCAAAATTAAACTATAGCTTAAGGGCACTTCTTATTTACTAAGCAATGTATTTGCAGGACAACAGTAAATTGAATATGCCAAATCATTTGGTTCCTCTTAGTTCGAAAAGGGAAAGTGCTGCTGGTATGTCATATTTTGCCAAACTACCTTTACAGGATTAAGCTTTGGCAGACCCTGAGGAAAACGACTTCCAAGCTCTTGGACAGCTAGCAGTATGCTTTGCCTTGCTTCCACTGGTCGGAGATCAGCAGGAATTGCTATTCTGAGTTTGCTAAGAGCAGAAACTAAGGACAACTGCACAGGGACCTAGAAAACATAAAAGTGGATCTCATAAATCATAACCTCCACATCATCAACTGAAAAGCTCAATCTGCATGTTGCAAGGGATGCAACAAAAGATAGTGTCAATAGTTTTTTTTTTTTTTTTTTTTTGGTAAAGAAGATAGTGTCAATAGTTTTTTTTTTTTTTGGTAAGAGGGATAGTGTCAATAGTTGCTCTCTGCATATGTCAACTTACCACATGCATTTCACCCTTTTCTCCAGGGTGTGGTGGACAAGGTTTGGGCCGTGAATTATTCTCACTTAAACCTGGAGAGCAATGAAGCAAAGTATCCACAATATATCCACCACCTCGTGATGGTAATGTACCCAAACCAGTTGAGGGCTTTTTGATAACATTAACTACAACTCCCCACCCCCAATCTGTTCCACCTTCCCTAATCCTCACCTGAGTTGAGGAAAAGCTCCAGTTACTTCATAAAAGAAGACAGCAGATAAACAACAATAGAAAAAGGATTGCCAGCATGACGGGGCACAAGGGATTGTGATGGTGAGTGAAAACATGAATATATCATAACTATTACTCAGTGATCAGCTATTTATCATTACAGTGACAGCACAAAGAATTGCAGCTCATTCCTTTTCATCATGGACAGACTATATGCACTGTCGACGCATGCAAAGTCCCATGACAAAGATAGAAAAGCTATTGAAATTCAAAGGCAATCAAAATTAAAAAGATCACATACCAGCCGCCCTGGCAAAAGAAAATAGAGAACTCTCTCAGGCCTGGTTATCTCTGTCATCATCTTCTTCTCCAGTTGAGCAATTTCCAACTTCAGCTTATGATACTCTGCTACTTCAACCTAGAAAGCCATATAAGGTTCAAGGTTTGTACCACACATCATAATCCATTTGTTCTTTTATCTTTTTCATTTTTACTGCCACTAGAGTTATATATATAAAAGCAATTACCTCCCCAGAAGCATCGAGACTTGCAGCTTCTTCTTCCAGTTTTTGAACTTTTCTTCCGATGTTAGGCAAGGCCTGGAAGATAACCGCAATCATTGAAATCAGGCATTTAACCACTACTTTGAAGAGGCCAGTGCAATAAAAGAATGACGGAATAGGGAGACACCTTCTCATACTGAAATTGATGAAATGAGTTCCTTATGACATGTTCAGCAGTAAATTGTCCTTCAGCACGGCTCATTAGATTCAAAATTGAGTAATAGCTCAGTCTGAATGTGCTAACTAAAGGAGCTGGTTTCCCCAAAACCATGTCCTTGAGTGTATTCATCTCCATCTGAAATGAAGTAAGTCAATAATTTTTGGCATAATCCAAGGAGAACATATTCGAAAACTCTATTCTCCATCAACTGTATCCAAAAAAAGGCTCCCCAAAATTTTCATAAGTTGCATCATCTACGACATCTGAGACTGAAAAACACAAGTATAAGGAGAAGTGCACACGGCCACCTGTAGCACCCTACCTGCTCATGTGTTTGTGTTGCTTCATTTTTTTTGTTTTTTGTTTGGGGTTGGGGTTGGGGGGGAGAGGAGGGAGATAACCATAGATTACCTGCTCATCAATCATTATGATACAGATACCGCGCGCATCTTTTCCACGACGGCCAGCTCTTCCACTCATCTACAAAATAATTCAGTAGTCATTAAGTAAAGCAGATGATTTTGCAGAATTTAGATATTCAGATAAAGTGATTATTAGAAATCTTTCACTTAAGCAATGGCTCTTTTACTCACCTGAATGTACTCACCGGATCCAATGTACCGATGACTATCACCATCCCACTTCTTAACTGCTGTAAAGACCACCGTCTTTGCAGGCATGTTCAAACCCATGGCAAACTGCAGGAAATTACTTATCATACATTATGGCTATTTACTCTACGTAAAAACATCCAATTAAGCCTAATGCCCATGCAGGGTGGGCAACCTTCTCTTTACAAAGGAAAACTCACAGTTTCTGTGGCAAAAAGAGCCTTCACTAAGCCTTCCTGAAAAAGAAGCTCTACCAATTCCTTAAGAACAGGGAGAAGGCCAGAATGATGAACAGCAACTCCACGTTGAAGTAACGGCAGCATCAACTCAATGGCAGGTAAGTTTCTATCTTCCTCACGCAAGCACAGGACTGCATTGTGAAAAACTTGCTCCACAACATCCTTTTCCTCTTGTGTGTTAAAATCAAGCTTGGACATTGACATAGCATGTTGTTCACACTCTCGCCTACTAAAGCTGAAAACTATGACAGGTTGAAACTTACGCTCCATTATCATCTGAAATCATCAAAGATTCTAATTCAAGCACTGTGGATTCATATGCATGACAGAGAAACTTACACAAAACCTAGATCATAGTACATTGACATTGAGGTCAAACTGCAACCAAGTGCTTGCTAACTGATACCTAATGTCAAAAATGAAATTTATTAAAAGAGTACCCCAGGGTACCACCTGCACAGAGCTAGATAGACTTGCTGATGTTCATTCGTGAACCCAAGAATCAAATGTGCAATAAGAGCTAGATAGAGCACAATAATGGCCAATGAGGCACAAAGTGAATATCACTCAGGACCTCTGAAATGCAGTATCAAAAGAGATGTAGATGCACGATCTGCTTAAGTAAAGAAGAGACGTTATAAGAGAGGACATGCTTTCATCAGTTGTCTCATCTTAAGAGGGTCGTTATTCAAACAATGTGGTGAGAATCCAATTTTTCGGAACTGTATATCACCAACACAGAAAATAAGCTGGCAAGCTGCAACAAAAACTGAGCTAAGATGAAACAGAAAAATAATTCAGCATCTTATAAGAGATTAAGAGTTACTAAAAGAAACAGTAACAATTTATCATTTTCTTCACTTTGATATATCTGGTGCAATATCATTAAATACACTTCTGTAGAACATGCTGTCAACTACTAAAGTACTAAAAGAAAGGGATCAAAAAACTTACATTTAGGCAAATTAACTCTCAGAAAACTGAAACAATATTTACAAAGCCTACAAACTCCACAATCGATTTACCAGCAACTTAAGATGCAGTGCCAAAAAGGTATTTATTATTCTCGACATCATAAAGCATGACACCAAATCTAATGTCTTGAAAATTCATCTAATTTATCTGCAAAACTGCCTTCTAATTTAAAGCCTTAAACTGCCATATATAAATGCAGTCTCTCATTGCAATGCCCTGAGACTGAAGCATAGAAATTTATATTGGAGCAGCAAATAATGGGTATAGGCAGATTTGAACACAAGACCTCCCACTCTAATACCAATTATCATGTAAAATTATGTGTAATCACCGAAAATTGATCTAAACGCTTAAGCTAATAGATGAAGGAGTGACTTGTTATCTTAATGCTCCAAAAGTCCCCATAACATCACAAAATCAGAAACCTCTATAGGCACACATATGCGCACACAAGAATATAAAGGGTACAAAAGCTAATGTGCTCATTTACATAAAACTCCTTTTGATAATAAAAAACATACGAGACAAGCATAGGGGTAACCGGATTCAGTAGACAAAATAAAATGTTGAATATGAGAATTAAGCAAGGCTACCAAAAGTATACCCATGGCGGTCGAAACCCAGAGAGAGAGAGAGAGAGAGAGAGAATTGTGCAATAAAATATAAATAGCAAGTGCCCATAGAAATGTCTGCAAACTTACCTTCACAATTTTGTATATACTAGAACCCCCTGAGGCAGTGCCGCTTTTGGCAATTCTGCCACTTGCTTTTCCATTAGAAAACTTGCTCCCCTCGCCAGCTTTCTGCTTTGTAAAAGTATCTTGAAGCTTGAGAAAGTTGTCCTCTCTGAATTCCTCATGCTCATCGACTACAAGATACAAACCACTCCCACCCATAGGGAAAACATAATGCTGCAGCGGAGTTGGTCTGAAGTCTGTGTATACTACATGGCATGGCTGTTTATGCACGTGGCAAATCCATTCTGCGAACTCTGTAGCATTTGACATTGTTGCAGAAAGGAAAACCATTTTAATGGCCGGTGGCAAGAATACAATACTCTCTTCCCAAACAACACCTCTTTCTCGGTCCTTCATGTAATGTATCTCATCAAAGATAACCCATGCAACTTCCTTTAATACCTCAGAACCCCTATACAGCATTCCTCTAAGAATTTCTGTGGTCATGACCAAGCAGCTAGCATTAGGTGCAATGGTAACATCACCAGTCATCAACCCGACATCTTTAAACTCTTGACTTAGCTCCCTATACTTCTGGTTGCTCAAAGCTTTCAAAGGTGATGTATATATTACCCTCTGTTTATCCCTAAAAGACATTGCAATGGCATATTCAGCAACTGCAGTTTTACCCGCTGAAGTGTGTGCCGACACTAAAACTGACTCCTTTCGCTCCAAACATGCCATGGAAACTTGCTGAAAGGGGTCGAGTTTGAATGGGTAAGTTTTTGCCATCTCACCACTGTAAACAGGATTTGAGAGAGTCCCATGCACCAATTCATCTTTGTTTGCATCATAACCAGTTGGTACAGCGACCTCATGCACACATGTCCGAACCGAATTATGCCGCTTCGGAGCAGATTCCTCATTGCCTTGATTTGGAGATCCAGCATAGGAGTCAGTGACTTCAGAAGAGTCTGGTTCTTTCCTTTTCCCCAAAGCTTCCATATTTTACTTGCTTAGACGTCAAGCAAACCTATATCAAAGTCCGAGAGACAATAGTTTCAGGAAAGGATATCGCTGTCCTCTCTTCAGCAAAAAAAGGAAAAAAAAAATCAAGCAATTCGACAATTTCAGGTCCTCAGGCATTGGAGCCTTTCCATAAACAAAATAAATCTTAAACCATATTAAGATTTATCATGAATAAAACATCAAAAAAGAAAAAAACCCAAAAATAAGGTCCAGAGAAAATGCGAATGCAAGAGGCGTTAGCTTGGAGATATCTTAACTAATCTAGAATCACTCACTTCTGAAGAATCCCCCAAGAAGATAAACAATGCTATCAGAACACAAAACTTTCTCGCGATATTAAAGATTGCGGTCACTTTCCTATAAACGACGCATGGTTTCTGAAGCTCATCGAAAATTGGAGTGCTGAGCATTAACAAGATCATGATGGCGCACGAACAAGAGAGGCCTCTTCACTACCCCAGATGGCAGGTCACTGTTTATTCCATAAACACAGAACCGCAGGTTACACGGATCAGGAGAGTAGGGAAAACAAATGGGGAGGGACAACACATCTCGCGGTTAACACCCCAGTATGCAATTGGAATTCTCTATACTAGTACGACACACGACGTGATCTCAGCAGCAGCGGAGGGACGCCGTCGAGCCGTTAGAATGATCCCTCGTTATTTCCAGGCAAAATAGCCTGTCCCATTCTCTACATGAAGACCAGCTGAATGGCTGCTTCGCACAGAGAGAGAGAGAGAGAAAGAGAGAGGATGACGCGCTAGTAAGCCAGAAGAGTAGGTATCCACGACTTCCCCCAGAAAACTGTTCCGGGTGGATTGGCGGAGGAGCGCGGAATCGAGGGTCCAAAGCACGTCCAGCTCTAAAAAAAGGTTTTTGCACTACGACGCCACAGGGGAATTTCGCCGAGCACCTGGCGGCTACACAGATAGAGAGAGAGAGAGAGAGAGGGAGGGAGAAAAGGGGGTACCTTGGCGGATAACTGCGAGGCTGGCGGCTGCAATGGTGCTCCGAGGCCTGAAGAAGCACGGCGGAGGGAGAGGGAGAGGGAGAGGGAGAGGGAGAGGGAACCCAACCAATAACCGAACCGCAACAACCCACTGCTCTTCTCCAGAGCTCGAGCGCAGAAGAGAGAGAAAGAGAGAGAGAGAGAGAGAGAGAGATGGTGAGGGCTTTGCTTCTTTCTGCTCGGCGCTTCTCTCCCGAGTCCCGACTAGAAAACGAAAGCGACGGCGTCGGCTCAAGCTTTGGAACTGTTTTCGGCGGAAACCCGAAACATATTTCGACCTTCCGGAATTCTTTAAAAAAAAAAATACATATATTTACTTTAAAAAATTGATTATATTCTATTGAACTAATTAATTAAATAAAAAATAGTTTCTATTGTCGTCTCAATATTTTCGTAAACAATTAGAATATTTTTTCGTTTCTCAATTTTTCTTTCACTTGTTAATAAAAGTTGTTTTTGCTTCTTCTTCTTTCCTTTTTTTTTTTTTGGACTAAATTTTGGAATGCATCACCATTCACACCTCGCGTGGATGAGCGTGCCTTTAGAATTGCCTAGGAGAAGATGAACATGAACACCTCCTCCTCCTTTCTATAAAAAAGAAAACATTTAGTTTTATTGTAGATTTCTTTTTATATGGCTGGAAGTGTAAATATACAAGGTTATGAAATGTCAATAAAAAGACCTTTTGTTATTATCTAAAAATCTTTCTTCCAAAAAAAGTATCCAGAATTTTATTATTTTTCTCTTAATTATCTTCTTTTTCAATTCAGTTGACACGTGTTTTACTTTAATGTGAGACGCGAAATATCTGAAACCTTTTTAAACATATAAATAATTTCTTTTGCGGTCAATATATGAAAACAACATTTGCTGTATATTATCAGGCAAAGACGGATATTGATCACTCAAAAAGAAAATTTCAAATTGCCTTTCCGTGGACTTCTTTTTCTTTTAATTTCAAGAAAATGAAAAAAAAAAAAAAAAAAAAAAAACTTTCACGAAATGGGAAGGGTAAACAGTGCCTTTGGCAATGCGGTTTGTCATTTCGCTTTTGCCTACATCTCGCACCATCCGTACGATATCGAAATATTGATTTATAATTCTGGATAAGAAAATAATCAAAATGAAAAACCGTGCTAAAAGCCTGATGAATACAATCTCTCCAAAGCAAGTATAACTTATAACTGTAGGAAGAGGTTGATACACCCTTTTTTTATGAAGCGTTTGGCAAAGTCCTTAGGCTGCGTTTGGCTGACCGGATAAAAATCAAGATATGATATGTTTTATCATATCCTGTGTTTGGTAACTATCTAGGATGGGATAAGGTTGGATATAGACCGAATATAGACCGAATAAAAAAATCCGAGGGGAGAGGTGGGATAAGGTCGGATAGGATTTCTTTTATCCGAAACATAAAACCCTATGCTTTTTTTTTCTTTCTCCGTCGTTCACCCACAACTCTCTGTTTCCAAAGTATCGATGTTGAAGCCTTCTCCTTAATAGCTCTCCAATTCTCATCGAAATTTTACGAAAGCCTTCTTCTTCCTCCCCGTCCATTGGCGATCGCCCACCAGTGGCCCTCCCAATCGATTCCCCCCAACACGATGTTTTCCCCGCTTCGATTGCGCCCCGGCTGCCGAGGCCGTTGGTGTCCCGATCATCCCTGTCGCGCCGTCGGGTCCGAGCGGTCGCAGCCCGTTTTGGCACGGCGGGGATGCGAGGAAGTACATGAATTTTTCTGTTGTGTTTTTGACTTTTTTTTTCGTGGGATTGGTAGTGTGGTGTCCTTTTTTTTTGTTTTTTTGTTTTTTTTGTCTGCTTGCAATTATGGGGGGTGGGATTGATTGAGGCAAGTGTGGCTAATTGCTTGGGAAAATTGAACCTTTTCGGTTTTTTTTTTTTTTTTTTGTGATGATGACTGATGATGTTCACTGCTCTTGTCAAATGCATCCGTTTGGGCATTGCGATGATGAGTCTTTTACTTGCGTCAATTGGGTTTGTGATGATGATTGATGAGGTTCGCAATCTTTTGTCGTTCTTCGCAGAATGAGTGGGTTCATTGATGAATGAGTTCATTGATGTGGAGCTCAAGGTTTGTGACTATGAATTGGGTCAGTATGGCGTGGTGAACAATGTAGTCTACGCGAGCTACTGTCAACATGGTGAGCCTCGTAGTTTCTAAGTATGGATTGGATTGTTGCATGAGTGGGTGAATGGTCTTGTGCTTTGCATATGCTGTTTTGAGGTCAATCTGTAGCGCATTTGCTGTTCTGTGATCAGTGTCTGTGTTGAGTGTCGATGATATTTGCTTTAGTGGGAGAAGAAATCGATTACTTACCTAGACATATCCGACTTTAAATTTGTAGTTTACCAAACAGTAGATTAGATAGGATATGAGGATATTCGACTTTAAATCCGTAATTCATAGGGATATGAAGAAATCCATAGATTTCTTATCATATCCTGTCCAATCATATCCCGTTTAGAAATTCGGAAGATCAAACGCAACCTTAATGTACAAAATGTACCTTAGGTAGATATAAACTGTATGACAGGGACGACAAATTGCCGAAAATTGAGGTGAAAAGGCAAAACCCTCCGCTTTCTATCTTCGCAGCAGCTAGAAGTTCAATCAAAACTTCAACGACTTAGATACTTTACGAAGACGAGGAATGGATGCCTCATGAATGATAAATAAACTTATAGTCTTGAAGCACTGCCCTGTGGAGTGATTGGCGTCTTTGATGATTGTCTACTTTTTTGGGCTCTAATGTCAGCCACGTGCCATCATAACGTGATTTTTTTAGTTTTGGTACAAAGGGGGCTGGGGGTCTTGCTTCTATTGTCCGACGATGAATGGTCATGGGTTACTCTTTAAGGCAAATTTTGGCGCTAATATCCCCAATTGTGCAAATTGCAAAAAAAAATAAAATAAAATCAAAAACATTACACGTTAAACAACAATTTAGTGCAAAATTTTCATGGGGACAGTAATTTTCATCCCCATTTTTTTCGAAATTTAATTGGCATCTACGAATTCCAATCACAGGGAGAGATGATTGTATTTTGGTCGAATATTTAGAATGGGTTTGTTTTGCGAAAAACTCATTATTCAAAAAAACATTTTTCAAAAAATAATTGTCCGTATCGCCTACAAAAATGAATGAACGAATAATATTTTCATTGTCTTTGAAAATATTTAAATATAAGTTGTTGTTAACAATGAAAAAATTTATAAAGATACCAAAAAAAAAAATGATTACTTTTAGAAAAAAATTTCAAATAATTCATATTCGGTGAAATAAACCGCTTGTTAATGTCATTTGATCTTTATTTGAAGTTCTACTTGCAGCATATTTTGGTTAAGATGTAACATCCCATCTTCCTACCATTAACTAGCATTATACAATATGGAATCACGTACACATAAGGATCTTCCTCAACGATCCAACCGCATTCTAATTCCTGGAAGAAAAGGAATGCGGGGAGGTCGGTAATGAGCATTGTCGCGTTCTGCTAATATCTGTTAATCGAACAGAACAAATTGCCAAAAATTTACATACGGGGAGCAATCGAGGTACATAATCAGGAAAAGCTGGAGACTGTATGAAAAGGAAAGAATAGCACCTCAATGACGCCATATCAAGAACCAGGGATGATGTTCGCAGCGCATCCTCGGTTCCCATGAGGAAATGGAACTCGAAAGCTCATGCTCGCAGGACAAGTGCGCAAAGAAGGACCGGGCCATGGAAGATAACACAAATCGTTTCTCTTGCTTTGCTGAGAACAATCTTAGACATGATCCCACAAAGTCCTTGGCTAACCAGCAAGCGCACCAAGCATTTTCAAGAGTCCCTGACGTCAAATTTTATCAAAGATGTCCAATACCATCCTAGAGAGACGTTGTACAGTGCTCCTTTATGCTGAGCGGATGAGGAAGACCAGCAATGGAAATATATCTCTGGGCAAACCGTGTCATCCTCAACTCTGTCGCTTCACTTCTCTGGATAACTTAAGAGGAGCCGTTTACTATGGCAGACCACAAAACATAAGTTGTCTAAGCCAATTCCCAGAGTATGTATTATGCAAAGCCAAAACAAAGAGGTACCACATTGAAATCCCAAAGCGAATGTCCATGATCCTGGAGTTCCCTCTCTTGCCTTGTGTCAATGGCACCAGCTCATATTAAATCAAGAGATTTACTATTAAATAAAAAAAGTATAAATAAATGTATATGATGCAGGATCTCCATGATGCAATTGCGGTCCAGTCTTAGGCACTTGCCCGCCCAAGCTCATGCAGTGTCTAGGGATGGCCTCATAAAATTGCAATTGTTCAGGAAATCTTTGTTTCTGATATGAACTAATACAAACGTACATTTTTCTCGATAGATATACATAGGTCAATCTCCCCAGACAAAAAGATACAACATTCCCCCACCCCACGATCAGGATCGTCCACCTTTCAGAAAGTTACCTGAAAAACCCACCTTTTCGCTCCTATAATTGGACAAAATACAAACATAACTAAATAGCATCATATCTCATATTTGCTATTTCTGCATTGACTAGGATCCTCTCCACCAGAATCATGCTGATCATTCACCGCTCTACCACTGTACATCTGTTTGTTGAGTGCTTTTTTCGAGCGCTTCTTTGCCGGGGGTGGAACCGGATCCGGATCAGACGTCTCCGAAAAAGGAGATGGGTGACCCGGCGTTCGCAGATGCAACTCTGTTAAGTCATTGGGCCCCGCCCATGCCAGTGGTCTCGCTGTATGGGTATCAAGATGAAAAGAGTCATGTATATATTCAAAAACAACTGTACACTTAGCTAGAAATGCCACAACAAGACAGCAGGTGATCACATGTTCTTGTGGATTCATAAATATCACAATTAACATACTAAACAGGTAGTCTAATGCAATCAGTCCTAGTCTCATGACTCCCACACACGGCCACAAGAATAAAAACTACCAAATCAACTAGCCCGCTAGGTAAATCTAACTGAAGAGGAAAAAGTGAAAATACTTGAATTGTCTTCGCGGAAGGAAATTGAAAGTTTTTAACTATCCTTAACAATGCAGCAATCCATTGAACAGAACAGGAAATGGCAATCCATTGAACAGAACACCATTTAGCATTCCATATATTTGCCCAAATGTTGACTTTCTAGAAGCTGTTTATTTGAAGATTACAGAACATCCGCAAAAGTGTTGAAACTTACTCTAGAGGACAAAAATAATGATCATTGTATGAAGTTTTACCAGAAAAGTACACCATGGCATGTAAACTTATCACCAAATAAAATTGTCTACCAAAAACAAAAGGTAAATCAATCAAAGTAAAGGGAGTAAAATCACAAGAGTCAGATACAAGATGGATATAACTAGTAGGCTAGAATTATATGACTGTGCTGCCCAGCTCAAGCAAGCACAACTTTACTCAACTTTTCCCTGTATATCAAGGTCATTTAAACAGTTATAAACTCATCGCCCATGTTATGTATGAAGCCCATGATTTAGAGAGAAAAATTAATAACATAGCATGAACCAAAAGTCGAGGAAAAAAACATTAGAACTCTTAAGCAGTACATTAAGAATCTCCTGTACCAACTTTGCATGTGCTCTTCAGAATGTTTTCCATTAAATTTTTATATGCATTGTCAACTTAAACAAGGAGGGAATATTATAATGTGCACATGTCAGGAAGTGCACAAAAATCTCAGACTAGAAGTGACAGAACTTATTGAGTGCTAAAACACAGAAAATTTAACTGTTATTCAATAAATTCTCTACGCATACCTTCACCAGGATCAATGACCCTGCTGGCGTCACATGGGGCAGGAGGGCGAGCAGGACGCTTCCTGACATAATTGTCATGTAAAGGCCTAGGAATTTGAAACGAAAATTGGGATATAGTCACTCCATCTCTTGTAAACTCCGGGTGATCCACCAAGTACCTATCGGTTTGATAAAGCTGTGAAAGTCCATAGCTTAACTCTAACTATTGTGAAAACAACTGAACTATTATTTTAAATCTGGTATTGGATTCGTATATAAGAGAATAGGTCAAATACAAAGGCTTGGAAACATACTTTTGTACCTCGACCATTGAACGAAGCCTCTTCCCAGATGGTGCCACATAATACCTGAAAACAGTAAGAAATGCCAGATGATTTCAACAAGTAATAACTGCATCCAGAAGTACAAAGGACAACAATCTTGTGCCTAAAGCTATAGCGTAAAAGTCAACTCCTATGCTCGCAACTGGACTCTCAAAAAATAACATTATAAAAATTGAAGACAAACCTTATGAAGAATGATTAAGTGCAGACAGCAGTTGCTATCCCACAAGTAATATTGGAATCAAAGGGATCTAAGTGGAACTTGTTCATTCAATGCTTGTCACCAGAATGAATAAGGTAACAAGGGGGAACAGCATAGACTAGACTAGATGAGATCCTCCTAACAAACCGATCAATTATACGGTGAAGTAAGAGCTGATTCTAATGTATGAGCTTAGAATATAAGACAACTAATCGGGATTTACAACTCCCACTGGAAAGAGGGGGAAAAGGCAAGAATTAGAAACCACTAAGAACGGATAGACCTGGTGGGTTCGACTAACTTGCAACATCATCACTCAATCACCTTGCACAACCCCAAGGACAAAGAACAGTCGCCATCAAAACATGTGTTTCACGATACTCGGGACAAGAGAATGGTGTTTAGGATATTTCACTATCTACAGGAATGTCTTTTTATATGGACCCAATGCAGAAAAAATTACCAGGATGACTCCTGGCCCACTACTCTTAAAACAAAGTGAGGTTAAGAGAGCAGCTTTACGGAGACACATACACATCTGCAAACTTGGTGCTCCCTTCACCTCTGATTCGTAGCAACCGCTGCCACCCAGGAGGAGGTTGGGCAATGTTAGGCTTATCAATTGCCCAAAGTCGGCTACCATCTTGAGATATATCCTCAGGATCATCACATGAAATCTCTGGGCGCCACTCACGGGCTGTTTCACAATAAAACGGATCTTCCAGGATATGTTCGCGAATTTCTTCATACTTCTCTTTAGTGGGTATAAGCCTCCATTTAAAGCAGTTAGCACACTGGACGGTAAATGCTCCCACAGATGGTGCGATTTTGGAAGATTGATTTGGGCCAGAGGATCTCAAGAACGAAGGGCAACGAGACTGAATGGGATCAGGCATAGGTACAATTTCACCTTGACCATTTGCAGCAGGGTCATAAATGACCAACTGTTTTGAAGAGTCGTCATTTGATTGGTCCGCCTCATCCTCTTTCTCCTGAGATTCAACATCCTCCTTTCGAGGCGAAGTGTCTATAGTTTCTGGAACAGAGCAGTCCACATAATCTGGCGAATCTGAAGATCCTAGCTCTTCCTCTTTCTTTTTTAATTTGAAAATGAACTTAAGGTTGGGTTTTCCAGGCTGTGTCTGCATCTGAATAGATCTCAACTACCTACAGGAAGCACTGTTAGGAGCACATCAAAACAAAAGGCAACATCATAGTAACTAGAGAAATGGAGCTACATGACTCTTCTCTATTGCATGAAATCACTCTCCAAGAAATTAAAATGGAAGATTCATAATAATGATAGAAAGTGGCAAGAAAATGTGCTACGAATCTACCAATAGGAAGCGCAAACGCCATAAGCCATAGGCCTGTATTAGAAATTTTGTAGTTCATAAGAAAATGTGTAGACGCTCCTTTTGTAGCTCTGATTATTGGAAAATGTGCAGACCGTTGTCAATTTCTCCATAAACTTAAATGGATGGATAGAGGCATCGTTTCAAAAATAAACACTCAAACTCTTCCATGGGAGTGTGCTGACCGAAGCCCAAAGATGGACCTTAATTCTAAACAGGGACACATATGGAGCATGATCTAATATCTAAACACTCTTATAATAAGGAAATTTTCTTGCTAGAAGAAAGAGATCCATTGGAATTGGTTTGACTACCTCCTAAAGAATACAGCATTTTTAAAGCATCACTTAAAGAAAAGTTTGCGAACAGCATTACGCCTTTCATGGAATTAGCAGGGGAACCAAGATGCAGACAGTAGAGAAGTCTGCTCTCTCTCTCTCTCTATCTCTCAACCACATGAGCCAGGAGGATCTATCTTTCTACGCATTGCATTCCATCACAGGCGGAGGGGGCAAAAGCTGAATTCGCGCTACCCCGTGTTATCACGGCAATTGAGAAAATGAAACCAGAAAGCAGCGGCTGACTTCGACACGACCGATCCAATTCGTCAAACATGCACTCGAGAAGCTCAGATCAAGACAGGCAGGCGTAACGACGTGGACATCATTTCTTCCTCGTCGCGGCGGTGGCGGCGGCGGCGATAACTAACCTATAACCTCAGCAGCAGCCATTCGCAACGACAATTGAAGTAACCGTTCGACCAGTCCAAAAAACCCGTGAATACTAAAACCACTAACGGACAGCATCCCCGCCTATTGCTCAGCTTGACCAATCACTCTCTGCTCCCCAAGGGGAAATAACGAACGAAACACGTCATCGACTACTGAGATTCGAAGCGGAGAAACCCTACGATGCAGGCAGCGAACAGAGATCTACCGACGAAACATCGGGACGCGCGGGGATTCCCGAGGGCGGAGCGATTGAAAGAGATTGAAGTGAGGGGAAGGAGAGATTACGGGAGGCGAATCGGAGGAGGCCGATCACATGGAGGAGGAGGAATGCTGCGGGGATCGCGGTGACCAGAGCATGCGGAGATTCCTAGATTGAAACGTCGGGCGAGCTGATTTCTGTTGCTTCTTCGAGGAGCTCTCTCTCTCTCTGTCCTCTCCTCTCTCTCTCTCTCTCTCTCTCCTCTTCCTTCTTCTCTGCTATGTTCCTTCCCCCTCGGTAGCCGAGAGGAGAGGAGATGGATAGAACGTCATCGATATCGAAAATGCATTTTCTTTTTTCCAACTCCTCTTACATCAAGTATTATCATAATCACGAAATGCATCTTCTCCTTCTCCTTCCTATATCATTTTCTTTTACAAAGAAAATTACCAAAAAAAAAAAAAAAAACAAAAATCCTCAATATAATATAATTATGGCAATTCAGTTGATTCGACTAATTTTAATCGAAAATGACTGACACGAACGTCGACCATCTAAAGTGATGCGACTGACTTTGTTGTGAATATTTTTATATAATATTTTAATGATTTTTTTTCTTTTCCTTATCTTTCTTTACATTTTGTTTCCCCTCTTTCTCTAGTCGATTGTCAGATGTCGATGTGATCGGCCAAAGGCCAGGTTGACGAGGTCGAGCCTTGAGGGTCTAAACCTTTTATATTTGTACCAATTGAATTAATCCAACCAATTTCAATTGGAAATTATTAATACAAATGTCAACAATCCTATGTCGCATGGTTGGTGTTAACTTAAACATTTTTAATTAATTAATTTATTTATCTTTTATTTTTCATTGGCTTATAAAAAGTTAAATATTGAATTGGTACATTTGTAATATATTTATGACTTTTTCTTTAAAAAAAAAAGAAAAAGAAACCCGTTATACCATTTGTTAAGCATCTCAATAGATAAAAATGGTTATATTTAAAGTACCATCATTCTCATGTTAGTATAATCAATACATTAAAAAAAATTATTAATTGAATGTGACTAACAAGTGTCATGAGAATACGCATCGATCATACCCGACGGTTTTTATCAGCAAGATTTCTTTTATGATATTTGACGAATTACTCCTCGTCAAAGTTTGTAACTTGGTGAAAGCTCGCCAGATACGACTAGTCGATTATCTTTTTGAGTAAGCGTGCATGCTTTGCTCACCTCGTTCTCCCCATCTTTGTTGGAAAAAGAGTGAATAATATTTTTCATTCTCAACATTCACCAATAACGACACTCATTATGTCATTGTCATATTTAAATTGACGTTTCTTTTATACATGATATTTAAATTAAAATTTCGTGAATTACGTATCTTTTATTTTGTTAAATTAAAATGTTTTGTAATTAACAAAATGTAAATATTGACATATAGGTTCATGTGCACTTTATGATAAATTTTTTAACGTTTAATTAAAAAAGAAGTTTTAATAGAGAAGTAAATCGTTTTATATTATTTGATGTATTCTTTCTTAAATTACACATTATATCACAATTTCCGTAGAGTTTGCATTTTTTTTTTTTAAATCTACTGCAAGTGGACAATTATCTCGGAAACGCGTACCGGCTCCAGTATGCTTTCCTGACTTTTATTACTTCCCGAACCGGACATCTCCTATTCTTGGATTTGTCATTTTCCTTTTGTATTTGTCTATAACAAGACCAACAATTCGTATAATTCGTCTTAATTTATGCTCATCTAAAATACATGATTTTAATTCTACTTCATATAATTGAATCATGATGAAAAGTATGTTAGTTCATGTCAAATTCGTGTTAATACAAAGTTAAGCGTTTCGTGTTGTTGTATATTCATATTATCTCATTATCACTTGTATTTTATCTCATGTCGTATTGAGAATATACAAGCAAATTGTGTTCAATATTACTTATAATAACTTTGCTAAACCCACTCATCACATCTACCTAACCAAAATCCTAACCTAACCCAAGCTTAGCCCCGTCTCAGTCAAAGCCGCCCATAGACGCCGCTCAATCCCAATTTGCCACCTCGAGCCAAGCCGCCACCTCGTCGGCGAGGTCTACCCCGGCCATGCTTCGCCTCTCCTTCCATCTCTACCTTTCTGTGTCATGGCTCCCTCTCTCCCTCCCTCCCACCGTCCCTGTTTGGTGTCAAGCTCAGCCATGGCTTTGAGCTCGGCCACATCGTGAAGCACGACATTGACCTGATGAAGCTTGACGTCAATTAGGCCTCAAAGGGGGTTGGCGATGGCCATGGCTAAGCCATGAAGACAAAGGCGAGGCATGGGGAAAGATAGAGACAGGGGGGCCAACTCATGGAAGGCGATGGGGGTGGCGGTGTTGAGGGTGGCGGCAACGTCAATTGCGGGAGCCATGGCTTTGATGGGTTAGGTATTAGAGGTGATCGATAGCGACGAATGAGTTCATTTGGGAGAGTCAGGGTGTGAACTGTCAGACCGAAGGGACGAGAGAAAGAGTTGGAATTGGATGATGTGGGGGTATTTTGGTCTTGTTAGTTCGGAAGAACAATGCCTAAAGATAGAAATTCCAGATGAAGATATATTTGATTGGAGTGTAAAAGTAGATGACGGGTTTCTGAAATTTTCGCCGACATGCTTCGAGGAAATCAATCGAGGCACCTGACACGCATCTTTATCATTACACATCTCGTAGAAACCTTGTCATATCTTTGTTCCCTTCCCATTTCGAGGAATCGACTCTCCATTCTCCTTCCGATTAACAGATATAAAAATTCAGAGAGTTTCAAAACAGTAGAAAATGAAACAAGGGGCTAAGCTGGACTAAAAATTATCCCACTACAATCCAAGTCCCAAGTCCCGCAACAGGCTCTATTGATACCAAAAGAAAACATGCTTTTCAGTCTCCAACCATACCCATCTTCAGGGGAAAAAGCATCGCAGCCTGTCGGTGAATACACCCCGAAGGACGCATTTAACTTTGACGTTGACGGGACAGAACGATGAACAGAAGCTCCATCACCCCAGCATATTTTCTTATGCTGTGAATCAGTTCTCAGAGGGAAAGAACAACAATAGAGGACACTACATGCTATTTCCTACTCTGCCAGACCAACTACTCCAGTGAGACAACTGATAAAATTCTTCAACACAATCTACATCAAACAACAAGCTCAAGGCAAGTATCTCTCCAAAAAGAGTATCTGCAGATCAATTCGACTCCCGACAAAAAACTCCCAAGTCCTACAATTCCAACTCAGCATGCAGTTATTACAGGAACAGAGCATATGCCGAGAAGATACTTCGCCCCATCAAAGAACGGTTCTCTTTCATTCTCATTTCACGCATTCAAAATCTCCTATGTCCCCCTGACATCAGATGCCAGCAGTTGCTGGCTAGAGCCTGGCTATGAGGGGACCAATCTCCCATCCCACCTCATCAAAATCAAAGTCAAACTTGGTGTCGGAGTTTCAACAAAAATGAACCGAGGGACCATGCAAAAGCTCTTGGAGTCTATTGGTTCATCAAATGCAGAAGATAGACAAAGGGGGAAAAAATCATATCAGGTAAATTCCACAATAACCATGCCTCATATGCTTAAAGGTTGTTTAAATCAGCCATTCGTACCAAATAAATAGTGAAATTGTCATACAAGAATGGAGATCCTGGACCTCAGCCTGGCTAAGAGTTGCTATTAAACATTGTAGGCCTCAAATAACCTAAATTGACTCCTCGCCTGCCAATTTTTAGAAGTGTGTCGAGTTTATGACCAGCATACAATGATCACCCATATTCCCGGTGTAAGATTGTCAAACCAAATGACTAGACAAACATCAATCCATCACTAGACGTGCATGAATAATGAGGATGATGAGCCTAGACAGAGTCATGCCGATGAACAATATCTTCAGAACTACATTCCTTCTTCTGCCAACCAATACATCATCCAACAGGGGCCGACATAGAGAGGAACACAGGACATGCAATAACATCGATCATTCCTTTTGAAACCAAGAGTGTGAGAATGCCGAGATGGTATAATAGTCAAGTTCCCATAATTCATCATCGCTTCCAATCCTATTCCTATTATAGAACAGAGAGATCCAACCTAATATCATGAATATCCTTCGTCCGTTGTCTCCTCATCTTCCTATTTATAAGTCAGCTTACTTGGGCCAAGCGTTGCCAGCCGGTAATAGCCGAAGGCAAAAAAAAAGTTTTGGAATAAGGGCGAGAAGGAAGAGAAGAAGGATGAATAGTTGCCTAGCCGAGGAACTTGAGGCCGAACTGCATACAGTTGATTCCACAGGTATCACGGGCATGCTAGTAATGCCTGTTGGACTTTGCAAAACTTATTGCCTAACCTACTGGAAGAGCCGGAGACAGGAATAAAAATAATGGGCTGGTATGGCTTTGCCAAACACTGACAAACGCCACCAACCAGTTGTTTGCCCTATAGGGCAAATAAAAAGGGCATCATCAATCACATAACTAAAAGCTGTATCCATCGTATAAGGCTTCTACATAAAACGAGTACAGGCAAGTTTTCGAGTCTGAAAAAAAAAACACTTCGGCGCAGCATTCGAGAATCATAACCCTCTTCCGTTATTATATAATCCTAAGCAGTGCATTTTGATCTGCAGCGAATCCGTGAAGCGCACACAAGAAGGGGAGATTGGCACAAAGAGGGAAGCCAATGATGAAAGGCCCCCTCCTTTCGACCTTCAGCAGACCCTTATCATCACGCTGTCTTCACTTTTCACTTCTGCTAACAGAAGAATAAGATTTCCGATCTAAAACAGCCAAGACACGATGCAAGACGATCTGATCCACCAACGCTCGGACATGACGCGAACGCAATAAAAGGAACGATCGACAGCACAAGCGAAACGGACAAGCAACAGATTCGATTATATAAACTATAAAGCTGCGAATAGTTGTTGATAGTATGAAGACGAAACCAAAAGTAGCACAGGAAGGTGAGATACAGCTCCTGCTCGAAAACGAAGAGAAGCGGGAAAGCTAATCAGAGACCTAGACGGGAGAGAGGAGCTGCGAGAGATGGGGCTTGGGCTCGGAGTTCATGCCGATGATGATGACGAGCGGGATGAAGCCGTAATGGGTGATGACCTTGGCCTTCTTCATCGCCCACGTGCTCCACTCCTTGATCGCCTGCGCCGCCGCCCATCCGTCCTCCTCCGCCGCGCGCCCGCCGCCTCCCCTGCCTCCCTTCCCCCTGCCGCCGCCGCCGCTCTTCAGCGAAACCCTCGACGCCATGCTAGATCGTCCCGAATTTGCTCGTCTTTCCTTTCCTCTGTATTCCTTCAGCTGAAATGTACATTTCGTGACCTCAACATCTTTATGGCTGGAAAAAAGGCTTTTTGTCTGGGCTCAACTCTGGCCCATGAAAAGCCCAGCCCAATCCACATGATTCGATTCGCCTTCTTCTTCTTCTTCTTTCTTCTTCTTCTGATTAAACCCTAATTCCCTTCCGGCGCCGATTCCGACTGCTCGATTGCCGACTTCTCCGAGTTTCTCGTATTCGATCGCCCTTCGCGCCGTTAGTGTAGAAACAGCGAGAGCAGAGCAGAGCAGAGAGGAGAGAGATGGCGCGTAACGAGGAGAAAGCGCAGTCGATGCTGAACAGGTTCATAGCCCTGAAGGCGGAGGAGAAGAAGAAGCCCAAGGAGCGCCGCCCGTACCTGGCCTCCGAGTGCCGCGACCTCTCGGAGGCCGACAGGTGGCGGCAGCAGATCATGCGCGAGATCGGCCACAAGGTCAGCGAGATCCAGAACGAGGGCCTCGGGGAGCACCGCATCCGCGACCTCAACGACGAGATCAACAAGCTCATCCGCGAGAAGTCCCATTGGGAGCGCCGCATCGTCGAGCTCGGCGGCCCCAATTACGCCCGCCATGCCCCCAAGATGACCGATTTGGAGGGCAACATCGTCGACGTCCCCAACCCCAGTGGCCGGGGCCCTGGCTATCGCTACTTCGGCGCTGCTAAAAAGCTGCCCGGTAACTAATCTCTCTTTCTTGCGTTTTGTTGGAGTGACCATGGATGTATATGACCAAGTTAAGCCAGTTCGTGTTTCTGTAATCGACTGACGTGAATTATGCCAAGTTAGACATACTAGCTCAGTCGCATGCTTCAGTTATCGGGTTCTCATTCGCATGGGGGCACTCTGCGCACTGTCGCTACTTGACCCGCTGGCCAAGCCAGTTTCAAGAAGATCTTGTATTGACAGCCGCCACGGATGATGCTTTAGTTCAGCGCACCTCTCTGTTGCTGCTGCATAGCATAGATTCTAGTGTAGAAGCAGGCATTGTGAAACAGTTCGTAGAGTTTACCTTGTTCGGTATATGCTAGACTATTAGCTTGTTTTGTGCCCAGTTCAGAATGTGTGAATGCGGGTTAGGTTTAATTTGCCAGTTAACATGTGATGTGACGATGTATCTCTGCAAGGTTGATTTTGTCACTTCCCTTGTTTGTTTTAGCTTCGAGAATTGTAGCTGATCTCTCATCAAACTGTTTTCAGGTGTGCGGGAATTGTTTGAGAAGCCGCCGGAATTGAGGAAGAGGAGGACAAGGTATGACATATACAAAAGGATTGATGCTAGCTATTACGGGTACAGGGACGACGAGGATGGTGTGCTGGAGAGAGTAGAGGGGCCGGCAGAAGCAAAGATGAGGGCGGAGGCAGTGGAGGAATGGAAGAGGATGGAGGAAATTAGGTTGGAGGCGAAGAAGGCGGTGAAGAGTGGGGAAGTAGTAAACGTGAAGGAGGTTCTCTTTGAGGAGGAGGAGGATGTGGTAGAGGAAGAAAGAAAGGGGGAGAGGGAGAGGGAGGAGAAGGAAAGAATAGAGAAGGAGAGGGAGTTTGTGGTTCACGTGCCACTGCCAGATGAGAAGGAGATTGAGAAGATGATTGTGGAGAAGAAGAAGATGGAGCTACTCAACAAATATGCGAGTGAAGAACTGTTGGTGGAACAGACGGAGGCTAAAGAAATGCTGAACATTCAGCGGTGACTTGGTTTATGATCCTCAGCGTTGAGCCTAAAGTTTTCCTTCTGTAATGGATTAGAATATTTACCAATGTCAATTCTTGATGGTATAGTTCGTGTAAGTATCATCTCTTAAATTGCATCTTCTGCTTCCTGTTCCTGAGTTTGCGCTTGGGTCCTTTTGTTATGTGGTTTCTATTCACACAAAACATGATTCCACCATATGGCCTGAGTTGCGTGCAACCTTACTTCAGACTTGCGCCGCCAATTTCTCTTGAAAAAGTTTGTTGGCTCTTTCTTTACAAATTTATTGCAGGATACACGCCAAAGAAGAATATCTGGTGTCTTTTTTTTTTTTTTTTTCAATCTTTACTTTGTATCTGGAATCAAATGATTTGGTTATATGATTGAGGACAGAAAAAGGAAGTAAAAGGTCCTTCATATGGTGATCTTCCCCACGTTCACATCTTCATTTGGTTTTGTATCTGATGCATTGCGATGTTTTGGGTGGCACCTGGTAGAAGTTTTTGCATGACCTTGCTGCATCACTTCGTGTAGCGTCTGGGATTTGGAAGTTGCAGCATGATGCTCCATGCTCCAGGGGCGCCTCTATGGTACTGGTTGTTTTACAGCATCTCGTGTTGTGTTATAGTCAAGTACAAGAACGGAGTAGTACATAGTAAAATTGATTTATAAGGTTAACCAAGTGTAAATGAGTAGTAAAAAATGAGATGGTACGGTGTATTAGCGGACTTGAGAAATTTTACTTACCATCGATGTGTGGTGCAAGTGCCATGGGTTACTTGTCGTTACCTCTCAATTTGCATGGAATTCGCGACTACTTTCAGTTTGCAGAAGGATTAGATTGTCAAGCAATTGGAAAAAGGATCAATTGTGATTGTCTCTGCTGCAGTTTGTTTTGTGGTAGCACTTCCATACCCATCTAGCAAAACATCCTAAAATTTTCAAAACCTCCCTGTTGCACGCTTTATTGTCTAATGATTAATATATCATGTATCTATTCTAGGTTCTCTCTCTCTCTCTCTCTCAAAATCAAATACAGACAATATAGCTTGTTATTGGGCAAAAATTTGTTTTGAAGCAATATTTAATACATCTTTTTATAATACTTCTTCTGCACTCAATACATAATAAGAACTCTTGATTTAAAAGATCACCTTGAAATTTGGATATTGCCAAAACAATGACTAATATTTCTTTTTTGATGGTAGAGTAATTTTGTTGAGTTTGGTTATATTTATATATATAGCTATTATAGTTTGATGTGATTACTATCTTCAATAGAATTGTTATACAACGTTCATGGTCTTACCTTCTATAGAAGAGTTGTTGGGTAATGCCCATGACAACTTGCATGTCCCCTATCTTTACTTTTCTTCTACGAAGGGCCAGCCATCATTGGCGACCACCCGCTTCTTGTCCCTTCATCAATTACTCAGCAGCATACCTTCCAGATTTACTCCCTGGCTATTTGGATTTTAGCGTAAGCTTAGGCCCTGTTTGGTAACCATCCAAATAGAGCCAAATTCTGATTCTTTATTCCCATAATTAGTTTGGACCTAGAATCACGTTTGGTAAAAATTTTGTTCTCAGGAACAGATTGAGAGTGGAATCAAGAATAAAAAAAAAAGTTGATTTTTGTTCTGGGAACAAATTTGAGAATCAAAATCAACAATTCTTCATCTTCCCTTCGGCCATCTTGTGACCGTCGTCCACCACTGCCTCCCGCCGACCGTCGCCGGCCGCTGCCAGCCGCCGGTCTGGCGAGCTCGTTGAAGGCAATCCCAGCCACCGGCAAGCTCGCCGGAGGCAAGCCCAGCCACCAGTGAGACTCAGCCTCACCAGAACTGGCAAGGCCAAGCCTCATCGATGGCTGGGCCAGCCTTGCTCGCCCAGCCTCGGCAAGGCTCGCCTAGCCCCACCGGTGGCCAGGTAGGGCTCGCCTAGCCCAGCTAAGCCTCGCCGGGGCTAGGCGAGCGTCGCCCAGCTGCCGGTGAGGCTCGGTCGACGAGAGCCAGCCTCGCCGAGGGCCGATGACGCTCTGATGAGTTCGTCGGCCACAAAAAGAAGAAGAATAGGAAAAGAAAAGGAAAAAAGGAAAAAAAGTAAAAAAGTAAAAGAAATTGATTTTGAACAGAATTAATTAGCACGGTACCAAACGCAATTCTATTCTAGAATAAAAAATTTTGGACAGTTATCAAACGATTAAAATATTTAGAATTAGTTCCCGAAACAGAATAAAAAAGAATTATCAAAATCTACTTCTAGGAACAAAATCGTTACCAAACGCGCCTTTAGTGTACCTAAACATGTTTTCAAATTTCTTCAAAACTCTCATATTGCACTTCTCCCTTAATGATTCCAACATTATCAACGGGCAACCCCATCAGGATAGGACAATTGATCTTCTGATTTATACAAGACTAAGAACTAGTCGAGTTTAGATTAATCGCCAGTTATGCAACACATTATCATCTCATGACAAGTTGGGGAATGTCTTACATCCCAAGTCCAATTATTCTTTCATCCAGCGGAAAATTGGCACGTCACTTGTTTGTGATAAGTTGTTCGCCTAAATGCACTGATTCAGAGAACTTCCCATGAATCATTGTCATGTGCAGACGTCATCAGTGGGCGATAATGAAACGTCATTCTCGATATCAAACCCCAAAAGGCAGCCAGAGTAGAGACCTACAACAACCCCCAAATAAACATTGCACCTAACACAGTTGGGTATCAAACTTAAGGCTTATACCCATGCTAAACAGCTCCTGGCACAGCAGTTTTGCACCGTAAGGTACATTCACCTTCACAATGTCATCAGCTGAGTCACACGTCCGGCAATAAGGACCTCTTATTTTTCGGCCACCTGGTACCGGTCGCTGAATAACGTTGGCCATATTCTTGCATTTCTGGCACACATGCATTTGGGAGGAATCACTGAGTGTAAAGAGGCGCTCATGGAGATTGGCCGATGCGCCATGAGCTATAAGGCAATCTCTCTCCATCTCCCCGAATTTGATCCCACCAAATCGCTTGCGATCGGCAACTGGCTGTCGAGTGAGCGGGTGAACTGGCCCTGTATTTCTGAATTTGACTTTATCCTCAGCCATGTGGATGAGGCGCTGGTAAAATGTCGGGCCCATAAATATTAATGATCGGACCATTTCACCAGTCCGGCCATTGTACACTCTTTCGTTCCCCCACCTTGAAAATCCAGCCCTGCAGCGTGAAGGCAGCATTTTACAATTTAGGAAGTCGTAATTGGAGATTATGGAGGACACATAATCTACACATTGGTCAACACATGGTAAACACAAAAGGATGCATATATGGTGCAGGTTTTAGTAATCACCTATGCAACTGGTTGGTAATGTCCTCCACCGTGGGTGTAGAGAAAGGAGTAGCATATTTCACTGGCCCTCCAAGGGCAATCCCCTTTCCTAAAGCAGCCTCCAGCAGCTGGCCAGGTGTTTGCCGTGAGGGAAAAGCGTGCGGGTTTATAACGACATCTGGGACTATGCCCTGCATGGTGAAGGGGAAATTCTCTTGGGACTCGAGAAAGCCAAGGACACCCTTTTGCCCATGCATGCTGGCAAACTTGTCTCCAAGGCACGGGGATCGAACCTACATGGCGGAATTTTATGAGCAAACTGATTATGGAAGAAACATGACATCTATACTCTGGACAGCAGATTTCACCAATAACTAACAGCAAGTGCAGGCTCAGGATGCATGAGGTATGCAAATCAAATAAAACATAACTTGTGATTAAGTGAGAGAAATGCTTGCTTACCTGTCTAAGAGAAACCACAGCAAAGTTCTTTCCATCATCATTTGCAGAGAGCACAACCTTCTGTACCATTCCCCTTTCTGTGTGCTTGAGCTTAATACTGTGATCCGCCCCAGATTCTGCACACCTACCGATGACAATATCACCGCTCTGCAAGTTGGCACCAACAAATGGAAGGCCATCATCGTCAAGGCTGTCAACTCGTCCAATTTTGCTCTGCATCTTTCCAAAATTTATTGAGTCCTCTGATCTATGCTTTTTTTGTTGAGATTCTTTATTTTCAACGTCAGCTTTGTAACTCCTGATGTGCTCTGATCGGAACATTCCCCGTTCCATTGAAGCACGATTCATCACTAAGGAGTCCTCCTGGTTATAGCCGAGATGAACATTCACTGCTACAATAGCATTCTGGCCATTATAGAACTCCGGCTTTGGTAGCATTCCCTTGTTACCAAGAGAGTTCCCTTGTTTTCCCAGGCAATCAGATATCATTGTTCGGAAAAGTGGCCTCTGAGGATAGTATAACTGGTGGGAAAGAGTGTCTACCCTGATATTTGGATTCGTTGTGGAGAAACCAATTCCCTGCTGGGAATGCTTCTCAGACTCATAGAGGACTCTTCTTGCATGGTCATGATTTGCAAACGGAACGATACCACAGCTTAACCCTAAAAGATATGACATGTCAAATTCACAATGTGTATATTTTACAGGGCGGTTTTGATCATCTTCCTTGAAGAGGTTTTTGACACTCCAAGCTGTACAGCAGTCTTCTTCCTCTTCGGCCCCAATAAGTTCGACGATCCCCTTGTTCAACAAAGTTGGGAAATCATACTGGTCCCCTTTCAGTGCTTTGATTCGCTTTAAATTGTTGACCACCAAAAGAGGACGGAGAATTCTTCCAGAATCAGAAAATATCCGCACTTCTCCCTGATGTATATCCCTCTTGATCTCCACCTAAAATTCAAAAAGTGCAGAATAATTAGAGAAGCAACAAGAAAATTACGATTTGCTGATAAACCAAGATCTTTACATAATGAAGTTGTCAGATAAAAAGAGCAAACTAATCACTTCTTCATCCCTCATCCCATAAAGATATCACTGCAAAAACACTGCATATTTCGATCAATTCAGTACTACCAACAACAAAAACCCTAGAAATTTCAACTTGCATCGCAGTTGTGGTTTTTCTCGGGACAGGCACTCATTCTTTCAGATGAAGATTTTGCCTAGTTAAGTTCTACACCTGTAAAAGTGTTGGGTGTGCTCTTACAACTTAATTTGGGAGTCCACAGGGTGTGCATTAAGCCGATAAACCAGGGGAGCAAGGAATACTGAATATTACTGCTTAAAGTGTTAAGATGCAATTGGACTGAGCCATAAATCAGAGATCATAGGAGCCCACATAAACTGACTACCCAACTTTCAGCATGGAGTTTCAAAGAAGAAGCTATTCAAACCTCGAGCATTAGATCAATCGACAACCTGAAATCAGTGCTGAACGTGCTTATACCAACAGATCCTATACGTTGTGAGGAAATTATAGGTCAAGCAAGTTGCAATACTTCACAAGCATCTGGTTGAAGGCATAACATTACTATACTAAATTTTGCAGGTCATCATTTTATCAGCTGCCCCCAACTCGAGCAAAATGAACTGACACAAAAAGGAATATATTCAGTGTGGGTTAATTTCAAGAACCTGGGAAGGCAGCTCCTTCCGGCGCCGATTGTTTCTTAGATTGTTGACAAATGAAAGAGAGTTCTCACAGATGCCGACCCAATCTCCATTCAGGAAAATCTTGATTTTTCCATGAAGTGAAGTAGAAGAGTCATCTGCAACCTTTTCCATTCCACAGTCGAGCAGTATATCATCCAGAGGTTCCAACGAATTGGTACTCACAAGGCCTGTCGCAGCTAAATTTTTCACAAGCCCACAATTTTCACCATCAGGCGTGGACAGGAAACACACTTTGCCCCAGTGGGAAGGGTGCCTACATGATTAAGAAAAAGATGTGAGTGCATCTCCAATGACAAAAGATCAGCTATGGAAAAAAGAAGAAGAAGTAGAATTACTGCCAAATAAATGCCAATTGTAGGATGATAATAACTACAAGGCGCAAGTGATGATCTGGCCAAACAAAAGAATTTGACCTCAAGGCACCTGTTGGATTTTACATTAAAAATGTATCACCGATACTGTTGATATCACATGGCAAGTAGTCTGCCAAATGAGGCAACATCAAGCATTAAATATATGAACCGAATAAATGTAAATCGTAGGATGATTATAACTACACAGCACAAGTGATGATCTGGCCAAACAAAAGAATTTGACCTCAAGGCACCCATTGGATTTTTCATTAAAAATGTATCACCGACACCGTTGATATCACATGGCAAGTAGTCTGCCAAATGGGGCATCGTCAAGCATTGAGGAGAGATTACTACACTTGTGGTACTTACGGATATCGGGCATCTCCAACTTTCCCAGTGTAATTGACATGTTGGCGCATTTTTCTCATATCAGAAACTGCTTGCAATGGATTTGTTCGTCGTAAAGTTGCCACAACACCTGATATCCTTTCTGCTTTAAAAGGATGTGACCACGCTCCAGTTGAAAATGCCCTAGAAAGACCATTGGTGATGATGGATGCATCTAGATAGTGTTCGATGTCTTGAATACTACGGTCTGGATAGAGATCTCTCTGGATAGCCCTCATCATGCGCCTTCGGGCATTCAAAATTTGCACTCTCAGCTCTCTCTCAAGAAGCTCCCCAGCCAAGTCCAACCTCTTATTTCTAAAGTCATCCTTGTTATCGCATTTTCTGCGACCGGTATACGCTTGCAACAGGCATTTCACCATATAAGCAAGATATCTAGCCTTCCGTTTACGGCCAGTCAGACTCGGAAACAAATAGTTGTCAAAGCACTCTTCAATTGATTCTGCAGGAGGAAATTTGCAATTTTTTATGCTTTTCTCTACTTCACTAAGTGCTTTCCCACCTTTGCGGAAACCCTTATATTTCTCATCAGCTTCATGAATGGAAGCAAATAGAATGTTCACAACCCTGGAATCATCGTGACCAAAATCAATTAGCTCCACAACTTCTTTGTCTGATGACACACCGAGGGCAAAAAATAATATCCATATAGAAATCTCCGTCGACAAAAAGTATACTGTGAGAACCTTTTCTTCCCCTCTGACATAATCAACATCACTATTTCCTGCAAGCTTTATATATAACCGTTTCCTCTTCCACGTCGACCGGTATGCAATTGTCCAACCCTGATTATCAGAAATCCAGAGTTTCTTCAAGCTGATCTGCTCTTGTGCTATAAATGTCTGCAGAAAAACAAGATACAACAAGCATAATCACCATAAGCAATTTCATTGCATGGTCAGAATCCCAAAATTGACAAACGCATGAACAACCATGGAAGGTGATGTGCCAACATATTATCTCATTAAGCTTTAACATGAGATGCCTAAGTTTGAATTTGTTTTTTAAAGGAACAAAAAAAAGCTGTCAAGACAATATCAAGCACTCTGGATTAATAGAACAAACCAGAAAATCGAAAGTCGAGGACTATCGCTGTGCACAGGGGCATCTAAATTGAATTCAAGTCCACATATATCACCTTTCATAATAATTGTGGGAAAACATGAAACTTTCAAATGAAAGAAGAAGTTTTTTTTTTTTTTTTGATACCCAGGGAACCCCATCGGCTTACGCCGACAGGTAAATCCTGGAGTGACGCTAGCGGAGGACCCACCACCCCGGCATCACACTTAAGACGCCGATGCTTCCACTGGGGTTTGACCCCCTCACCTTTCCCCCAAGGCGAGGGATTCTTATTCAGCGGAGCCACCAAGGTCGGTGGTATGAAAGAAGAAGTTTATTTTAACATTCCAGTGAAATTTTATTCATTTTGGATTGACAAAAACTAATATCATTCATGGAACGATCACAGAAACAAAATGTCAAGGTGCCTATTTTTTTCACTTGATGTTTTCGAAACATTTCTAGATATACTCGTATAACGTCTTAAATGCTCTGTGTAATAGTGTCTCGCCAATAGTAAGGAAGAACAAAAAAAAATTAAAAAAAAAAAAAATTAACATAGCAAATAAAGAGACTTGTTAATTTTATAGACTAATGAAATTGAAAAAAAAAATCTCCAAGATAGTGAGCTTTTCAGATAGGAGAGACCAAGAGCTGATAAGTCATTATGAGAGCAAAGATGAAGAAGAAACTAGTTTTTGTCTTCTAAACAGCAATAAGTCCAAATCTGAAGGTGAACCATAGAAGGAAACTACCTAATCTAAAGGAAATTGCGCAAATATGGAAATTGTTAAAGGTGGTTTTATCTATCTAGTGAAAATTGAGTAGATTTAGTCATGTAGGAATGGAAATAGCCCCGCCCTTTGGTAATTCAAAGCACACCGTGTACTAGCCTAAGCCAACAAATTTCACACAAAGTCAAACCAAGAATAGCATCTGGGGAGATGATAAAAAACAAGCTTTGGATTCACCTTTTCTGCACCCTTGACTAGAAAGTAACCTCCAAGATCAAAGTCACAATCGCCTTTCTCAGCTTCGCTCATCCAGCATAATTTGGATTTCACCATGATGGGAATCCTCCCAACCACGACATCTTTACTTTTATCACTTGTCACCTCCTTCTCCACAAACTGTTCTTTCCCAGTTTTGAACTTGTCACTGCGCACCAATTTCTGGGTGTACACCTAATGGAAGTGACAATAAATAATTAAATCGATGCTAAAGAACCATGTATTTGGAGTTGGTCAAGACAGTTGCCAAAGCAGACTTCAATGGTGCTCCAGAATGCACTGAAATGATAAATTCCTCATGCCTGATCTAGGACAGATCATCTATTCTCTAAGTATGAAGCAAGTTGCAAAAGGTTTGTGGTGATAAATGTCAAAGCATTAGGAGGTCCAAAGCCACCACTAATGTTAAAGATCATTTTTATCCAAAGGAAAAACATATGTGAGATCACAACTACGAAACAAGTTACCCAGTTATGATGCAAAAGTTATCTCAAGGTGCAGCAAGGAACTCAGACTATGCCCTACAACACTGTAGGATGGCATGCTGACTCGTAGACATTACCGAGCATTGCAGAGGATCATGCATAAGCAAAACAACAAACACCCAACTCTTAGAATTCCAGCACCTGCAACAAACTGCATATTCACCTGAAGATTTATGTTCACTTTCATCCGCGATGAATATGTCATATTTTGGAGCCTAGCATGCCTCGGCAGTAAATTCAAATAATCCTTCCCACATTCGGCTAGCTTATCACCAGAAAACTGCGGTCGGTCAAGCGTGACCTTTCCGAACCTCACGAGTGCATAGCGCCAGTCGCTTTCACCCTTTTTTGATGGATCATAACCGGGCTCGACCATAATATCTCCAAAGGAATCAAAAACGTTCTGGATTCCATTTTTGATAAAATCGTTGAAGGAGTTGATCTGGTGACTGATGAGACCGTACTCATGGAAGAATGCAGTGGACGCCTTTCTACAGAAGTCCATCAGAAATGGCTCTCCAAGGTCATGTAAGCTCGGAGAGTCAACAAGCTCTTCGTCGTCGCTAGACATGTCCATCTCATCACCATTGAGCGACACCCCATCACTTCTTTTACCCATTCGTCCCCCGTGAGAAGAAGGTTCACCCATAGAGAACACAGACTGCATAGAACATGAAACATCATAGCGAGTGAATAATCAGGAGCACAGGGGACGAAATACAACATATGTACGAGGGCAAGCATAACTGGATGTATCTAAAAGGAACGAGTTGATATGATTCAAAAGTAGCCTAGCCATAAAAGGACAAAACCGCACAATCTACGACAAATCAAGATTCAGAGCCATGATACTTGGATTCGATCATATTCTTCCAAAATGCCAAACCATACCGAGACCCATTTACTTGCCCAATCTTCAGTCGCAATAATTGTTATAGGATACGAGCAAAGTGGCTCATCAGTTCAGCTCAAGTGATGTTCTAGCACAATAAAACTAAAAGGTCGATTAAATTCTTCAGGGAGAAACCGGTACAAGCCAGGAGAGCGAAGGACACGACGGACGCTCGGCTCGAAACATACATCACTCGACTTGGAGGATCATGAACTCGACTCATTGCCATCCTCTTACCGGGCATTCACAAGGCCATAGAGGAAGTCAGTCGGTCGTCTTCCCTTTCGGTCATCAAGGCAAATAAAAGAACAAGCTCGAAGCTATCTAAGCAAAGCGAATCAACTCTCGAACGGAGAAAAAACGGGGTTTAAAACAAACGCCATCGAAGAAACCAAAAAAATTAAATAAAAAAAGCATTCGACAACCCTTTTTTTTTTAAATTTTCATTTCTCGATGATCATCGCCTCGAATATCGCGAACCGGTCCGATTCCCGTGAAATAAAAAAGAAAAAAAAGATGATCAGACGACCTAATCCCGTTCGTTTCTGGACCAGTCGAGGGAATGCGACGGGAGAGAAAGGTGCGCGAAAGACCGGGGGGATGGGATCGGAAGGCATGCAAGAGCTCGCCTCGCACACGCTCGTTCGACAATGCTACGCCCATTTCAGGAATTCGACCAGAAAAGAAAAAAGAAAAAGATCATCGAACGCCAGAGATTCCAGGAGGTTACCTTGGTGCGGGAATGAGGATGACGAAGAGAGAAACCCTAACTCTTTCACTCTGCTGCGAGATTGCGAGCGAGAGGGAAAGGGAGAGCAGGGAGAGCAGGGAGAGCGGAGGAGAGAGTGACGAGGAACTGAGTGAGAGAGAGGGAGAGTGCGATTCTGCTGGGACCGAGGGACTCCCCCGTTTACACGCCCACTACCATGAAGACCGCGCTCCCTTCCTTTATTCCCTCTTAAATCATTTTGCCTTTTTCTTACTTCCTGAAATATACAAATCTTCACCTACTTTTATTTATAAAAGGGTCGTTTGGTCGAAAGCAAACTCTTTTGAAAAAAAAAAAATCATTTTATCACTTTACGGTGTTTTGGGTGAGGACAATTTAATTAATCTATGGAAAATGTTTTTCATAAATAGAAATTGACAAGTTTATATTAGGGAAAAACGACATCTATTTCTATTATGTAAAGACAAATCGCTTTTCTCGTGTGCATTTATTGCTAGGAAAAATTCTATGGTCAATGAAAATGCCTTTCTAAGAAATCATTTTCTAGAAAAGGATTTTTCCTTTTTTAGATTTGAGAATCCACTTTCTTAAATTTAAATTACTGTAACTAATTTTCCATCAATCGATTATTTTCAACAAATCAAAGACGTGAAAATGAAAAGAAAATTAATCTGTAAAAAAAAAAATTCGCTCTCATTGAAAATTTCACAATATGGGAAAATATTTTCTAGAAAGTCACTTTTTAAAAGTAAATGACAACATTCTTTCTAGCTTTTGCCTGAAACTTGAATATCAAATATAAAATATTTTTGGTCGTTCGATAAAAAGAAGAAGTTACTTTGCATTATTTGCAAGAGACATGCATTATTCGTGCGATAAAAGGGATCGCGTGTTATGTCAGACCCGGTGGCGTAGATCGCAACTCAAGCATCAAGAATTGGACCCCGGCCTCAAAAGACTTGAGCTCGGTAGTTGGGAATTTCATAAGCCCAAGTGTCGGGGCCTTGGGCGCCGGAGCTGGGCTTACCATCGATGGGATTCGACCAAATTTCATTTCGAAAACAAGAACTCGAATCCACCACGTACAAGGACACGATTATGAGGTTCTTTACAAATTAAAATTGAATTTGATATGAACCGAATAGCGTGTCGCCTACTATTAAACTCGAATTAAAAACGGTACGGATTAATTTACCCAAAAATAAACGGTACAGATTAAGGAACACAGATATGAATATTGTAGAGGCGTTCGCACATGAGAGCTTTGATGCGGGGAGCGATAGGGGTTATCATTTCCCGGTTCCCAATTTTGGGAACCATGGACCGGACTGTTGGTCTTATGACCGAGAACCGGACCGGACCATCGGTTCCGGTCCAAAAGAATTGGCACTTTCTTTTTTCACTAAAGAATTACCATTCACTAAAGAATAATCATGCTCCGGACCGATCAATCAAATTCGGTTTCCGAGCAATCTAATAAAACTACTCACACATGTTTCCACGTGCAAAATATTCAAACTTCACTTGTGTGAATATCAATCATAGTTTATGTGTTTCATGCTTAATTTTAAGCATAAAACCCATGAACAACCCATGAACAACATGATTAAATGTTGTGCTTGACTTAGGTTTTATAGACAATCTCTCTTATATATTTTGAATGTTTAGTCGATATGAGACTTTTAAGGCTTGAAGTGCATTGTCGTTTGCAAGTGAGAGGAGCAAGAGAGAGAGTGTGAGCATGAGAAGAGTTTTTTCTATAAATAAAGAGTAACAACAAGAGTTTTGGTGGTCTCTTGGCCATATAAGAGGTTGTTACCTAAATTGCAATTCCGATTGCAATAAGTTTCATATATAATATTAATATATTATATGTGTTTATATATTATATGAATATAAATTATATATAAAAAAAATTTGGTTCGGTTCGGTTAGTCGGTCGGTCCGATTCCCACCTTGGAACCGGGAACCGGACCAACCGGCCGGTTTCAAGATTAGGAACCGGGAACTGGACCGCCAACCGTGGGAACCGCCCAAAATCGGCCGGTCTGGTCCGGTTCGGTCCGGTCCCGGTTCGGGCGGTTTCCGTTGCACACCCCTAGGGAGTGATGCCCGAGACTCGATTTCGTTTATGTTGGTGACCAAGACGATTGGCTTTGAGTAATCACCGACGTCTACATCACTCGGGGAGTCAGAATACAAAGGTTCAATCGGTTTGGCGGAATCGCCAGTGATGGAGACTAGGGCTTAAAAGTAGTAAATCATCCTTAAGATTGTTGGCAAATATCCTTAAGGTTGTTGGCAAAATTTTGGATAACATGAAAAATAAGAATCGTTGCAAATCTATTAAAAAAGGCTGAAAAAAAAAAAAAGATAAAATTTTTCGAAGCGCACAAACATTATCCTTAAAGATAATTCCTTTGTTCGGAATACAAAACTCGGTCCAATAAGATTAAGCATTTACTCTACCGAAATTCTTTACTCCACACATAATAATAAATGAACATGAAAAACATCATATGCATAAACCAGTAAAGAAACTGAGAACATTCTTATTTTGATATATATGTCACATTTTAATTATGTTCAAGGTAACGGATTTGTAGGTAAAAGAAAACGTTAGAAATTTGTTGCAAATTGATAGCAATTAACACCGTCACAATATCATTAGTAAGTTGTCATAAAACATTACGAAACCATTATTGATTAATGGCGGATAAAATCCGTTATAAATCGATGACGGTTAAAAAAAAACCCTTATAAAAAAGATATTTCAAAACTTAATGAAATATACAACTAGAGCATCTTTCGAAGTGCGAAAAATGGGCAGGTCAGTTGCAGTCACGATATGTCTGGTGCTGTCGTGTTTGGGTTTCAAGAACGCGAGCGGAGCGGTGTACACGGTCGGAGATCAGGGCGGTTGGACCGCCAACATCGAAGGTTGGACGCAAGGCAAGAAGTTCCTGCCCGGCGATGTGCTGAGTGAGTAAAATTTCCAGCTTCGTACTAGCCCTACCCTGCTGCTGTTTGGATTGCGTTGTTGCATGTGCATGCGAAAAGCTCATCATCACCATCGTATTCATTGTCGTCGTTCATGGCGCGCAGTATTCAACTACAATCCCGCTCTGCACAACGTCGTCTCGGTGGATCTAGACAGCTACGACACCTGCACGCTGGGAGAGAATTACAAGATATATGAATCCGGGAACGATCATGTCACGTTGCCGAGGGGCAATAGCTTCTTCTTCAGCAGTAAGGATGGCGACTGCGATAAGAAGACGAAGATTGAAGTCCATGCCTGGGGCACTTCTCACACGTGAGAAGGAGAATATACACGTCTGTCTGTCCAATGGGTCCGAGATTTACCGCATCTGTGCGAGCATGAAATAAGTTCCTTGTCCCGTGTACATGTTGTCTGTCCGACGGTCCAAGATTTACCACGCTTGTGCGAGCGTGAAATAAGTTCCTTGTTCCGTGTACATGGCTCGTGATCTATGAAAGCTCCAGTTCTCAAAACTGGGTTTTGACACGATTCACTCTAGATTATTGCTTACTACTCTGTCAACTACGATCATTTTGCACACTAAACAAGCTGCATCCGGATTACTTCCTGATGTCTTAAGCTTTCATCAACACGACTGACCTAAAATATGTGGACGCGCATCATAAGATTATCCACCAACATGGTTGAATGCCAGTAAAACCAAGGCCTCCACGCTAGATTCGTACGACCATGGAAGTATTGAACTGCATCCTAGTGTTTATTATGGAGCAAAAAGCTGCTACAGAAACACAAACATACTTGTCCCTGCATCGTCAATTTGCATTTAGAGCATGTTAAGCAGAAAGATAAGCTAACTGTCTTTCTCGAGGCACGGCACTCTTTCAACTGTTCGACGGCCAAAAAATTCCATAGTTATCAGTGACAGCAAGTCCTCATTCAGGGACATAAGGCAAGTGGTAACCGGTTGTCCTAATTCACCAATTTTTTTGGTCATTGTAGTCAAGGTATGTTCTTAACGTTCATTCAGAATAACAGAGAGAAGCAAGGCTTAATGTCGAAATAAAAAAAGAAACCCTTCGGGTTATAAAAGGAGCTCACAGCCATCAAATGCCAAACGCCACAGGGTCTATATATTAATAATTGCGTCTCAGAGCTTCCTAGTCGGAGAGCCTGTTCCGCAACCTGATTCAGATTTCCTTTTCCCAAGTTGGCCAGCGCTTGCACTTGAAACGGATGGAACTGCAGTGTCCAGAGCGACTTCCTGAATTATCAAATTCAATGAAAATGGTGAAATGGTGAACCAAAAGTCAAACCAATGTGAAGTTAATATTGATAAACGTTCCCCAAACAGGTTTAGGAAATAAAAGTAGAGGCACTCCTCTTACCTGAGAAGTTGAACCAGTACATCCACCCTCGGATGGAATTGTTGCTTGTTCCTTTCCAGGAGAGTGTGCCTCATTCGGCTGCATAGGGTTTTGCTGAGGTACATGGCCCCGCACCTGATGTTTTAAAAACAAGATGGTGGACAAACAAAGAAAATGAGAGACAAAAAAGGAAAAAAATCTGCTAGAGACATGCTGCGACGATCGAATGTACGTGAACTTGCCCGAGGTTCGAAGCGAATTGGCAGGGGGCAGTCCAAACAAACATGTCCCATTGCTTTACAATGAGTACATCGTTTATTCTCATTTTCATCCAGTTCTCCTCTCAATGCCCGTAAAATTCTCCTTATTTCGGCTCGCCTTGAATATTGCATCCATGGACAATTCGATACCTGAATAGGCCAGAACCATGAGGAAGCAAAGATAAAAAATGGGACTGACCGAAGCTACAACTAAGTTAGCAGGAAATGACTGAGAGATACATATTCCAGGGCATTATTGTGGTTGTTCTCCTATACCTTCGAGTAGATGGTGCTGATAATACTCGTGCATCAATAAGATGGGGTTAAAATTGATTCTGCGAATTCATTTGGGCACGACACCATGTAGGACACTAATGTTCAAGTCTACAGTTAATAAATGGTGACATATTGCACATCGAAGACACCTCTATTCACTTGTATATCCAGATGCATACACATAGCTTTGGTCATTCAAGAAATGAAACGGAAATCTATGTAATTATGCAAAGCAATTTAGTATGATGGGACATTGCAAATGTCAGATAAGAACAACACCATATCAGAAAAGGAAAAATCGGAGATGAACGTGGAAATCCGAAGTTGACAGATGCCATATGAAGGGCCCAACTTTGTGCAAACGACAGGACCGGTTAACCAAGGGAAAAATCAGTAGGTTTGTTATCAAAAACCTGGAATGGGTTTTGTGCTTTTGCAGCTGCAGAATTCAGTTTTGCTTCCTCTTCCTCGTCATATTCATCTTCTTCATCTTCTTCATCTTCATCTTCATCATCATCATCATCATCATCATCATCATCATCATCATCTCCTCCTCCTCCTCTTCCTCCTTCTCCTTCTTCATCTCCTCCTGTTTCCGGATTAGGGTAATGCTGATAAAATCAACAAAAGAGATTTGTTACTTTAGATTGATTGAAGTATGAGTATGCATCCTGACATTTCCTTTGATTCTTGCAATTGATACAACGCTTTCATACGGAAATGTAAGAGCAGTAATTATCTATTAACATGGCCATAGCATGCATGAATGGTTGCAAATCACAAACTTACAATTATTTGAGAAGTATTAGAGTAGGATACTTTCCTTTAAGGAAGTTCATAATTGGGAAAGAGAATTTTCCCACCAGTGAGGCTTTCACTTGAGGATATAATGTTCCTTTAATATTATATTATCACGTCGCATATCGAAAGTTACTGAAGAATATCAGTTGATGCATTACATCCGAACATTATATGCCAATCAAGGAAAATAAGATTCACGGCAAATTAGATAAATAGAAGGCAACATCGAAATGCATGTGTATGCATAATGTCAATCCCACAAGAAGACAGTTTACACATGTTATATGCGTTTGCAAATGTTATACATAGTGGGTTACATGGAAAGAGTAAGGATGGTGTTCCCCCAGCCTCATCGCTTTAGTTCACGTAACAGTGGACTGTTGGGAGGGGCATCGAAGTTGTGATTGTCTTGTTAAGTTAAACAACATGCATCATCTAGCCCTCTGTAGCGAATGTATTATCAGAGAACACATTCTCCCATTGAACTAACCTATCTCACGCTGATATCTATTCACATCGAACAACACAAAAGTTAGTTGTTTCCTCACGTCTTGCTTTGCGACATAGGCACGATGCTCAATCTGCCCAACATTGATCAAGTTTTCTGTTTTAGCATTCTGTCTTAATTCATAAAATCAGAGTTTTTTTTCTCTAGTGATGCATTGCATGGGAAAAATTGCTTTTCGTGGAAGAAAACTTCTCATCAAGGCTCATTTCCTTGAGACAGCACAGATGCATTTCGACAAAAAGGATGTTAATTTTCTTGAGGATAGTGTAAAAGATTATTCATGAAAATTACAGATAAGATTATTCATGAAAATTACAGATAAGTTTCATGAATGCCATGCAGCTGATAACCATGGCAATTTCAGATGACAAAATCAAAACATGATCTAACAGAATTTTAAAATAGACAGATTGGAAAGCACTAATTTAATGAGTATGCAACCTTTGCAAAATTTTCTTAAGGGTATTGGCTAATAAACGAGCTTACTTAGGTCAGTAGTTCATTTGAAGTTTGCGTTCTAGCATTTTCAGCAGCAAAATTAGCATTGTACTTTTTTATTGTAGGCACAAATTATTTATAGGAGGATAAGGCTTGCAAGGGTAAATAATAATTTAAAGGACATTTGACATGGAGTAATCAAATTTGCTACATCTGAAGCTTGTTCTTCCCTTCTTCGTTGAAGAGCGCTGATATGCTTGCCCTATAATCTATACGAACACTAATGGAGTACTAAGCTTGATTGAAGAAGTAGAGGAGATATTCTTTTCAAATAAGAGTGTCTCAGCCAAATATTCAAACTTTTACTTTCTAGTCCGAAGGATTTGCTGCTTCTCTACAGCTCTCAGATGCTGATAGCGATCTTACTCCACCTGAGATGGCTAATGTAAGTGATTTGTCCAACTTTTCTGAAGGTTCAGATGATAGTAGCTCTTCACAGGTATAATGTCGAAAATGATCGTTGCATATCAAAAGCTATTGGTTTGTCATAGGGCTTACTTCATTTCCTTCCAGGTTTCCTGTTCCTATCAGCCTCATTACAAGTTCAATAGCTTTTACCATAATTATGATGTTTTAGCTTTCAATATTTCTTATCATTAACAGTATGCCTAATTCCGGAGTCTCAGATAAACAATCGAAGGCGTTTGTTTGAAATAATTGTTACTGCCAGTTAGCTTTAGATTATAATTTTTTCATGCCAGCAGGCAAAATTTGCCGATTGTTCTCATTAGCCCCATATTTAGCATGTATAAATGAAACTTAAAACTTCAGTACGTTTTCACAACTTTTCATTTTAAAGCATCAGCACTCACATAAGCTAAATTCTTACCAAATAAGGAGATTTCAGTGGCTAAAATTCTGAACTTGCTCTTCAACATTCTAGTAGTCTAGAACTATAATTACAAAGTGGATTCCAGTTAAGCTCAGTATGGTCCATACTCAGCTTAACTAGTTCAAATAGTTTAAGGTATCAGACTAGGAAGATGTCAGAAACCGCTTAGCCTCATGCAGCAATCAGGCATGATATTAGCAGCCACTCAGTGAGTTTGCTGCTTAAGAAGCAAGCAAGTGTGACAACTTGAAATTGCACGAGTACAGAGAAAAGAATGCTGCATGCGGGGGTCAGAACTCACAGATATCCTGAATGCTCATTCTATCGAACATTGAAAAGGTTCACAACCCATATAACCCATGCATGGTTGCATTAATCATTTAATGCCGCAACCATAGCCGCTTCACCAACAAGAGCACACTTTCCTTTTTCGCTAAAAGCTTTAATGGCATTAAACCGTAGATCGGATGAAAAAAGTTACAAATGTTGTTTTTACATAGGAAACAAGTAGTTTTGACCGTTAATTTTCTCAGATAAAATGAATCACTCGATCGTAGATAGAACATGTGTGCGTCACGGTTACTATACGTTCTACTTTCCATTTCAACCATTTCTCTGCTTCGCGAATTTCATGCTTTATTCCATGAAAAGCAGAGAGCATGTGCTTTGTATCTCACATACTAGCAATCAAAACACGAGCCATTTTGTCTGCTCCAGCAGAACAAAAACCTTCCCACGCAACCATGGCATCGTAGCTTAAAAAGAAGTCGAGCAAAAGCCTAAGACAGTGCGAGACCGCATATACATGCGCGAGACAGATACAGAAAAGGGAAATTTCCTGACCCAAGAATTTTCAAGACCTTAAAAGTTCTTTGAGCCTGGCAGGGAAACAATGCACTTGACCTGTCAAATGGTTTTGCTTGATGAACATACCGAAAGTTGAAGCGCAAGTGATCATGACTAAGGCGAAATTTCAAAACTAAATGTAGCACACAGTTACAAGTGTGGACAGTAGTCTGAATTACACAAAAGTGAGATAAAAATAGATAAATGAAAGTAATGACCGACCAAACAAGTGACAAAGAAGAAAGGAAGGAAGAAAGATAAAAAGGCACACCTTGACCTCAGTACCTACATCCACTGAAGAAAGAGAGTCCAATGTTGACGATGATGATGAATTCCCCTGAGCATCCGCCATTTTCACCCCCTCCGAGAGCAACCCATAAACGATTCTTGTCTTCTTTTCTTTGCGCTGCTTGTATTCGTACTGAAGCAGAGTCGGTCTAGCCTAGTACATGGTATCAAAGAGCAACGTAACGTTCGATTACGATAAGAACGAGGGACGGGATTTGAGAGTGCAACCGGGTCGAGAAAACACGTGGAGTGGAGTGCCCATTTTCGGTGAGTGCATGGAGAGAACCGTCTTTTGACGATAATTAATTACTTGTTGATTTCCTTGTGAGGACAAAAGCAACAATGCCTGCTAAGCTGTGAAGTAAACCCAGTTTTTTCTGACGCCTAATTTTGTAGTCTAGTGTTCTGAGCTGCAACGTTTCTTCTGTTACTACTCGTTTCGACTCTTTCTGCATCTGGGCTTTACTCAAGAACCCAGAGAGAGAGAGAGAGAGAGGCGTTACTGTGTCGAGCTGGTTTTATGGGCTCCGGAACGTAAGAGAGACGAGAGGAAGACTCTGTATCTGTAAATATCGAGGAACGCAATTCACGCGAAATCGGCTGAAAGGAGGACACTCTGTTTTCACCTCCTGCCTCAATCTGCTTCGCTTTCCAGTTCCAACCAATCAAACACAATCGGCGTTCCTTTCGATGGACAGCGTGATTCATGTAAAATCATCTTTCAGATTTCAGATAGTGCTCGAGTTGCCAAATTTGGAATATGATCCCCGACTAAACATCAAATGTTTGACAGCCGTTTGGCCCAGATTTCTTTCCATTTCCACCGTGCTTATTCTTGGCTAGTACAAATCTGTACGTTGTTTGTAAAAGCTTTAGCGCTTCCACTGCAACATTGAAGTCCGTTCTAGCTTCTTGCCACGTCAAATTCATGTTGTTTATATCATTTTTAAGATTATGGGCGCTCCACATTGAGTTTGATCGTTCGATTCAAACTCAAAAAATTTAAAAAATAAATAAAGGAAAAAATTAAAAATTACGCAAAACGCCAGGCAACAATTCAAAGCTCCCAAATAGGCTAATATCAAATGGTAAAAGGAAAGTGAGAGGTTGCTAAAGAAGTTCTTAAAGAAAGAAGCTGTGTTGATATGGTCTAAGTATTCCGACGTCATTGGTCGTAACCACATGCTCTAATCTTATTAGAATCTGATCTTGAGAGTGCCCGAAAAGGGAAAACAACCGTGTATCATCCTAATCATTTTTTAAGGTGAGGAAATTCTAAAACCGACATACTCGACTAAAACGAAGCGTCATAAGGTATTGAATGCCGGGAAAGGTATTTCAAAATCAGGTTTTGAATGAACGAACCTTTTTTTTTTTAATACTCATTTCTTTTCCTTTTCCAATAATCAGAATGATAAAGTGCTATGTATATTATACTCATCATCCTGCCTTTAATTTGGTTTATCAATTGGACCTACCCTTCAGTCCCTTACGCATAGTACTCGGTGATGTGAGGAAACACTACAACAAGAAAGAGATAAAGAGAACAAGCAATCACAAGTATTAAAGGCTCTTAAAGTATGTTCAACTCAAATTGATCGCAAAGTAATGTATCGGACGAGTAATAGATAATGTATCCTTCATTCAAATGTTCCAGTAGAAATTACCGGAGGAATGGTGGAAATTTCAGCTATTTAATACCAAATTCTTAGGTCAACACTGTCTAATCAGATCATTGATCCATTGGTACGTGCATTAATAGGTAGCATGATATTGGATAAGGAGTAATTTTTAGGGTTATAAGGTGCAGATTTGGAGGCTACAGCTGGGGCGTTCCCCCACATCATCCAGATGTTTCCATTCGTCTTCAGTTCACTGATTTGAATAGAGAAGAAATCTTACCTGCATACTGGGTAGAAGCAGATCATTCCATGCATACATATTTTCATTTTTATTCGCCCGTATGAAGAGCAGGCTACGCAGAACACAAGCAGGAGGAATAGGATCATTACAGGTCATTATCATACACGTCGACGTTGGATGGCTACTGAACACTGACGAAGCCAAGAGAAGGACACCCATCACAGCACAGTGCTTGTCCCACCAGCTTTTTTAGTTACACACGTAATCATGATAATTAACCAACTGCACAGTGCACACCAGATCGAACAACACACGTGGTCTCATCTATATATACTAGAGACCTTCTTCATGCATCAACACCCGCAACGGAACATCCTGATAATCAAGGAGCGGGCTGGGAAGGTGGAGAGAGGAAAGGGAGGGGAGGGGAAGTGGAGGAAGGTGGAGTCGGTGGAAAATGGAAGAAGGGAACCAAGGGCGGTGTCAGGAATGTCGGGAATGGCGGGACGTTGAACTTGGGAGTAGCCAGCAGTTTACGAGCTGCTCCGGGCGTATTTGCGCCGACACCAGCAGAGAAGCGCACACGAGGATCATAATGTATTTGGAATAGTGTGATGGTGCCATGACCGCCACTGTTTGCCAACTGGGACTATCCTGGGCTGCTATTCAAAAGAAGAGGAAGGAAGGCTTCTTATAGCAAAACAAGAACATACGATTCATCAGGTTGGCCATGGTGGAAATGAATGGCCTCCGGGTTTGGTAAGGGCCTGGCAACCTTTTGCTCTCTAATAAATAGAACCAAGCCAGCACAGCACAGTACGGGAGAGTGCGGTTAGCTTTCAAGTAACCCCACAGTTTCATAATACCATAAAGCCTGTCGGTTTGATCTAACTAGGAGTACGTGCAGAATATGATATATGTGGACTACAGATGGTTTACATAAGTAGAACAAAGGCTGAGATGGTAGTTGGTCCTTGCTTATTTGCTTTAATTTGATGGCCATTGCGTCTGCGAGGCAGTTGAAACTTTCAGGGCCAATTAAAGAGAACAAACATTCCATGAGAGCCCTTTCATGTTGGCCAACATTTACTAGAAATACTCCTTCATTGTAAAGTGCGTGTGTACATGAATAAAAGAAAAGAAGATAAGGATTTGAAAGTTCTAAAACTCATTGGGCCAGTGCAATAGAGTTTTAAAACTCACAAAAATTACATTCAAATCTTATAACCTATCAAATTTGTACAATATGAGTTGTTCCATAAACTCCATTTGACTTGGTTATTGAAAAAATGCCGACGTTTTCTTTCTCTATATGTGGCAATGAAGTAGCTAAAACGATGTTATTTTGGTCCAAATTTAATTCATACAAATAAAATTTTACTTAAATTAAAATATAAGGTAATTTATTATATATATATTTGTAAAGGTGATCAACCCTCTCGTTGTTTTCCCACCATCATCGGGTCATTGGGTCCCTACCAATGGTTGATGACTCTCATTGACCATAGGGGAGGACCCTCGCCAGCCATCTTTGCCCCTCCTCCTCCCGACGTGTCGACCATTGCCCCCATTGACCGATGAGTGTCGAAACTCTCACTAGGTTTGGGCAAGGGGCAACCTCGCCTATGGTTGGTAAGGGTGGTCTCACCCAAGGCAAGGGTCACCTCGCCCAGCTCTCTCTGGGCATCGTCGGTGGTTAACCATTAATGAAGAAGAAGGAAAAAACAAGAAAAAGGAAAAAAGAAAGAAAAAAGGTTAAAGAATTAAAATGCTTTTAACCAATCGAAAAGTAAAGCTCTTCTTTAAAATTGACATAGCTACTTCAAGTCTTTATTTAAAATAAAATTTACTTATGACCCTTATTTGAGAAAATATTAACATCATTTTTAGGACAGTATAAAAATAACCAAAGTGCACTGTAAGTCCTAAAATTTGTTATGATAGTGTAATTGAGTATTAAAACTTACAATCAATCTTAAAACTTGTCAAATTTGTATAATATGAGTTCTTCCATTAATTCCATCCAACTTGACTAACAGAAAATACTAGCGTTATTTTTTTATCATTATTTTCTCTATATGTGGTGATGATGTGTCTAAAACGACGTTGTTTTAGTCCAAGTTTGATTTTTAAGACAATTTTTATTTAAACTCAATTACTATATATGTGGTATTTTAATTTATAATGAAAGGTGATCAACCGTCATCGTTGTCGCCCCACCATTGTCGGGTCATTTGGGGGGTGAATGATAACCATTCTGGTTAGAAATTGATTTATGGAAGAGAAATAGATTTTTCTATTTCTATTTCTAGAAGAGTTTCTAAACAAAAACAATCGTTTGATAATGACATAAAATTTATTCATTTCGAACGGCGGCAGACTGACGGACGACGATTTACCGGCGCTCGGTGATGATAGACGGTGGCTGGTGACGGCGGCGGTGGCCAGCGTTTGGCATCCAATGGCGGTGGTCGGCGTCCGGCGGCCGGCCTCTAGCGGCATCGGCTGGCATTTAGCAACTGGCATCCGGTGGCGGCATCCAGCACGGCAACTGGCATTCGGCACGACGCCCGGCGACTGGTGGGTGACCGGCAGATGGTAGTTGGCGGTGACGGATGAATGACCGATTGACGAACGATGAGAATAATTTTTATTTCTCATTTTTGTTCAAGAAATAGAGAAGAGAAAATTTTTACTTTTGATTTCTATTCCAAACCTATTTTTAGAACAAGAATCTATTTCAGAAATAGAAAATTGGAATAATTTTATCAAACGGATTTCTATTCCAGAAACAAGTCTGGAATAGAAAAATTGTTACTGGAACAGAAACAGGTGGTTGTCATGCACTCCCTTGGCCTTAGCCAATGGTTGGTGACCCTCATCGACAGTATGTGACAACCCCCCTAGTGCCAGCCCTAGGCTAGGCAACCCTCATCTAGCTTTTGAGGGTGGCCTATCCTAGCCAGCTAGCACAACGTTACCCAAGGCAAGGGTTGCATTGCCCAGTCCTCTTCGAGCATTGTTGGTGGTCAGCCATCACTTGAGATCAACCGCTAATCGGCCACTAGCGAAGAAGAAAGAAAAAGGTAAAAATTCAAGAAAAAAGGTAAAAGGTTTATCACTTAGGGTGCGAATGATAACCATTCTGGCAAGAAATTGATTTCTAGAAGAGAAATATATTTTTTTATTTCTATTTATAGATGATTTTCTAAGCAAAAATAACCATTTGATAACGATATAAAATTTCTACTTCTAAAATAGAAATTCATTTGATAATGACAAAAAATTTATTTCTTTCGAATGGTAGCATATTGGCAGACGGTAGTGGGTTGGCGACCGGCGGTGGTGGCTAGCGATCAATGACCGGCGGCCGGTGATGGCGGTTGGCAATTGGCAACTGGCGGTGGTGGCTGGCGATCAATGACCAGCGGTCGGTGATGGCGGCTGGCAATTGGCAACTGGCGGTGGTGGTGGCGATCAATGACCGGCGGTCGGCAATGGCGGCCGCGATCGGCAACCGGCGGTGGTGGCTAGCGATCAATGACTGGCGGTCGGCGATGGCAGCTAGCGATCGGCAACCGGCGGTGGCGGCGGTGGCTGGTGACTAGCGGTGGCGACTATGGCGGTTGGCGATTGGCGATTGGCGACCTACGATGGTGGCGACCGGCAGCGTGGCGGTGGCGGTGGCGGCTATGGCGGTTGGCGACCGGCGATTGGCGACCTACGGTGGTCGCGATTGGCGACCTACGGTGGGCGGCGACCGGCGGCGGCGGTGGCGGCTATGGCGGTTGGCGACCTACGGTGGCGGCAACCTGGGCGGTGGCGATGGCGGTGACGATCGGCGACCGGCGACCAACGGACAGCGGTCGGCGACGACGGATGGAGAATACGATGAGAAGAAATTTAATTTCTCATTTCTATTTTAGAATTAGATAAGTAAAATTTTTACTTCTAATTTCTATTCCGAACTTATTTCTAAAACAAAAATTTATTTCAGAAATAGAAAAATGAAATAATTTTATTAAATGGATTTCTATTCCGAAACAAACCGGAATAGAAAAATTGTTTCGAAATAGAATTTATTGATTGTCATGCATCCCCTTAGAAAGTTAAGCTCTTCTTTGAAATTAACATAATCACTTTATTTGAAAAAATATTTACTTTAGACTTTTATTTAAGAAAATGATAACACTTTGGGACTTTGTTCGGAAATATCCGAAAGAAGAACCAACAAGTTCGCATTTCGTTGACGAGGATGTGAAGCTTCTCATGGTGCCGAGCTACGGAGCGAGAGTTTTACGGGTGGGCTGGGCCGGGCCTATATGGAACGACGAGACAACAGAAAGGAGCCCAATGGGCCTTTTTTCAGGTGATGAGTTTCACTGTCCTCTGTCGTCAAATTCGGTTAAGACAATGGAAAGCCGTCAGCAATGGCAGCAAACCGACGGACATGCTGTGCACCACCGCACTGTCCTGCTGTCCGAGGCCGAGCGCTCGTCCTCCGCTTGCGAAATCCCCTCTCCTTCATCGCCCGTCTCTTCCCCTCTCTTCTCCATCCAGCTCTCCCCCCGGGTAACCCCTCCAATTCCTTTGCTTTACTCTATCTCTCGCTCGCTTTCCCAAGTTCTCAGTGAGAAGCACCAGTTGGAATTCTACTTTAATTCCGTCCGAGTGGCATTGCGTCGTCTCATCTGAATCCTTGTCTCTGCTTTAGGAGACGCAGCTCGTGGGGTTGGACGTGGACTTGGAGATGGGTCTCTCGATTTCTCTCCCTTTACTTGTCCCTCCTCACCTCTGTCTCTGTTTCACAGGCCCACGAGTATCCTCCCTCTCCTTCCTTCGCTCACGCCTGCGAGGATGTCGACACTTACTATGCCCCGCTCGGGACTTCGAGAGGCCAAGCTCTTCAGAAAAAGCTGCATTCCCTCATCTCTCCTCACCGCTCCTTGTCCTACAAGCAGGTCACCTCCAATTCCTGATTCTTGATGTTGGTGTCGTATCATATATCATGTATGTACTTATAAAGAAGCATCTTCTTTCGATAATCAGGTGTGGGATGCCCTCAAGATCCTCGATGCTGCTGATGTCGATAACCCCGAAGCTTCGCCCGGGGTGTATGGTTTCTTATACCCGTTATCGACATCGCATTAGTATTTCGTACGCATGTATCCTTATGCAACTCTTAGAAAGGAACTACTTTTCTTCTTCTTGTTGCGCAGAGTTGAAATTTATAGTCTCAAGATCGTACCAAAGGCTTTAGCTGGGAAGCCTGAGGGATGGAATCGTGAGTCACTTCCATTATTTCTCTGCTAATTGCGCACCGTACATAATACATATTGTAGTGCTCAGGTGTTTATGTACCAAAGCAGCTCAGAGTATGTTGGGTGCTACTTTCTTTCCTTTTGCCCTCTCATTGAAGTCATTTTCTAAGTGAAGTGGCTTGGTTGTTTCCTTGGTTCCAAACAAGCTCTTCAGTGAGTTGACCATTGTTGAAATTGGGGGCTCTGAGGTATGGTGCGAATGCAATGATCTGAGAAATCCAGTCGAACAGATTGTTTATGGTGATTATTTACTTCAGATATTAAGATGAACCCAGTCTGATCAGTTGAAATTCGATCACTAAACCCAACTTTTACCTTCTGTGGTGACATCATAATTGGCTTTGATGTGTCCTATAGCAGTTGCCATAGATTCAGAAGTGTTCACACGAGTATACAACTTTTCTAGGGGAGCATTTATGGCCTCGTTCTTATGGGTTAATTGATCGCGTGGCACTGAACGATTTACACAACCTTCGCCCATCTGATATAAATGGTAAGAAGTGATCCTGCATTAGTGTAAATGGAGATGCCAATCAGAACATGGAATAACTCACCATAATTGTCCCTTGCAGTTAATTCATCTAGAGGAAACAAGTACTATGGAGAATGTGCTTTTACCTCCGCTAAATGTCTGAGACCAGCAAACAAGGAAGCTGCTATTGACACAGAATCAGATAGCAAGAGATGGGCTCCGCCTAGGCAGGTCTATTCTTCTTCATGACTTTGCACGCTTACAATACTTCAGCATAGCTAAAACAGTGGAACATAGTTTCAAAATTTGGGGGACAGCCTCTAAGCAGGTTGTAAGGGGTTAAGTGTGGTTGTGGCAATGTCCACATTATCTTGAAACTTACCAATAGCATACAGGCCACAATAGGTATTGCTTCCTAATTGAATACTGAATGTTTAATGAATCAAATGATTCGTTAATCTTCAGGACAATTGCATCTGCTTTTATGCTAATCTGGTATGAATTGGTCTAATCTTTCCATTTAGTTGATTAGTCGTATGTTTATTTTTCCGTAGCTCATATCTTCTTTATGGCATGAGATTGGGATACTATGGTCATGTTCTTTTCCGATCATCAGGTTAGAGGGGATGTTGCACGGGCATTAATGTATATGGCTGTCTGCTATGGGTCTCATCAACCAGGTGGAGGCCCTGATCTTCGCCTCTCTGATTCTCCAAGCATTGGTAGGCTGAATTAATTTAGTGCATCTTTCTCTTTCTGCATCTGCTACCCCTCGACCTACATATTCTTACTTTATTGTTTGCAATGATAACTAGGACTGATGTTTTACCTTTAGCATGAGAACTCTTAGATCTGTCTGTCCCCTTCTGTCATGTTAAGCTTAATGTAAGCTTTCTAGTGGAAGACACTCTTAAAACCCGACTAGACTTCCAACAACATACTTGCTTCTCTGCTTCCTTCCTTTAACTTTTCCTTTTTTTTTCCCCAATTCAGTACTTAATTTGGTCATGCTTTATGAGGTAGGACAAGACTGAGATTATAGACATTTGATTCCTCTTGCTCTTGACAATCAACATAGGAAAATTGTCAACTAGGACCTTTCCAAACGATTCATAACCTAATGCCCGCATTTGAGATGTAGGGACTCATTCAGGAATATTTTCTGTTTGTAAGTATGATACTGAAGCTTGGGGACCAAATTCCACCTCAATATTGTATAGGCTTTTAAGTGGAATCAAGTACCACATGAGAAGAACGTTACTTTTTTTTTGGGCTTGTCTTATTCCTATTCATTAATGTTTGAGCTTTAGCATTTCTTGAACTGAATCTTAGACAGAAAAGTCAAGTCCGGGACTTTTTGTTGTCTTTCAAAATCGATCCTCTTTGAATGTCTTGGTGGAGTTTTCTGATATTAACATAGGAGTTTATGCCTTTTTCTTTTTTTTCATTTTTCTCATATACTGTGCATATATGTAGTTATCTCATAAGCTTAAATGGTGTTAGTATAATTTAAGATGACGGTTTCTAGTTTTGGTATATTCCTAGTTCTGTCTGATCATTGACACTCTTCTACTCTGTCCTTTTGCACCTCCATCACAGCTAGCTTGATTTTCTGGCAGTTTAAACATCAGATTCCAAGGACTTATTCTTCACGTTTATCTTTTTGCCTGTCTTCTCTGCCAGTTCTCCATTTTCAACTGGAAAGTTGAACATTCTACTTTCTCAGGTCGAATAAATTTAGCTTTTGACGGAACATGTCTTATGATGTGTGCCACTGATTTAATGCAGAGAAAAGGGAGATGGGACTGCTTTCTACACTGCTGAGATGGAATAAACTTGATCCACCTTCAAGGGAAGAGAAGCTGAGAAATGACCGGATATGCAAGTTTTATCAGCATAATAGAAATCCTTTTGTTGATCATCCAGAGTATGCTGATCTGATATGGAAGCAAATATAGTTATGGCGATTCAATCTTGTCATTGTCAATCAGAATAAAAAATTACGGTTAATCCACGTTACATGAACAGACAAACAATATGATTGTACTGTAAGGCGGTATTCTACGTGTGCTGCCAGTCGATTCATTTGTCGTCACACCAAAAGGCCCTCAGACTTGCATTCTATTACATTGCTTCCAGTACTTCCCAACTGACTGGGAGTGTGTACCAAATTCAGCCCTACTTATTTAGCTGCTTCTCTTGTTTTGGGGTTGGATTTTGTTAAGAGGAAGATGGTGCATAAGGCACAGCACTTACCTAGAGCAAAGAGTTGTGGCATTCTGTTTCTTTTGTTTTCTCAATCAAAGTATTTCTTGATAAAAAGTGGTTTGCATGGTTTTAACTTTTTGTGTTTGGAAATCCGGTGAAATTCAATTGGAACCTAGGAATTGCTTTTCTCTGTCAAAACTCTACAAAGTGCTTTCCCAAGCTGTTGTAATAAGTTTATTTTGCGAATTCAGCTCCCCTTTTAGAGCAAAAGGAGAGAGGTACCTATAGTCTTTAGCTATGGAATGGTCCATAGGAGGTACAGGGCAGGAGAAAAAGTTCTGTTCAAGGGACTGCTGATTTTATATAGGACGTAACTGAATTAAGGGAGCGGCTTGGAATTCAAAAGCAGAATGGTGGAGTTTAATTTAGAGATGGCCTGAACTGAGGCCATAGAACGACAGAGGAGGAGCACCGAAGCCATATTTCAACATGGAAATGGGTATTTAATTACTCATGAAAGTAAGATGCTAAAATAGATCTACACTCGTATGTTTTGTAAGTCAGCACATTGAAAGGACATATGATCGTATGTTTTGTAATGTTTGCTCTTCGCAAGTACTTATTCGGGGCCAAGTACGTCACTGTATATTCATGGACGGCAATCCATTATCTATCTACTTACTCGAATTGGCCTGCCGGCATCCTGCTCATCTCCCCCATCAAATTCTCCCCAGAGGAAAATCTCTCGTTCGTCGCCTCTTCCGATCCTTGTTTCGCACGGACGGCTTTTGAGTACGTATATATATGGTCCTTGCTTGATGTGGGATCGCTCCCGCTCGCGCTCTTGGTGCGCGTAAAACCGTTCCCAGAAGGAAGGGGAGGGGGCGTGTTCTTCACCAGATGGCAACATCGTCTTCTCCGAGGAAGCAGAGGAAGAAGCATTACGCGTGGGTCGTCTCCGCCTTCCTCGCCCTGTTCCTCCTCTCCGTCTTCCTCTTCAACCAGCGCTCCCGCTCCCTACAGCCCTCCGTCTCCTTCTACCGCCATCTCTTCCCCCAAACTGTTCCTCCTTCTCCCCTCTCCAACTCAACATCCCTCCGCCAAGAACCCCTACCTCCGCATTCTCCGGTCGAGCCGTCGGGCTCCGACATCGATGGCAGCCCAGATGCGGACCTCATTGCCGAATCCGAGCAAAACCCAGTTCCCAACGTCGCGCCTGCGGGCTCGGTCGCTGATAAAGGCGGCGACTTGACGACGGATAGCCTCGAGAAATGTGATTTGTACATGGGGTCGTGGGTGAAGGATGAAGAATACCCGATTTACGCGCCTGGGTCGTGCCCCTTCGTGGACGAAGCTTTTGATTGCCAGAACAACGGAAGGCCCGATTCGGACTATTTAAAATGGAGATGGAAGCCCGACGGTTGCGATCTACCCAGGTAACGCCTACTGCTGTTCCCCTCCGTCGGTGTTCTAATTCTTGCTGCCACTTGCTGTGTTGAATGTTTGGTAGCTTTATACGCTTGGATGTGGTAGCGGACATTATTGCGGGTGAGGGTGGCCGGCTTGGTTGTTTTAAGTCATGGTTTCGATATCTACTTCTGTTGTGATAGATAGATGGAAAATGAGGACATGAGAGAGCGCAGGCTTCATGAAGAAACAGAGCACTGGTCTGAGCGTGAAAGAGCAAGAACCTTTTCCATTCTGATAGATTGAAACTCTAAACAAATAATTTCTGCGTGTCAGTTCATGGTCGTTTAATGAAATCTCCAACTTTGTCATGGAATGATTTCGCTCATTCAGATTCAGGTCGGTTTATGAATCAACAGATTTTCTTGTGTCTAAAGAAGCTAACAACAATGCTTAGTCAATCGTCCATTCCAGAGTATCTAACCATGTCAGCCTAAGCTGTAAACTGGTCTTTACCTTATATTCAAAATCAAGATGTTGAACAAGAAGCCAGTGATTGATAAATCGGCCCTTCATACCTTGATGTAGAATTCCAAAGCTTGAAGATTGTGCAGTTAGTTTTTGTTCTGATGATGTGATTCTATATTTCTGATATTAATCCGGTATATCTGATATCAAGATACCGAGGTAATGTGAGTAGAATGCACTAGCTGCTGAAGCAGGTGTGGTTGGGATATTGATTGAGTAGACAATTTACATAGGATTGTCTTCACTTTTAATGTTTATTCAGAGACTTCTATGTGGTTATCTAGTCAGCTTAAGATGACATATTCCTTTATTTCTTCTGCTCCTTTTGCTTTTGTTTACGAAGACATATATCTTAATTTCTTTGGAAACAACGAAGAACATAATACATGATAAGATGAGGGAGGAGGGCTCGCATAAGGTTCTGGTCAGTTTCATCTCAGAGATTAGATGGTTTAATTATCAATTCTTTCCATAAGATAGATATAAATGCTTGTGTTGCTGGCACTGCTGTATATCCCATTTCTCTTTCCATAATTTTACTGCTGTTCAAAAGTAAATGCGCCCACAGTATGTCTGTCTCTAGTTAAAGTTTTGCTGTTGCTCAAAAGTTGGGTTTGCGTATCTACTACTACACACACGCACAAAAACACAATTGTCGTTGACAATAAATCTGTCATCATCAAATCTCGTGATGCCATTACCTTTCCATGCTTACTTGTTTATTTTATTTGGCCAAATTCCACAATCACTCTTCACTCGTAGGTTTAATGCAACAGACTTCTTGGTGAGACTAAGAGGAAAAAGGTTGATGCTGGTTGGAGACTCCATGAATCGCAACCAATTTGAGTCCATGCTTTGCCTCCTACGAGAAGGCCTGTCGGACAGGAACGGAATGTTTGAAATCCATGGATACAAAATAACCAAGGGAAGAGGATACTATGTGTTCAAGTTCACGGTAATTTTAATTGTTCACTTTTTATGTTATTCGGAGCCGACTTGATGAATTTTTGGGACATGGATAGAAAGGTTTGATCGTAGATACTCATTTGTTGCCCAACCAAGATGTTGCGGTGATAATGTAGTTTTTCATCACATGAACTCTGCATTACATAGTATGGCATTGGGAGAAGATGCTTCAGGAAGAAAGTCTGCCTTAGTGATCCAAAACAAAAAGTGGGTTTTCAGTGACCCAAAAACTTAACCATCCTAGTTTACGTTAAAGAAATAGACTCTAGACCCTAAAATGCCCTCAAATTTCTCTTCCTCGAAATATTACTTGAGGATGGTAGCAAGTATTGATCTTTTGATTATATGATTATATCATCGTTGTGGGATGTTGTAAGGATTGAGGAGTTTCCACTTGGTTGGCTATACAGGGCCTAATTTCTCTTGGCAGTTGGCTTCTTTAGTGTGCTTCCAACACCTAGTTTCTCCCTCGCTCTTTAGGTGGATGATGGGCAACATTTATGTCCGATATAAAGAGCTAGAGAGAGAAAAAATCCTTGTTACAGAGATTGGCTCCGACTTGATGAAGTCATGAGTAACTATGGAGCTTGTTACTTATTTAGAAATTAGACCTGCATGTCACGTGTTTCCATTTTCTGTTGGATGCAGTCCTTCATTTGATGAGAAGTGCTTGAGTGACTTAAAAAATTAGAAGTACGTCAATAAATATTTATTTTAGCATATCAAGCGCCTTCCACATGGATGGTTGCATGCTAGAGGATTACCATTGGAAATAGGAAAATCATGGTTTGTGGCTTTAACTTGCATGCATTTAATTCCTTGAGCAGGATTATAACTGTACTGTGGAATTTGTGAGATCGCATTTTCTTGCGAGGGAAGGAGTGCGTATCAATGGACAAGGAAACTCAAATCCAACTCTGTCAATAGATAGGATCGACAAATCAGCTAGACGATGGAAGGGGGCAGATATTCTAGTGTTTAATACTGGCCACTGGTGGACCCATGGAAAGACTGCTAGAGGGTATATTTGCCGCCATTTATCTTGCTGATATGTGATTCAAATTCATGTTTGCTCTTGTATCTGATCTGCCGTGGTTTTCTGTTTTGGCCTTTTTTTTTTTTTTTTTTTTTTCCTTTAATGATAGTGTGCTGACTATATATTGGTAATATGATGATTATGGATGTTTTTCTTGCGGTTTTGTGTTCATTTTTCTCAAGTTCTTCTTTCCCAATGCAGTAGTAGGTTTGTGAAAATTAATTCTTGCACTTGTGTTCTGGTGTATGCTGATGATTAGATACACTTAAAGGTAAAGGTAACAGAATCGATTCTTCCAGATGTTATTATTCCTTCAAATTCTGGGAAACAAGTAGTTGAATGTCTTTTTCTTGCAGGAAGAACTATTATAAAGAAGGTGACTATGTCTATCCAAAATTTGATGCAGTAGAGGCTTATAGAAGGGCTTTGAGAACCTGGGCAAAGTGGATAGATGCGAATGTGAATCCTGAGAAGCAGTTGGTGTTTTATCGTGGATACTCATCTGCTCATTTCAGGTATGTCTACAATGATCATAAAAAATTCGGTTTTGACTTTGCGCGGGTCCACATTTGTTGAACCTTTTCTTCTAGTTAACTTCACCTCAGAATAGGAATTCTAGGCAGCCATCAATATGGAAGTTGTTGCGGAGAATGATTTGTCTTCTATAATTAAGACAGCCACTGACATAAGGGTGCGATGCTTATGAGTTTTACACGTTTACGAAAACAGAGGTGGAGATTGGGATTCAGGTGGGACATGTAATGGAGAAACAGGACCGATCTCAAGTGGGGGCTTCCTCAACAATTATCCTTTGAAAATGAGGATAGTGGAGGAGGTCATCAAGGAAATGCGAGTTCCCGTGATGCTTCTCAATGTAACGAGGTTGACCAACTTCCGCAAGGATGGCCATCCATCAGTATATGGAAAAAACACGACCAATGGACGGAAGGTATCGATAAGACGCCAAGATTGCAGCCATTGGTGTCTTCCTGGGGTTCCCGATTCGTGGAATGAGCTCATTTATGCCTCTCTTGTTTTCCGACGAACCATTTCCACAAGCTACACAATACATGAGTGAAAGCGTTTTTTTTTTCAAATTTGACGGTGCGGACAAGTTTGCGAGGAACATGTGAAATGGTTTGTGCACATGTGGAGAGAAAAACAGTTTTTTTTTTTTTTTTTTTTGGTCTAATGGAGAGAAAAAGAGTTGACCGTTAGGGAATTCTACTCATGATTGATTAACATTAGAGAGACAAAAACATGGGTTGGTCTTCGTTCAAACTCCTCTGTAGATTTCCATGTTCCGGGTGCGGGAGGGCAGGGCCCTCAAATCTTGTCTCTGATGATCTAAAAGGGAGAAGAAATTCTTACTTTACTCAAAGCAAAGCCCAAGGTCTCTCTACCTCCATCACGACATTGGTCCACCAAAAATAATCATTCGGAGACGAAGTCCTTTCGAACGGTTCCGTAAGACTCGTCCCCAATATTAAACCCAATTCGTGCTGACAGGAAGATCGTAAAACTCGTCCCCAATATTAAACCCAGTTCGTGCTGACAGGAAGATCGTGGGGTCTTCTTAAGATATATAATATTAACACCTTCCCCTGCTTGACTGCTTTTGAAATCTGTCGTGCAGCTGAACCAGTAGTACAAATGATACAAGCCATTCGCAGCATTCGGTTCGTCCAACACGTTTCATCTCTCACAGTCAAACCACGGCTCACGCCGAGGAAAAAAACAGACCGCGCTTGTCTTCATCGATTCGTTTTATGGAACGTCGATTTTAGATATATTAAGATCGACTGCGATCGCGCAAACATGACCTGTTCTTTTCATATGTGGATGTACCGGTCGGTCGGTCTCTTGTTAAATTCCAACATGGGCTGAACCCACCAATCATGCACCCACGAAAAGTAGAGCCTAAAAACGGAGAGGGAATGATTTGTGGAATTGACTTGCGAGGAGAGACTTTTTTGAGTGGCAGGTGGCAAATGAGAATGAATGAATGTTTTGAGGTTCCAGGAAACTTGACGAGAAAAGAACCCCCTTTTGAACGGGACGCAGTGGGGATGGCGAAGATTGACTTCGCTATTGCTTTTGATTAAGAACTTTTCCAAGACGATTTGTGTGGACCACGGAGTTTGTACTCCGTTGACTTTTGTCTCCATCTCTTTAGCGAGGGACTTTGCTTGCCTTGCACGCCTGAAGGTGCAAGATGAAAGTGGGACGGACGGACGGACGGACGGATGGGGAGCATGTCACGAGGGGAATGGAATCGAACCGAATCGAAGCGAACATAATTAGCATTCTTGGTCAGTGACAACGAATGTTGCCGGAAAAAAGATGGGAGGGTTTTTGTGTATCAAATGTCCATATGGGTGGCTACGAAGGCTATGTTGTATGCAGCGCGCCTCTTGATTGGGGGGATCTTTTTGCTTGACATCGCAGGCCACTTGTTTAGCCGTCTTCATTATTATGATTAGGATGAACTAGGAGCTAATACTCTAATCCTAAGCCCCCCCAAAAAAATTAAAAAAAATTAAAATAAAATAAAAAGGAGATCTATATAGCTCTCAATTATAAATGATGTTGAAGTTAGATCCCCCCCTTCTCCCTTTTTTTTCTTTTTTTTGGCAACCTTTTTTCATTTTGTGGGAGTGGGGGTGTGGCTGGTCGTTTCGTTCGGTCTTTGATTGGCATACTAGAGGAATTAGATTAGTAGGTGGTGGGGTGGAGGCAAGGTGTATGGAGAGTAGCTCGTATATAATTAATATATATATATATATATTCTCGTGCCGTCTTGAAGGGAGGCAGTCTAAACCAAATGATTTCGAATTCCACGTGGTAATTAAAGGAGGTGGGGGCGGGGAATAGAATTAGGGTTTTGATTAAGAGGAAGCAAAGATATTTGGGGTTGGGGGGATGGACCTCCCTCCTAATTCCATAGCTTCATCACCGTTTTCGTGATTTTGATAATTGGTGGGGTTATGCTTCTAGAGACGAGCGACATTAGATTCTCCAACCCCGTACTTGAAGTTAGGTTTAGACAATTTGCCATCCATTGATTTGCCCGCCCCCAATTTTCTCATCAATAGAAAATTTGAGGAGTATTACATTGTTTGATTTTAGGAATTTCGATTTCGCCTCGTGCAACATGTTCTAGAAGGAAAATATAGTCCGAGCCCGACGAGTAAGCTTTGGCATTCATTAGCCTTTCACCGAATTTCTTTCTTTCATGTGCTACGAACTTAACATCAAATTATCTGATGCCATGCTCGATCTTTATTTCTTATCTTAGGGTTTGAGCACGATATTTTCAAAATAACTTCTCAATCATGTACGGATAGCAATCATCGCGCTTTACTTTATCCGGATTTTACCCCGTCCCTAAGATGCTTTCAGAGATCGAAACATATTGTTGAAATGCTTGCGAAACTTCACGTGAAGAAACTCAAACTTTTTTAACCGACACCTGAGTAATGAAGCTGACATTTTTTACGTGGACTTTGGTTAGGGCAGTGTGGAAAGCTTAATTAAGAAAGTAACTGTGGAACACGTGATTATTATTCTTTAGTTCCTTATTAGAAAACCAGCAGTTACCTTCACTGGGAGAAGACTCATTAAACTCGCGAAGCGAACCCAATTTAATTTTGCTAAGTAAAAGTCGCGCCCGTAATCACGTGGCCTCCATCAATTACTCTCATTACAATTGAATTTAGGCACAGTTAATGTCCCATTTTTAAGAAAGTTGGTAAGCCACCCCCTCCCCCTCTCCCCCGCCCCCCCCCCCCAATCCAAAACTTCACTAATAACGCTATTGACCATTTCACAACGGCCTCTTACCTTTCCTCTTTTTTTTTTTTTTTTTTTCTAAGATATTTATGAAAAATCCCATCCTCAATTCACACGTTTCGCATAAGAATTTGTTTCGAAAGAAGAAAAAATGACTCGCAAAGTACATGCAAAACTTAAACGAGTAAAACAACGGAACATCATGGCCACGGATGCAGATTATTTATTGCACGCTTGTAATGTTCAGTGAGATGTTATTTCATAAATATTGAGGTTAGCAATTTTAATTCAATCTTAAAAAGTAAACTTGCAATGCCCACGATGACATTTCCAACTCATTCATATCAATCGCTTATTACGCACATTTAATCAATTCAACTAGCATTCGTGCTGCCCTTTTCTAAATACTAACATAAGGTCAGATTGAAAGTAATGTTAATTCAAAAGTGAGAATGAAAACGTAAAGCATGGATCTTGAAGAAATTGGTGCATTTTCTAGTGCTTTTTTTGTACATGTGGGAAATAAGGATTCATAGAATTGTGAGCTTGAAAGAAAATTAAAATCATTGGAAGTCCTCAAGAGAACATCATTCCATCTTTACTATTTCATCCATTTACATGTAAGAAAATATTGGACACAAATACTAATCTATAGGGTTAGGTGAAAAGAAAGAACATAACTTAACATAGATTAAGAACAACTTTGTTCGGGGATGCGTAATATAATAATGCTTTGTCAAAACAAGAAATTTCTCACAAAAAAAAGAGAGGAACTTCTATCATTAGTCAAAATCTAGCATAAACTTCTTGAGTAAGCGTTAGCTCATAGGGAAAAAAAGAAGTTGGCAAACGAGAAAAAGCACTCATGGAATTGCTCTTTGGAAAGTAATATTCACAAAATCTCCATCATTCGTTCATAAGGGAATGTGTATATGCAGACTTGTGATGATTCAAGACGGGAAAAAGGCGTGCAAGAATGGGCGACATGTCAAAAACATTATCACCTCGTATTCCAGTCCCCAGTGTACAACAAGGGTCAACACCATATTTTCTACGGGGAAACATATCACCTCTATTATCCTCTTTCCTTTTATTATATATATATATATATGTGTGTGTGTATATTGCCAGGTCAACATCTTCTTCCACCATCGCTGTAAGCAAATTTCATAGGCCTCAGAAAGATGCTGGTCCATCTATGTATACCAGACCATCTTGTCTTGTCTCGCATTCCTTAGATTAGAAGAAAACATGAAAGGCTTCTTGAAATGGTGGGTAAAGAACGACACATCATTGCCAGCCAACCATATTACCAAGCAAAAAAAAAAAAAAAAGGAAAAAGGAAAAAGGAGATAAAGATAAGGACAAGGGAGGATCCATGCAAATTCAATCGATGACTTCTGAGTCTCCACAAATAAAATTCGCAGGGAACGGACCAACGAAGCGCATAATCATTATTCTCCAGTCAACCTCCCTCAAAAGAGAGCAAGGGAGATGGTCAAACCGCAACGGTGTGAATGCGACAAGTCTTCAAGGAGAGATACTTTCACTTATTGTGCCTATTCAAACCCCCAAGTGAAGGGCAAAAGGGAAAAATACTTCAAAAAAAAAAAAAAAAAAAAAAGGAAGAAAAAAACTTGTCTAGCCATGGAAGTCCTCATCGATGGAAAACAGACGTGCAAAAATCTCTGCATATTCCAAGCTTATTCCGATTCAAAGTAGCCTCTCTCTCTCTCTCTCTCTCTCTCTCTCTCTCTCTCTCTCTGCTTATGTTATCTACAAGGGGTTTTGGTTAAATGGGCTCCTACATGATCATCTGATAAAACTAAATTGTCATTCGATTAGTTCGCTCCGCTCCGCCTGACCAAATCCACCCTGCTTTTTTCTGCTACTTGTTTTCCTCCCTTCTTCCCCGGAACCTCAAATATCGCAGTTCTCTTTCCTCGTGGCTTCGGAATTAGCTCTCGTGAGTTCCTCGCAAGAAGGGCATAACATCACTGCCGCTGTCCTCGGTCCTTGGACATATGGCGACGGTGACGATCTCAGCTCCTGCAATTCTTTCTTCAGCCTCCGGTTCTCGTCGCTCAGGGTCTCGCAGCACTTTTTCAAGAACTGGCAGTCCACTTCTGTCTGCTTCAGTTTGCTCCTGCAAACATCGGTCAGACTCAGATACATATGTATATATTCCGTAATTCGGAAGCTATATTATATCTATCGTCCTAACATAAAATAACCAAAATCTCAAAGATGAGGAAGAGAAGAATGAATTCTTTGGACCTTGCTCTCCTATTCTGAAACCAAACCTCCACTTGCCGAGGCTTCAACTTGAGTTGGTCAGCCAATGATTGTTTCTGTGCCTGCATGGAAGATCGATGAACTTTCCTTTTTGTTTTTGGCCTTCTCTCAGAACATACACACTCGAAACATATACGGATCATGACAAGCAGCATGTGTAGAAAGATATCGAAGAGCCCAATTCCGACTGTATCCATAGTCAATTATTATTCATGGATCCTATTAATCTGGCATATGATCTCTACATGTATAATTATTAGATGCAGAATAAATTACATAATAGGGAATGGACTCATACCGGTGTGAGAGTGGTGTGGAGTTTGAAGCTTTCTTCGAGCAAGGCAGACTGTTCTCTCGTCAATCTGAGTTTCTTCCGGCCACCGTTAAAATCTCCGCCGTCGTCGTTGCTGGTACGAGGTGGACTGCTGTGGTCATCTGGAGATTGGTCAACAAAGCTGTTGTGGAAGCTTGACCTGGCTGGATATTCGGCGTTGTTAATGCTGTCCCAGGGATGATCATCAGCTTCCACCTTTGATGACGAGCAGTTAATGGAGAAGGAAAGCCCCAGGCCCACCGTTGAAGGAGCATCGTTATTCTGCTTGTTCTTCTTCTTCTCTTCCTCGCGCTTCGTCGTGCCCCCACCAACGCTTAACCCTAGAAACAACCCCGTGTTGCATGCTTCCTCAATATCTCCCATGGCCGAAACCACAGAGGGAGAGGGAGAGGGAGGGCGAAGGAGAGAGAGATGGGGGGGGAGAGAGGAGGTGTTAAGTGGGGGAGAAAAAATGCTTTTAACTTTCCAATTGGCAAAGTGGAAAAGTGAAGGAGGGGGTAAGGGAGGGTTATATCGGGGAAAGAATCAGTTATGAGCGGGGGAGATATACTTGGGTTCCTTAATGGCGTGTGTAGCATTACATTACATAAATATTAAGAAGAGCAATTAAATTATTAGGATGGAGAAACTAAGGAGTAAAGCACTAACGACGATTAGGGACTGATTCCCATATGGAAAAGGAGTAAAGGCGGGCGTTAGGATATTTGGGACTTGACTCCTTTGAGGAAACCAAAATAACTTCCCCTTTGAATGCTTTGACTTGGCACATTCCATCCAATTCCAAACACACCCTCTCTCTCTCTCTCTCTCTCTCTCTCTCTCTCTCTATCTGGCTATTCCATGATGACATGACATTGATATCTCTATCGAAGTCGGTCCAGACAGAGGGGCACCAACTATTCTATATATTGCCATTATTTGAGGAGAAGAAAAACGTATGGCTCTGCCCTAACTATAAGTCCATAATTGATTTGAGGAGGGCTAATTATAAGGGTGACTCTGCGACTGTTGGTAGTCAGTGGTCACCCCCCCTTTATTCCTCCTAGTAGCATGATATCGACAACAGCCTCAATTTATTATTGCCCCCTTTATAATTAAGCTGCTCCGGAACCCTCCCACTACCATAGTTAGACATGAAAAAGAGAGAGGATCGAATCACAATATCTCAACTCCCTTTTGGTTTTTCGGGAGAGAAGAGACATTTACCTACTTGACTACTCGACCTTCGAGACCCTTCTCAAGAGTTTGAATAGGCTGCAATTGCCATATTGGCTACTATTTTCTCCGAGTCCCGAAACAGAAGCAGAAGACTTATTGAACTAGTTGAGCTTACATCTCTTAGAGAGAGAGAGAGAGAGATCGTTGAGATAGAAATTATCAGAGCCATTGAATCGTGTCGTGATGCTTTGTCCGGGCAGGTGATTTCGTGATCTCGATCTTCAGAGCCATTGATTTGAGGGAATGTAGATTCATCATCCCTACATATACCATTTATGCATATTTCCTGTTCTTCCTTTCTAGGCCCCAAAAGATCCCCCCCTTTTTCCTGCTCCATCATTCCGCATCCTCAACCTGAGAAACAGTTGCGAACCCAAATTCAACGAATCGCTCCGTCGAACTTTTCTTACCTCGACTATATGCGTGACTGTATGGATTGACCCACGGAGATGAAGCTTGCCAAGAAACGTTTCTCTCAATCTAAATTTCGTTGCAATATCTTATACCCTTACAATGGAAAGATATCATACAATCTAGTATTGTTTATTTGAGCGGCGTTTGGAGATCGAGATTATCTACTTTGTTGCGTTCCTTTGAAGGATAAGTTTTCACCTCTTTCAGACTGTAGGTTGGAGAATTCTTCTGTGGGTCCGCACCGACATTGAAGTTTAGTGTGAGTTTTGAAGAGTCTTTATTCCTAAGAGCGGGAATACCGCTTTTGTGGACCGATTTATGATTAGGATAGATGACGCGAAAGTGAAAGTTCAGCAATCTCGGACGAGCACGAGAAGAACGATGATAGGCCTCGCCTTTAACGTTGTCACTGAATGTCAACTAACCGCCCAATCCGTAGTTGGGCTTGCCCGAGTCCACATTAGTTTTTATTTCACTTTCATCCATCTCAATATTTCTCACTCGATCGCTTGGATATGCTTCCGACAAGCGTCGTGCTCCAGCCGCAAAACGCACGGCTTTGATTCATTTTAGACAGCCAAGCATGAAATTTGTGCTTGCCGTGAATCATGTTTCTTGAGCTCCAGAGTCCAAAATATGGTCTATGGCTGCGTAGAAGAATTATGGAGAGCGTTTTCTGCAAACATTTCCATGATCATGGTCAGACAGACCCCATTTCCGGTAATATCAGGGATGGCAATGGCGAGAATATATGGTTGATGAGTGGCATTCAGTGTTTCTGCACCGAACCCACTCGGGCAAAACAGCTGCGATTCGCGTGGGATTAACTGAGAAACGATTGCTTTCACGCTGCTCAGATGGAACACATGACTCTTGACGCTGAGGCAATCTCAAGCGTCCAAACCAATGGAGACATCAAAGATTCCCGAGACCCCCATTATGAGTATGAGAGAGAGATGGGGAAGAAGTTCCCAAAATGTGACGTAGGTCCGATAGGCTCGTCCGGAAGGACCAAGACAAAACATGGATCAATCATGCAGTCATGAGCGGTCTTGTTTGGCATGGAACACTCACGTGAACCACAGCTTCGCTTCTTCGTTTGACTGACCCAAAGACCCATCAAACCATAACGTCTGAAGCTCGTGTCCTCACCTCGCTCCCCTGTATCATGTGATGATATACTCTCCGCAAGTGCATGTGCTCTCTCATTTCTCCAACTCTCTCTTTCTTTCCTCCCATCTCTCACCTGTATAGCCCTCTAGATGATGAGACCTTCATTTCTCCTCTCCCTCTGTCTCCTAACTACTACGGCCTTCTATTTCTGCCCCTCCTCAAGCTCACTGGCCGATTCCTCAGTTTTACATGACACCAGACGACGGGTCACGATGACAGGAGATATAAACATACCCTTTCTCGACAGAAAGCTCAGAAGCCACAAAATCAAGGTACAGTACTGTTCTACTGATCAACAAACAGATTGAATTTAGCTTCACTCGCCACATCTCTTACATATCTTAACAGTTTTCTGAGGTTCCTTCAGTCCCTATGACATGACGTGGATAAGTAATTGCAGGTTCTTGATGACAAAAGGAAAAAATCTAATGTTCAACAGGGTGGTGCTGAACTTCAGACTTTGAGCAACAATGACAGCACGGATGACCTCGTGTATCACATCGACTACCATGGAGTAACAACTCATCCAACTCCAACTCCAAAACACCCCTAAAACATGGCAAACACGGGTGATTCAGCTTTGTCCAATTCATTATGTATCCTCTCCAATACAAAAAATCATCATGCATCAATCACTTATATTATTAGAAACATTCTTCATGCATCTTTTCCTACATTTCGATTTCATAAAGGACATAGTTGTCACGGTAATCCGCAAAGAGGAAATGAATTATGACTAATCTGGAAGAAAATTCAGCTTTGCCATCTATCTAACAGTACTTTGTTCCTCAAGTCTCTGTGTGATGCATATTGCGATGATATATCCTGCAGATATTAATATTCAAACTACATGAATGCAGCTCCCCATTTTACATTCTACACTAAAACAAAGAAAACAGATTTTCTGTTCCCCATCGGAATCTATGACAATCATGTTCATAAACATTTCCTCGTGATTGAACATTATTACGGCCTTCAAAACCACGACATCAATCTTCATACTCTCCGATTAATATTCACAATGCCTCAAGGTTTCCTTTCATCATCCACTTCTGACTTAATTTGATCAGTTAAATGGCTACACTTTGCTAGTTCTAGTGAGAAGGAACAGCTATTCAGATCCAAAGACAGCAAAACTAAACGCAACCAGTCAACTCTTTAGAGACTTTGAATCTCCATGGCCAAATTTAACTTGACCATAGAATGGAATGGATTTTCGGGATCTAGGAAGCCATCTGTGCAGCTAAAAAAAATGCAAATGAGTTGCTTCCAGAGCTGAAACAAACAAAAGGAGCACTATTCATGGCTAATGTTCCAATATCAACAAAGAAAAGGATATCAGCGCAGTAGCTTGAATTGAACCATCTCCTAAGGTTTCCACTTCTTTTAAAGTGAAATAAGCGAGGAAAGAAATTATACATCTGAGAAAACCATCATTTTTCAAAAATGAGCTCCAGAATAGTAGAATCAGATTCACCAATTCTTCCTCAAAACCAGCCTTTTTCACTTACTGTTCTCAGCTTTGTGCACGCGCGCATGCAAGAGAGAGAGAGTTAGACAGACAGACAGACAGACAGACAGAGAGACAGAGGAGAAAGAGAGATTCTCCCTTACTAGCATAAATTGTGCAGGCATGTCCATCAAGTCAAATAAATATGGGACCCAATATCTGCTTACAGGCCACGACCCGTCCACATGCATGCCTCATTTTCTCAGACTGGTCTAATAAATTAGAATTCTTAACATCTATGTTTCAAGAAATCTTCAACAATGTTGCAAAATTCTGAGATTTATCGGAGAGAAACCGATGAAATTATCTGGCATGGCTCAACTACATGTGCAAGTCAAGTATACAAGAGGACCAGTGTGATGCGTTGATACACAAGGATAAAGAAGATCAGAAGGCCTTCTAGGCCAATGTGATGAGCATAATCAGTGCTCTTAGCAACTCGTAACACCAAAGATACAGGAGTCAAAGAGGCATATCCAAGGGGAGGGGAGGAGATTTCCCACAAACTCAACTTATTGACAAAAGAGTTCCCGGTAGGGAGAAGTACATTATATTTGTTGAGAAAGAAACAGAAAAAGAAGAGCGATGGACAGAGATAAACATCCGCATCACAGTACTGCAAGGTTGAAACCAGAGGGGAAGAATGATGTCAGTAATTTGGCTAACTAGGAACAAGGTGGATTAGAACTTGAATCAAGTTAAACGGGCATTGGATATGCAGACCATAAGACTTTGCTCAAGAATAATGTAATCAGGATGATGACAGCTTTCAAGAAAGAAATCCCGATTTGCTAGTTCAATTATGATCTATGAGATAAAGAAGATAACGCAGACCACCAGGGGGAACCTTACAAAATTCCTTTAGAAGATTGCAACCACTCGGAAGAGCCATGCCTACTTAAGCAGAATAGAAAAATATAGAGGACTAAAATGCCCTGTGATTGGAGAAGTACCTATAAATAGAGAGGACAGATTTTCTTCTTTTTTTCCTGTGTTAAAATACAGTATCTAGCTTCAGAACATGATAAAGGAAAAAGAGATTTATATGAGGCAATCAAAGTACAAGCAACTGGATGAAAGAGGCCTCTCCTAACTCTGGAAAGGAGTCATAACTCACAAGTCCGAACATTTTTCTAATCAGTGTTCCTAAGAATCATTCAAGTCTTTTTCATTTCCTGCTTTAATCCGCTGGGAACTACCCAAGCATATGCAAGAGGAAACATGGCAATGCATGGTACTGCTGCTTAAGCATCGAGTGCTTTTGCTCTCCGTGCACTTTGCTCGAGATAGAGGATGCACCAGATGTCAAAATGAGAAATGAATTCAGATCAACTATCTTAAACCTTTTAGCTATGGTGGAATAATTCGCAATGGTAAGAGAGTGTGATTTGGTTTCCGTGAAAATTCGTCATAAAGTAAAATCAATGTACTATCTCCCCTCAAGGGAGGGTCGGCATGGACGTGCATGAAAGAAACGGGTGCGCAAACACAAACGGCTCACTGTCGACACTGCCAACCTTCATGGCCACAAAGGTCAGTCTCTATTCGAACACTACAGTAAAAGGAAACAGGTAAATTATGGCATACTAAGTCTGGAGGACATAAATAGAAACCCCCCATATTAGAGAGAGCAAATTTCAGGTTCAGCCAACGAACGGACGTGTTAGAGAGAAGAGAAAGCCATATGAAAGTGGTGGGAGTCCTTATGATAACTCAGAGAAGCATACACCCAAATGCATTTATTCATAGACCAAGGTGTCATCGTCCGTTTCTTCTATATACATGGACAATTCCACTACAACATACTCCCGAGAAATCACCGAAGGTAGCAAAGCTAACGAATCCCCGAAGAAACTTAAACAAGGGACGAGGAAAACAAAAGAAGATAAAGAAAGATGTGTACAGGGGAAGAGAAGACGAAAGCCGAGAGCTACCCCCCTCCTCAAACAGCAGGTATGTTGGCAAAGGAGAAACCTTTATACCCCTTGTACGCGTAGTAAGCAATGCGCGTGTAGTAGAACCCGGGAATGAACAAGATCGAGCCGAGAATCGCGAAGAACACCCCTGCACCACAAGCCGTTCGAATGCGACGAATGAATCAAGCTGGGAGGAGGAGTAGAACGGGAGCGAATTAGAGTGGGGGCAGAGCAAGGAAGAAAGAGAGAGAGAGAGGGAGAAGACCGTGGGTGCGGTCGCCGCCGACGCGGTAGGAGGCCATGAGGACGCCGAGGACGATGCCGAGGGTGCCGACGAGGAGGAGGGAGACGGCGAGGGCGATCTCCTTGACGGGGGGCCGGCCGCTGGCGAGAGCGAAGGAAGAGTCCATCATCATGTCCTCGTCCGAGATCGAGAAGGCATGGTCCACGTACGCCATTTCCTCCCCACCCGACCCAAGAGCTGAAAGCAGCGGAGAGGAGACCGCGTGTTTTGGTCTTGGTCTTGGCCTTGGCCTTGGCTGGTGTTCTTGAACTGAACGAAAAGTAGGCCGACTTTGAACGGAGGAGGGGGGAATTCAGGGGGGGGGGAGTACCTGCTAGTTCGTTGGTTTCGATAAGAAGGAAAGGTCGGGGATGACTTTTCTTCTTCCCAGGCGAAAAGTCAGACCAGGAGACTTTTGGACAACGACAATAAACCGGGCTTTGGGCAATCGGGCCCAGAATCAAGCCCACAGATTCTCAATTTACAGATGTGCCTCGTTTTAAGACAATATATATAGAAAGATAGGAAATAACGTTGCTCGACAGTAACGAGTCAGACGAAGAATATGTTAAAGCATGGACAAAGCTGAGTGCACAACTCCCCCAAGCATAGAACATAATCACCCCTATCATCTTACATTTTTATAATGTATAGATTCAGAATTAAAAGCGGATGTACTACAATTTGTTCATATTATTATGGTTATCCAATTCTGTAACACACATATAATATTTTTATTAAAAACCTTTAAACTACTTATGTGAGAGTAAAGTTATTCACAAAATTGCATAAATGAAAGCGAATCTATAGAAATTTTTCGAGACAAAAGACGACGTTGAAAACAATTCACTCTACGTGTAGCTTCGAGCGGCCAAGCCAATTAGCCACCAATGCAGCTCTTATTGTCACGTGTCAACGTGTGATTTATCCACATTACACTCACCTAGTATTTACTATCCCTATCCCTTGGATAGGTATGTAAGAATTATCGTAACCCACATAATTTTATTAATTATGATTTAATAAATATCTAAGAGCTAAAACATATTGACTATGAGAAGTTGTAATTCTCATGAAATGAAAAAGTGCAATTCTTATGAAGAAGTTATGGTTCTTATAAAAAGGCAAGAAGGTAGAATGTGTTTTGATAGAAGGCACATAATAACAGTTTATATAAATAGAATCTAGTCATCTTTCCACCCACGACGTGAAACGTGAAAAGAACGTTGTATCCTGTCCTTCATAAAACAGAATACATTAAGGAAAAGTGGGGGGTTAAGGGAGAAAAATCGGATTTTTGCGCTTCTTTGGTTTTCCATGTGAACTCTTTCGACTCTTCATGGTTTGCTATGAATAATTATCTTCAAGGGCATCACTATGGATAAATGTATATTTTCATATTTCTCTTCGTAAAAATCAAACATCCTGTGATTTTATATTTTCGCATAAAAATATTATGTTACTGCTTAGAGTTGATATCATAACGCGATTTAGGATTTTATGATTTTTTCTAATTATTGAACTATTATTGTTTACGGATGAAGATTTGTAAAACGACAATGAGCCTTTTCATTTTTTTAATGTTGTTGAAATGATTTTGGAGGTGTTTTGTTGGAGGAAATCCGAATGATGAAAGGAAACGGGTTGAAACAAGGTGAAAAATGAAGAAAATTTGTGAATAGGCGTAAAAAGGGGAAGAAGGCGCATGAAAGACACGCACCCCATGCACATTGGATGGTTAGGCACGTGGATTCCAGGTGCCACCCACCCCAACGCACACGTTAGAGGGTGAGCACGTGGGATCCAAATGCCAACATGGCGAGGACGATAGGTATGTGCTGCGTACACATTCGTGCGGCACCCGCCTATTGCCGTTCACTCTATTATTACGATTTTCTCCTCCGCGCTTATTTACGATTAAGCCATTATGTGCGTTGCATAATTATGAATCTGCCCTCCATGATGATTATTTACATTTTTGCCCTTATTTGTTGGATAATTATGATTTTGCCATTCTTTACTTTTATCCCATCGGGAATCATGATTTTACTATTTTACCCTTATGCTTTAATTATGTTTTTACCCTTGAGTGAAATTCGATGAATGTTTGTGCTTTACAATATTAAAAAAAATCAATTAAGAATAGTTTGCTAGCCACCAAGGTGATCAAACCTAAATGTATATTGAATTTTTTTTTTTTTATGACCCAGGGAACCCCGTAAACCGACTGCCGGCGGACAAACCCTGGGGCGACGCTAGCGGAGGACCCACCACCCTGACGTCACGCTTAAGATCCTGTGCAGCTAGCGGGATTCGAACTCTTCTCCTCCTTGCAAAGGATCATGGGAGTCTTATCCAACTGGGCTACCGCAGGCGGTGGTATTAAATTTTCGATATTGTAAATTATCTTATTCAATTACCCATGATTAGTTGATGATATAACCGAAATTGATATGTTACAAATCCTAATCGATGTCATAGGTATATTAAAGTTCATTTATTATAAAAATTTAGGAATTAATCTAAAGGTCGATTAATTTCTTATAATTCATGAACATAATAATTGGTAATTAATATTTCTTGTTAGATTTGTTTGTATATCCAAAGATAACAAATAAAATTTAATGAGATATATTTATAATTACCAAATTAAAGTTTTTAGCATAGTTTAATGTATGTTTGTATATCATAGGATTGCCCAAAGGAAAACTATGATGTACATGTATTGTTAGTTTAAATATGATTATGTGATATTCTTAATGCATTAATGTATTAGTATACTTTTACATATTTACAGTATCTGTACTTGTTTCACTTCATTTGTATGCTTCATCGGTTCCTTTATTCAATGGAATTGATTTTTTTGATTGGAGTGAACAAGCTCGGTTTCACTTAAGTGTCTTAAATCTTGATTTTCTTTTAGTTAAGAAACCAGCTGCTATTATTGATTTTATGTTTTTATGATTTTTTCCGATTATTGAATTATTATTGTTTACGGATGAAGATTCGTTGAACAACGATGATCCTTTTCATTTTGTTAATGTTGTTGAAATGATTTTGGAGGTGTTTTGTCGAAGGAAATCCGAATGATGAAAGGAAACAAATTGAAACAAGGAGAAAAATGAAGAAAATTTGTAAATAGGTGCAAAAAGGGGAAGAAGGCGCATGAAAGACACGCACCCCACGCACACTAGATGGTTAGGCATGTGGATTCCATGTGTCACCTGCCCCAATGCACATGTTAGGGGGCAAGCACGTAGGATCCAAATGCCAGCATGGTGGGAATGATAGGTATGTGCTGTGTACACATTCGTGCGACACCCACTTGCTGCCATTCGCTCTGTTATTTCAACTTTCTCCTCCACGCTTATTTACGATTATGCCATTCTGCGCATTGCATAATTATGACTCTGCCTCCCATGATGATTATTTATATTTTTGCCCTTATTTGTTGGATAATTATGATTATGTCATTCTTTACTTTTATCCCATTGGGAATCATGATTTTACTATTTTACCCTTATGCTTTAATTATGGTTTTACCCTTTGGTGAAATTAATGAATGTTTGTGCTTTACAATATTAAAAAATTCAATTAAGAATGGTTTTACTAGTCATCAAAGTGATCAAACCTAAATGTATATTGAATTTTTGATATTGTAAATTATTTTATTCAATTACCCATGATTAGTTGATGATATGACCGAAATTGATATGTTACATATCCTAATTGATGTCATAGGTATATTGAAGTTCATTTATTATAAGAATTTAGGAATTAATCTAAAGGTCGATTGATTTCTTATAATTCATGGACATAATAGTTGGTAATTAATATTTCTTGTTAGATTTGTTTGTATATCCAAAGAAAGCAAATAAAATTTAATGAGATATATTTATAATTACCAAATTTAATTTATTAACATCATTATAGTTTAATGTATGCTTGTATATCATAGGATTGCCCAAAGGAAAACCATGATGTACATGTATTGTTAGTTTAAATATGATTATGCGATATTCTTAACGCATTAACGTATGAGTATATTTTTGCATATTTATAGTATCTATACTTGTTTCACTTCATTTGTACTCTTCATCTGTTTCTTTATTCAATGTAATGGATTTTTTTTATTAGTGTGAACAAGCTCAGTTTCACTTAAGTATCTTAAATCTTGATTTTCTTCTAGTTAAGAAACCAACTGCTATTATTGATGAGAGTAATGATGATGAGAAGACTTTCCATAAAGCTTGGAAAAGATCAAACGGACTAAGTTTTTAATGTTCATATGAATGATAATTACAAATAACTTAAAGACTACTTTTCCCAAAACTGACAACACTAAAAGATTTATGAAATTTGTTGAAGATTGTACTCAAACTGTTGTTTACTTAATGATATACAAATGAGCACTTTGACCACAATGAAGTATGATGATTTATGTACCATGTATGAACAAGTTCTTGAGATGATGAACTTAGCTGCAAAGTTAAAGACTTTGGGAATAAATGTGAATGGGTATTTTTTTTAGTACAATTTATACTTAATTCCTTGCCTCATGAACAATATGAGTCATTTAGATTAATTACAATGCTATAAAAGATAAGTGGAATGCAAATGAATTGGCTAGTATGCTTGTTCAAGAAGAAATGAGGATAAAGAATCAAAAGGCTCATTCCGTTCATATCTTAAGTTATCAAGAAGTTAAAAAGAATTCCAAAAGAAAATGTGGAAGGAGCAAGAAGAAATGATTGCATGTCCCAAATGAATTTTCTAAGGCTTATCAAATCCACAAGAAGAAACACAATCTTAAATATTACTTTTGTAATAAAGTTGGATATTTCAAGAAAGATTGTTTAAAACGTAAAGTTTGATTCAAAAAGAAATGTTAACTTTGTACTTTAGTATATTTCAAATCAAATTTTACTGAAATTCCTCATAATACTTAGTGAAGTGATTCTAATACCACCATTCATGTGTCAAATATGATGTAGGAATTTCTTATGATCTAAATTATAAAGCCAAATGCTTTGTGATCACGACAAATAGAAACAAAACTCTAATTGAAAGCATTGGCACTTATCGTTTGGTCTTAGATGTTTGGTATTATTTGGATTTGTTTCAAACCCTTGATGTACTCATATTTTCTTGCAATTTAGTTTCTTTATCAAAACTTGATGTAGCGGGATCTTATTGTAAGTTCGATTGTAGATCTTTTGGTTTGTTTAAGAATGATAATTTTATTTGAGTTGGAACTTTATGTGCTGGTCTCTAGAAGTTTAAACTTGATAATACTTTTGTTGAAATCTTAATAACCTTCCATCATAATATTGGTACTAAATGTAGGGTCCGTTCGTTTCGCGGAAAATGGGCAATTTCCGGAAAACATTTTCCAGGAAGTCATTTTCTAGGAAAATGACAATATTTTCCGGTGTTTGGCTAAAACTTGAAAATGTTTCGGAAAATGATTTCCGGTGTTCGGTAAGGAAAATATTTTCTACCGGAAAACATTTTTTAAGATTTCAGCACTTAGGTAATTCTCTTGAACATCGTTTGTGGGGCTTGAATCCTTTAAATGGCTGAGAACACCAAGTGATGTTAAATCCTCTATTCTTCAATTAAGAACTTGGTCTCAAGAGGCAATGCCCATGCTAAAAATGTTTAATCGATTCGTAAAAGAAAATAGCAACATCTAGCTGTAATAATCCATTGATTGAAAAGAGATGCTCATTAAGACATTGTCATTCAATAGAGATACCTTTGGTTGCCGTTGGATGAACTTATCAGTAGCCTTCAGAAGACGGGTATTGTCAACTGCAGCCTTGGAGAAGATCCGCCGGGCAAGCCCATTATTTTGCTCCAACAAAGCCTTCATCAAGTGCTCAGTCTCAACTATTTGATGTTTATTCTCCTTCGCGATATTTGAAGAGGAAACAATCCCTTGCTAGGCCATCTCTATAAATTCTTGCTGTGTGATTTGTCATTTGACAGAGCTACAAAATCAATAATTTATTGGGTTCAAGTAGACAAATCTGATTATACATATTACAAACATCACCCCAAAGAAGCTGCATATACACATTCATCCATTTAGTAGCTCACTCTTCGTCTATGCACAGCCTAATTTAGCAGTACGGCAACCACACTAGCAATCAATCAACACATCAGCACAATTCAGGATTATCGAAAAAAACGACAACTTGGCAAGAAAAATCCAACGCACTCGAACACAGAACACTACTAGCACCACGCCTGGACGCACGCGACCTCATCGCATCACCCCAAACAAGCATAACCAAATCCCCAAAACAGAGCAACGAATGAACACATGAGCAAGCACGCGGAACTAAAAAAAATCCCAAGGAAAGGAATTGGGGGCAATCACCCGTCCACCGGAAGCCTCGCACCGCACGACAAGCGGCCTGGATGGCGGGCTCCCCGCGAGCCTCCCAGCGCCGCCGCAGTGCTCCCTCTTGAGCTGGATCCTCCCAAGTAGCTTCAAGCCGCCGGGGAAGCGGAGTGCAGCGGTGACGGCGGCGCCTTGGCCAGAGCAGGCGGGCAGGAGTGGCCGGGGAGGGTGGAGGCTGATCCCGGAGAAGGACGTCGTCGAAGCCATTGCAGCAGGGAGAGCAGGAGAGAGAGAGAGAGAGAGAGAGAGAGAGAGAGAGAGAGAGAGAGAGAACGGGAACTGAAGGGAGGAGGAGATTTGCGAATGAGGGATGCTTCGTTGATCGTCAGCGTCGAAAGAGGAGGAGGAGATTAGAAACCCTAAGGTTTTGTGAGAGAGTGCAGAAATGAGGAAGAAAAAAAGCAGCGCGAGAGCAAGCGCGAGAGGCCGGGAAAATGATTTCCTCTTTTCAAAACAGGAAATTATTTTCCACGATGTTAAGAGGGGATTTTCCATTGACCGGAAAATGTTTTCTTTGACCGTGTATTTTCCGCCCACCCTAACACTGGAATTTCGGAAAATATTTTCCTGAAAATTGTTTCCGCGAAACGAACGGAGCATTAGTGGATGAAAATTCTACTTACTTGTGGCATAAATGTTTGAGTTATTTATCCAAGTAAAGGATGTAAAGATTAGTGAAGAATGAAATTCTTCCGGACTTATATTTTACTGACATTAGAGTATGTATTGATTGTATTAAAGATAAACAAATAAAACACACTAAGAAATGTGTCACAAAAAGCACTACGCTTCTTGAAATTATACACACAAATATATGTTGTCATTTTGATGTTTCATCTTTTAGTAGAAAAAGCTATTTCATCATTTTTATTTATGATTTTTCATGTTATTGTTACATTTATCTATTGCATGATAAATCTCAATCGATGAATGCACTTAAAGTGTGTACTAAAGATGTTGAGAGGCAATTAGATAAAAGGTCGGATAGAGGTGATAAATATTATGGAAAGTATAATCAGTTAACAATGTCTGAGTCCATTTGCTAAATTCCTTGAAAGATATAGCATTTGTGCTCAATATTCTATGCCGAGTACACCACAACAAAATGGTGTAATGGAAAAATGTAGTCGTGTTTTAATGGAAATAGTTAGGAGTGTGATGAATCATTCATATTTACCCTTATATTTATGGATGTGTGCATTAAAAACTTCTATGTATTTATTAAACAAGATTCCTAGTAAGATTTTTAAAGACTCCCTTTAAATTGTGGACATAAAATAAACCTAATTTATGACACCTGTATGTTATGGGATTGTCCTACAAAAGTAAGAATTTACAATTCATATAAAAAGAAATTAGATTTAAAAACAACCACTGGTTATTTCATTGGTTATGCAGAAAATTCCAAATGGTATAGATTTTATTATTTTGATCATTTTATGAGAATTGTTGAATTTGGAATGTTAGGTTCATTGAAAATAGCAACATTAGTGAGAGTGAAAGAATGTGTGATGTTTACCACCCACTTCGGTGGTTCTGTTGGTAGTTCTTCCCCATCGTGGGGGGACTCGCTGACCCCTTGTTTAAGGGAGGGTTCGAATCACCGCCGAATCACCTCAATCTTACCCAATGGTTGGGGTGGTGGGTCCTCCAGTTCGCCCTCGGGGGTTACTCTAGTCGTTCGCAGCGTATAGGGCTTTCCTAGATCATCAGAAAAAAAAAAAAAAAAAAAAAAAAAAAAAAAAAAGAATGTGTGATGATTGCATTTAAGATTTAAGGGTGAACGTTCTTATAAAAAAACTTCTAATGTTGTTGTTCCTGATATTATAGTTCAATCAAACAATAATCAAGAATAACAAATAAATGATCAAACACTTTATAATGAATATGTCAACATTAAACCTACAGTTGTTGAATTACAATAAATAGTATTAACAAGATTTTAACAAGAAAAAAGTTGACTATTTCTAATGATTATATGATTTATTTACAAGAGTCAGAAATTGACTTAGGGATTGGAAATGATCTATATTCATTTTCAAAAGTCATGGAATGTGAAGTTCTAATGAATGGTTTAATACCAAGAAAAAAAGTAAAAATTTATGCATCAAAATCAAATTTGAGACCTTATTGAATTGCCTAAATAATGTAAAAAAGTCGAGTGTAAATTAGTTTTTAAGACCAAACATTATTCTGTTGGCAATATTTATTATGTATAGGGTTAGATTTGTTAAAGAATGCATTGACTATAAAGAGACATTTTCATTAATCTCCAGGAGAAACTTACTTAGAATCATTATGGTTTTAGTAGCTCATTATGACTTAGAGACAGATGCTAAAAACACATTTCTTAATAAGAATTTGGAAGAAGATGTTTATATGGACCAATCTGAGGGCTTTTCAATTAAAGGAAAAAAACACATTGTGTGTAAATTAAACAAATCAATATATAGACTTAAATAAGCTTCTCGGCAATGATAACTTAAGTTTAATGATACCATAACTTCATATGAATTTAAGAAAAACACCATTGATCAGTGTATATATAAAGGTCAGTAGGAGCAATTTTATTTTTCTAGTCTTATATGTTAATGATATTTTACTTACTATTAATGATCTTGGTTTTTTTACAAGAAACCAAGAAGTTTCTCTGTAAGAATTTTTAAATGAAGGATATGGGAGATGCAACATTTGTGATAGGAATATAAATATTCCATGATAGATCACAAGGATTGTTAGAGTTGTCTTAAAAAGCCTATATTGAGAAAATTCTATAGATATTCAATATGGATAAATGTTCGACAGAAATAATTTCAATTCAGAAATGTGACAAATTTAACCTTATGTAATATCCGAAAAGTAAATTAGAACTTGAACAAAGGAAAAATATTCCTTATACATTTATTGTTGAGAATTTAATGTATGCCCAAACTTACACTATACCAAACATTAATTTTGCTGTCGAAATGCTGTGCGGTATTAAAGTAATCTTAAATTGGATTATTGGAAAACTACAAAGAATGTTCTCAGATACTTGCAAAGAACAAAAAAAATATTATGCTCACTTATAAAAGATTCAATCATCTTGAGGTGATTAGATATTTAGATTCAAATTTAACTGGATGTGCCAATACGAGAAAATTAACATTCAGTGACTTGTTTCTTCTGGCTAGATGGGCAATATCATGGAAAAATGCGAAGTAGTCAGTTATTGTCGCATCCACTATGGAAGTTGAATTTGTGGCTTACTTTGAGGCTATTATTTGTGAATTATGGCTGCTGAATTTTATTTCAGGGCTTATGATTGTCGACATTATTTCGAGGCTGCTGAAAATTTATTGTGACAACTTCGCACTAGTTTTCTTCTCAAAGAACGACAAGTATTCTAAGAGTGCTAAGCATATAGAAATCAAGTACTTATCTATTAAAGAAGAAGTATAGAAACCTAGAGTGTTAATTGAATACATTAGCACCAACCTTATTATATCAGATCCTTTAACAAAAGGACTACCACCCAAAACATTTAATAAACATGTTGAAATGATGGGTATTATTGGATGTCATTAATGATTGCATTATGATTGTATTAAGTTTATATATTTGACACTCTGAGCTCAATTATTTGTTTATGATATTTCTTATATTCTAAATAATATATATTATGGAATTGGATAAATGTTAAACATGATAGTTTCTAATGGAGACATTATGGTTGGACCATTATTGTACTTCTCATGTATGGATCATGTTAAGTGGAGAGCTATCGTTGTAGTACATGGAAGGGACTATATCGACTAATAACATATAACTGCCCTGACTCACATTAGTTTACTTTACTTAATTGTGATTATTATGTTATATAGCCAATTTAAGAAAGATTTTAGCATTATGTTACTGTGATGGTCTTTATTAACCATGAAAGAAATGTCACATGGGCCAACTAGGGAATGTAAGAATTATCGTGGCCCACACAATTTTATTAATTATGGTTTAATGAATATTTAAGAGCTAAAATGTAATGGCTATAAGAAGTTGTAATCCTCATGAAATGAAAATGTGCAATCCATATGAGGAAGTTACGGTTTGTATAAAAAGGCATGAAGGTAGAATATGATTTGATGGAAGACACCTATTGATAGCCTATATAAATAAAATCCAATCCTCTCTCCACCCACGATGTGAAGCATGAAAAGAACGTTATGTTCTATCATCCATTAGACTGAATATGTTAAGGAAAAGTAGATTAAATGAGAGAAATTAGATTTTTGCGTTTTTACGGTTTTCCGCAACAATTATCTTCAAGGATGTCGCTATGAGTAAAAATATATCTTCATCTTTCTCATCGTAAAAATCATGAAAATTAAAGATCCCGTGTTTTTGTATTTTCACATAAAAGAACTACGCTATCGCTTACAAGGCATGCTAACATTTGATGTGGCACTACCACGTGGTGACATGTGTCGCCACCTAGATTGAATGCTGACATCACCATTTTCTAGATTGTGCCAAAAACTTCAAAAGTGATAAAATATTTTGTAAACCTAAAAAATAAAAAAATGCAAATAAAAAATTGCAGGAAAGCTTATGTTAATACTTTTTGATGGTATAACTTTGTTTCGTAGATATGTTTATACTTAAAGATACAAGCTTGGAAATTTCGGCCCTTTTAAGGCTCATTTAGTTTCACGGAAAATGTGAGGTTTCTGGAAAATATTTTTCGGGAAACCATTTTCCAAGAAAATATAATTATTTTTTGGTGTTCGGCCAAAACCCGAAAAAAAAAGTGAAAAATATTTTCCACCGTTCACTAAGGAATTTCTTTTTCATTCACTCTTTTTCAATATATGCTATTATTTTATTTTTAAATTCATAATTATTTTTATATTAATAATAGATTTTTAATTATTTTATATTTTTATTATTTTCCTTTTCTTTTTTTTTTTTTTTGTCTTCCTCTTTTTTGGTCGATCGTCGGCCACTGCGACAGTCGGTGACCAGCCGAAGGCGAGCTTGAGCTCGTTGATTTGGTGAGGCCCTAGCTCATCGCTCACCTAGCTTGCCAATCTGGCGAGCGGCGATAGCGAGCTAGATTGGCAAGCCTGGAGCCTAGCTCACCGTCGATTGGGCGGCTTTGAGCTCGTCATAGATTGGGCGAGCGACAAACCTCAAGCTTGCCCGTTGCCGGCAAGCTCGAGGCTTGCCTGTGGTTGGTCATTGGCAGTTGTCGTGGCTAGCAACCAGCCAAAGCATAACTAAAAAAAATAGAGAGAGAGAAAAGAAAAATAAAAAGAAAAAGAATTCAAAATTCAAATTTTTTTAAAAAAGAAAAAAGAAAAAGAAAGATAAAAATGTTAATATGGGTGCGAGATAAGAGAGAGTGAGTGAAGACAATGCTTTCCTCTTTCTTAAAAGTGAAAAACATTTTCCCCCAATTTAGAAGGCTTTTTCATTATAGAAAATGTTTTCCCCACTAATTCATAAGAAACAAATATCGGAAAATCCGAAAAATATTTTCCTAAAAAATATTTTTTACGAAACGAACAAAGCCTGAGTACGGTGCAATTTTATCATAAATGGTGCCCACAAAAGACATGACCTTCAAAACATGATCAAGGGCATATTGGCTACAATTTACATGAAGATAGTGTAAAAGGAAAAAGTTTTTTTCAAAGCGCTATATTTGCACTCGATAGGTCTGAATCATGATATTTTATTAAAAAATGCTGGGTGATGCAAAGCGAATACAATGCACGGAAAACAATCAACACTTTCTTTCGTATCAATGTTGAATCTGGATTGAGCGGAATGTCTAGTATCTTTTGCGCGCCATGATCAACAGTTATTTTACCCAACATATGTATTGTCGGTGGTCGAAAATGCATTCACAATTTGGAAAAGCCCAAGTCTCACAGCCAACTGTCCCACTTGATCGACACAATTCAAAGTTTATCCAACATATAATATTGTTTCGATAGAGACGTGGCATAACTTTCTTCGACAAGGAAAAATAAAATAATTGTCTTCTTCCTTTTCCTATCTTTTCTTAGGTCGGACAAAAATTTGTGCAAATAAAGAGATTGTTACCTTTTATATCCGGCCGACCACCTCTTTTTGGATCCCATGATGACTTGTTTTAGGTAGATCGGAGCTTGTTTATGTTAACTGTTCTCTCAAAAAATTAAAGAAATAAGTATATTAGAAGTTCTAAAATTTATTAAGAATATATAATTTAATTCTAAAATTTTCAAAAATGCAATCAATTCCTAAAATTTATCACAAACTAAAAGTGATGCCCGCCAATTCTTAATTGTAAAGTTTGCAAGAGGGCGAGCGAATTCACTCAAACAGTAAATGGATCTATAGTATGAAGGCTTCGCTTGATGCATATTTCATATTCTTTGCTGTTAGTCCAAACCTTAAATGAACTATTTATCTGTTAGATGTTAAGCCACATTTCCATGCGCAAATCGCATTCGAATATCGTTTTTAGACTTCGATTTGCTCGGCTATGCGGTCGTACTAATGCAAGTACTTTCGACTGAAACTAACTGACGCATGGAGTAGGCTAGCTCCAAGTCTAGTGGGCTTATGGATCTGTGCTTTGCAGGACTTCCTAGCACAATCAACTGTAAACACAATCTCATAATGTACTGTGAGCTCGCATTCAGATCTCTCCCAAAAATTACCAGCTTTATCCACGGACTAGCAAGGAAACCCAGAAGAAGAAGAAGAAGAAGAAGAAAAAAGAAGCCTGATACATCTGCCATTTACTTGACGCTACCTACTACTGAACCATCATGACAAAACAGAAAGATAACTACAATCAAATTAAAGTGCATTTGTATATAGTTGGGTACGCACATTTGATATGATACTACCGCAACTAGCAAGCTAGAAGAAGATATCTCTTTCAACTTGATCGTATCTTCTTGGAAGGCTTCCCAATGACCAGGAAGACGGAGGCAAGATCGTGCGGAACCTGAAAGAATCCTTGAGGAGGAGGCCCCGACGCTTTTCTCCTCGGAGGCCGAGGCTTCTTTGGTGCCGGTGGACATGCCCTGGCAGTGTGGCCAGTCATAGTATCAGGACACGACTTGGGGGTGCGGCACTCGTCCTCGTCGTCAGGCGAGGAGTGAAGCTGCTTTCTCTCGCACGGGGCTAAGTCGGAGAGCTTAGATCCAGAGCTGACGATGATGGTTCTGATTGGGGTTGATGGCCTGAATTCTTCTGAGACTCCCATTCCCATGTCAGTTCTCCCACTTGCACACCCCTGGCTGCTTGCTCGCGGTACGTAACGTGTCCTCTTCAGTTCACTGCGCAGTTCTGCAACTGAGAATCCCCTGGGATACCGAGGTTTTTATTATGATCTTGGTACAAGAAGAGAGCAGAAGGGATTGCAGAGAGGGAGAGAGACAAAGGCGTGCATAAAGGCAATCGAGAGGATGATGATGAGTGGCGATGAAAGCGAGACAGATGGGAGTGATGAGGACGAGTTAATGCTGGACTCTGGAAAATAAGCGGCGCAACATGACAACGACCTTTTTCCATGTCTGAAAAAAGGCAAATGACAGTCGCGTTTTGGAAGCGAGCGAGCACTTCATTCGTAACTTTTTTGGTAGCCCAAGAGCGTAAAGGCACGGCTACGCGAAAGTTAATTTCTTGTGAGTCTAATGAATTATTTAAGTTGGTATCTTTGACATAGGTTAGTTATCTCGATCCATAGCAATCTGCACACAATTTGTGAGATTTGAAGGTATGAATTTTAATTCTTGAACTGAAATTTTTTTACATTCCAATCAACTACATCAATTTTGGGGTCATGAGTGACATTATTAAATTAACATAATGTACTACGTTATGTTAAATCCAAATGATTAGGTCCTTATGCAAATCGTGTGGGACTCATATAAGATCTATCATTTTTATCATTCGGACTCTATTTAATACATACGTAAAATTGATTCAATAATTTCTTCTGTTTATGTAAGCTATGGGGTCCTATTTCCACCTATTTTCATCATCTGAAATTTCATCACTTTTGCCTTGCATGGCAATTTAACACTAAACTGAAAAATCCTATTTTTGCGTCCCACTTCTCTCAAGAAAATATTATAGGAAACTTATACGTGTATGAATATGAATTTGACCTAACATATTGTAGGAATATTTTCTCTTTCTCTTCGACGATCGCGGCTACCCCTAGGGCTGAGCCAGTTAATCCGCTCTATTTTAAAAGGAAAGTCAAACTAAATTGCAATACCACGCTTTGGAAAAATTCCGAGACCCAACTTAAATAAATAAGGATCTGAAACCTTGAGGTCAACTAGACTTTTCAATTCGGTTCGGGTTGGAACCAACTTGAAGTAAATTATCATTAATTCCATTTATCTTATATAATTTCCTTAGTTCTTATCCCGCGTTTAACTTTGTCAACCATGAATTGGTCAAAGACTCCGGCCATCAGCTATAGATATAGCTGCCTAATGACTGAAATATCAATGTACGAACAATTGTCGCAACTCAATCTGAAAACATGACACCATAAAGTCACTGAAAAATAGTTCGATTTAGAAATTATTAAGACCCAACCAAATTGCCAAATTCTAGTCTGGTTCGATTTATGAACCGAATTCCAAAATCACCTCCCAAAACCAAATTGGACTAACAACCTTGATCACCTTTGCTAAGCTTGATTTGGTCTTTTTTTCCTTAAAATTCCCGGGTATAATGGGGCTGGGCTCCTCGTGCGCCGGCCATGGTTGTATCAATACAAAGTCAGCTCCTCATACGCTACGTCGCCTCCCCTTTCCACCTTTGTTTTTTCTTCATGGTAGGATTTTACCTTCGCTGTAAACGCCCCCCCTAGGTACACACAGTTCAACCTAGGTTGATCGATAACTTCTGCAACTTGTCGACAGTTATCAGTTTCTGCACCAATCATCCGATTCGATACTACTGCGTCGTGAGGGCCATACAATGTCAGGTGGCCTCGCTGTTTTCACAGCGGGTCGCATGAAACTTGTCTGTTCCTTTATATATATGTAATAATTAAACAAAGAGAGATGTTGCTTAAGATCCAATTCACATGAGGAATATTATGGCACAAGTGAGCAACAAAAGCTGCAATTATCACATGCTTCTCTGGCCATCAAGTGTGTTTTCGCTAGTGCTCTACGATCGACTACATCATGAACTGGCGAGATCCCGCCTGCGTGAACGATTCGGCAACATGCAATTTAAACAAAGCTTTATTATCTATCTCTACAGTAAAGATTGGTGCATGCCAAGGACAACCCCATCGTGCATGCGCGTTCATGCCCACTCATTCCATCTTTAAAATTCCTATTTACACCAAAAAATGTCGAGGGTAATTGGCAAATGCTGAGATATTTCAAACCCTCTTCCTTAATTAAGGAAAATAACGTTGAGGTATTATTTTTCACGCGGTGACCGACTATTTATGCCAAGACGAGAGATCGTTCCCTTACATTGAAATGCACGTGTATTAGAACCTTTGTGAGGACCACCACGTGGTGATGTCCATACTCCTAGAGAGAGACAAACGTTTTGAGGGCCTAGATAGCCTGAGATAAATTTAGCTAACAAGCAGAGTGGTACGAGGCAGCTCAGATCATTTTCATATTCTCTTCTCTTTTTTTTTTCTTCTTTCGGCCTGGAGCTTAGGATCCCCCCAGTTGATTTAACAGCTAGCTATATATATGTCAATGTTATCTATATAAAAAGAGAATGTGTAACCACCGCCCGATGTGGCAGAAAGCTGTTAAGCGCATAGCACTCCTCAACCGAACGAGGGAGGAGTTCGAAACTGCCGGACGCGGTGTGTCATGCACAAACGCGCGTCTTCTTGCTTGGGATGGACTAGCGGTGGGAGGCCTACCCCCCAGGGTTTACTTCCGCCGCGAAGCGGCGACCGGAGGTTCCCTGGGTTACCAAAAAAAAAAAAGAGAATGTGTAATTATGTCCACACTTTGAGTCTATCCTCACATTTTCTGTAAGTACATAGCAATTCTCGAAGCCTCGCATCAGAGCACATCGCCGGTAGTGCCGGAGCCATCTCATCATGGTACGACAATTGGCACCCTATCGGGATTTTGCCCATCTTCTCCAACAATCATTTATGATTCAGCATTTTAGGAGGTAAGGCGCGGGCTTCTGATGTGATTATAGAAGGTGATTTGTGCGGGCTTCGGCGAGAATGTCAGACCTTACCGAATTTCAATCAGCTTTATGTGCTGCTTTTTAGATCATTGACCAAATGTTAGCATTTCGCACGCTAAAAACTCAAGATAGGTAAGGACTTATTTTGGATTTTTAGCATTTTGAAAATATAAATCCACCGTTCATCTATCTTTATTCATCTTCTTCCCCGTTCATTCACAACCATTCGTCTTTCTTGATCCATGGCCTAAGAGTCAAGCTTCCGTAGCGATTGCCACTCTCACCTGGGGGTCACATGTCCCCGACGACCACTGCCTGGAGTGGCGCAACCTGCGACTTAGGCGATGTAGCCTGAGGTCGCTCAACCGTAGGTAAGGTTGTTTGGTGACCAAATCTGGCGGCTGCCGACGGTTGGCCAGTAGTCGACCTCCACCGGATTTTTAATTTTTAGGCTTAAAAAAAAATATTAAAATCCTAACCACCGCCTTAGTGGTCACGATGGTTTGGGCTCTCTTCCTCTCATGGAGGGGAGGAGTTCGAATCCCCTCACGGTCGCTTGGGGTCTTAAGTGAGATGCCGGGAGTGGTGGGTCCTCCCGCTTACGTGTCCCCCAGGTTTACTCGCCGGCTGCCAGCTGTACGAGGTTCCTAGGTCACAAAAAAAAAAAAAAAAAAAGAAGCAAAATCCTTTTATAAATGTGGATTTTATCAAACGGCATTTACGTCAAAATTAATTTTCAATATTAATTAAAGTTACAATTTATCAAACGTTATAGCATTTGAAAAAGAATCATTTTATCCCAACAGTATTTGCATTTTCTTAAAGCTATTTTCCTAAAACCGAATCAAATTGGCCATCAGCAGCATAGCATGATCCGAAGGTATGAATTTGGAAAGAAGATAAAAGGGTTTTTCTGAAGGAGTTGATTTGTGAACTTCCTCTTTGGAAGGAACAGATAGAAAAGGGAAAAGAGAAAAGAAGAAAAGAAGATAGCACGGTCTATTCCAACTCAGGTACCCTCGTCAATCATAATAGCTAATTAATTGAGTTTTCGGCTAGAGTTTCATATCCCCACCCGAATCAAGTTCTCCATCAATGGTCGGATTCCTAAGAATATGGTAATTGGAAACGATGGATGAGTGTTCGCTACGTGGTCTAATCAAACATAGTTTTGGCCAAAACTTGCAGCTGAATCGAGCTGCCGCTTTGTCTTGAATCCGGATGTAGCAAACTAGGGTCGTGCCGTCCCTTCGTTTCTCCCCCAGCTGGTCGATTTACAATTTGCCAGAATGTAAAAGCCAGTCAAAACTCAAGCCTGGCCACCTTTTGACTTCTTGCTAATCCATTACTAGGTCTAAATGTTTGGACTGGTCAGTGGTCAGAGCCCCCACAGACGTTGCTAACCCAGTCGAGCATCCAAGGCCATAAAGACGTTGGGCCTCGTTCGGACTGGATCGAGCCTGAATTAGTTCTGAACGAAACAACAGCTCGGCGCTACTGTACAGATGTCCTCGTGCGCTTCCAAAACCCTCTCGAAGATTTACGAGTTCTTCTCACACCATATCCCTGTTTGAACTTTGAGTTATACCTAACGTTGGAAGTGATAGTATTAAGTACAAGGTCCACGTTTTTTCTGACCAAATCCATTTATTTGACCTTAAGAAAAACAGAGAGAGAGAGAGGCTGAGGGCAGTGAGAATCTGACAGGCCTCGGAGCGGTCATGGTCAACGAAGCAGGCGGGCAATTGGGTGGGCACGGGGGTAATCCCAAAGTTTGACCTTGGGGCACGCATCACGACATAAAGTAAAGGGCCCCCACCACCCACTCCTCGCCAAGTTTTCAGACTTTTTCCCGGTCGACAGTGCGCATCTGATGCCCACATTGGATCCCTGTCTCCGTCATTTCTATTAGAAAAAGTCTAAAGGTAAAGATAAAGCCATCAAAAGTCTATCACCCTCACGCCCCTCCCCCACCCAAAAGTCCACAAATCACGCGGAGAAAATGATAACCAGGGAAGACTAAATGAACTCGCATTTTTCATTTCCACTAAATTTTCTTGTTCTTCAGCTATAATTTACAGAAGCAACCAAAAAAAGAGATGCCTATCCACCAAGTCTTCCTCGTGGAAGTTTGCGTTGAATTCCGTGCGCAAGTTGAACTCTCTCGCCCCCTGTCTCTCTTGTCTTCTTGCTCTGCCGCTGCAGTTGCCCGTGACCAACCGCCCCCCCACGGCAAAGGACCCCCTTTCGGACACCAGATCTCGTGCGCCCTTTTCGAATTCTCAAGCGTCGGGCATCGAGCCGTAGGAGATGGCGTTGGAGACGGAGTGACGGTGCTCCCCCTCGTACGTCACGACCAGCAGCCTCGGATCGTCCTGGGCTCTCTCCACGTGCTTCCTCGCCGGGCATCCTCTCACGCTACTGCACCTATAGTACCCTCTGCACCCCGCGAATCCATCAGTTTTCATCCCAATCTCCATCATCAATATGATACATATATACATAGATGGCAGGGGGGATGTTGCTTACCGTGGAAATGGCGACCCTTTGATGGGCTTTTGACCGTACTTCCTCCACGTGTACTGGTCCGACGCTGTCTCCGCCGCCACTCTAACGACCCTCTTGACTCTGTGCTTCTTCTTCTTCGAACAGTGGCATCTCCCGGCGGAGAGGGCCTCCTCCGCGCACTTCTTCCTGTGGGTCGACGCCAGAGGCGGCTTCCCGGCGGACATCGTCGGGGGCGACAGCCCCTGCTTGCCGTTGGAGACGCTGCCGTCGCCGGTGATGGTGGAGAGGAAGGACGAGGTGGCGGACGACATGGGCTGAGACATGCTGAAGAAGTCCTGCGACGGCGAGAGCGACAGCGACTGGGACTGGCACAGCGAGGGGTGGGCCTGGCTCAGGGGCTTGGTCGCCGGCTTCGGGGGGTCGGGCTTGGATTCGAGGACGAGATCGAGAGGGAGGGGCGGCTGCGGGGCGCGGCGGAAGCGGGCGTGGCCGGTGCGGTTCAAGAGGGAGATGACCTGCTTGAACTTGGAGACGGTGAAGTCGGTGAGGTGAGCGGCCGGGTCGGAGGGCTGCTGGAGGTGGTGGTGGTGGGGATGGTGGGGGTGGTGGGGATCCGGGTTGGAGCTGGGTTGTGGGGGAGAAGAGAGGAAGGAGATGAGATGCTGCATGCTCTTGAGCCCGGCCGCGGCCGCTTCCTGGATGGCCCGCTCGTTGTCCACCATCTTCACGCAGTCCACTGCCATGAAACGAGAACCCCCGCCGACGAGATGCGAAGCTCCCAGACGCTGCGGTGTTGGAGAGAGACAGAGACGCAGGGGAGTTTAGAGAAGAGAAGAGAAGAGAAGAAGTGGGTTGGGGAAGGAGAGGTGGGGGATATAAAAGAAAGGTAAAGTGGGGGGGGTGGGGAGGAAAGAGAGAGAGAGAATCCAAAGCTGGTTCTTCTCACTCGAGGCCAATGAGAGGAAGACGACAGAGCGGAGAGTTAGTGGGGGAGGGGTTACTGTATTAGGAAGGCTCAGTTTTATAAGCTGGTGGGGTCGTCCCTCCGAAAGCCATTACAAGGGAGAAAACCTAAAACATAATAAATAAATAAATAAAAGTTTTAGCTTTTGCAAAAGTTATGTATTTGTTGGGTTTTAATCACGCGTGAGATTTGCGAAACACTACTGGCTCTCTCTCTATATAATGCATATATATTAATAAGTTTTGGGTAAAGTCGTCGTGGGCATTTAGGGTGGGGTTTGAATTTTGGGGAGGAGAGAAAGAGAAGGGTCAAAAAGTAGATCAACCAACAATGGAGAGCACATCATTCCCTCCCCCTTTTTTCTCTCTCCTCCTCGCACGTTGATTGGCTCCCGCTTTTGCACAAAAGTCAACGATCCCTCCCCCATCGTTTCTTAATTTCTAGCGCCCCCCGGATCTAATCCCGCTTTGCAATTTAAAGTAAATCAATCCAGGAGAGAGACGGATGCGAGAAATGTCAAAGGTGCTATTCCGCTTCTTAAGAAAAAGATGGGGCGGAGGGTCGTATGTGGGGTTGGGATTCTCCGCCATCCACATTATTGCATGTTGACTATTTGCATTTGTCCCCCTTTTTATTTTTTTATTTTTTTTGTGTCTATCTACGGAGTCCTCGCACATGCTACATTAAGATCCAGCTTCCCTTCCATCGATGTGATCATCTCCCGAGCCTTGATTTATTCTATCATCAAAGTCAAATTTCTGAAAAAATACCTGCGATGACCACATCGAGCCGTCCTTTCTTGGCTGATGGCGAACAAAGATGAACTACTTTTTTTCGTATTTATAGGTTCCGTTGACCATAGCGTACATGTACAACATAATTAAGCTGGAGTAGACTTAACGATTAAGGACGAGAAAGAAAGAGGAGGAGAAACTTGCCGGAATACTATATAATATTTCTCTGGAGCACAGGCAAATTGACTATATAGTTTATAATTTCCCGCATCGGGGTCAAAGGCTAGTTGCGCAGGTAGGGAAGGGGAAGAGGGTCGGAAATTGCGAATTCTTTAAAATTCGGGGGCCTGTTTCGCGTGGAATATGAACCTCCTCCTCATAGCAAGTGGAGAAGTTTCCCTCTCTTGTCCCGTCCTCCCTCTCTCAAATGTCAGGTTGGGTCCCGCCCCAAAGGTGTTGACATTTTTCGCCATTGTCACGAGTGAAACTGTTGACTGACTTTTAAGCAACTTCCTCTTGAGGAATCCCGCGGGGGAAGGCAAGCTCCTCGCGCCCGTCGGATGATGCGTCATCCGACACGATCGGACGGCCGGCGCTGGGCGCGGGGGCTTTCGAAGTGGTTGACCCGGGAATAGAATAATGCACGGAACCAGTGGCGTCTCCTGCTTGGGCTTTCCCACCACCACGTGGGTTTGCAAAAAAGAATGCTGGCTTCCCACGTCTCCTGTCCTCTCGTCCAGAGGGGTGAAGGGATTAGGAAGGTAGTGGGAACTTTCGTCTGAAACACCATCACCTCCTCTGCTTTTGCTCCTTTTGCTCCGCCTGCTCCTCCCTTCCTTGTCTCCTCTCGACTTCGGTTAAATTTTTGCTTCGATTTCACCTCCCTTTTCCATCTCCTACTGTGGCTAAGACGATGGGAAAATGCCACAGTTTGGGCGTCGCTCGCTCCTTAGAGTCCAGAGCACGTACCGATATTCAGCGACTGCTTGCGCTAGTGCTGCGCCGTGCGAATTTGGACCGTGTTAGGAACGTAGAATTGACGACCGTGACTTTGAAGACAAGGGTGTTCGGAGATGATATTTGACGTTTTGAACTTGCTAGTCAAGCAAAGGGTGGATGGTGCGCACCGCGAGAGACGATCATCAATGCATCTTTGCACGATATCAATGATCGAGGGGCTCCTGCAATTCCCCTCTTATGGATCTCCGTGACCCTAAATGCTTTCTAAAGGAATAAGTGACAAACAAGATTTACCAAAAACCAAGTCAATTTGTGCAAAACTCATTATTAAGGGTGACCAGTTCTCGGGCAGGTCAGTTCACAATTTTTGGAATGGGGAATCGGCTCACATGGTCCTAACACCGGTCCGGTCCAGTTTTTGGGTGGGCCAATGGAACTGGTAGTATATTCTGTTCTTTTTTTTTTTTTTTTTTTAAGCTTGTAGTCTGTAATCCATTGTAGAATCTTTATAAGAAGGATGTTAAACCCCTCACTCGAATTCGCATGGGTTAACAAGGAACAAAGTTGAAAGAAAGAACGGAAATCTTTGAGCTTCATTCTCTACAGATTAAAGATTGCATTATCATGCTACTGAATTAAAGGAACACCTCGAATGATTTATCATGGAAATGAAAGGCGCATACAGGAGAATATCAATGGGGCATCATGGCGAGTCACCATTTAAGAAAAGAAATGACCCAAATTTTTTCAACAATCTCGAACATATATAGAACGATGATAGCTAGCAGGAGCCCATCCATCAACGGCGTAGAAGTAGAGATCAGAAGCAATCGTCCAAGAGACAACAACAACTAGGAGAGGCCAAACTGCGAATTCGCCACAAAATAGACAAGAGCAGGACACATCACATAAACGCGAAAAAGATAGAACATTAGACATTTACAATGCGATTGCGATCACGATAGATCAAAAACAGAGCAAGAGAGGGAGACAAGACTTAAGACTAGAGATAAGATCGTGAGAGGGAGGCATTGAGCGAGAGAGACACAAGTGACTTAGGCGAGAGGGTGGTGTCTAAGAGTCAAGCCAGAGAGTGATTGAGAGTCAGAGTCGAACTAGCGTAAGAGGCGTGAGAAGAATTAGGGTTTGTGAAAGTGTGAGTGTGAGCGCCTGGTGTTTGTGGATGGAAGGTCCAAGCCGAGGACGATGATCGTGATAGGAGGATTTGTGAAGGTTTAGGGTTTTTTACAGGTTCTTTAGAACTGGCCGGTGATTTGTGAAGGATTAGCATGAATTTCTTGGGTAGATAGTTTTACACATAGAACCAGTTCCAATTTTTTTGAAACCGAGAATTGCCTAAAACTAGTTAATTTGGTCCAATTCGAGTAGTTCCTTTTGCCCTTCCCAACTTATTTTATATATTGTGTGTAAACTTATCAAATGGGTGGGTCTGGTCAATAATGATATGATCATAATCGACTCATATAACTTGTTTTGACTATTTCCATATAATACAAATTTAGTAATCTATATTTGACCCAATACGTATCTAACCCGACCTATATTGCAATTTAATCTAATTTAGAAAAATTCATACGCTAACTGAGATGAAAGCACAAAGTGAGTAAACGTAAAATCGAGAGAGTGAAAATAGATTAATAGAGCTGGATTGGATTTAGGTAAGTTGTGAACCTATTTATAACATGTTTACTAAATTTAACTAGCTCATATTAAGAAATGGGTTTACAACCCATTTTGACATGTTTAGTTATGCATTTTGACACACTTTGTCTCAAAAGGAGGGTGAGACGACAAGTGAGGAAAATGGGTCGAAATAGTTAGTGAGAGAAATAGGAATACGAGGGGCAACAGAAACTTCCTGGAACAGTTGACATCGGTTGCGCAATTATGGCGAGGGTCGGAATCCTCGTCCTGAGGTCATAAGCCCGCGTCTGAGTTGGGTTGCGACATGTCGAAAGCTTCCACATCGGGTGGTCCACACAGTCATGACAAACATGCGCAACCATACAAAAATTGAAGAACCAAGACACGGCAATGCCTCGTACTCCAGAATCAAGTGGCTTAAATTCGGGTACTGAATGGGCTGAATTTGACTTTGGGCTTGTGACAGCCAACTGGGCAGGGATCGAGGTCCACATCGGAACGAGGACCTCGTGGTTTATCAAAGAAGCAGAAAGGATCTTTTTTGACTTTGAGCTTTGAAGCATTGGCGTTGACTTGCACTTTCTCGAGTTTCGGGGGTCCCATCCATACCCAGTTTTACTTTACTTGCAAGATGCAATTCCTACTTCTGAAGTTGCGTCTCTTTTTGTGAAGATTTGGAAACCTCTCTTCGACGAGAAAATATTGGGTGGTCCGGGACCTCCACGTCAGCGTGGTCCCCGGCCACTCATGAGGCGCCACGTGGAGGGGTGGGCCCCACTTGGCGTCTTCTGCCTTCTCCCCCTCTCCCGACGCCCTCTCTCTTCTGTGCTCCTCGACTCAGGCTTCTTTCTCTCTCCTCTCTCTTCTCACTCTCTCCGAAATAAATGGCTGGTGGCTCGACTCGGCTCGGCTGGCAGAAGAAAGGACGGATCAGAAGAGTAATAAATGCGCTGCGCTCCCGCTTAAATTTTCTCTCTCCTCACTTGAATTTTTTTGGGTTTTGTCTCTCTCTTCGTCGAAGAGCAGATAGAGAACGAGCTGCACTTCCTTCTCAGCGCATCCCACCCCCTTCGCCTCCGCCTCCGCCTTGCCGGTCATCTACCTCTGGCACGTCGCCTCCTCCAAGAGCCTCGCCAGTAGTAGCTGGTTCCCGACCGCCTTCGCCTCCCACTGTTTCCAACGCGGAGATCGAGGATAAGGTTTGTGCTCGCGTTGCTCCCTCAGCAACTTCTGGGCCTCCGTCCGATTTCCTCCCTCCGACGAACTCGTCATCAACTCCGACTCCGAGCCACCGCCGCCGCCGGAATCCGCGCGCTGTTCTGGAGGTCGAAGAAGTCTCTGGAGCCTCACGAGACCGTCGATCTTTCCCTCGGCTATTATGCTCTGACGGCGCCGGGCGCCAAGGTATGTTCTTAGTCACGTTCGGGATGGTTCTGTTTCCGGGATGTACGGAATGAATAGGTTCGTGTTCTGTCGCGCAGGATGTCGCGGCGGCGGAGTCGAGGCCGAAGCACATATCGCCCTCGGTTGTTAATTCCATCTCCGAGGTTTCGGCGGATGATTGGGATGCGTGTGCTCTTGATGCTACTGGCCCTGAGAAGTATAATCCGTTTCTCTCGCACGGGTTCCTTTCGAGTTTGGAGGAGTCTAGTTCTGCTGTGAAGGTGAGACTTCGCGTTCTAGGGGTTGAGATTGTCGTTCATCAATGTAATTTTTGCGTTCTTATGAGAGGAGGATTGGATGATTGGTATTTGCTTCATTGATATTGGAGTCCTTGGCATAATTATCCCTTGGTTCCTTCGTGCATAAGCTTTCACTGATAAGTTGGTTGCACACTGCTGCTTGTGGGGTGTCCCTGATGCTTTTACGTACGACAGCTTGTCGGCCCGATAGGTTTCTGTCTCTAGAGAGATGTCTCTCCTTCTGATGCTCTGACAGACGGGGAAAAAAGAAGTTCCTTTTATTTCTGGTATATGCCGCGAAGTTTCTCTTTGAATGAAGAGGGACTATTGAGTTTTATAGAACTTGATGTCTACCTAGTGAAGTAGTTTTTTTAATGGATTGGCACCCTCTCGGTACCTTTAGGTTTTGGCTTCTCTTCCTATTGTTCCTGAACGGAGTTCTTTCAATTTTACTATGCTGCTAAGCTGAATAGCTTCTCTTGGATACTCCGTTGATCTATTTAATTGCTTTTAGGAAACAGGATGGATGCCGCCGCGGCACATTGGTGCTAAGGATGAATCTGGGACTGTTCTAGGTGTTGTTCCACTTTATTTGAAAAGGTTTATCCTCTTCTTTGTTCTCAGGATTAGATTTATTTTCTCTGAAACTTCAAATAGATAGTTTCTTCTATGCTCCTCGTAAATAGCTATATATTGAGCAATTTTTACAATCTTCGAGGAGCTTTATGGAGATGGTTTCACTCATTTTTCATGTTGATGTGCAGTCACTCGTATGGTGAATTTGTCTTTGACCATTCTTGGGCGGACGCTTACTACAGTTATGGTTCAAGATACTATCCAAAGTACCATTCTTGGGCGGACGCTTACTACTTAGCTTTTTGTTTGTTTCTGCATGTTGCTTGTGCAACCGTTGGATGAATTCATCAGGAATGTAACCTCGAAGAAATCTCCGATGATGATGAACCCCCACCAAAAAGTTCCAAGGATAAAAATCAAATGGTTCAGACTCTGGAAAAGGACCTGGTCTTGTCTTCAAGATAACTAGCAAGGTTCCTTACAAGACAGTACTGAAAGGTACTTATTCTTTCATACATTATATCTTTTATCTTTAGGATTTTGACTATCCCTTCAAACTGCCAATTGGATGTCCTGCTTCCATGTTGTAGCTCACAGTGCAGTGGTATTGAAGGCTGAGACTATGGCAGAGAAGGTTGAGTGGTTGAACAAATTAAGAAATGTTGTCCTGCCTTCTACTGGAGGTCAAATGAAGGGAGAATCTGGGCTCTCCCTCCGGCAAAGCCTCTCCGATTGTTCTCTGGTGAGTCATCTAATGGTATTGCTTGGTAACAAATTCCCTTCCTTTCCCTTCTTCCGCAAGGGGGAAAAAAGAAACAACCATCAACCCCTAAAGGGAGATAGAAAATCAATGGGTTTGTTTTATCTTTAGCGACTGCAAGCAAGATCCATCTGTTTCACTTTCCAATCTTCCAACTGTCCAGTGTTCCTGTAGGAGTTCTTTGAAGATAGAACTTCGGTGGATGTCCCAAGAAGTTCGTGGTTATGTCAAAGCAGTTCTCAACAGCCTTGGTGCTAACGTTCCAAAAGTCAGTTTTCTTTACTTGGTGCTGTTGTTCTTATGTTTGCTGAGACGGTGGCATTGCTTTTTATTTCACTAGCTTCTTATGTCCCTGAGCAGGCCGTGGTACTTTGCCAAGCAGAGAAAGCCAAAGAGGACATGCTCAATCAATTATACAGTTCGATCAGGTTAGCTTGAAGATCACATTGATTGTTTCTGTTTTTGGTGAATCGATTTTTTTTTCTTTTGAATTTTTCATAGTATGCTCGTGTTCCTTACTACATGGTGCAAATGCAAGGTATTCGAAGTGGGGCGGGGGCAGGGTGGGGATAGGTTACAATGTTGACATTTTCAGCTTTCAACTTTTTGGGTTAATAGATCCCATCAGAACATTTTGAGGTGGTGGACCAAATTTAACAGGGGCAGATGATGCCATTCAATTTGTTCATATAACTCTGGTGTATAGTGATATTTTTGAATTGCTATATCTTCATCTATTGGTTGTATTTCCTCAAGATGAAGGTATAGTGGACTTAGAACAAGTCAGGATGCTTCTAATACAAGTCTTTTGATTATTTGATGGTCGTTTTATGTGTCGTTTTTTATAGACACTAATTTCCTTTGTCAAGCTAATGTACTAAGCAAGTCATCAGTATAGACATTCCAAATTTGCTAAAAGTTCACAATACTGGGGTTAGTTCGTGTGCCAATTTCTGTAGCAATGGCAACATACTTTAATGGGTGCTGATTTTTGGGACACGTTTGAATTTGCAGGATACCGTCATGATGGGTGCAAATTACTATCAGACTGAAGCTGAAATCGCATCTCTTCTGGCACAAGGGAAGGTTCCTATTGGGGTCGGACAAAATACTAAAACCAGGTAATTATTCATTCTTTGAATAGGCATGTCTACAGGAAATTCTGAATCGATGACTTGTTAATAGAATAGTTCGCAATCCTTCCACTGACAAATTCCCTTGCTTTTCCTTTCTCAAGGAACTGCATAATTGACCAGAATGCCCGGATAGGAAAAAATGTGGTTATTCACAACACCGATGTAAGTACTGCCTTTTGCAATCCTGATACTTCAATTCCATCCGAATTTATGACTGGATGTGATCCTTCGATTTACAGGATGTTCAAGAAGCAGATAGACTAGAAGAAGGATTCTACATCAGGTCAGGGATAACAGTCATACTGAAAAACGCAACAATCAAAGATGGAACTGTCGTTTGAGAAGAAAACAAGAAAAAAGAAGGCCGGTGGAGTCTCGGACGTCATAGCACGTGTGATTCAGAAGAAAGCTGGCTAAATCCATACACAACCTTGCTGTTTTCATGGCTTTTCTGTGTCCAGAGAAACTAGATGTTGTGCTGCTCGGTTGTGAAGTAGGTCTCAGTTATGTGACTAAGCTAGTGAGAGGCATATAACCTGAGTTAGCTAGTGGGATGCATATTCTGTATAAGAGATATATGCTCGAGGGGTGTGCCATCCTGTGGGAGGATGTACTGAGCTGTGCATATTAAGTGTAGAGAGAATTGGACCACATGAATATGAGATAGTTATAGTACCTGGTATAAATGCTACTCCCTCTCTCCCCTAGTCCTTATTTTTCTCATGCCTAACATGCTGGTGCTCGTCGCGCCATTTACGCTGCCAGAGTGAATTTCTCTGGGTAAATCTACCTATGACCAACTTTGTTGTTTGGAAATTTCCGTTAGTTTTGGAAATCAGAACAATCTTGAATTTTTAATTCTTGTTATAAAGAATATGGTGGTTCTTAATTCTCACTCTTTATTTGTTGGAAGATTTCTTGAAAACTTTGTTATTCAAACATCGAAATGCTATGTTCGAGTTCTTTTTGGTCCTTGACTACAGAATACCAATATCATACAAAATACACTACTTCGATTTCGCATGATGATGTGGGTGAGAAGACGCAGCATTGTTAAACTTTAACAAGATGTTGGTTTAATAAGTTATAAGTCCATTCACTTTGGTCCTTTAAGCTCTCAATTCAGCAATCTCATTAGTAGTTTTCATACCCATTCCTTTGATTGGTCATCATAGTAAAACTCAATTTCACAAAGTATGTTTCTATGCCTGAAGAGATAAAACTCTACACTCTACAGTCTTAGTCCCAATTTTGATTAATATGAATCTATAAGAAATGATGCACAAATCAGGTAAACTATATGCGCATTTCCCCCTTGTCCTCCTAAAAGCTTGGCAGAGTTTTAACAATGGCTTTTCATGGTTGCTAATACTGCTCATTATGCAAAAAATTCGTCACACTACAACTTGAAAACAAACCCTTATTGACATAGAAAATTTGTGACATTTTGACGATACAATATATATGATACAAGCTTTTAGTCTCATACAGAAGAACCTTCTAAAAGCTTGGGGAGATAGAACAAGGCGAGTGAAGAAAGAAAGGTAAATGCACCAATTAGACTTGATCTAAGGGTGATGTATTGGACAGAGCCACTCAGCAACCTTACTTTGGTTAATCGCCTGCACTTACTCATCTTTATGCTAATCTAGCACCCGCAACATTTGAGTAAGACGAATGTACATTGACTAACACTATAATCTCATTTTCTATAACAAAAGCTTTACACAAGGGTGTCCCAATTTGGCTAATCATCCTTATCCTTGCGGATTCATTGCTCACCATCACTGCTCAAAGTCTACAAGAAAAGAATTTATGCCACCATCTGCAAAGTACCCTAACGCTTCCAATCCCATGAAAGAATTGTGATTTCCATAGATTGTCACTCCCCTGCCTTGAATTTACAGATCAGTGTCACTCTCGGGATGACCCAAAACAGTCACCTCAAACGAGACTTTTTCTGCATCAAGATGATCAGTCCAAGAAAGAACCGACCAAGTCTTACTGAAAGAATTCCCACTTTCAGGCTGGCTAACTTCTGGGGATATGCTGCAAGCCCATCAACGGGATGTGATTGCTCCTTGCCTCCAGCATGATTTGGTTCAGAATTGCGTGTAGGGTCAAGGCTGTGTTTCATTGAGGATACATCACTTCTAGGGACATCTAAGCTTTTCGCGGGCAGAAAAAGGGCAAGCTGCTGACCCAGACCAATGCTCGACGCAACCAACTGAAGTACTTCAGATGATGGGGACAGTTCGGCATTCATTTTCTCCCAAGAAGGTTGACGCATCGCTGAAGTTGATGTGTTAAGTGGAGCCTCCTTCTGAGCAGGACCTGGCATTGTGGCCACTGATGGTGGAAATGCATTAAGCTTAGGGACCAGAGGGATAGAACTTGAAGCAGCATCATCACCTAAGAAATTCCGCGGAGGGAGTTGCCTGCTCTCCTGGACTTTTGCCTGGATGGGCCGCATTTGCTCTGACTTCTTTCTCTTTTTAAGAATGAGTCTTGCATCCTTAGGTCGAGAAGGAGGAGGGCCTAGTATCACAAAAGGAGGAATGGTAGGCTTATCTTCCCCATATAACAGTCTCACTGATTGAGCTATTGCAGATACAGTGGGCGGCAGCTCAGGATCTGGTGGGGGCAGAGGAGCAGTCACAACTTCTCTTTCATCAACTGAATTAGCATTGTCATCCCTTTCATCAATTGAATTAGCAGCAAAAAACTTACACTGAGAAGAAAAACATAAAGGGATTTATTTAGTTGGCCTTTCCATTAAAGGAGCATGGTTAAAAGTGGATCCATGAAGTTGCTCTTCAGCACAACAGAGTTCTTCAGCATATCAAAGAAATAACCATTAGATCACCATCATAATCCCTTGGTCAATATTTAACACCATCAGGTGCACTCTTATTCTAAAGTTTCCAGCCCTAACAGCATAAGAGAAGGCAATTTAGATAAAATACCCCGTTGGCCATTTCACTTGGATGTGCTGCCTATGCTTCTTTGTAAGAAACAGCTTTTCTGACACGCTTTCCCCAACCAAGAGCCGCTTCCTCCTCACTTTGATATTTCTCCCATCTACAATACACAAGTGATCATAAAAAGCATTAAGAGCAAGAATCTTGAAAGATGGAGGCCCATATTTTCTCCTTATTTATAGTTACAGAACAGTCATTCTGATAAAGGATTTACTCCTACCAAAGAAAAGGAGAAAGAATCTGGAAATGCAGCAGGGTTGTTCTTCACCTGGAAAAGAAACGAGTTATTTTCGCTGCACAGGGCTACAAAAGGCAAGAACCATCCTTTCATCAGTATCAGTAGAGAAGCCACTCAACAGCTACGGAAAACTACTGATACTACTTATGTTGTAACTTCTACTTCTTTTGTTTGTGTGTGTGTGTGTGTGTGTGTTATTTTCTTTTTTCGCACCCGCCAGGGGGGGGGTGTGGAAGGTATGATAGGGACTGCGCATCAGGTATATGGCTTTTGGTTACTAAAAGGTGTCATGGCTATACAAAGAAAAATGGAACCAACATAAGATAGATATCTTTGCATCTAATGAAAAAGGACAAACAAAGTGAAAAGAGAAATAAACCTGATGCAGACCTTGCAAATGCTGTATACGAACTTTCTTTAAAGGGAAGGAACACCAGCCTCACCACAAGGCTCCCTGGTAGTCATTCAAATGAACAACTAAAGTATTCTCAAATATAAAGCACAGGAAAAAGCAAGTTCAATGACCAATTCATGCAACTAGAGAATGACCATTTACATAACATCCAAGTGCATAGAAAGGTTACTAACTATACACAAGAACATTGTACTAAAGGCCTTACCTAGTTTGTCTACTAGCCCATATACAGCTTGATTCTATGGTGTATCAAACCATACAAGAACCATCTTTTCTCCTTCTTGAAGAATCAACTTGCGGAGGACTGAAAAGTGAATATCATGGACGTATTGGCAAGCTGGCCATCAAGGTGTGCCTTACCGCCTACTCTGCATAAGCAAAACTACCAGCTAAATCATCCTCACAGCATAAGAACACAGAAGAGGAGCAAAGCAGGATATATGAAGGCAAAAAGTTGCATCCGATATGAGAGTAACATGGACATAAATAGATTGATACCTGAAAGGAAAAAGATCAGAACTCTTGAATGAACTTGAGAAAAGGTAAAAACCCCAGTAACCAATGAAGAAGCAAGCTCCATATGCAACTTGTGACAATGCAAATACAATCCCCTTTTCCTGCAGAATCAATTAAAAGAGCTCCTTTGAGTAAAGGACAAGCAACAATTATTGTGATATACTGAGAATCCACAGTTATGTTCACATTCTGAAATCCACATTACCATTTGCTAAACCCAAAGGAAAAAGGCAGAACTTAAATTTTGATCAACCTCCCTATTTGATTCCTATATTGCAGAGTTGATCAAACCAGAATGTGATACATAAATAACTGCTCATTAAAGTTATTGATCAGATGAAGTATTTCGACAACAAAGCATCTCAAAATTTAATGGTTTGGACCAACTATCCCCAATGTAGATGTAGGATAGGCAGAAGACACACAAATTCACAAACTGAAGTATACTAAATAGCATAACAAGCAGAAGCAACCAGCCCAACAGCAAGTTAGATATCTTTTATTTGGACAAGAGTTTTCATAACCAGTAGCCAAAAACTTTATCATGTTAGTTTGCTTAACTATGAGTATACACATTGTTAAGCAACGTAAGAATGTTGCTGCTGTCTCCACCAATAGCCGTAATTTAAGCAGAAGCAGGTTCTGGGAGAGGATATAGAAAGGCTCAGCCAAGAGTTCCAACATACATCCAAAACCTGCATGGCAATGCTATTGTCATGGCAAGAATTGTTTAAAGTGTCAGAAAATTACATAAGACGAAAAGAAAACTGAAGATTAGAACAAATACTTCTGAAAAAGCATCTCGCTGATATGATCTGATTGGAACAAATCATGTGGAGCCAAAAGTCTGATAAGGACAACAAATTACCATTTATAGCTGTCGTCAAGCAAACTCTTGTGAGCTTAGTGGTGTTATGCATACACCGGATACTTGAGGTCACGGCTTCCGATCCCTCTCGGTTGCAACTTGCTATTACATTTTTTTTAAAATAAGGTGAAATGGGTTCTGGATTGGTTCGAGCCTAGAACCACCTTGGTTGGTCGGTTTCAAGGTCCAATAGATGGTTTTAGTATAAGAACCGGGAGCCAAACCAGAAAAAGGCCAACTCTACGGTTTCATTATCAAGAAGTGGACCAATTTTTTTTATAATTGACCTGGAACCGGACTTCATCAGGATGGCTCTACCCGGTTCTTGGCTTGAACTGGACTTGCTGTGCACCGCTAATCCAAGCTCTCCAACTAATTTCACAAATATTAGATGACAAAAAATAATATGTAGTCAACAAGGAGCCAGTATTGAAGTCGTAGAGCAATATGTAACTCTTTTATGTGTCCATAAGCCACCTACAACTAAGCAATTATCAGGAGTATCATCTATTAGATTTGGGGCTCATATTCTCATCTCTCAACACCTTTCCCTGATACTAAAAGATTATTATGAGCGTCAAATGTTGAGCAACTTAACGATTTGAAATGAGTACTGGGATTTAAGGTCTTCTTATCCAGTGGATATACATCCTCTGTACCTCGCTTTATTTAAAATGTGATTAACCATGAAAGTTTTTCTATTATTATTACAATTAACCATTGAAGTTACTTGAAATGCGATAAAACAGGTAGCAAATTTTGATTCTGGCAATTAACCATGAAGCTGTAGATGATGTGAATCGAAGTAAATTAGATAGATCACTTTCTTTATTAAACTCTAAACTACTTCATTGAAGGAAGAAATAAATCAGAGAAGTATAAAAGAAGTTCATTCAGAACATGCTGAGAGCATAGACATGATGAGAGTAGATCTTCTACATGCCGTGTCCATGATACGAAATGATACTTTGTGAGGAAAGATATCTTAATCAATTGCAAAAAAAATGCAGTGAATTCAATTCTAGAAGTTTAGAGCTCATCGATTCATGTGGAAAAATTAAATAAACGAAAAACATGGTAATGTCAGATATCAAAAAGAATTTAACAGCAAAGCTCAAATAGGGATTTAGATACATCCAATGATTTGAACTCAGATTCACCTTGAACATCAGTTTCGTCCACTTCTTCAGCATAGAGCAATACCAACTCCTGCAAGGCTGCTTCCTAATAAAGACTAAAAAATGACATACGGTGAAAAGCTAGGTTAGGTGCTGATTTAAACCACCAAATAGTGCACATATTTGTCCATGCCATAGATTTTAGAGGGACTCTTTTTTGTTGAGGGGGAAGGAATGCGCTAAGCAGAAAAACAGAGTCTGGCTTGCTGCACAATTTGCCAATAAAACCGAAGGAAGTGAGCAGCTCAGCTTGCATTGAAAAATAGGATGGAGTAAAAGTTACCAAAAAGAACATAGTGTGGTTTGGTTTGGTAAACCGTATTAATGCAGTTTGTTTGGTTCGGTGCCCAACTGAATGAAAAAGGGCCGTGCTCACCTCCACTATCAACGGTGCAATGTCCATCGACTGACAACTTATATGGATAGATCGATGAAGGTATAAAACGTTAAAAGAGCAGCAGATTCCATGAAACTAAATACCTGAAGGGTAGATTGCGAGAGGAGGATGGACACCGGTCTTTAACAATTCAATGGAGGATTATCGGGAGCCAATGCCTCTGCAACAAACCGTGGCCCAAGAGCTGAACAACTGAAAGTACTTGAGTAAAGCGATCCACGGGAGAAGTAGGAGGGGGCTTAATCTGCAAATTAAGCATCAAACATAAAAGTCAATCAATCCGTCCGTGTCCGATGCAATCAGCTAAGCACACTAAAAGAAAACCAACGATCAAAAAACGAATTTCATGCTGACATTAATCGGAAAACCTGAAGAAAATTTTGAAATTACCGCGTCTCAGAGTCGGAAATTTCCATACATGGTGTAAACGAGCTCTCCATTTCTACAACCAGAAACCAATTCAATTTATCCCTTTCCTCGAGCTACTAAGACAATGTTGGCATTTACCAGAAAACTGACACAGGCATCTACGACGGCAGATTTCCAGAAAAAAAGAAAAAAAAAAAAGAGAACGCAGGGAACTACAGACTCTTATACCACATGGAGAGCAACAACGACTGGAATTCACGAACTGACCTCACCGCTAACCACGTCGGCAGTGAAATTGCAGACGGCGTCGAGCGTGCTCTCAATCTGCGCCTTCAGGAACCGGACCGGCGCGAGTTCCGACTTCCTTAACCAGTAGTGCCCGACCATGCGGCCCTCGCCCAGGCCGGGTTCGCGATCGCGCCCTTCTCCAGCTCCTCCATCGCCTTGAATGCGGCCTGGAACCGAAGCTCCATCTTCTCCACGAACTCGTCCGTGAACCCGATTCGGCTAACATCCAAGGAAAAGCCCTAGCTCGCCAGTCCACGTACCTCGTCCACAGCAAGCGGGAACCCTTCTCCAGCCCTCTAGCCCGCGCCTCTCCTTCTTCGCCGCACCGTCGGCCCTGCCCAGGTCCACCGAGATCTCCCTCGCAACCGATCGGGCCAGCGACAGGGACAGCACCCGGTCGAAGGCGGGGGAGCCTGGCGTCGCTCGGGAACGAGACCGAGGCCGCCTCCCCCCTGCCGGAGGCCGACGGCTTCGCGGCGGAGGCCGGCTGCGTCTTCGGCCTGGGGGAGGGGGAGGACGAGTAGATGCCAGAGACGGAGGACGCCATCGGCGGCAGCGACGGCGGCTCGGAGTCGGAGTTGATGACGAGTTCGTCGGAGGGAGGCAATCGGACGGAGGCCCAGAAGTTGCCTAGAGACCAACGCGAGCACAAACCTTACGCTCGATCTCGGCGTTGGAAACAGTCCGAGGCGAAGTAGCGAAGGGGGTCGGGAACCAGCGGCTGGCGGGGGCCGACGGACCGGCGAGGCTTTTTGGGGAGGCGGAGGCGGAGGGGGTGGGATGCGCTGAGAAGGAAACAGAAGAAGTGCAACTCGACCGCGAGGAGAGAGAGAGCGCCCAGAAAATATTCAAAGTGAGGAGAGAGAAATTTTAAGCGGGAGTGTTTTGCATTTATTATCCATTGACCCGTGCTTTCTTCTGCCAGCCGAGCCGAGCCAACAGCCGCCCAGAGTTATTTGGGAGAGAGAGAGAGGAGCGCTGCGTCGAGGAGCAAGAGAAAATCGAAGAGGACACCAAGTGGGGCCCACCCCTCCACATGGCACCTCGTGAGTGGCCGGGGACCACGCTGACGTGGAGGTCCCGGACCACCCAATATTTTCTCCGATTGGACCCGTCTCTCGAGCCGAAAGATCCCTCAAGATTATGATAAATCGGTCCCCGAGGATCGGAGAGGAGAGGAAACACGCATGTGAGCCCTGGAGCTCAGGAAAAAATAGTTGAATTTCGTCCTCCCACGTTGCCCTACTTCTTTGACTTGCTGCACCCTACTGGCTACTACTAATCATAGGAACACCAATCATTTCAGGGGCCTAGCCTACTTTTTTTGACTGCCCCCACCACTCTACTTAATGAACATTCAGTACATAAGCCAAGGATTTATCCGTCAAATAGCACCATACCCATCTATGGAGAATCCAACGAATAACTAAACCCTGCTTTTGAACGGCATCGTCATTGATTGGACAGCCATAGAAAGGAAAAAGAGAAAGCAAGAACCCTCATCTTGTGCGTGTTTTGCTTCTGCATACGACCGCTTGATGAAAGAGCTTTGTGAACACAGATGATGGTTTTTGGGAAGAAGGAAGGAATGAATTTGCTACTTCTGCAATCAATTTGCTATGTACGATGCATGCCTATGCGCTCTCGTTTTACGTGCAAAAGGTTTTAAAGCTCATAGTATGCGATATAGAATTCACTAAGACAAAAAGCAGAGGCCCTTTGTTTTAATTTTAGGCGAGTTATATTTATCAAGACTCATTCAATTGAGCCAAAGAGGTACATGCCCCGTTGTTCTTTCTAGCAAAGAAGAAGAAGAAGAAGAAGAATCGCGTCGTAATTGTACGCGTTAACGTACTCCTCAACGGGCAATGGTGTCTTGGTTAGAATAATTCTGTCACGTGGGGCACGCAAGCATCTGGAGTTGTCATCTCTTGTTTAATAGGGGGTACATGGCGTAGTCTAGATCATGAGAATTCAGAGCCATCATAAAAAGTGCACATGAAGGCCCCCTCCCAAATCTTGCCAAACTCCCTAGACATGCCCGATTAAACAATTCTGATTTTTGGAGACCTTGTCCACCCCAGAGCCGACGCCATGCATCCAGGGACAGCAAGAAGTTCTGTGCCCACGTGGGGTCGCCCCGCCCCGCCCCGCCCCAAGCTTAGAAAGGCTCCGCCAAGATATCGTCAATTATCTTATTGAGCTCCAATAAATCACACCCTTCTGCACCTTCTCTCGAGAATTGATAAAAAGAAAGATTTTCCTAAACCGCAACTGCCCTGCCTATCCCATCGCATTAATTTACTCTCCAGGATTTTTTAAAAGTCAGCAGATTCCCATTGCAATTGCATCACCGTCTTCTCCACATGAACTCTCTCATCTTATTTCTTTATAGCTAGTTCTCGTGTCAAGGCAGACGAAAACCCACCTATAATTGGAGGACAAAGCCCCCATTTTCGGGTCTCTTTCCGGTCCCGTTCCTTCTCCACATGAAGAGAAGAGGACTCGCTCGTGATTCATCCATCACCCTCCGCGTCTCATTGGTGCACTAGTTTAATCGAAACACAAGGCCATAAACACTTTGCTTACTTAGCAGTTAGCACTGCTCGTGTCCCGTTCATGTGCACCATTTTTTATCTCCCACAAGAGAACCGACTCAACTCACTGCAACAACAGCTCCCTCGCTGATCGCTCACTCCCTAGGCCACAGTGATCTTCGACAGGAACAGCCACCATGATCACCGGGAAGGACATGTATGACGTGCTCGCGGCGGTGGTGCCGCTCTACGTGGCGATGATCCTCGCCTACGGGTCGGTGCGGTGGTGGAAGATCTTCACCCCGGACCAGTGCTCGGGGATCAACCGGTTCGTGGCGGTGTTCGCCGTGCCGCTCCTCTCCTTCCACTTCATCTCCACCAACAACATATATGCCATGAACTACCACTTCATTGCCGCCGACTCCCTGCAGAAGGTGGTCATCCTCTTCGCGCTCTTCCTCTGGCACGCCTTCACCAAGCGCAGCAGCCTCGAGTGGATGATCACCCTCTTCTCTCTCTCCACCCTGCCCAACACGCTGGTCATGGGCATTCCTCTTCTCAAGGCCATGTACGGCGACTTCTCGGGCTCCCTCATGGTCCAGATCGTGGTGATGCAGAGCGTCATTTGGTACACCCTCATGCTCTTCATGTTCGAGTACCGAGGCGCCAAGCTGCTCATCAACGAGCAGTTCCCCGAGACCGCGGGGTCCATCACCTCGTTCCGGGTCGAGTCGGACGTCGTGTCGCTCAATGGTCGTGAGCCGCTGCAGGCCGACGCCGAGATCGGTGAGGACGGGAAGCTCCACGTGGTTGTCCGCAGGTCCAACGCTTCCTCCATGATCTCATCCTTCAAGTCTCATGGCCTCAACTCCATCACACCGCGCGCCTCCAACCTCACGGGTGTCGAGATCTACTCGGTGCAGTCATCTCGAGAGCCAACTCCGAGGGCTTCGAGCTTCAACCAAACCGACTTCTACGCCATGTTCGCGAGCAAAGCGGCGAGCCCCAAGCACGGCTACACCAACAGCTTCCAGGGAGGAGTTCCGGACGTTTACTCGTTGCAGTCGTCCAAGGTGGCGACACCTAGGACGTCCAACTTCGACGAGGAGATGATGAAGATGAGCGGCAGCAACAATGTGAACGCCAAAAGACGCGGAGGGAGGAGCATGAGCGGAGAGCTGTTCAACGGGGGTCCAGGCAACAATGTCTTCCCTTCGTATCCGCCTCCAAACCCGATGTTTTCGGGGTCGACCAGCGGCAATACGAAGAAGATGAAGGACAGTGGGAACAACAAGGAGCTGCATATGTTTGTGTGGAGCTCGAGCGCGTCGCCAGTTTCCGAAGGTAACATGAGGCACGCTGTGAATAGAGCCACTTCCACTGAACTTGGGCTAGTAGATGCCGCCAAGGCATCTCTGCAACATGCGGAAACTGCTCCTGCTAATTCCAAAGGTACTTTACTTCTTACCAATTCTTGACTCTGTGAACTTTTTGCATCTGGCAGGTATTTAGGGAAGCTTCAGGATCTATCTTCTTTTCCGTTAGCAATAAGACCTTCTTTTTTCTTCTGTCCACATGAAGCAGGAATGCAGGATTTGATAGAGAACATGAGTCCGCCACCAGGAAAGAGGATGATGGATAACCATAGCAAGGAAGTGGAACAGAATCAGATAGAGGACGGATCAGGTGCATGCAAGTTCCCAGTGAATGGGTCACCATACACCAACAGCTGCCAGAAGAAGGTGGCCGATGAGGAAGGTGGGATTGGAGAGAAGAAGAAGCAACAGATGCCGCCCGCTAGTGTAATGACAAGGCTCATCCTCATCATGGTTTGGAGGAAGCTCATCCGCAACCCTAACACCTACTCTAGTCTCCTCGGTCTCGCTTGGTCCCTCATCTCTTACAGGTACCGCACTCTTGCTAGTAAATGCAGTCATTATAACTGGAGTTCTGCAAAACTAGAATGTTTAACTTACCTTTTCATTTCTAAGTTACATCACGCTGTTTCCATATGTAAGCTTATGTTCTCACTCTCTCTCTCTCTCTCTCTAGGTGGAACATCCAAATGCCCTCGATAGTACAAGGATCCATCTCAATATTATCGGACGCCGGTCTTGGAATGGCTATGTTCAGTCTAGGTATGTAATAAGGACCGCAATTTCGGCTCATCCTTTTTAATCGAGAGCATTAGTTATTAGCAATTTCTACTGATAAAGCGTAACATAAGGAGAGTCTTCTGAACCCACGACCAGGTCTGTTCATGGCATTGCAACCGAAGATCATAGCGTGCGGGAAATCAGTGGCCACATTTTCAATGGCGGTGAGGTTCTTGACCGGCCCTGCTGTGATTGCTGCAACCTCCATAGCCATCGGTCTTCGCGGCGTCCTTTTGCACGTCGCCATCGTCCAGGTGAAAATCTCAGACTCTCTTCACGACGACTGTTGACGAATTCAACAATGACCCCATCAATCTCCTCTTCTTGTCCGGAACTGCCCTTGTCGTGTGGGTTCGTGTACGTACGTGCTTAGGTACAAGAGCAAAAAGGAGAATTATTTAAACTTGTTTTGCTGTTGATTCTCAGGCTGCTCTTCCCCAAGGAATCGTTCCCTTTGTGTTCGCGAAGGAGTATAATGTTCATCCGGACATCCTCAGCACTGCGTGAGTTTCTCCATTAATTCTTCAACAATTTGTCTACCCAGTTCGAGCTAAGCAAGTAGACTATGCTAACACACTTCCTTATGCAGGGTCATTTTCGGAATGCTGATAGCCTTGCCCATAACAATAGTCTACTACGTACTTCTCGGGGTCTGATACTCCAACTCCGATTCGAGTCAGGCTGAGCTGGATTTGATAACAGCCGCAGTATTTCAAAAAGCCATTGCGTTGGAATCAGTGCACAACAGCATATGATAACATGTCGCGTGCATCAAATTGGGTTAGGATATGTAAAGCCTTCTTTGTGGCTCGTCTGTTCAATGTAATCAATTCGTTTTAATTTTGTTTTCTCAGCGACAAGTTAGGCGGATAGCGATAGGGGAGACTTAGAAGATCGTGCTTTGATAGGAGTTGAATCCATATGTTATCTTTTCTTTTCCTTTTTTTTTTTTCTATTATTTTTTTGGTAGTGTGCACACTGATATCAATGTAGCTCTTTTCTTCCATTCAACTCATAGCCAGCCAGTTAATATAGGTTAAGCCCCAAGCTGTTGACTTTTTTCGTGGGGATCTTGCGTTACATTATCTATTCTGAGTCAATATTTCGGTAGAAGAGCATATCTCTGAGAGCACAGTAATTGACACGAAAATACTTAACTATGTGCAGTCTTGGAGGAAGGGACTACTTCGTGACATACCTGTCAAAACCGTCCCATATAACTATCCTAATCTGATTATATGCATTGGAATGAACTTGGACCATCTCGGTAAGGGGTTTTTAAGCGAGACCGACTCTCATCTTATAGATTCGTGACATGTGATTGACTTACTTTTGCATAGAATACATCGAGGTGACTTACGATTTTTGAGGGTGACGTGTGAAGTCAAGTCTTTAATTGATAGTTGATTGGGATGGATTCACTTTCGCCATGTGATTTACCCTGTGTCGGCAGAAAGAGCCGATAGAAAGAAGGGTAGCTTCAATGAACTCAAAGCTAAGTGCATATATTATGGTCCATACGCGAAATGAGTCGGGTAATACAATAAGTCGGAGCATGTGGACCTCAGACACAAACTGCCACCCTAAAATCTATTGAACACTGCGGCAGGAGCCAATCTACAAGATATGATATTGGGAGAGGCAGGCTACTAGTGTCCAAACTGACCGAGTAACATCCTAGAAAAAAACTTAGCTTGGCCTTACCCGGAGCAATCGCATCCAATTCAGATCTAAGGGTTGGCTTTTGGGAACCTCTGCTGAGATCCATCAAAATTGACCAGACAAAGATTGAAAAAATAAAGTAAAAATGGGGATGAGACAAAGCAGGCTTGGCCAATTCATGGCCACGACAAGAAAGCGGTCTGAACCGTGTCAAATAAGAACAAACCACGGTCTATCAATCATGTTTCGGCCTCACTGTTTTTTCTTTTGTCCACATTAATCTCATCATTGTCTTGTACACGGACGCTGTCTCTAAAATTAGTGCAATAAGAAGTAATAAATATATTATAATTAATCCGTAATTTAGTGATTTAAACTTTTTGGAAATGTGGGTTCAACTGCATGGGTTAAAGGGCTCAGATTTTACGCCGAATCTGGCAGGGTTCACTGATTTGCTCCATCTGTGTAACACTGATTTGCTCCATCTGTGTAACTAGATTAATTACAAATAGAGCACATGCATGTGCTGTATCTTTTTCTCAGCCACTCTGCCAATTCTGGAGACAAGGGTTTCATAAAAAACGAGGGAAAGAAGAAATTCTGTAGACCCTAGAGCCGACACCTACCATCACCAACTGAGCCCAACTCTCATTTGTCTCTCTCTCTCTCTCTCTCTCTCTCTCTTTCTCTGAGCACATCTCTTTAATGGGTTTCACATAAATCTAGGACGTATGATAGCTCTAATAATAGCGTCTTGATGAGTTCCGAGTTCCAAGGTCTTCCCACTGAATTAAATTACTTGTAGCAGGAATCTGTCAGCTGCCGGGGGGGTAAAAGAACAGCTTGGTCCAGCTATGCAAGATTTTTGTCATGGGGATTTATGTAGGGTGCCTGTTCATCTCGGCGTTGGATGAAAAGATATTTACACCATTGCTCGCTCTAGCTAACTCATATGAAGCGAACATTCAAGTGGGTGAGTTAATCTTGTGGGGTATTCGAGCTTGTAAGTCGTAACATGAGCGATGTGATGCTAGGGAAGGAAGTTGTAGATTTACTAGTTGACTTTTGAGTCGGTACAAGTTTTCCTCAAAAGTTTAAGGGAAGGAAGTTGCAAAGAAAACTGCCCTTTATCGAGCTGTCCTATGAATCTCTATACATTCAGTTTGTGTTCAAACACTAGACAAGTTGAACGCCACCGACCAAACTCTCCAGGGGCCCAAATTCATTGCCTATCCAACCTGTCCATTCTTATAGATTTCATACCTCTACCGATTTGTCCCGCTTCATTCATCTCCAGAAGTCCACTAAATCGAAAGACACCAGCAATTATAGCATGCCAACAAGAACTGCGACAGTCCCAATCTTTCACTAAAATCCTATATTGCTGAACTATGCACACCTCAGCTCAAAATAGGGCATCACTATTCAACAAGCAATCCCTTTCAGGAAGATATCTTGCTACCCATGTGTGTTCTACGAATCAGCCGTGGATGAGAGAGCTATCCTGCAATACTCAATGAAATTAAATAAATGGAACGAAACAATGTGGGGGTCAGTGAAAGAGCAGTTTTCTTTGTCTTCTGAGATGTTGAGTATCAATCTTCCTAGGGTGACTGCTGAGCAGCAGTCTAGACAGCGTCAGGCCCGGAATTTCCCTCCTGAGTACTGCCATTTTCTCTCTTCAGTTTAGACTTTGGTAAAGAGGCTTGACGGGAAGTTGCTTTGCTGGTTTGCTGTTTCTGGTTCTGTAAATTCAGATAGGTGTAAAAGGACATGCCACCGATTGCTGCAAATGCCCCTGAAATACTTGTTCTACCAGGATTGGAACTGAAAATATAGTAATTTCCTAGAAGAATAACACAGGTCTTGAACTGTCCAAGGACCACGTGTGTTATGGCAGATGTAGCCCTGTGAGAGAGAGAGAGAGAGAGAGAGAGAGAGAGCGGATGAGATATAGCGACCTAGTAAACATAATGCAGATAAACACTGTGCAACTAGCCCTATTTAAGGCATCTGAAGTTCTGAACAGAGTGCTTAGTTTCACCAAGCTCGCCATACGCCATCAATGGATGCCACAGCCTTTGCAAAAGTTTTTGTTTTCATAATCATGCTACAAAACATAAAAAGGAAAGTGATCTGGGTGTCCAACAAGAAGCTGATTTTGAGTCCCTTGTCCCCTATCGAGTCACCAATAAAATTTTCAAAAACCATGGGAGCTTGGCAAAGTATCTCTTATCTAGCATTTTCATAAGTGCACTCCTGAGATATTTAGAATTTTGTTTAGTCTAACAAGGGATCCCACGGGAAAACCACAATGCATCAATACTAACAATAACAATTGCAGATGACAAGCCATGTCATGTATCAGAGCTCGGCAGAGCTGAACAAGACACAACATATAACTTGAGATGAGTGCCAGATTTCACATACCCAAGTGCCAAAGCACCGGACCACTGAAGCAAGAATCCGAGAAAAGCTGACATGAGAATGGCTACTGTGTTGTTGAAGGTCCAAGCAAAAGAGAGGGCACCGGGGGGATCAAGCCAAGGAATCAACAGCACAAGGAAAACCAAGGTGATTGGAGTTGTCTTCCACATTAATCTGCTCAAGAATTTCGTAAGAGAGTAAGCTTCAACAAGGCATAAAACAAAGAACTAGTCCTTGCAGAAGCAAATGACGTACGCCAAGGCTGTCCAATTCTCCTGCTGTTGCAACCTGGACCACAGAATTTTGTTAACTGCACTTGGGACTATCCATGCTAATGCTATGCACGCACCAAAAAAGTCGAACTGCAAATCTGTAACGGTAGCCACGGCAACGCCAATGGATACAACTGTAAGTGCAAGCACCTGAAAAATTTACAGTAAGATACCTAAACAGATGGAGAAGATTATGTAACATTCAGTAATGATAAAAAAAAATAAAAATTACTGCATCTTTTAATGCAATCAATCGCATGCATCACGTAACACCAACAGATGAATAAAATATATCTAAGGCCTTAAAAACAGTCGAATCACTGCATGGGTTGACGAGAAGATCTTTTAAAGAGATCTACTGATGAGCACCATACAGTTTCGAACTATGGCAATGGTGTGCAGCAGGCAAGTCCAGAAAGGCTAGAAGAGACCAGATTAACTGCAAAGCTCGTCTTATAGAGAAAACATTCTTCAAAAGACTTCTGATTTAATTGAGCTGGAAAGCTGAATCCAGAACAGAAACTAAGGGTGTAAGTATGCTTAAAACTGAATGATTTTAATGTTTTAGGTTGATTCCATATAGAGATGGAGGATTGATGGAGATATCGTTGCTGCAACAGAGTGGGATTGATGAAGTGGTAATGGCAAATAGAGTACTCTCCAATGCAGAATAGCACAAAATCAAGATATATGAAACTGTAATTACCCTCGCTGTCATGCCACTCTATTGGACAACTGATGTCAGAGCTGAGGAAATGTGATACCCGATCAAGGATGCTTTATATAGGAACATGTTAGCTTTGATGGACATATGATTCTATGGTTGAAATGACAATACACAAGAAAAACTACAGTAACAAAGTTCTAGTGCGTAACTTAAGCATGAGAGATGACTTTGTTGAATGACAATTAAGTTGCCAAAAATAAAATGAGCACAAATAACAGTGACCTTTTCAGTGTTCCATCATATAAATTTTGAACAACCAGAATACAAACTTTCAAAGGAAATATGCCTCAATATCATTTTCTCAAACTCAATTATTAACAACAATTACATCTCAGAATATACATTCGGTAAGTTCTTTTTCACACTATCTATCCTCTTTCAACAGGGATATAAGAATTTCATGCGGTCGCTGTCAAGCTTGTTATAAGGAGGAAATAAATCAATGAAGCAGCAACCATGAGATTTTGTTCCTGCATTTATCATTTATCCAGTGAATTAAACATGTCAGTCTTGAAGTTCACATCCACAAGCTGTAAATCATATCAAACTGGGACTTAGACAATCTCTTCCATATCATAACTAGAACTTATATTCAGGCATATAGTTTGCATAGAAACATGGATGAGACCCTTTTTCTTTAGATGAGAATTACCTTTAAGAAAGATACTCTTTTGCCGAAGAAAATGAATTCAGCCAGAACTATTGATGGTGTTACAGCAATCTTGGACATCTGATAAAAACCCACACTGAAGGGTACACATGAATCACATAATGTGCATCACCAGCAGAGATTGTAACAATGAGAATAAAGAAACCATTCTCACCTATTGTACTTCAAGCTAACATTAGCAAGGCCAGTTGACAGAGACATCACGACCCCCAGAGTGAGCAAGGAAGTTAAACGGTTTGACTTTGAAGGAGGGGATGCAGGCAAGATCGAGAAAACATTCATAATAGCCATTAATACCCAGCTTACTACATAGTGAATGAAAGTGAGAAATATAGGGAAGTGGAATCCAACATTCTTAAGCACCTGAAAAGTCAGAAAGTTAAAACATTGTCAAAGAACCAAGCCAGACAATGGGCTACATTTCAAATCTCCATGACAATGATTGTCAAGATAGGTCTCACATGAAGGAAGAGGCACAGACCAGTTTATTCGTGAATATAATACTAACAGCAACGACAAAGTTGAATGATAGAGCAACAGCTGGTCGACATAGGCGTTGCTGCTGACGCTTGGCACCCTCAGATGAGCGAAATTCATTAAACAAAGTGGCTCGCAGATCTTCCAGAGCTCGTCCTGCGTTGATTAGGAAATTTAAGCAAAACTAAAACATTACTGATAATGAAAATCATCTAAGTTTAAATCTTATTCAAATAGATCACAGATAACCAAGGACAAATTACACAAAAGAAAATGACATTAAAAATCCTATAATGAAAGCACCTGAGGCCCAAAATTTATGACTGCTTATTAAATCGACTCTCAACAAGTGATCAGAGGCGATTTACAATGCTTAAATTTGTGATTCAAACCGTGTATGATATCTCAAAGTACCTTTACCATGTAAAATGTCTAAAAGAATCATAGAGCAAGAAAAGGCACAAACAAGAATGTAATTGCATATCCTTTTCAAGTCTTTTGACGTTCTATTAGTTAAACCCAGAAGCTCCCTCAACAAAGACACAAAATTCCACGCGTTGCAATTGTATAGAAAGCATTCCTATACTGAAGGAGAAAAACTCTTGCAAAGAGAATAAGTTAATCAGAAACACTTGAACAAAGGGGAGTAGAGAGCAAATACTCCTAATTAACACAAGGGTAGCTAGTTAGAATCATCAAACTGAAAGAAAAAAGGAGCCCTTTCCATGGACAATGCACAGTTGCCCCTCCTGTGGAAAATTTGAAAATGGAAGAAATTATAGAGCGCTTTATCTCACTTACCGAGCAACTGGACACGCCAATGTGAGCCTGAAAACAAGTAAACTCTTCCACTGTACAATGCCCCCAACCGAAAGCAGGAAAAGGAGAGAATTTAACATTTTGACCATCATTCCGGCCTAAAATCTAGCCTACACGGAAAATAACCACAACTGCAACTGCATCTTACAGGCTCAAAACCTCCCAAACTAATTTTCAAATTCAAAGAAATTTCCTATATCAAGAACATGTTTTGACCCTTATTCTCAGCCCAGATGATAACACTTGTCGTGTGAAGACTTCTGCAACCATCTATCCGCAATGCCAGATAATCGGAAAAAGGTCGATAAACTGAAATCGCATGCGATTGACTGAACCTCGAAAAAGAGAAAAAACGGAACATATCTCAGGAAGACTAGAGAACACGAGATAAATGGCAAAGCCGGAAGAGCGAAAAACCAAAAAAGGCATGAAATGCGCATCATCTATCAGAGACTAATCGTTCGAGATTCAATAGAACTGAAAAATTGGTTTCAAGCTCTTACTGGTCAGATCAATGAAATCAAACCTAAGCTCCATTCCACCGATTGCTAAACAACCCACATTGCAAAAGCTAGGCGAGAAGTCAAGAATCAAGCATCCGAGAGTTGATGAGCAAGTAACCAAATGGGAAAACAGTTACCTTTTTCGCCAACATCGCTGTCCTTGCGTTTCAGAATCTTCCTCACGTCTTTCTTTAGCAAGAAGCCAAGCATTTTTATGGTTAGTGAAGGGGAGAAGCTTCACTCCTCTTGCCGCGACTAAGATGACATGCTCAAACGAGCCGTTCCAACAGAGCCCTAAAGTCCCCCCGAAAACGAAAATTCAGCGCGAACGGGTAGTGGGTATCGCCTTGAAGCGGCGGTTGTAGTACCCACTCAGCATGAATCACTAATACCCTTCTGGGAAATGGTTTTCCTGAAGAACGAAAGATGTGGGTGGGTGCGGGGTAGTGTGAAAGAAGAGGAAAGATTGCAGTTTTGAGTTCAAAAATGCCACCAAAAAGATGCACCCACGCACGCACAGGGATTGACAGAGAGCAAAACAAAAAGGAGGGGGAGTGGTCGCACGCAAGGATCGAGGACGGACACGTGGGTCGTATACCAGCGTTGATGGCGGAATATCGAAGCTGTCGGGGGGTGTGGGTTGAGTTGAGGGAGCGGAGAAATTTGAGCAAATCACGGACGGTCTCTCTCTCCCTCTCTCTCGCTCTCACGGTCACGGGCGCAACCGTATCTCCATTTTCTCTCCCCTTTTTTCTTCTTCGGACAAGAACAACAACAGCGACAGCGGTCGGACGCAGGCAATCGTTCGCAAGAGGTTCCATTTAATATGTGATTGATACCGAGGAATTCGGCCGATGTTTCTGTCGAATGTAATGTAATCAATCTAATTGCGGTTTGACCCATTTAATGTCCGGTTTTTTAGGCCCTTCTTAAGTAATACCTAAATTTTAATGTTTTCACCACTAAAAATTGTGAGTGATGATGCGAAGTTTGCAGAAATCATGCATGAATTAACTTGAAAAAACGACCAAAGGAAAGTTCTTTTTTTTTTTTCTTTTTTGGTCAAACGATGGAAATTTCATTTTCACACCGATTGGTCGATCTACTTTTGCCTAAAAGCAGCAACATCCTGCGGCTCAGTGGAGTTAATCATGGATTTAAGGCTCCACTCGGCCTGAAATGCAAACGGGGGCACCTAGACGGGTCATTACTTTTTGTGGGCTCAAACAATTTGCCCAAAGTGTTTACACCTGAATTCAATCGTCCAATAGCCGGCTCAAACCCACCCGATAACATATGTGTTATTGAACTATGACCATCTTCAAACGTCTTACGAATCCGAGGCATTTGGGCAATTCTAAATAGATTTAGTACATGAAAAAGAACTACCACCATATTCGTATCGTGATAAATGACCCTCAAACCACATATCTGCAACTATGGTGAGTTCAATTAGACACAAAGTATTCTTTCCTCATGCTAACTCGATTACTCCTATTCATGATCAGGATATTAAAATTGAAAGGCGATCATCTTTCCCTCTTTTATGTTCTCTTGCCGATATCAGATGTCCACCACTCACGGTAAACTTATTGAGTGATGGTATGAACTCAAGGAAGCATATGTTAACAGGACTTTTTTGAATTGAAGAAGTTCGTTTTCAGGTCATATTTGATCAACAAACTAACTTTGGGTGAATTGTACAGATAGCAACAGCAACAAGTAACATTTCGAAAACAGACACGGGACGCAGGAAAAGAAAAACACTTGTTGAAACGCAATTTCCCGTTCTTTTTTCCCTTCTTTTGTCATTTTACGTGTGTTCTGACGATAAGTGTGCCGGCAAAATTTGTTGCAACACAAAGTTGTACACATCCAGTATAATTTAGTTTATCAACAGGGTAGTGACTCTACTATCCCAGCCCAACTTGAGAATTTTTTGAGGCCCAGTCAAGCTTATTCCGTTATCAAGGATGGGATGTCCTGCTTTGTTTCGATACAAACGATATAATAAAGTAATGATGTGTTGAAGATGGTGAGTTTGACTGAAATGAACCAATGGAAGATCTACTTGAGGTCTTCGAGGACTCGTTTCAGGCGACGTTTACGTGAAAACGAGGGGCATAGACAAAAGAAATAACTATTTTAATCGATCCTCGAGGTGGTGGTCGAGATCACTGACAACTGAAGATAAACTTAAGAAAAACCTCCACCTTCTCCACTTACGCCAAAGTTCTACAACTTGAATAGTATGGGTTTGTCCTCGAACCAAACACATCGATGGTAACTTCGCTTTTGTTTGAATAATTCCATTTAGCCTCCCATAATGATCGCTAATTCTCCAAGTACCCCTTGGACCTCACCTCTTTCTTTTCCTCAAATTACTCTTGCGCTTGACCAATGTGTATCAAATGGCCCTGTGTTGAGCAAGTCAAAGATTCGATAAGATTAGAATCTTTTCTTAACAAGACATGATCTTGATAATTCCCCATTTTCAGCACAAGATATGATCCTTTCCTTGTCTTCAGCACAAGATGAATATTTCTCGAAGTGTACATATAGAAACAAGATATTATCTTCATTTTTCCTCATCTTTGTCACAAGATGAATATTTCTTGAAAACTTGCTTTGTAAAATAGTATAAGGAGAGAGATCAACACAAAAAAAGATTCTCTTTCACTTTTTCTCATCCCTACGTCCATTTAGTTTCCCATTATCTCTTTGATCCAACCTATCAAACTCCCCATTGGGCATTGGTGAAAAACGTGGAAAGCCAAGGGGGTATGTGCAAATCACATGCACAACCTAAGGGCGTCTTTGTCCAAAAATTTCATCTGCCTTATGTGGAAATTTGTAAAGAAAAGAGAATCGAAATTAAAGTTAGAGACATGGAAAGAGAGGAAGGGGAGGGGAGAGAGAAGCAAAAAGGGAGGGGAGGGGCAACACTCGGGCCACAACACTTGGACCACAGTCTCTCTAGATGTTCTTGTTTGGAGCACGTGGTAGAAATTAATATTTTTATTAGGAGAAATCACCAAGAATGAGCTCAAGTTTGGACCCGTCAACATATTGAGTTGAGATGAGCTAACTTAAATATATTAACTATTTTATACTACACTAATTCTTTAATGAGAGACTTTTCTAACACAACTCATATGTACATCATAATAATCTCCTTCTCGCATGTGAGTTCAGTGTTAAGTCTACTCTCCCTTAATCCATTTATCCTTTTGCATCAAGATATCTTAGCTTTAATTTCCATCAACGCCCAATTTCATCATTGTTCTCTTTTTTTGGACCTTCTCCAGACTGAACCAAGAAGTCCATCATCGGGCCCACATTGCTATATCATAATGCCCACTCGAAGTATTGTTATACATCAAATCTCTATCAACATCTAACTACATCCCTTAGTCTATTTTTCTAAACCGAACTATGAAGTCTTCTATCGGGCCCACATTGCAACCCCATGAAGCCCATAGCTTGGCATTGCCTGGAGACCTTAATCGAGGTATCTTTTTACATCAAAATATCTGAAATTAAATATCCATCAACGCCCAACTTCATCCTTAGTCACTTTATCCAAACCGGACTATGAAGTTTTCCATCGGGCCCACATTTCTACCCCCACAAAGCCCACCGCTTGGAAAACCGTGATGGTCACTATATTCCTTTATGAAGGTATTCAAGAAACATCAGAAAAAATTGTGGGCCCACCAATCTATGATCGATTTTGATACCGTTTGTCAAGAGCATGCACTATAAGCTCGATACCTTCAACTAAGGAGATCGCCAAAAGAGAACCCAAGTATGATCCCATTAACATATTGAATTGGATTCACCTTCAATTAAAAGTTTAAGCTAATGAGTTATGAGCAAATTATGAAATATCAATTATTTTACACTGCACCAATTTTTTAACGTGGGACTTTTCTAACACAATTCACACATATATCCATCCAAACAGTTTTTGATCATGGTAACCACTGTACCACTACAACCCTTAGCTGTGTCACGTTCTACATGTCAATCTTGACCACTCGATGCAATTTGCCGCTTGGCTAAAGAACTTTGCTTGTGAGAGATGGATAGATTTAGAAGTGGATGTCCACTTCAAGTTGCAAGATGAAGAGATAGCAATGATGGATTGAAGATAGGAGATTGAAGCAAATACTCACAATGACAAGACTTCACAGAGCGGAAGGACTTGCATCTAATGGAGGTCAAACACCCATTGATGACACTAGGGTTGAGAGAGAGATCAAGTTGCGAGATGAAGCAATAGTAGCAATGGATTGAAGGGAGGAGATCGAAGCAAAGAGACTTGCAATGCCGAGACTTCACAGAGTGGAAGGACTTGCATCCGATGGTGTAACAACCTGGGCCCCACTGTGTAATATTGTTCGCTTTGGACACTTAGTTCTCACGGTTTTAAAACGCGTTACACAGGTTAAAGGGACCCCAAGCCTTATAAACTAGCCCAAGACTCTCCCTTAAGCGATGTGGGACTAGAGAGGACCCCTTCTCCTTCCTTGGACTGTCATAGATGGAATTGACAAACTTATATCAAGGTCGAATGACTGGGAGAACATAATTTTTGTGAATTTTCTTGATTAGATAGCATCGAGAAATCACTAGTTTATCATACATTGTTGTAAACTAAACGAAGAGGACGAGAAATGATAAGTGTTATAGAAGTACTAGACAAAAACTAATTCTTTGACGTGAGATTTTTCTAACAAAACTCATATGCGAGCAATAGCGACAAGGAAAGAGAGGGGAGAGAGAAGCAAAAGGGGAAGGGAGGAAAGTGGCAACACTCAAGCCATAACCTCTTTAGATGTTGTTATTAGGAGTTTATAGTGGAAATTGAAACCTTTGTCCCGAGAAATTGTCAAGAAGGAGCTAAAGTTTGAATTCATCAACATATTTAATTGGACACACATTTACTCACAAGATTAAATCAATTAGTTGAGCAAATTAAAATATATTAGCTATTCCACACTATACTAATTCTTTGATGTGAAATTTTTCTAACACAACTCACACGTGCATCATAACAATCTCCTCATCACGTGTGAACTTAGTATTAGCTATGCTCTCCCTTAATCCGTATATTCTTCTTCATCAAGATATTTTAGTTTGAATCTCCATCAATGCCTAATTTCATCCTTGGTCTCTTTCTCTAAACCAAACCATGAAGTCTGTCATTGGACTCGTATTGTTACACCATAACGCCCACCGCCCAAAAACCTTAATCTAGGTATCCTTCCGCATCAAAATATCTCAGCTTAAATCTCCATCAATGCCTAACTTCATCCTTAGTTTCTTTTTCTAAATTGAACCATGAAGTCTTCCATTGAGCCCACTTTGCTACCCCACAAAGCCCATTGATAAAAAAAACCGCATGGGTTACCAGATTCATTCATTGAGATATTTACCAAACATTGGAACAATTTGGAGGCCCACCAATCTATATTTGCTTTGATACCATTTGTTGAGAGCACATGCAATACCTTCACGAATTGAACAAATAAAGTCTTTTTAGATATATAAGCTGTGGGAAATGAAGTAGAGTTTTGTTTTCACTTGGCTTGAAACGTGCCGGACTAACCAAGTAGATCACCAAGAGAAAACTCAAGCCCGATCCCGTCAACATATTCAGTTAAACCCATATTCATAAAAAAATTTAAGCTAATATGTTATGAGTCAACTATAATATATTAACTATTTTACATTATATAAACTTTATGATGTGAGACTTTTTTAACACAACTCATATATGTATCATAACAGATCTTGATCCTAGTGACCATTGTTCCATTTCAACCCTCAACTGTGTCATGTTCAACATGTCAATCTTGACCACCCAGCGCATTCAATCGCCCCATGTGGCTAAAGAATTTTGCTTGCGAGAGATTGACGAATTTAGAAGTGGACCACAAGTGAGAATGCGAGGTCAAACACCGCATTGTCGACATGAGGGTTAAGTGAGAGATCAAGCTATGAGACGGAGCAATAGCAGTGGTGGATTAAGGGAGCAAGTTGAAGAAAAGAGACTCGCGATAGCAAGACTTCACAGAGTGGAAGGACTTGCAAACGATGGAATGAATGAACTTACATAGAGGTTCAATGATTGGGACAAGATAATTTCTGCGAATTTTCTTGATTAGATAGCATCGAGAAATTGTCAAATAATCACATGTTTGTTAGGAAATTAAACAAACAAGATGACAGATGATAAGAGTTATAGAAGTCTTGGAAAAACTAATTTTGAGTTAATTTTATTGTCAACGATTCAAAATAATAACTGGATGCTTACAAAGCCACATTTGTGTTATGTAAAACTAAAATAAGACAGATTTTCTTAACTTTGATTTTACGAAATAGAAGAATGTGGGCATTAATCAATATGTCATTTCCAAATAGAGTATTATGCTTGCACTTTGAAGGAAACCTATTTATATATTTTCAAACGTAGTTAATGATACAAAATATCTCTGAGCTTATCTTCCAGCCGCCCCTTGGTCGAACGACAAGCATGATGAATGTTTTTATCCGAAAGAGAAGGGATGTATTCGGTCGTTAAAGCCAGCGAAGTCAAGAACACGCATGGGGTCCAAACGGCGGCCATCGAGATCTTTGCAGATCAAGCTATTCCATGATAATCATTTCAAGTAAATTAGACCTGAAGAAAACAAACTTAGTTCGGTTGGACATTTGATTATCCGGTAGGATCGTCTTTCCTCGTATTGAATTAAGGCACACGTCAACCTGCGTATTGACCATGAGCATGTCCGGAAACAGTTAACGTAAGCGTACCTCTCCCAACCATACCCAAACCAATAAGCCAGGTGCGAGTTCTAAGTTAGACTTTTGACCTGCATACTCCACCTCCATCATGCTGTTTCCAAGCAACATTAGCTTCTAAATGAAGATAACCATGAATTATGATCCAAGAAGCTGTGCTTATAGCTAGCTTACTGCGCAGCCGGCGATCATTCATTCGACATTCAGCTCCTGATTTGAGTCTCACATCCGAACGCCGCGCAGCAGTTTTATGTCCTCGTGCTTCAAGATGGGTTCGTGTGCCGTCATGTACTTGGCTGTCTCACTGGCGTGCTTCTTCATCATTGTCACCCCATCGACTACGAGCGCCGATGCCTCAGCAGACAGAGCGCAGATGATACGGGAGTTCCTGGACGGCCACAACGCGGCAAGGAAGGCGGTTGGAGTGCCGCCGATCGCGTGGGACACATCCCTCTCCACCTACGCGCGGGTGTATGCGAACCAGAGGCGGGCGGACTGCAGGCTGGTGCACTCGCCGGGGTATGCGTTTGGGGAGAACCTGTTCTGGGGTCAGGGGCGGCGGTGGAGTGCCGCGGCGGCCACGGCGGCATGGGTGGCGGAGAAGCAGTGGTACCACTACGCCAACAACTCGTGCTCGGGCCAGGAGTGCACGCACTACACGCAGGTGGTGTGGCGGACGACGACCCGTGTGGGCTGCTCAAAGATCATATGCAACTCCGGCGACACTTTCATAGCGTGCGAGTATCATCCTTCGGGCAACTACATCGGCCAGAGGCCTTATTAAGCATCAGCACGCACAGCTTATAAATCCTCATTTTCATCCATCTCTGTACCTATACAATACACTGTTGTCTTACGATTCTTACAAAAGTGCACTGTAATTAATGCAATAACTCCTCACATCCAGATTATGTGATTTAAATTAGGCCCGCCTTTGGCGTGATGTTCTATGGTTTGAGAAATGAAAACGGTTAAAGCCACAAAAATCCCAAACTTTATTGACTATGACACATTTATTTCAATTTTCTTATAACATAAAAAGCCCTAAACTTATATCGATGTTCTTTAAAATTCGATGTCACATAAAAAGTTTGTGGTAAATGTATTACACAAGTATAATATTGAGATTTTAAATGTCACAAAAAAGAAGTTTGAGGTAAATATGTCACACGATTATAAGCTTGGGATTTCTGTTAGCAAAAATCTTTTGGGATAAATATATTACAGTCGACAAAGTTCGGAAGTTTCTATGGCTTTTATCCAAATGAAAGTGCAAAATTCAGAACAAAATGACAACGTTGTTGGGCTTGCAAATTGTAAACTACAAGGCCTTTATCTTGGATTACAGCCCAACCCACTCCAGAACTTCGAACGGGAAGTCAGTCAGTCAGTCAGTCAATCGGTGGTGGATCTGAATATACTGAAAACACCCGACTCCGAGCAGCAGCCGATCCATCATAGACTGCTTCCGATTCCCCAATCCAAGATGGCCCCGAAGCCGGAGTCGCAGAACCCCTCGCACGCCGACGCGCCGCCGTCGGGCGCCGCCTCCGTCGACCCCCTCTTCCACATCCTAAAGGTCCTGCCTTTCGCCTTCCTCCGGCCGCCGCGCCTCCGCCTCAAGCTGCCCACCCTCACCCTCCCTCCCCCATGACCGTCTACGCCCTCGTCCTCCTCACCTACTTCATGGTCGTCTCCGGCATCGTCTACGACGTCATCGTCGAGCCGCCCGGCATCGGCTCCACCCAGGACCCCCACACCGGATCCGTCCGCCCCGTCGTCTTCATGCCCGGCCGCGTCAACGGCCAGTACATCATCGAGGGCCTCTCCTCCGGCTTCATGTTCGTCCTCGGCGGCGTCGGCATCGTGCTCATGGACCTCGCCCTCGACAAGAACCGGGACAAGAGCGTCAAGACATCCTTCGCGACGGCCGGGATCTCGTCGGTGGTGCTCGCTTACGTCATGAGTATGCTCTTCATCCGCATCAAGATCCCCGCTTATCTTAGCTAGTTTCTCGATTTTGAGGTTCAGCTGGGGCTTCCCCTTTATAATCTTCTAGCTCCTCAGGTTTTACTTGTTGTGAGATCTCTACATATAAATTGTGGATTTTGTGCTGCTGCTGTCGTTTACTATCATAGATCATAATGATGCTGGGCAATTTGGCATATCTATCGGCTGGTGTCAATCATCGGTAGCGTTGCATAGATGTTTTCCTTGTTGATTTATCCCGTCCCACCGTGAATTTCCCTGTTAAAGTCCTCAAGTTTTGCTGAATTAGTAGTCGTGACTTGAGCCGCGATACTCTTGAATTAAAGAGATGTGCCATGGGAATGAAAGATTGAGCTGGCCGGCTCGAGGGAAAGGGTAGATGCGAATCGTGCAAGGGCCTTTATTTTCATGGTTCGGTGACTCAAATTCTCTGCGAAAGTGATTCTCCTGGTTAATCCTCCATTCATGTTAAACACCCATTGGACAACTAGAATACCCAGCAATCAAAATCTTACAAGTGCAAATGTAGCAAGATAGTTTGTTTACAACTTGGCAGTATCTCTGCTATTTTCTTGCATAGTTTAATTATCTCTAGTTTTTCGGAAGTTACTTTCTCAATTTCTGTCTCGAGTCACCATCCAGACAGCATGCCAATATCGCTTGACAAATTTGTGTATCCCTAGATCAGTTATGTCCATTCTGTTGCCTGCTTGACTGGTTATGGAAGCAAGAGATATTGCAACAGGGCAGGTAGACACTCTGCGCAATGAAAGACTACTGTATGGATACATATTACATAATTGTTGTTGTGGGAGTCCTCCATTTACTCGTGACTATTAGAGATTATTTCCTTGCGCACATGGTGGGTGATTTGGTCGTCTAAAAAAGTACAAACGCTTGAAATTAGTATTTCCTTTCTTTGATTTACTAAAGATATCTACTTCTCTTGATCTTGCTGTTTATTAGACGAGATCTGCAGGTAGCCACAACTGCTTAAACTCAAGGATATAGAAATCACCTTCTCAAATTGTCCAAAGCTAATTGCCAATATTTTCCACACCCTTTGCTGAAATGTACATTATGTACTTTGTTTTCCTTTAAAAAAGAAAAGATATACTTTTTTCTATGCTTGGGCATGTGCCTTTAAGCAATGGCAAGTAGCTTCTAGTTAGTCACTTTCGCCATGGTTGATTATAGTCTCTCTTATCATCCTAAGAGCATTTTGTTGTACTATTTTGATTGCCGGCTTAGTTTGTTTTCATGTCTTCTCAATCGAATATCAGTGGATCTCTTTCAAGTCTGTAGTCACATTTGCCATAGTTGATTAGAGTCTCTCTTATCATCCTGAGAGCATTTTGTTGTGTTATTTTGATTGCTGGCCTAGTTTATCTTCATCCTTGTCTTTTTAATCGAACATCAGTGAATCTCTTTCCAACCTGTCATTTCTTAGCCTTTTCATTTACTCCCTCTGACTTTGTTCAAAGAAGGTATTCGTCTTACTATACGAAATCAGAGGTCCTTTATCTCAACCAAACTCAGCAAAATTTTTAAAGGTGCTTACACAGATGAGGTTGTGAAGACTGACAAGATGAACCTAGGCTCCTCTGCTGCCTAGGTATCCATGTACTTCGATAGCCATGTCTTTGCGTACTCTAGGGACATGTTATGTATAGCTTGTTGTTTCGGGAATTATGCTTTCTACCACAACCATTGAAAGGAATAACAAATACCTAGAACTGAATCCTGAAGCATGTCTAAACCATGGGATGGGGGAAGCTTATCTTGTTTAATCTTCCTGCTAGCACCGTCAATGAACTGGTATGTCATGGTGGACTTCTATAGGCTGAATTGTTTCTCATGCTTCTCATTCAGGGCGTACTCATGCATAATTTTGCTTTGAAATCCGTACAAAATGAGTTCATAGATCATTCTTCTTTGCAAATATCAACATTCAGTGGGTTTATGCCAAGAATCTCTCGAGAAATCTATATCTAGTTTAAATTATACAAGTAGCTTGGATTGAGATGTAAGTTACCTCTATGGGGGCATTCCTGTCTGCAACTGTCTTTAAAAGGCCAATCTTTCATGCTTCTATATCAGGGTTCGCATTGTGACTGGTAAGGACTAGTGCACGAGATTGTGCATTGTCATTTGTGTGTGGCTATTTAATAAATTGCTGCTCTCATTAAGGCACTGTATTTTTAACTGGTCTTGTTTCAAAAGTCATTATCTATTGTCTGTTCTTGATAGACATTCGTGATGATGAACTTGCCCATGTGGTCTTGCGCCTTTGACTACCTAGAGAGCCAGGGAATCAAAACTGAGTGCAATAGCACGAAATGACCATCGTTGTATCTGATTGTCAAGCTAAATGTCAATAAGCAACCATGACTGTGAGAATCAATCCCCCTTGGTGCTCATACGGCTGCATCTCATCCTAGGCTAGTGATCTCAATATCTACTACGGATAGTGCTGTCGGTACTGGTGGGGGTGCTGCTGTAGACTTGAGTGCCACTTGGACCGAAGACAGTGTATAGTATTGTTGTTTGCATTCCTGGCAAGTTCTGATTGATTCTTGTTCTGCATTATTTTGTTTAGCTCATCGCCTCAACCGGCCATTGAAGTCAGGAATGTGAATTGGCAAGTGCTTAGGACATGGTTAGTTGTTTCATTAAGTTTGCTTCCACCCAGGACACAGCGTCCGGGAACTTGACAGTTTTATTCACAAAAAGACGATTTCTGTCTTGCCCTGAAGAACAACATGAGAAACATGAGCTTATACAAGGAGGGAAAAGAGCAACTTGTCATGCAGCTAAATGAACCAAGAACGCGATAATGTCTGTGTATGTGGGCTCATCTACCATCATTCTGGTCTAATGGGATCACAAACTGGCCTAGTGCTAATGGACGACCCTTCATTTCGCAACAGCCATACAATACCACTAATATAAAAACCTTTACAAAACATTAACTAGCATTGCTTCTTCTTGGAGAGAAGAGGCGGCGCGGTGAGAACCTCCCCATATATCTCGGTGAGGCAAATCCAGAAATTCTTTGATAGTCGGGTGTCATAAACCCTTCGCTTTCCTCCTGGTTCATTCTACTAACTCGGCTCCCATTGAATGTACCGTACCTGACCAACTTGCTGATCCACGACTTCTTCTTGGCTGGACTTTGATGTCCTGCATTCATCTTTTCACTCAAGTACTGCTTCACGGCGTGCAACCCTTGCTCGACGACTTCCACCGGAGGAGAAGTGAGCGGGTTTCCTTCGACGCAGAGCTTCTGGAGCTTCTGGAGACATCCCAGGGAGTCTGGCAAGGCCATGATCTTGTTATAGCTAACGTCCAGCTCGACGAGGGATAACAGTAGGCCGATGGAGTAGGGGAGGTTCTCGAGGCACTGGAAATTTTGGCTAACGTTGAGAACTTCAAGTTTGATTAAGTTCTCCATGTCTTCGGGCAGTGAGCGAAGGCAGTTGAGACGAGCGTCGAGGATGCGGAGGGAGGTGAGGTGGGAGGTGGAGTGAGGGAGAAGCACAAGCTTGTTCGAACTGACTGAGAGCTTCTCAAGGTTCAGGAGCTCAAAGCCAATGGTGTCCGGTAGTCTCACAAGCTGGTTGAAATTGGCATTCAGTTCCTCAAGTGATCTGGGATGGGAGGGCAACAAGTAGTTGTTAGTGACCTTACAAGACGTCCAAACATGCAAGAGCTTCTCTCTCTCTCTCTCCACATTTTTAATTTTGATCCCTTATACTTTTAGAAACCTTGACCATCCTTTGAATTGTCTTAATTTTGACACTGGATCAAGATCAACCGTTAACTGATCAAAACATACACAAGAGATAAATAAAAAGTTCATCGGTTCATCTTGTTTAATCTGGTAAAATGAAAAAAAAAAAAAAAAAAAGCCTAAGAGAAGTTCATTATGATACTCCTCAAGCCAACTAAACCTAAACTTCAGACCAAAAAAACAAACCTATACTGCTTACGCACAATACTGTTACTTCAGGACCGCAACACAATCGGTCAGAAGACGTCAGCCAGCAGATAATTTTTGCGTAAAGAAAGGCGAAAACGTGTTTGACAAAGGCACAAAAGATCCTAGTTTTACCAGGAGATAACACGAGATTTGTGGAGGCGGTTGTCACTTGCATCACTCTTCCCGTCTTGTTTCCTAACTCAAACGTGACGATCCCAATATCGACATTTTCATTTATTTAAGAAACAAGTACGTGTGTATGTCTCCAAACCACCTCTTCCTCGCACCAACGTCTTTATGGCCGAAGACTATGTAAACGTCAATCCATAAACTCAGATTATGAGAGATCTGTTTACGTTTGTATAGATTGAGTATACACATCCGCCACAGATATGTATATAATCTATCGAACTAAATATTCATATGGGGATGCGGTAGTCTTGGTTAATGAGTTTTCTTACGTCACACATACACGCGGCAGACGGAATCTTTCCCCATTTCCTGCCACTGATACTTACGTTCAGACTTCTAGATATTTTTCAGCCGATTATCTTATGGCCCGCATGGATTGATCATCTTGATGTATACATGATCGGTTAAGAATGATTCTGAACCCTTGTACATAAATTGATTTTACCAATTTAGTCATAAGTCTTACAATAATAGCCGATATGGTTATTATAGCTAATTGCATACTCATTTCCGATATGTGTTTATGTATATATTCATTTGCTGCTAATAGATCTTAAATGATATTTATAATTTATTCAAAAGACGTTATTTATTTGATACACTGATGATGTAAAATATTTTTAAATTCTAATCAAATGAACTCATTCCATTAGTAGACGGAATTTCCATATTATGACCGTGTGAAAAGTATTTTAAACTGGCCGTATAACCTATATAATCAATAATTTATACTAATAAATTCATAAATCTCTATCACTTACTAAATAAAACAAAAAATGATGTCCGCCTTACGGTAGACCAACATATGCTTCATTGTGCAGGCTAGGCCGGCCTCTTGGAGTTTCTAAAATTCGAATGCCCAGAACAGGTTACGAGGCGACTTATAAATTCATATTAGCGAAGCAAGGGCATTTAATGGGTATATATTGTAAGAATATGCAATTTTATGTGATAGTCCCATCCGGAAACACATGTAGAAGACTCTTCCTATGAATGATGCATATTAATGAGGGGACTGAAGGTTATGGTGATAACGACGGTAATAATACATGCAAGAATACACAATTATCATGTCAAGAAAGCAAAAAGAAGCTAATAAGCTCGTCGAATGTATAGTATCTTTATAGCAAGCCAAACCATGCCATGCTGTTTAGTTATGGGTGTTCATAGTAGTATTCCATTCTTATCTCTTCTCTCAAACTACAAATTAAAATTTTAAATAAGCAAAATGAAGGTCTTACTCTTTTTCTTCTTTTTTTTTAATAAAGGGTCGGCTTATGAAATAGGGGAAAAGGCTAGCCTTGGCAATTCATTTTAAAAGGGTCGCGGCTTATGAAATAGGGGAAAAGGGAAAGTAACTTCAATGATTAGAGAAAGCATCCTGTGCTCACGGCTTACTCTTTTTTTTTTTTTTTAATTCCTAATTGTCATTAGGGTTCTTATATTCATTTTCCTAAAGTCAAGGCACTTTACTTTTGCTATGTAACGAAGATAGCAGCCTTTAGCTTTTGATGGTGCTGTGTCAATAATTGCATGAGCATTATATTGATGAATTTGGAAAAAAAAAAAAGGACGTGGAAGAAGAGAAGGAGAGATTGGGATACTGTACCTGCAATTCTCAATAGTCCTGGGGAGGAATCGGAGATAATTTCCGGCGACATTCAAAACCTTGAGCTTCACGAGACACCCGATCGAGTTTGGAAGTACCTTCAATTGGTTGGAGTGGACGTCCAGCACCACCACGTTTAGCAATCTTGCCACCATCGACTCTGGTATCGTCTGTCATACATTCATTTCCATATCTCCAGATTTAGGTCTCATATTTACCGTCAAAGGGACATCAAAATACTAATTTAGTGGTGATCCTGAATCTAGTTTTGTGGCATAATGAGAAGGTGCTCGTTCTGTACGTGCGAAAAGTACTATCTCATAAGATTGAATGGTCAAAAGCTAGCTCCTTCGACTTTGTTCCGTTAACGATTTGTTTTTCAAATCAAGCTTCAAGAAATGGAAGGTTGTTTATTTGGTAAGTCGTAAGATAATAGCCTAATTGTTCTTGAAGGACCTTTCTTCCCTAACCTCATCACACCTTGAGAATTCAAGATTTGAACCTCATCCTCTTCCCTTAAAGAGGAGATAACGCCGAGCCATTTGCCTTTTGGCGGAAATGAAAGGGTGTTACACAAACAATCGGGGGTAGAGAGAGAGAGAGTGTGTCTGCCCGTAATTAGTCTGAGGGTTCTTTTCCCTTCATCGACAGATGGAAAGAGATTGTAGGAAAGCAAACAAAACAGGAGAGAGAGAGAGAGAGAGATGGAGTTGATAAGCACGGAAGTTGATAAGGTGACTACCAACTCCCTTATAAGAAAATGTGCTGGTATTTATGAGAAGTTAAAAAGCGTATTGAACCGACCAAAAAAAAAAAAAAAAAAAGCGTATTGAAACTGATCCTGGGACACCGAATTCATTGTCCTTATCTTTGGCCAACTCGAAAAAACTCATCATCAATACTGCAGACAGAGTATTGAATTGTCTTTGCAGACATGCATTTATCAGAGCCTCTCACGTGAAGATATCTTAAACAAGCTATAGCTTTTTTACGGTGAGTTTGACTTAGCGAGACAAGCCCTCATTTTAACTCTTTCCCCATCTTGATCCTTCTCGCATGCTGTCACTTTTTTGTCAAATGGGCCTTTTCTGGGTGGGAAAAGTAAGGAATCGAAATTACTGACATAAACTCAAGAAGAGATGGCCTAAAAAAACAAAAAACAAAATTCAAGGTAGAGAGAGAGAGAGAGAGAGAGAGAGAGTACCTGAAGGTTGTTGTTAGAGATGTCCAACTTGCAGATGAGGGCCAAATTCAGGGTAGGGTTAGGGAGAGACTCCATGGACAAGCCACTATAATCCACAACTTCAAGCCTCTCATCTTCCTCAGCAACGGCGGTTCCTCTCTTTCTCTGATCCGCGTTCCCTTTCTTCCTCCTCAAATCGAATCTCACTTGCTGCTGCTGCTGCTGCTCGTACAGCATCTTCACACCCAACTCCAGAAACCCAAACCCCCCCCAAAAAAAAGAAAAAGAAAAAAGACAGACGCAAACGAGAAGAAGGCAGAATTTACGAACGACGAGCGGAAGAGAAGAGTGGCGGCGGGCTTCTGCGGGACGGGAGAAACAAGCGAAGCCTCACGTCGCATTTTATATGGAGAAAGACGGCGAGCACGTACGGATGGAGGAAGAGGAGTAGGTCCCCAACACGTGTTCATCGAAAGTACAATGGCCGTATTCCAATGGCTCGCCTGGCCACGTCTCTTCCCTCCATCAAAAGTCAACCCTCACTCCAGTTGAAAACCTGGGCTGCCCGCCCCTCTCGGGTTGCGGTTGCTCGCTTTGCTCTTCATCTTTCCCCTCTCTTGGACCATTTCCTCTTCCTCCCACTCGGTATTTCTTTTTCCACGTTTTTCTTCCCCGTCAAACAAACAAACAAAAAATAAATAAAATAAATAAATGGACAAATGCATATCGTTTTTATATATTGGTACATATTCAGTTTACTATTGGATTAGAGTTATAACAAGATAATATTCTCTAACAAAGATCTTTGCGTACAATGCACAAGGTCCTCACTCCCGTTACCAACTTCATATTTGACTGGTTCATTATTTACGACGGTCCTTTAATTTGTGCTTTATAGATTAGACAAATTTTCTTTTGTAGTCGAGGCTAATTCTGTTTAAGATTGAGTGAACATCTGAGCAATTTAGATATGTAAGTCACTAAAATTGGGGGAAGCTATCTTTAAGTTAGATGTTAATATTCTCTTTGTATAGAGATGAAAATTAAGTCACAATACTATGTACTAAAGATACTGCCTTTACGTTACATATATTTCTATATACACACACACAAAGATGAAGTGATAGTTTGGTGGGGGGAAGGGGCGTCCAGCGCATCAGATTCGAACTATATGCCCTCGGCCAATGATAGCCACGATGGATCACATGGAGAGCACAGATAGTGTTTCTGGAGATTGACCAATTCTCGTGTTATAACAAGTTGAGGACATCATGACATCTTCTTTTCAAGTAAGGAGGCTCATTTTCGGACTATATCTTTTTCACGCCTTGATAAGAGGGCTCGCTTATTAAAATCATTTATGAATTATTCCTTCTGGGCCGCCCTCATTGCAAGATTCTTCATCAACTAAAAGAGCTAGCTGTTTATTTATTGATATATGAACCGACCACCGTACGCAAGTTAGGTATCGGTCAGATGTCAAACTTTTAGTTCCTTCAAATATTTCTAGCTGACAATATTAAAAGAAATTGGAGCTGCCAGCCACGACAAACCTGATGACCAGTGGAATTCTTTTGCCTATACATGACAGTTGATTTGATGGTGTTCTACTGTGCAGTTGGTTTGCGACTTTTACAATTGAAATTTCTGGTAGGTCATGCTATTGTCCCTTGTTAATATAGTCGATATGCTTACGTCTAGATTGACAAGGATTTCGATTAGTATTCTTGCTGTTTCGGATTTTTGACATTTAGTTAAGATAATCATCTATATTTTCAAAAGCATTAAGTAAAATTGTACTTTGATACATTATAGATTTCCTTTGGTCCTCCATTGCGGGTCATGGAACCTTGAGTTATCTAATGAAATCTTTTCCTTCGAGAATTAGCTTTTCTAGTTATTTTCCCTCGATTTTCTTCTTAATCCTTCGGTGTATTTATGGAGTCCGAGAAGAATTCGAAGGTGTTGTATATTTGGAGTGGCCAATTGATAACTTGTGATTTGGTGGAGGAAGACTGGATATATGTAGGTTCTTCCTTTTTGCTATCTTTGGCTCGTCACTGCTAGAATGAACTTCCTAAAAATTCTCGACTTCCGTCGCCCCATAATTATTGGATTGAGCACTAGTTGGCTGGCACAAAAAGAAATTAAGACACAATTAACAATAGAAAAAAAAAAAAAAAACACTTGCAGTCTGTTTCGTAAAGTCAACTGATACATATAGTCTTGTTTGAGAAAGTGAACTTATTTTTCCGTGAGGTAGGGGAAAAAAAGAAGAAGGAAGCTCGCGTGCACTTGAAAAAGCCTATACACTGTGCTATAGCAATAGCATCTTTGGAAGGACAATTTTATTAGTTGGTTTTTCACATTAGAAATTAACAAATGCGAATACAAAAAGTTAAATAACTGGTCTACGTGATTGGTTCCAACTAATAATCATTATATGGAACAAATATCGATTAATTGTTTTCATGATTACTGCAACATATAGAAGCTCCATTTGGAGCTAAATATAACTCAACTAGGCATACGCAAAAGATAAAGATGGCAATTAGGCATAAAATATGTTAAAAGATACTTTGAATTTTAAAAAGAAACTTTGAGAAGTGATAATGTTTAGAAAGAAGGAATCAATATTGGCACAGAACAATCAGATTTGTCTATGTCTTGAAGGTTGACAAACCAACCAGAAAAGGAAAAACAAATGTGCTTAGCACAACTCTAATATGACCATTCTGAACTACTCGTGAATTTTGAGGGTAATGCACGTTCGCCTTATCTGTTGAGCACAATGGATCTGGCTGAGCCTCACATTGGCGTCGGCCATCACCTGAGTTTTGGTCGTGCTCAATGGATCCAAGACCTTGGAGGCTTCGGCCATGGCTAACTTCGCGGAAGACTGGGAGACCAGGCAGAGGGGCAGATATAGAAATGTGGGGGTTGACATGGATATGTTGACACTATTGTCAGGGTTGCGGCCGCTTCAATTGGGGCCTGCGGCGGTTTCAATCGATCAGGGATGGAGGGGATCGCGGCGACACTAAATCAATAGTAGAGACTAGAGAGAGTCTCAGATTAGTGGGAAGAAAGAATCAGGGAGGGGAGAGATGATACTGGGGTATGAGCGCCAAAGTAGAAGAGAGTTTTTGAACATTTTCCACGTATATATCATACTCTTAGGAAATCCTGGGTAAAATTCTCTATACATCACCCTCAGTTAGGTATTTCAGATTTCTCAGTCTCATGCTCTAAGCTAGATGTTTTTGCGTTGGTCTCTGAGTATTGATGCATGGAATCTCTGGGGATGCTAAAGAATATGCTCGAGATTAGAGAGGGTAGGCCGTCACTAAATTTTCTCCTGCCAAGATGCAAAACTGAAGTCTATGTACCCTCTGCAGTCGCGAGGGTAATTTACTCGACCCAGGTCGTGATAAGCTGGGTCCAGATTTCTGAGTGCAAATAAAGCCAAGGCTTCTGAAAAGTGATTTTAAGGGGGAGTTGACATTCGTGAAGTAGGAGGGATCGAAGCATCGGTTAAAAGGCAAAGGTGGGGGACATGCACGCCCGTCAATTGCCATGTCTCAACATAGTATCTTAAGGTAAAGTTTATGGAGACATGTTGCGGTATCTTAACGGAAATGCTTGTACAATTAGGGTGAAAATCTGATCTTTGGCGTATATACAAGAGCTTAACTTGCACCAAAGATTGATTTATTTAGCATTAATCAGCCATGCAATGTACTGCAGATATATAGGCAAAAAAAAATAAAATGTACTGCAGATATGATAGATAAGAACAAGAGGGTACTATTAAAATCGAGCACATTACGCAACCGAAATTGAAAGGGAGCTTAGGTTCAACGACAACCAAATCGGTGACGACACTAGCGGCATCTCTTGGAAATCTAGCTCACAATTTCCGTACAGGGACAAAAAACCTTATCCGAATTATTAATTAGATGGAAAATTTCAAAGCTGTTGACAAATTGACACATAGATATAAATACACACACAGATATATATATGTTACTTGGGTCTAGGTTTCCGGGTGTTGTACGGTCCTCTTGCGTTGCGTATGGTCCAACCGGTGATCGTACACCCGTCCTTTAGTCAGCCTTAATAGAAAGCGAGATGCCCGGGAGAATGATGTCCCCCAACTGCTTAAGTCTATCATATGGCTTTGCTAGGTGGATGAGCACAATTCCTTGTGATATACATCCGTCGATGTCGATGACGATGATGATTAATTAACCCTTAATCTATTGAAATCGGACTTGACATGCCCACCAATCTTGAGCGATTGCAGGTGCATATAACCTAGACGAGCCAACAAGTTTGATTTTGCTGGCCTATATTCTTTGAACACTAGCATGATGCGCCAACTTGTGACCCCATTTTTATTCAAATTAAGGAATGAATAGAGAACGATAAGAGGAGCAAGAGTGGGGGACAAGGTCAATCGGATCACAATGAAGCGTCGGTAATTCCTTGGAAACGTGCTTGAATTCCGCAGAACATGCGAAGGAGTGAAATCGTCCGAAAGTCACCGGGTGTTGTACGGTCCTCTTGCGTTGCGTATGGTCCAACCGGTGATCTTACACCCTTCCTTTAGTCAACCTTAATAGAAAGCGAGATGCCCGGGAACACGATGTCCCCCAACTGCTTAAGTCTATCATATAGCTTTGCTAGGTGGATGAGTACAATTCCTTGTGATATACATCCGTCGATGTCGATGTCGATGACGACGACGATTAATTAGACTTAATTCTATTAAAATCGGACTTGACATGCCCACCAATCTTGAGCAATTGCAGATGCATATAACTGAGACGAGCCAACGTGTTTGATTTTGCTGGCCTCTATTCTTTGAACACTAGCATGATGCGCCAACTTGTGACATCATTTGAATTCAAATTAAGGAATGAATAGAGAACAATAAGAGGAGCAAGAGTGGGGGACAAGGTCAATTGGATCACGATGAAGCGTCGATAATTCCTTGGAAACGTGCTTGAATTCCGCAGAATATGCGAAGGAGTGAAATCGTCCGAAAGCCACCGCAAGCATGGGAGGGCTGAGGAGTACAGCCATGTTGACGTCTGGCACCATGCATTACGTTCGATGCACCCCTATAGTCTTGTATTACCATTCCATTCGTCGGTAACTTGGAGGAGTTGGATTGTTCATGCTTGAAAATTTAGTATTAGAAAAAGGAATTTGACCGATAAGGGGAGAACAAAAGGAATTGGCGCTTTGATGTCAGCCAATCCATTGGAAACTGCTATTTATACAAATGAACAACTGCATTTGAATTTTCTTACCATAAAAAAAAAAAAAAAACAACTGCATTTGAATACGAATTCTTGATTAAAACATTTTAATAAGCTTGGCAAAATGGTGATTCATGCTCGGTTCTTATTGTATTATTCTCGAGCCTACGTACAAGAAAACCCTTCAAATTTAATGAATGTTGATCTGTAAAGATGAGGGCGGTTGAACAAAAGAGACATATTACGTGTTCCAAAACTTTCTTCTGCTGATGATGGGATCTAATTGAATGATTTGACTGAAATTATATCCTGTTGTTCCACCCTTTTGCTTAAGGTGTGGTAGGCCCAAATGAGCAATGAAGATGGAGCGAATTGGTTTTTCAAGAAAATACAAATTAATTTTGCATAGCCAACTCCTATAAAAATTTTGCTTCTACCCTTTATGTGAACTAACAATATAAGTAAAGGAAATCAAATAGTTTAGAGAAAGAGAAATTTTAAATTTGATTTACAATGGTTTGGCACTTCATACCCACATTCTCTTTTCCAGCCCTAGTGATCTAGTTAGCGTTAAGTTCCACTAGTTATACTTAGAAAACAATATTGTCTCATTACCGGTGTAGAAGTTGATAGTGCTAGTATTACCACTTAGAGGGGGCATGAATATGTGTAAAAACGAATTTAGCCAATAAAAGCAGTAAAAGTTATTTTCTTCAAACAAAGTTTAACTAATACCGGACATCTGATATAAATTCAGATTTAAATAAGATGTTTTGGAAATTAGTAGAACTTAGTAAAATATTGCTATGAACAAATCAAAAGAGTTAAGGGAAGAGAAAATCGAACACAAGATTTATAGTGGTTTGGCTTAATTCAAGCCTACGTCCACTTTCCCATGCAAACAGCCTTTTGGCTGAATTTCACTATGGAATCAAAAGAGAACTACAACGATTTGAGTATGATCACTCAGTGAAGAGTTTCTTTCTCTTGCACTAAGTCACTCCTTTGTGTGTGTGTGTGTGTGTGTTTTTTTTTTTCTCTCTTGAGTACAATTGTAAGCACTATTGATGAAGAACAAGTGATTTGAAAAGCTTCAAACTTTAGAATTTTTATGCTCACACACTCTCTCAAATGAACTGAATGATCTTCTTAAATACTCCTCCATGCCTTTCTAACTGTTGGCACTTTCCAGAGGAATTTTTTCAAATCAATCCGTTGGATAGAATTAATTAAGGAAATCTTGTAGCCGTTTGAAGATTGAGGTGAAAATATGATGATCTTAATTGCTCATACAATCAAAATCTAGGTTTCCATAAGTAGATGCTTCCCAAAAAAGAACTTGTCTTCAAAATTGATTTCACCAATCCATGATTGATTTCATCAATATATATGGAAAAGGTAAGTGAGATTTTCCGCCAGAAAGCCAGATATATCTTGTTCGTAATGAATCCTTGTTGAAAGATTAATAATCCCGAGTCTGATTATATCTCCGTTCTTGACTTGGGTTCAGCATGGATTTTCGTCAGAGTGGGAAAGACTTCTGATGTAAAATAGATTTTGACAGCATTCCACGATATAACACAGAAGTCTAATATTCCTCAGAGTAAGAATAAGAGAAGGAAAGTTTTGTCAACTTTAAAATCTAATAGGAGTTTTCTCAACAATCTTCCTATTTTTGATGGTGACAAAACTTTCATTCAAATTTAATCATAATATAGAATTATATCCTGCAAAATAACACTTTAGCAGCACATGATAATTTATAAAAAGAACAAACCATAATGATAATGAATAACATAATAGTCTGCATCCACAAAAACACATCGGTCTTAACAGTTCTACAAAACACATACTAATACTAATTAAAGTTCAAACACAAGTTCAAGAACCATAAGTTTAAGTTCAAAACACAACCACAAAAATAACACAACAAAAGATCCAAAAGATTCAATCTACCAAATTTGCCAAAAGTTTAAATCTGCATACTCTCCCCCTTTTTGTTAGCAGCAAAAAGATAAAGTCAGTTAGGCATAAAAGAGATCGAGTTGAAAAACAATCAATGCTGTTTGGGAACATGAACAAGTTGGAAATCCTCTAAGGATTGCATGGTCTCCTCAAGCTTATTTAGGCACTGATGATAAACAATTTCTACTTTCGCCACAGTTTGTGAAGCCTACTGATTCAAAGTCTAAATCTGAGTAACAAGAGATTGTACTTTGGCCGTAAGAAATTCTAAGGTAGAACCTAGAGCAGCATGCAACTTCTGAATTTCAAACTCCATTGCATATTGCTGTGTCTTAATCTCCAAGAGGAGTTCGAATATCTAAGGATAGTTTGCTTCCGATTCTATTTGGACACTAGCCTCAACGAATTGTATCTGTGGAGTATTCAGAAGTGAAGGAATATTAACCTGAACGTGTGTAGTTCTTTGCTCCCCTTTGAACTGCGCTACTCTTGAATTGAAGAGATGTGCCTGTGAGAATGAAAGATTGAGCTGGCCGGCTCAAGGGAAAGTGTAGATGCGAATTGCGCAAGGGCCTTTATTTTCACGGTTCGACTCAAATTATCTGTGAAAGAGATTCTCCCGGTTAATCCTCCATTCATGGTAACACCCACTGGACAACTAGACGGCCTAGCAATTAAAATCTTACGGGTGAAAATGTAGCGAGATAGTTTGTTTATGACTTGCAAATAACTCTGCTATTTTATTACATATTTTAATTATCTCTAGTTTTTCAAAAATTACTTTCTCAATGTCTCTTTAGAGTTACCATCTCGACAATATGCCAATGCTGCTTGACAAATTTGTGCGTCCCTAGATCAGTCATGTCCAATCTGTTGCTTGCTCGACTCATTATGGAAGCAAGAGATATTGCAACAGGGCATGTAGACACTCTGCGCAATGAAAGACTGCCGTATGGGCACATCTTACATAATTGTTACTGTAGGAGTCCTCCATTTTCTTGTGATTATAAGAGATTCTTCCCTTGTGCGCATGATGGATGATTTGGTTGTCTCAAAAAGCACAAACACTCAATATTAGTATTTCCTTTCTTTGATTTACTGAAGATATCTAGTTCTCTTGGTCTTGCAGTTTACTGGACAAGATGTGCAAGTAGCCATAACTGCTTAACTTCAGGGATATAGAAATCACCTTCCCAAAGTGTCCGAAGCTAATTGCCAATATTTTCCACACCCTTTGCTGAAATGTAGATTATGTGCCGTGTTTTCCTTTAAAAAAGGAGATATACTTTTTTCTACGCATGGGCCTGTGCCTTTTAGCAATGGCAAGTAGCTTCTAGGGGGCTGTTTGGTTCAGCATTCCCAAGGGGCTTTCAGCCCCGAAAGCCCCTTGGGAAAAATTTCAGCCGTTTGGTTCAACATTTGGGGGTATATTTGGGGGAATGCTAGCATTTAGAATGCTCTAGAATGCTGAAAGCCCAATGCAGGTGGGGACCTGCTTTGGGCATTCAGCATTTTCGGAATGCTGAGGGGGGGTTTAATGAATTTTTTTCTTCCAATATTGCCCTCACTAATAATTTAGTTTTCTCGTTTTACCCTAAAAAACTACTGTTCATCTTCCCCGTCTCCCTCGTTTCTTCAAGACCAAAGCTCAGCCGGCGGAGCTCAATCGGCCGGAGCTGGTCGCCCACGCACGGACGTCGCCACACACCGCCGTGGCCACGCACCACCGTCGACACACACCGCCGTGGCCACGCACCACCATCGCGTGGGTCGCGACCTCAGAGGCGTCGCCTGGGTTGCGCGACCCACTCGACGGGCTTAGCAGTGCTCAGCGGACCAGATCCGGTCGCCACACACCGCCGTTGCGTGGGTCGCGGCCTCAGGCGGCGTTGCGCGACCTACGCCACGGGCTAAGCGGTGCTCAGCCGCCCAGATCCGGTCGCCACGCACCGCCGTTGCGTGGGTCGCGGCCTCAGGCGGCATCGCGCGACCCACGCGACAGGTTGAGCGGTGCTCAGCCGGCCAGATCCGGTCGCCCTGAGGCCGCGCGACCCACAGGACGGCGGTGCGTGGGTCGCGCGACCCGCCGCCTCCCCACCACCACAGCCACCGGCCGCCTCCCCCACCACAGCCACCGGCCGCCTCCCCCACTCTCTCCCCTCCTCTGCGTCAAGAACATCTCCTCCTCCTTTTTCCTTTTCTTTTTTTCCTTTTTCTTTTCACCTCAAAGCTATTTTGCAAAATGCTACACCAAAATAAAGAATTCCCAAACACTTGCATTCACCAAATGCCCATTCACCACAATATACTAGGGGAAATGCAAAGCCATTTCCCCAAAGTTGAACCAAACAGCCCCTAGTCAGTAACTTTCACCATGGTTGATTTGAGTCTGTCTCTCTTAACATCATGAGAGCATTTTGTTATGCTATTTTGATTGCCGGCCCAGTTTATTTTCATCCGTGTCTTTTCAATCAAATATCAGTGAATCTCCTTCCAGTCTGTCATTTCTTAGCCTTTTCATTTACCCCTCCGATTTTGTTCAAAGAGGTATTCATCTTACTATACAAAGTCAGAGGTCCTTTATCTCTACCAAACTCAGCAAATTTTTTAAGGGTGCTTACACAGATGAGGTTGTGAAGACCAGCCAGATGAACCCCGTGCTCCTCTGCTTCCTAGGTATCCATTTACATTGATAGCCATGTCTTCGTGTACTCTACTTACATATTATGTATAGCTTATTGTTTCATGAATTATGCTTTCTACCACAACCATTGAAAGGAATAACGACTACCTAGAACTGATTCCTGAAGCATGTCTAAACCATGGGATGGGGGAAGCTTATCTTGTTCAATCTTTCTGTCAGCACCGTCGGTGAGGTGGTATGACATGGTGGACTTCTATAGGTTGAATTGTTTCTTTTACTTCTCATTCAGGGCGTACTCATGAATAATTTTACTTGGAAATCCATACAAAATGAGTTTATAGATCATACTTCGTTGCAAATGTCAACAGTCAATGGGTTTATGCCAAGAATCTTGAGAAATTTATATCCAGTTTATATTATACAACACAAGTAGCTTGGATTGAGATGTGTAAGTTACTTTTATGGGGGCATTCCTGTCAGCTACTCTTTTAAAAAGGCCAAGCTTTCGTGCTGCTATATCAGGGTGCACATTGTAACTCGTGAGGACTGGTGCACAAGATCGTGCATTGTCATTTGTCTAGCTATTTAATAAATTGCTGCTCTCATTAGGGCACTTTATCTTTAACTGGTCATGTTTTGTTAATTGCACATCATGCTTGTGCTATATCAAAAGTCATTATCTGTTGTCTGTTCTTGATTTCATGGCAACGGAACTTGCCCTTGTGGTCTTGCGCCTTTACTATGACTAGCTAGAGAACCTGGGAGTCTAAAGCTGAGAGTAATAGCACGAAATGACCATCGTTGTATTTGATTGTCTAGCTAAATGTCACTAAGCAACCGTGATTGTGCGTATCGATCCCTCTTGGTGGTCATACAACTACATCTCATTGTAGACAAGTGCTCTCATTATCTACTAAGGATAGTGCTGTCGGTATTGGTGGAGGTGCAGCTGTAAACTTGAGCGCCACTCAGACCAAAAACAGTGTAAAGTATTGCTGTTTGCATTCCTGACAAGTTCTTCTTGTTCTGCGTTATGTTGCTTAGCTCATCGCCTCAACCGGCCATTGAAGTCATGAATGTGAATTGGCAAGTGCTTTAGGACGTGGTTGTTTCGTTAAGTTTGCTTCCACCCCGGACACAGCTTCGGGGAACATGACATTATTTATTCACGAAGAAGATGACTTCTGTCTTGCTCTGAAGAGCAACATGAGCTTACACAAGGGGGGATAAGAGCAACTTGTCATACAGCTAAACGAACCAAGAACACGATGATGTATGTGTATGTGTGCTCATTTCCCATCATGCGATTGGGGGATCTCATTTTCTTGTTTAATAGTACCACAAACTGCCCTTAGTGCTAATGGACGACCCTCCATTTCGCAACACAGTCATACAATAACGCGATAATGTCTGTGTATACAAGGAGGGAAAAGAGCAACTTGTCATGCAGCTAAATGAACCAAGAACGCGATAATGTCTGTGTATGTGGGCTCATCTACCATCATTCTGGTCTAATGGGATCACAAACTGGCCTAGTGCTAATGGACGACCCTTCATTTCGCAACAGCCATACAATACCACTAATATAAAAACCTTTACAAAACATTAACTAGCATTGCTTCTTCTTGGAGAGAAGAGGCGGCGCGGTGAGAACCTCCCCATATATCTCGGTGAGGCAAATCCAGAAATTCTTTGATAGTCGGGTGTCATAAACCCTTCGCTTTCCTCCCGGTTCATTCTACTAACTCGGCTCCCATTGAATGTACCGTACCTGACCAACTTGCTGATCCACGACTTCTTCTTGGCTGGACTTTGATGTCCTGCATTCATCTTTTCACTCAAGTACTGCTTCACGGCGTGCAACCCTTGCTCAACGACTTCCACCGGAGGCGAAGTGAGCGGGTTTCCTTCTACACAGAGCTTCCGGAGCTTCTGGAGACATCCCATGGAGTCTGGCAAGGCCGTGATCTTGTTATAGCTAACGTCCAGCTCGATGAGGGACAACAGTAGGCCTATGGAGTAGGGGAGGGTCTCGAGGCATTGGAAATTTTGACTCACGTTGAGAACTTCGAGCTTGATTAAGTTCTCCATGTCTGCAGGCAGCGAGCGAAGGCAGTTGAGACGAGCGTCGAGGATGCGGAGGGAGGTGAGGTGGGAGGTGGAGTGAGGGAGAAACACGAGCTTGTTCGAACTGACTGAGAGCTTCTTAAGGTTCAGAAGCTCGAAGCCAATGGTGTCCGGTAGTCTCATAAGCTGGTTGAAATTGGCATTCAGTTCCTCAAGTGATCTGGGATGTGAGGGGAACATGTAGTTTGCTTGTTAGTGACCTTACAAGACAAGACGTCGAAACATGCAAGAGCTTCTCTCTCTCTCTCTCTCTATATATATATATCCACATTTTCAATTCACATTTTCAAAGTCGATCCCTTATACTTTTAGAAACCTTGACCCTCCTTTGAATTGTCTTAATTTTGACACTGGATCAAGATCAACCGTTAACTAATCGAAACATACACAAGAGATAAATGAAAAGTTAATCCGTCCATCTTGTTTAATCTGGTAAGATGAAGATAAAAAAAGCCTAAGAGAAGTTTATTATGATACTCCACCAAGCCAATTTACCTAAACTTCAGACCTTAAAAACAAACCTATACTGCTTACGCACGATACTGTTTCTTCACAAAACAGACCGCAACATAATCGGTCAGAAAACGTCAGCGAGCAGATATTTTTGCGTAAAATAACGTTCATCTCCGGCTTCTGTATTTCCCGTGAAGAAAGGCGGAAACGTGTTTGACAAAGGGACAAAAGATCCTAGTTTTACCAGGAGACAACACGAGATTTGTGGAGGCGGTTGTCACTTACATCACACTTTCCGTCTTGTTTCCTAACTCAAACATGACGATTCCGATATCGGCATTTTCATTTTGTTGAGAAACAAGTACGTGTGTACATCTCCAAACCACCTCTTCCTCGCACTAACGTCTTATGGCCAAAAGATTAGGTAAACGTCAATCAATAAACTCAGATTATGAGAGATCTGTTTACGTTTGTACAGATTGAGTATACACGTCCGCCACAGATATGTGTATAATCTATCGAACTAAATATTCATATGGGAATGCGGTAGTCTTGTTTAATGAGTTTTCTTACGTCACACATACGCGGCAGACGTAATCTTCTCCATTTCTTGCCACTGAAAATTACGTTCAGACTTCTAGATATTTTTCAGCCGATTATCTTATGGCCCCACATTGATTGATCATCTTGATGTATGCATGATCGGTTAGAAATGATTCTTCCCTTGTACATGAATTGATTTTACCCATGTAGTAAAAAGTCTTGCATTAATAGCCGATATGGTTATTATAGCTAATTGCATACCCATTTTCTATACGTGCTTGTGTATATATTCATCCGTTGCCGGTAGTTCTGAAATGATATTTATTTTTTGAACGACGTTATTTATTTATTACACTAGTGACATAAAAATGTCATTACATACGTAGTATTTAGAATCCCGACATGTATACAATTTTTAAATTCTAATTAAATGAACTCATTCCATTAGTAGACAGGATTTCCATTTTTATGACCGTGTGAATTGTACTTCAAACTGTTTGTATAACCTATGGTAAGCAATTCTAGATTCCATACAGATTCCACTTGGAATTTGGAACCTACCAATTGGAATAAGTTTCTTATTTTCTAGAACTTGAAATTTACCTTGCATATCTTAGAACTTGGAACCTACCATGATATAAATTCCAAGATCCATCCAAGTTCCATTTTTATCATTAATTGAACAATTGTATTGAATTATCACATTTAATAATCACTCTTACTATTACAATTCACTGACCATAACATATATTTAAACATATGAAAAATATAAAACATTAATAAAGTAAAAGTCTTAGTTATAAAATGAAACTCGGACTAGTAATTTCATATTATATACACATTATTGAACGACATGGAATAACAGAAAATCGTGCAAAGATATAGACCAAGAAAAGCATAAAATTATTCTAGGTTCTAGGTTATAGGTTCTATCAACCTAGAACCCGGAACCTATAATTTGAAATTAGTTTTCCAATTTTTGGAACTTGGGACCTACCCTGTATATCTTGAAACTTAGAATCGGACGGATTCCCATCAGTCCGATTCTCATGTTTCAAATTCTACCCTAGAACTATCTGGAACCATGCTCACCCCTGGTAGGACCTATATAAATCAATCATTTTCATACTAATAAATTCATAAATCTCTATCACTTACTAAATAAAACAAAAAGTGATGTATGCCTTAGAATAGACCAACACACGCTTCATTGTGTAGTCTAGGCCGGCCTTTTGGAATATCTAAAATTCTAACGCCCAGGACAGATCATGGGGCAACTTATAAATTCTATTAGCGAAGCAAGAGCATTTAAAGGGCATACTTAAGGATGCGTAATTTTATGAAATAGTGCTTTCCGGAGACACATGTAGAAGACTCTTCCTATGAGTGATGCACATTAACGAGGGGACTGTTGATTGTGGCGATAGCAACGGTAATAATTTATGAAAGAATACACAATTATCATGTCAACAAAGCGAAAACAAGCTAATAAGCTCATCGAACGTATGGTATTTTTATAGCAAGCCTAACCGCGCCATGCTGTTTAGTTATGGGTGTTTGTAGTATTATTCCATTCTCATCTCTTCTCCCAAACTACAAATTAAAATTTCAAATAAGCAAAATGAAAGTCTTACGCCATGGTTATGACAAAAAAACGATAGAGCAGGCTAGCCTTTGCAACTCATTTTAAAAGGGTAGGGAAAGTGACTTCCATGATTAGAGAAAGCATCCTGTGCTAAGGGCTTACTTTTTTTTTTTTTAAATTCCTAATTGTCATTAGGGTTTTTATATTCATTCTCCTAAAGTCAAGGCAAATTTCTTTTGCTATGTAACGAAGATAGCAGCTTTTAGCTTTTGATGGTGCTGTGTCAATAATTGCATGAGCATTATATTGATGAAATTGGGGGAAAATAAAAAAGGAAGTGGAAGAGAAGTAGAGACTAGGATACAGTACCTGCAATTCTCAATAGTCCTGGGGAGGGTTCGGAGATAATTTCCAGCGACATTCAAAACCTTGAGCTTCACGAGACACCCGATCGAGTTTGGAAGGACCTTCAATTGGTTAGAGTGGACGTCCAGCACCACCACGTTTAGCAATCTTGCCACCATCGACTCTGGTATCGTCTGTCATACATTCATTTCCATGTCTCCAGATTTAAGTCTCATATTCACCGTCAAAGGGACATCAAAATACTAATTTAGTGGTGACCCTGAATAATGAGAAGGTGTTCGTTCTACACGTGCGAAAAGTACTATCTCATAAGATTGAATGGTCAAAAGCTAGCTCCTTCGACTTTGTTCCGTTAACTATCTGCTTTTCAAATCAAGGTTCAAGAAATGGAGGTTGTTTTTGTGGTAAGTCATGAGATAATAGCCTAATTGTTCTCGAAGGACCTTTCTTCCCTAACCTCATCACAACTTTAGAATTCAAGATTTGAACCTCATCCTCTTCCCTTACAAGAGGAGATAACGCCGAGCCATTTGCCTTTTGGCTGAAATGAAAGGCGTTACACAATCTCAGAGAGAGAGAGAGCGCCGAGCCATTTGCCTTTTGGCGGAAATGAAAGGGTGTTAAACAATCTCAGAGAGAGAGAGAGAGAGAGCGTGTCTGCCCGTAATTAATCTGAGCGTTCTTTTCCCTTCATCGACAGATGGAAAGAGATTGTAGGAAAAATAAGAGGGCAAAGAGAGAGAGAGAGAGAGAGAGAGAGTGAGAGAGTGAGAGGTTTTTTTTCTTGGTCGAGAGATGGGGTTGATAAGCACGGAAGCTGATAAGTGACTACCAACTCCCTCATGAGAAAATGTGCTGGTATTTATGAGAAGTTGAAAAGCGTATTGAAACTGATCCTGGGACACCGAATTCATTGTCCTTATCTTTGGCCAACTCGAAAAAACTCATCATCAATACTGCAGACAGAGTATTGAATTGTCTTTGCAGACATGCATTTATCAGAGCCTCTCACGTGAAGATATCTTAAACAAGCTATAGCTTTTTTACGGTGAGTTTGACTTAGCGAGACAAGCCCTCATTTTAACTCTTTCCCCATCTTGATCCTTCTCGCATGCTGTCACTTTTTTGTCAAATGGGCCTTTTCTGGGTGGGAAAAGTAAGGAATCGAAATTACTGACATAAACTCAAGAAGAGATGGCCTAAAAAAAAAAAAAAAAAAAATTCAAGGTAGAGAGAGAGAGAGAGAGAGAGAGAGAGTACCTGAAGGTTGTTGTTAGAGATGTCCAACTTGCAGATGAGGGCCAAATTCAGGGTAGGGTTTGGGAGAGACTCCATGGACAAGCCACTCAAATCCACGACTTCAAGCCTCTCATCTTCCTCAACGACGGCGGTTCCTCTCTTTCTCTGATCCGCCGTCCCTTTGTTCCTCCTCGAATCGAATCTCACTTGCTGCTGCTGCTGCTGCTGCTCGTACAGCATCTTCACACCCAACTCCAGAAACCCAAACCCGAAAAAAAGAAAGAAAGAAAGAAAGAAAGAAAAACGCAAACGAGAAGAAGGCAGAATTTACGAATGACGAGCGAAGGAGAAGAGTGGCGGGGGGCTTTTGCGGGATTAGAGAAACCAGCGAAGCCTCACGTCGCATTTTATATGAAGAGAGAGAGGGGGGAGGACGTGCGGATGGGGGAAGGAGAGGAGGGACCCAACACGTGTGCATCGAAAGTACAGTGGCCTTGTACGAAGGGCCCGCGTGGCCACGTGTCTTCCCTCCATCAAAAGTCAACCCGCACTCCTGTTGAAAACCTTGGCTGCCCGCCCCTCTCGGGGGGCTGGGGCTGTTCGCTTTGCTTTTTATCTTTCACCTTCCTTGGACCACTTCCTCTTCCTCCACTTGGTATTTCTTTTTCCCCATTTTGTTCCCCGTCAAACAAACACAAAATAGATAAATCGACAAATACATATCATTTTTTATATATTGGTACATGTTTAGTTTACTAGTGTATTAACGATATAATAGAACAATATTCTCTAATAAAAATCTTTGTATCCAAAGAATATACTTCTCACTTTCCAATTTAATATTTGATGAGCTCGTTAATTGTGATGATCTTTTAATTTGCACTTTTTGTAGATTTGACAGGTTCCCTTTATAGTCGAAGTTAATCATGTCTAAGATTGAGCGAGCATTCGAGCAATCTAGATATACAAGTCACTAAAATAGGGAAGATATTTTTAAGTTAGACATTAATATTTCCTTTGTATAGAGAAGAGAATTAAGTCACAATACTGTACACTAAAGATGCCGACTTTACGCAAGTGCTTGCGTATCGTGCTTCCTATATATATATACGTACGTACGCACGTATGTATGTATGATGGAGAGAAACATATGCTCTGATCACAATACAAAAATGGAGTAATAGTTTGGTGGGGGTGGGGGCGGGGAAGGGGCATCCAGCGCACAGATTCGAACTATATGCCCTCGGCCAATGATAGCCACGATGGATCACATGGAGAGTACAGACGGTGGTGCTGGGGATTGACCAGTTCTCTTGTGTGATAACAAGTTGACGACGTCATGACATCATCTTCTCAAGTTGAAAGGCTCATTTTCAGACTATATCTTATTCACACCTTGATAAGACGGCTTGCTTATTAAAATTATTTATAATTTATTCCTTATAGGCCGCCCTCATTGCAAGATTCTTCACCAACTAAAAGATCTAGCTTTTTATTTATTGACATATGAACTAATCGATGTTCATAAGTTAGGTATCAGTTAGATGTCAAATTTTTAGTTCCTCGGATATTTCTAGCCAACGGTATTAAAAGAAATCGCAGCTGCCAACCGCAACAAACTTGATGACCAGTGGAATTCTTTTGCCTATACATGATAGTTGATTCGAAGGTGTTGTATATCTGGAGTGGCCAACTGATACCGTGTGATTTGGTGAAAGAAGACCTAAATCATGCAGTTTCTGCCTTTTTGCTATCTTTGGCTCTTCACTTCTGGAATGGACTTCATAACAATTCTCGACTTCCATTGCCCCATAATCATTGGATTGAGCAATAATCGACCGGCACAAAAAGAAACTAAGACACAATTAACAAAAGAAAAAAAAAATACTTGAAGTCTGTTTCATAAAGTCAACTAATACTTAGTCTTGTGTGCGAAATTGAACTTATTTTTCCGCGAGGCAAGGGGGAGAAACAAAGAAGAAGCTCGCGTGCACTTGAAAAAGCCTCTACACTGTGCTATAGCAATATCATCATTGGAAGACAATTTTATTAGTTGGTTTTTTACATTAGAAAATTAACAGGTGCGACTACAAAAAATTAAATAACTGGTTTACGTGATTGTTTCCAAGTAAGAATCATTATGTTGAATAAATGTCGATTAATTGTTTTCATGATGTCTGCAACATATATAAATTTCATTTGGAGCTTAATTTAACTCATATAGGCATAAAAAAAGATAAAGATAGCAATTGGGCATAATAATGTTGAAAGATACTTTTAGATTTATTAAAAAAAATGAAAAATGATATTGTTTAAAAGAAGGAATCAATATTGGCACAGAACTACGAGATTTGTCAATATCTTCAAGGTTGAAAATCCAACAAAAAAAAAAACAAAAAAACAAATGTGCTTAGCACAACTCTAATATGACCATTTTGAACTGCCCCTATTTTTTTAGGGTAATACATATTCGCCCTATATCTGTCGAGCTCAATAGATCTGGTCGAGCCTTATATCAGCGTCGGCCATCACCTGAGATCTAGTTGAGCTCAATGGCGCCAAGTCCTTGGAGGCTTCGGCCATGGCTAACTTGACAGAAGACCGGGAGAGCAGGTAGAGGGGCAGACATAGAGATGTTGGGGTTGACATGGAGGCGCATCGGCATCGTCGTCAGGGCTACGGCGGCTTCAATCGGTCAAGGATGGAGGAGATGGCAGCGACACTAAATAAATAGGAGAGAGAGTCTCAGACTAGTGGGAAGAAAGAATCAGAGAGGGGAGAGATGAGATCAAGGTTCAAGCCTTGGAGAAGTGGACTTTTGTATATTCTCAAAATTGAAGATGATACTGAACGTGTCAAAGTAGAAGCGAGTTTTTGAAATTTTTTCTAAGTACATATTATATGTTGGAGTAATTAAATATTAAATCACGTCTTTATCTAACAACTTAAGCTGTTTTATTTATGTATTTATAATTTAAGCTTTTAGAATAATTGACGGTCCCACAAAATTTTACATGATATCAGAGCAGAAGATTCTAAGTTCAAATCTTTTCAGATTCTATTTGCCTCCCCAATTATATATTCTCACGCCTTTAGACTTAGGCCAAAGTCTAGCCTACGCATGGAGGGTAGTGTTAGAGTAATTAAATATTAAACGACGAATTCATTTAACAGTTTAAGCTTTTTTTTTTTTTTTATTTTTTTTTTAGTTTAAGCTTTTAGAACAATTGGTAATATTTTCATAAAATCTCACATTATAATCCATGAAATTCTAAAAAAAAATTTCTATATATCACCCTTACTTAGATATTGCAGATTTCTCGGTCTCATGCTCTAAACTAGACCTGTTTTTTAGTATGGATGCATGGAATATTTGGGATTGCTAAAAAATTGCTCGAGACTCTTGAAGGAAATTTACTCAGCCCGTCACCAAAATTTCTCCTGCCAAGATGCAAAACTACAGTCTATGACAAGCTGTGTCCAGATTCCTGAGTGCCAATTAAACTAAGGTCCCTGAGAAGTTATTTTAAGAGGGAGTTGACTTTTGAGAAGTAGGAGGGATCGAAGCATCAGTTAAAAGGCAAAGGTGGGGGACATGTATGCCAGTCAATTTCCATGTCTGAACATAGTATCTTAAGTTAAAGTTTATGGCGACATGTTGCGGTATCTTACTGGAAATGCTCGGACAGTTAGGGTGAAAATCGTGATCTTTAGCGTATATCCAATAGCTCAACTTGCACCAAAGATTGATTTATTTAGCCTTAATCAGCCACGCAATGTACTGTAGAGATGATAGATAAGAACAAGAGGGTACTATTAAAATCGAGCACATTACGCAACCGAAATTGAAAGGGAGCTTAGGAACAACAACCAAATCGATGACGACACTAGCGGCATCTCTTGGAAATCTAGCTCACAAATTTCCGTACAAGGACAAAAAACCTTATCCGAATTATTAATTAGATGGAAAATTTCAAAGCTGGTGGAAAATTGACATACGTAGATATAAATACACACACATATATATATATGTTTCTTGTGCGTAGATTTCCAGGTGTTGTAAGGTCCTCTTGCGTTGCGTATGGTCCAACCCGTGATCGTACACCCTTCCTTTAGTCAACTTTAATAGAAAGCGAGATACCCAGAAATATGATGTCCACCATCTGCTTAAATCTAATATATAGCTTTGCTAGGTGGATGAGTACAACTCCTATGTCAATTTCTAATGTCGCCTTCATTCTAAAGAAATTGGACTTGACATGCCCGTCGATCTTCGGTGATTGCAGGTGCATATAACCTAGACAAGCCAACGAGTTTGATTTGGCTGGCCTCTATTCTTTGAACACTAACATGATGCGCCAACTTGTGACCCCATTTTTATTCAAATTAAGGAATGAATAGAGAACAATAAGAGGAGCAATAGTGGGGGACAAGGTCAACCGGATCAGATGAAGCGTCAATAATTCCTTGGAAACGTGCTTGAATTCCGCAGAACATGCGAAGGAGTGAAATGGTCCGAAAGCCACCGCAAGCATGCGACGGCTGAGGAGTACAGCAATGTTGACGTCTGGCACCATGCATTACGTACGATGTACACCTATAGTCTTGTATTATCATTCCATTCTTCGGTAACTTGGTAGAGTTGGATTGTTCATGCTTGAAAATTTAGTATTAGAAAATAAAATTTGATCGATAAGGGGAGAACAAAAGGAATTGGCGCTTTGTCAGCCAATCCATTGGAAACTGGTATTTATCCACGTGAACAATTGCATTTGAATACGATCTCGATTAGAACAGTTTAATAAGCTTAGCAAAATGATGATTCATGCTCGATTCTTATTGTATTGTTCTCGAGCCGACGGACAGAAAAACCCTTCAAATTCAATGAATGTCGATTTGTAAAGATGAGGGGGTTCGAACAAAACAGACATATATGACCAAAAAAAAAAAAACAAAAGAGGCATATTACATGTTCCAAAATTTCTTTTCTGATGATGAGGTCTATTTATTTGACTATGATTATATTGTGTCATTCAATCAGGTGTGGTAGGCCGAAATGAGCAATTAAGATGGGGCGAATTGGTTTTTCAAGAAAATACAAATTAATTTTGCAAAGCTAACTTCAATAAAAATTTCGCTTCTACCCGTTATGTGAGCTAACGATATAAGTAAAGGAAATCAAAGTTTAGGGAAAGAGAAATTTCAAATCTGATTTACAATGGTTTGGCACTTCATACCCACATTCTCTTTTCCAGCTCTAGCAATCTAATTAGGGCTATGTTCCGCTAGTTGTACTTAGAGAACAAATATTGTCTCGTTACCGGTGTAGATGTTTCTAATCATGAAGAAATACTCATTTTACAGGAGCACCGCTATAGACCTGGTCACTAATCTATAGGAACCTTCCCTGCTCTCACGTTGCTGCACACACTGCATGTAGACTCATTCCCATATCTATAAATTATAACTCTCTGATGTTTACAAAGGCTCATTAATGCGCTTTGGCTCTGACTTAGACAAATATTTTCTTGCTAAGTACAACAACTTTGCCGTGCGTTTAAAGATTAGTTTGTCACTCTAGATAACATAATGCCACTCAAATGAGTATCACGAGTTTACAAAAAAAATACACTCGGAAACCTCTCAACAAATCACAATTTCTCTTATTTCTCGCTCATGTCAATTGTGCCACTTCTGTCCGAGCTTTTTCTTGTTTAGAGGACTTTGAGTTCGGATTTTGCTTGAATCTTGTAGATCTCATCACTTCTTTTAACCTAAAGGAATTGGGAGATGGTGGGGTAGGGCCGCTAGTATTTTAGATGTGGGGTTGGACTCCCGTAGTAAAGAAACAGAGCAAAAGTATGAGAGATAAAGAGAGAAGAGTTGGGAATTGAGAGATGGATAGAGAGAGGATAACACGTGCAAAACCTCAATTCAATATGAGCTGTCAATCACTTATTTTAACCTATGGTAATTGAAGGGGGGGGAACTTCAGTATCATAGTTATATAAATAAGCCAAGCAAAAGTTTGAGAGAGAGGAAAGTTGGAAACGAGACCGACAAAAAAAAAATCACTTCTTTTAACAATGGCAAGTTTTGATCGAGTCATCTTATCAATCTCTTGTGCTAGTTGAGTCATTTTATCAAATACCTTCGGTATTTGCTTCGAGAAAAAAAAATAAGGGATAGTCATCGTATCCCAAGCTTATTAATTTATGCTGATAATGAGACCCTCTCAACATCCAAATTGGTGGTGAATGAATGAAGTGAATTCTTAAAAATGGAAAAAAAATATCAAATACCAATTACCAAGATTAAATTTTTCGAACAGTGTTTTGAATGTATTCAGTTCAATTAGGCGGAAAAAAACTAAAACAAGAGCCTAGCTAATGTCATATAATCATCTCTGTCTCGAAACACTTCTTACTTTCAAAAGGCGAGTAATCATTTGATGTGATTAAACAGAAATTTTGTCCCTGTTTAGTATCTTTCAATTAGCTATAGAAAGATCAAATCGAAGAATCGTCAAGAAACATTTCTAATGGAATCTTGATATGTCGACCAAACTTGATAGTAAATGACATCCACATCATAATTCCACGATGGCATCGGATCTAGGCTTAGCACAAGAGCTGAAGTTGGGGTTGAACCTGGATCTGTCCGGGATAAGGGGCTTGATCTGGGTCACTTGTACTATTCTCCGGGAAATAGCACAAGTTGACGTACTTGAATTCTAATGCTAAAAGCAAATTATATAATGAAAAAATCAACCTAAACGCCAACCGTAAGCTTAGAAGCCTCATGCGAGTAATATGTAGTTTCAAAAAATTGCGACCATTTCGGGGAATGCTTATGGTTTCTGAAGAAGAGCAGAAGATACCATTTTCAGGAACATGTAACATGATCCGATAGCTTGGCCCATTTACCCAACCTGGGAAATAAATGCGATTTTTGGTTTTGTGCCAGGAACGCTGACCTGCGAGAAGCAGCTGTATCCTCGGAGGCAAGTTCTATCGTCTCGTGGGTGAATGATATATCAGAGAGGTGTGATGAAAGCGGTCAGTTTTGTTGGTGTATCCAAAGCAAACACCATTTGCACGATCTTGGAAAGAGAAGGGAGAGCGATTTCAGCGCTGAGTGACAGCCGACAAGCCTTCCAGGACGTGTTCTCATGCATGTAACCTCTCTCTCCGATTCTCTTTTTGGGAGTCTTGACTCGTTGGTGCTAGTTGTCAACACTTGTCAAGATCCACCTCTTCTTAATTGACCCCCCCCCTCTCTCTCTCTCTCTCTCTCTCTCTCTCTCTATATATATATATATATATATATATATATATTGCAGCTTTATTTGTCAGAACACAGTGGTCTCTAAGGGACTCGCGTGAGTGTGTGTATGTGTGTGACTGTGTTGTGATTGTGTGGAGAAAGGGAGAGGAGGATGAGAGGGAGAGGGATAGATCTAAGGCAAGTAATGGCCGCATTCCTCACGTTGTCTATGTTTGGTATGCTGGGGAATATGATCAAGCGCGACCACTTCGACCACCTCCAAGTATGCCTCTACTAGCTCTTTTATTATGATCATAGTTCAGTTCATGAATTTTCTTTCTGCAATTTCTACATCATCCTACTTCTCATCATTTCTCGACCACATTAAGAAACCAGTTAGATCTTAGTGGGATTCTCATTCAAATCGCAAATGTTTCATATAGCGCTTAAATGATAAAATTATTGCTGTTCATGCATGAGACTATAGATTGGTGACTAGTACATTCATGACAGTTGACAGCATTAGACTTCCAGGAAACAGTTCGTGTACTAAATCAATTATTTCATTATCTGTTCGCCATTTGCATGCTCTCTTCAATTTCTTTTCACAGTTTTTCCCATGCCATCAGAAATTGTTCAGCCAAACAGAAAAGCAACAAAGAAAAAGGCCTTCATACGAAATTAAAATATGACACGTCTCCCATCATCCAACAACTAAAACATTAGTAGCATTCCAGTTCACAAGCTGTGGCGTAGTATGCTTGTGGTAGTTCATCAGTGAGTTATTGTTTTTAAATGAAGGTAAAGTATCCAGCAAGATCCACCGTTCAGTTTAACTCAATAAAGATTACTGGTCTGAGCCTGGCTAATAAGGCGAGCGCAAATGAACAGTTTTGGATGAATGACAGTCATAAGATGAAACCATGTTGGAACATCTCTGCACCAAGTAAGGTCCCTTATTGAGCTGTCCTTAATCAGATTAGATTTGAGGATGTATATTTTCTCAACCTTTAATGATGTACTCCCTTACGACCAAAAAAAAAAATAAAAAATGATGTACTCTCTAGTCACAGGACAACAACCATCGCAAGGTTACATAACATTCTCACTGACAGAGGGCCCTGAATATCACGTTTCGCAGGTATCATATATGCTATCAAGGATCAAATATTTTTCTATGTTTAGCCTGTCATCAGCTCACTTGATATGTGTAGCTATTGTTCTGCATCTTACTTTTTTTTTTGTTGGTCGACCTCTTCATCTTACTTGATAAGCATTATTCGTGCACATTCAGCCAATTAGGAGAAGACTATGAAACCATGGTATCAACGGTTCAACACATGTAGTTTTTTAGGCCAAACGAAAATCAGCAACTTCTCCCCAGAAATTATTCACATCTCCACCTTTTGTGATGTATAGTCACGAGATCTAAATACCAGTCATTTTGCTTTTCTCAGAACATTTTCTCTTATATCTTCTGAACCTTTTCTCTTATATCTTCTAAACCTTTTCTCTTATATCTTCTGAACATTATTAAGTTCTTGGTGAAACATGAATATGCATAAGTTATCTTCCTTCCATTTCATTATATAGTCTTTTACTGGTTTTACAGATTGCAGTTGCGGTGCTAATAGCTAGAGAGTTGGGGGCAACACTTATGCTCCCTGATATCAAGGGCAGAAAACCAGGAGATAAGAGGTTAAGTCTGAACTTCACACTAGATTCAGTCTTCTATGGTGATTTCTGCAATACCCATTATTTTCTTTCCTGCCAGGCGTCATTGATGTACGAGTACAGTACAGTAATGCTCCATCGTCTCTTGCACTGACGAGAAATGAGAGTACACAAAAATAAGGAATATGTCATAGTAAATAGATACTTCATCGGATACTCATCTATATAAGATAATTATTTGATTCCCTCCTCAGTTCCAGTTCCGGTTAGCTTTGGTGAGACCTCTAATGCTATAATTTTGGGAATTATATTTCAAATACTGTAAGTGAAAAAATTAGTGTTCCATTTTGATATGGAAAGGTTGAATTACTTGCATCTATCAACTTTACACCAATAATATTGTTCAAATTGCTAGTCGGAATGGAATACCCGCTGATGTATTAATGACCTCGTGACAGGAAGTTCACAGAAATTTATGATGCTGAGGAGTCTGCAAATAGATTGAATGGTGTCATCGAAGTGGCAAGGAATCAGTGGGCTTTGGCATCCTCTAGAAAGCTTGCAATAGTTTAGGTGCCTTACATGGTATCGAAATACTACATTATAACACATATCAAGCCACTCTTCAAAGCAAAGTGAAGTTTAAGGCTTGAGACTTTGTTGTCTTCCATTAACATGAAAAGGGCAAAGGGGACTAATATTTTGGACCCAATTAAATGCTTGATGAGGTTCAGGACTCTCCAATTGCAAACTGAGGTCCTGCAACTCATTAATCGAATGATTGGCAAGCTAAAGACATCGGGAGGGGAGTCAAATGGCCAATTTATTGCAGTTGACCTGAGGGTTTAAGCTTTACAAAGCAATAGTTGTCAGTGAAGTGGAAGTGCTGAAATGAAGTTTTGCTACCATGCATAGGATGTAGGTGAATTTCTGACGAAAATTGGTATCAGTACTGAGACTCCTATCTATGTGGCTCGATCCAGATGGCACAAGAATCTCAAACCTTTGAAAGACATCTTCTCGAAAACCTATAAAAAGGTATACAATTAGTTTTTGACAATTGTTCGCTTCTTTTAGTTCATGCATGTATTAGCTTGGCTTTAGCAAACTACCTCTTTTGGAATTGTCACAGGAGTTTCTGATGCCACCGGACAAGAAGGAAATGCTCGTGAGCAGTGCGAGTTGCGAACTCGAGAAGGTTATGGACTTCCATATGGCATCTAAAAGTGATATCTTCGTACCTGCGTCGGCTGATTTGTTTTATGCGACGGTCGCTGGGTCAAGAATAGCTTCGGGGAGGACTCGGACACTCGTGCCCACGTCTACCTCCTCCTTGAGTCATATATCCCCTTACATCTCCGAGAAGAAGCACTATGTTTATTCGTGTTTTTGTTGAGTTCCTAGGAAATCAAGATTTAGCAGTTAGTCAAATCACCTTCTTTGTCGCTCTCTTCCTCTCTCAATGCCAACATGTTTAGAGTCTTATAAGGTTTCCCACCTCAAATTAGTGTACTTACTGTATGTATGAAAGCCGCAGCTGTAAATTGGCGGGTGTAGTCATAGATGCCCTTTGAACTGGATCCACTAAAGCTGCTTTAGTGTTCAACGTTAGTGATAAGCTCAGCATCCTCTTTGCATCATACTGCTCTCCTTGGAGTCCCAATTTCTCGTTTTGCAAGTTTTCCGTGATTGGACCACATCATCCTGAAGAATAGTTCATCAGAGAATCGCATTCCGTTGACAATCTACAGCAAAGAATCAATTGCAGACTCAGCTGGCGGAGTCTGCAATTGCTCTATTTGATATATGTTAAAGCAATTGGCCATCAAATGTTTTTCTCTTTCTTATTGTTGATTTTGGAGCTGCCAACTCAGTGGTGCCATGTCTTACCATTGAAATTTTTTATCTTTTACTTGTTGAACTTGCCACACTCACTCATTTTCATCTTCCTTTTCTTTTTTGTTTGTCCTTCATCTAATCTTATCCTTGTTAAAAGATAAATTCTATATTTAAACATCAAACATAACACATCCAATTATTCATTTTTTTTTTCTCAAAATAATCACTATTTGACTTGCTGAGAAGAAGTAGAAAAATTTATCGTAATTAAAGAAATTAAAAATCGAGATATGACCGTGATATCTATTTATGCAGTTTGCCTCATTTACGAATTTGCTAAGCTCAAGTTAAGATTTGTAACATATAAAATAAACTCTTTAGAGTTGTTTTCTTCTACTTTTGAAACATTCGAAGAACATAAGATAACGACGAGAAGTCATCTTTTTTAGAGTGCCAGTGTGCCTTGCAAAGATAGCTCAAAATCGTTAGGAACTCCAGGGGAGTCAACGGAGTCCGAGTATCTGGCGACCGCACCGGTACCGGAAGCAACCAAAAACCATGTCGATGGCGACGATGATGATCGCGATCAAACCCCTCTTCTCTCCCCTCGCCCATCATCGATCTTCTCGCGACGCTCGACTCCATCATCACCCCACTCGGATGCCACTCAGTCTCAACCGAGTCGCGACTCGTCTCGCGACTTCTCTCGCCTCAGCGGCGGCGGCACCTCCTTCTGCTGCCGAGTCGCTGGTGGACGACTTCGATCCGGAGCTGCCAATCGAGGAGGCCTTGACTCCGCCCAGCTCCTGGTACACCGACCCTTCTTTCCTCGACCTCGAGCTCGATCGCGTCTTCTACCGAGGCTGGCAGGCTGTCGGTTCGTCCTCTTCCAATTTCATTTCCTCCCCTCAAAGCTCGATGCTTTCGACTCGATTTGTTGTAAAGGATGTGAATTGGTTTTGTTCCTCCGGTTTCTCTCCGACCCAGTTCGCGACGATGATTTTCATGACCGGCCGGATAGAGGTGTTTCCTGAGTTATATCCTATCTTCACTCCTTCTTCTTGATTGTCAGGATGCACCGATCAGGTTAAATCGCCTCAGGACTTCTTCACTGGCAGGTACTGAGGAGCGTCAGTGAGCAATTACTATCCTCTTGTGGCTCGGAGTTACGACTTGCCTTAATCATAGCCTTTAAAATTTTCTTCCTTTTTCCATGGCTTTCCTTCCCGGGACAATTTTTAAATTTATAGTAGTGAGATAATTAGAAGCAGCACCTTTCCTAGTCAAAACTACCGTTTCGTTTTCTCTGTTTATGCATGACTTCCTGGAACCCAGTTATGGTTGAATGCTGCAGATTGGGAAATGTAGAATTTGTGGTGTGTCGAGATGATAATGGAAAAATCCGTGCCTTTCACAATGTCTGTCGCCATCATGCTTCTCTTCTTGCATCGGGAAGTGGCAAGAAGTCGTGCTTTGTGTGCCCATATCATGTTAGTTCATTTCCACTTTCATGTTAAAGCTAAGAAGTCAATAATTATATGGCTGTTCTTCCATTTTCTTGTAATTTTTGTTCCTTGATGATGCTTGGTAAAAAGGAAATTGAGAAGCCAATAGTTTGGTAATCCAATTCACTGCGTTTTTAAATGGATAAAGGAAAAAGGCTCATGTCAAGCAAACATTTACTCTATCTTGTTTGGAATGCATCTCATTGTGCTGCAATTTCTGCAATTAATGCTTATAGAGTAGCATAGTTGAAGACTTCTTCGAATATTTTACATACTAATAGCATATTGGAATACCGAATTTTCCTATTATGATCTCTATCTTGAGATTTAAAAGCAATGTCCAATCATTTTTCATCCTGACTTGATTATTGATGAACACATCACCAGGCAGTTGAGTTTGAGAGAAAACGTGCTGGATTAAGATGATGGATTGATAAGCAGGTTCTTTCCATTATCATATTAAAACAATTGGAATGTATTTACAAGCCAATAGACCGAAAATCTACCCACGAAAAAAGTATTCAAAGCTTTTGTAGATGTTTTATGCAGATGCACTACGAGAATGCTTCTAAATCTATGTTGGCACTTGCTATTTCTTGTTGAACTTCTCTTTGAAGTCTGAATACCTTGCGTCATTGAGGAGACTAACAATTAAATACAAGCTTTGTGATGGTAAATCTATTTATACCGGGTGATATGCACACCAACTTATCTTGCTTTTTTCTGCAGGGGTGGACTTACGCACTGAATGGAGCCCTTCTCAGAGCAACTAGAGTCCAAGGAATCCGGAACTTTGATGTAAAGGCAGGCAATTCTTACTCATATCTCATTCTTCTTGTTGTGCAGGATTTTCAAATGATATAATAAGGAGGTTTCTTTCTGCCGTGTGATGCAGGAGTTTGGGCTCATACCGCTAAAAGTAGCTACTTGGGGCCCATTTGTTCTTCTTAATTTTGAGAAAGATGTTTCTCCCGATCAGGAAGTTGAAAGTGACATAGCAGCAAAGGAATGGACTGGCAGCTGTGTAGATATTCTGGGCAATAACTGCATTGATCCATCACTAACTTATCTTTGTAGACGTGAATACATCCTTGAGTGTAACTGGAAGGTCTGTAGCTCCGCTTTTTGATTTTAATGTGCTGCCTCATAATGTTTTTTTTATCAGTATCCTTGGTTCTGGTCTGTATAGTGTAATTTTTTACTGCTTTTTGTTGCTATGACTGTCTAATGCTTCAACAGAGATCATATTATCAGCTTTCAAAGTCATTTGACCTTAGATTCAGATTTCAAATATTGACAAAGAAATTCCCAATCCTTGTCTCTATGACAATTCCCAGGCAGCTGATTGAAATCATTCATTCTTGTAGGTTTTCTGTGACAATTATTTAGATGGCGGCTATCATGTACCATATGCGCACAAGGGCCTAGCGTCTGGTCTAAAGCTTGACTCTTACTCCACCACGGTATGACTGGGCATAAATTGTATGTTTTCATAATGCCTATTCCATATATTTTAGCATTGTTCCTTCATTTTCCTGGAATAATCCTCATCATGTTTTACAGAGTAAATCTTGTTATATATGATGGTTACTTAATAGCTGCAACTGTTTATGGTTTTCATTTTAGTAATTGCTCCTTACTAGATACATGAAAAGGCGAGTCTACAAATATGTGAAGGTGGATCAACCAACAGTGCCGATGATTTTGACCGACTTGGAGCGAAAGCTCTTTATGCTTTCATTTATCCCAATTTCATGATAAACAGGTGATAACTCACTCATCAGATTTTGGTATTGATGAAGCAGTTTATATGACTTGTCTCTAACTGAGAGTTTGCTGCTTTATAGGTACGGACCATGGATGGACACAAATCTTGTACTGCCCCTAGGACCGAGGAAATGCCACGTAATATTTGACTATTTTCTGAAAGATTCTCTCAAGGTGATCTGAATTCCAGTTAGTCCCTGTAGTATCAAAAAATGATTGCGACCACCAATCACCTAGTAGCAACTCATGAATGTTCTTTCAAAATTTTCCAGAATTGCTGTAGAAAAAGAAGAAGGGTCACTGTGCACATAGCAAACCTAGAATATCTACGAAAAGTAGTAACCTCATCAAACTAGAAAATTAATCTCATACATGAACTCATATCACAAGATGCAGCATTGAATATTCATGCCTTCGGTGCTTTGGCTGATAGTTATTACCACTGAAGGTTAGTGGCTATAGAGTCCGTCATAGTGCAGCATGCCTTTATAAGGTAGAGCTAAGTAGCTAAAGACAGATCTGTACATGTTCTCATCTATTCTACTCCCATATCCTGTCTAACAACCAATTTTCACTGTCCTCCAGTGTTTCTGTTTTCATATTCTAGTTCATCTCTTGTCACTTTTGACAGTGCTCACATGCATTAATTCACTCATCCTGTGGGGTATGCTTCAAGTCATTGTTCCACACCATGATGCTGACTCTGTGATTGTGTTTTAATTCATAGGGAACTAATTATGCAAGTTTTCTCAACATGGTTGAGTTAGATGTCTATAGATATTCAGGTTCAAGCTTTTTACTCCTTCAAAAATATCATCATTTTCAGTAATTCATTTAGTCCTCTTCCTTTGATTACAGGATGACAAGATTTTCGTGGAGAGAAGTCTGCAGGATAGTGAAAGAGTACAGGTATTAGAAAGGAAAACATATATGTAAGCCATGGGGCCAACACTTGGGTCCCGCGATCCTCACATATTTGGTTTATTGTAGATGGAAGATATTGTTTTGTGTGAAGGCATTCAGAAAGGCCTTGAATCTCCAGCCTATTGCAGTGGAAGATATGCGCCGACAGTCGAAATTGCTATGTATCATTTCCATGGCCTGCTCTATCGCAATCTCAAAGGGTGAACTACAGGTATCTTGTTCGGTGAGGATGAAAAACCTAGTCCCTGCTTTATTAACTTTTAATTTCAGACTATGGTAAATACAAACTCCCTCCGGGCTTATTGAATCTATCGTGTTTGGCTAACAAAACCCCCAGGCTTTAGCAGAAGCAACTCTCAACCCGTGGCCTCTCGATTTTCCTCTTTTTTGCAACATGAGTAACTCCAAGGGGTCTTTAAATCGGTTTAGCTTTGCTTAGGGATAAAAAAGATGCTTTCGATAGCGAGACCTCATCTGATCCCTAATTGGAAGGGACTCATAGGTGGGGGGGCCTTTAGAGATGAAAACGGAGAAATGCTTTCAGAAGGAAAGGAGCCTTAGAGTTGGCGTGCATGGTCCATGAGATAGCCAAATGCAACTACGGCTTGGCTGAAATGAGCTTAACTAATGATGTTCGAGAAAGGCACTTTAGTCCTTCGATTGCAACCTTCTTGAACAACCCGTCTACTCCTATGAAAAGCATGACGACTCAAATTTTTTTAGTCGACAGGCCTCTGTCAAACTGCAAGCACGTAGCAACCTTCATTTTCACCACGTTCAACTTTTAATCCAAATCTTGCATTTACAGAAAGTGATATCAGTGAACAAAGAGAAACCAATTCTGTATGAAAAAGAAATTCCCCCTAACTCATGAACAATTCGCCCAACGTGTGAATAGACATTTTCACCGAAAGCGATACAAATGCATACGAAAAATCTCAAGAAGGGTAAGGAGCCATTGTGTCAGAGCTACGTGTCAGAACCATCTACGTCAGAAGTATACTGTCAAACCTATCATGTCATCCTGTAAACTAGACACGCACCGTCCAAGCTTGTTCAAGATTCACTCAATTGACCTGCAGGAGGAAAAGAAAAATGAGCTGCCAGGCAACTGAAAATCTTGGGAACTTGGTGCGCAGAGAAAATCAGCAATCAACTCTTACTTCCACGACTTCGTCGTCGACAGATTAGTCTTGCAATGTACCCATGAACTGGAGTCCCGGGGACGGGTATTAGCTTTCCAACAGCAGCCAGAGGCCAACTGTTTTCAAAGGCAGGAGAACCATAAGGGAAAGATCATTAGTAAGCAAGTGGTTACAGGTTTTGCTGCTCTTTTCCGTAATGTTTTATTATTGAACGCACCGACAAAATCTCAAATGAAATGAATCGTTCATAAGAATTAGAACGTTGTAAGAAACCCAGCACAGTCACCATCAATATCGCGAGAAATATACAGACCTGATAAAAGCAATAATAATGGATATGATCCATTGCTTCCAATTAAGTCTCACTGTTGAAGTAAACTTCCCAAGAAACTCTATGATAATGACCTGAAGAGAAGGCAAGATAAAGGATCATCACAGTATAGCTTACCTCAATCAAGAAAAAAGCTGGAAGGTTCTCTCACCTGAATTACAAGAGTTAGACCTACTATCCCCATGAAGAGACGATTCTTCGTGACTCCCTTGAACACATTCAACTCATCTGGTTTCCGGGCATTAAATTCATTGAATATCTGAAGATTCAACATTCACATTCTTGTCAAAATAATGGGTTAAAAGAAGAAAATGAGAGAATTCTTGATCTACTTTGTAATAGCATCAGAATCAGTGCAACATTTGCATTAACTAGTTATACTAAGGGCACTGAAGTTGCAGTCGAGGTATAATTGTCAACGAAAACACGAAACAAGAGCGAATCCAGGCTCCGAGAGATATACAGGCTTTCCAAGTGCTCACTGTCCAGAATTTGGAGCTCTAAGGAGTAGTTTTCCTCGAACAACAAGAATGCCACAGATAAACCCACTTGCAAGCAACTCAAAATCAGTTTCTTTCCTAACTCAGGAAAATAGATTCAATGTTGAAGTACAGTTCGCGGATCATTCAATCTTCTCAGCTGGTGAAATAATTCAATTGTCAAATGTCCTAACTAGAGATCCAACCCATTCCATTCCGATAAAAGCAAACGCCAACCCATTCCATTCCGATAAAACAAACGCCTAAGTAATCTCAACAATAGCAGCCCAGAACCATCAATTGTTGTGTCTTCTTTGACTGTAAGGCACCAAACTTACTTGGCAATAGACGAAAACGTTGAAGATCAGTGTATTCTTCACTTTTTTAGCATGATCGTGGGTATCATGCTCCAAATTCAGTAAACTTCTACCTCGGAAATTGAGGACAAGCAGGACACTCACTTGATAGGTAGCCTAAAGATCCAAACTCTACATCGTCAGGAGCAAAAAGCCGACAAAAACTCTTTTGAAAAAATGTGTTAGTGGCCATACCTGTATCAATAAATTCCTCCACATGATATTTGTAATAAGAGGTTCTCTGCAATTGAGAATATCACCCAGTCAGTGAGTGCACGGTTAAAAGAGTAAGGATAAACAACGGTTCCAGCAAGTGAAGAAATCGCGATATAGAACTAAAGAAACAGGGATAAAAAAACATGATATCCAAGCTTGGGACCGAAATTATTGAACTCTGTTGCACCCAGTAACGACCACGTACTCTTACCTCCTGCCGACTGGAGGCCCAAGCATAAGGTGGTCATTTGGAGGCTCAGTAGCGAGTGCTAATGCCCCAAGGGTGTCCATGATAAGATTAACCCAGAGAAGCTGCAAGCAAAGAGAAAAATTCAGAACTAGAGAAAGCATATCATGTGGAGGTCTGCACCGCAGGGAGGGAGGGAGCGAGAGGGAGAGAGAGTACCTGCACTGCATTAAGTGGAACATCACCTGACGACACAGCAGCAACAACGTTTATGATGAGAGCTGCGACATTAACTGTAAGCTGAAACTGGATAAATTTTTGAATATTTGCATACACAGATCTTCCCCACCTGACGACCTACATTCCACAGGTAATTTGAGGTCTGTCAACCATCACTGCACTTTTTAAGGATTAATCAACCCCAGATTCAAAATCATAACCCCTGATAATCGAAATCAATAAGTTGACAATGTGGGATCGAATATTCAACTAAGCATTAAGTAAGAAAAATATTCGCCGTGACCCAATTCCATTGCAGTTCTACAAATTAGAAAATTTTCCATATGTAAAGGCGAATTTTAGGAAAGTGGAGTACTTGTTTAAGGAAATTAGACTAGGTACCCAAGTCAAGTAAAGATGCCCAATGCCAGTCTATCTCCAGTCAAATTAGTACACATCTTTCCAGAGAGGAAACTCTCCATGTAACTAATGTACACAAGCTCCACTATAACTAACTGCCATCAGTTGACACCTCTCTTCAGAAAAGTTCAATCAAATAATAAACTCTGTCGTGGACATGCAGAATTCCTTTTTTAATTAAATTCAGGCAGAATACCACGGAAGACCATCGTCCATTTACCAACCTTAACAACAGAAGCAAAATTATCATCCAGAATTATAATGTCCGAACTCTCCTTCGCAACTTCTGTCCCTTGAATACCCATTGCAAGGCCAATATCTGCCTGAACTCCAAGATCAAATAGACATCCAAGCAACAAAATTATTAGAAATAAAGAGTTCAAAGTGAAGGCATAACATAAGTGCACTTGGTATATGCGGACCAAAGAAATGGATGCTTACAAACCATTCGTGACCACAAAAGTATTTCTAAAAGCATGGCAAGCTAAGATCCTGCATTTTTTAACAATTTGCAACGTTATAATTGATACAAGCACGAGCTAACTTCCAGACTCAGAGTGACTTCAAGACTGCAGCCCAATTTACCAACACACTGCACAGCAAGATACTATGATACGTCTAGAGAATTGAAGACTATAAACCGGTTATGTAATAAGATTTCAAGGCATCTTGGACTGGTGTATCTGCTGAATCTTTGAGATGCTATGATGACAAATGTCATGAATCAATGAAAAAGGTGATAACATCAGTAGGACATCAACGGAACCCCCAGAAAAATGGTGTCAACCTCGTGTAGAGCAGGAGCATCATTAGTGCCATCCCCAGTTACAGCTACAACATGTCCTCGCTTTTTCAATGCTTGAACAAGCAGAAGCTTCTCAGTCGGAGATGATCTTGCCATAACCTGGTGCAAAAACAGAAAAAATTATTAGGACACCTTCAGATAGAAGACATGATTGATTACACAAAAGAGAAGCAATGCCATACTGATATCTTCTCAGCAGCTTCTTCTCTTTCTGCATCAGCTAAGGAACGAAAAGCTTTGCCTTCAATAAGGTTTGGCGCAGTAGCATCTGCTTCTGGATCTAATATCCCGCATTCCAAAGCAATTGCTTTGGCAGTTTGGAGATTGTCACCAGTAACCATTCGTACCTGTCACCCAACAAGATGCATTACGCAGAGTTCACATCTAGATAATTACCTATGCTCAATCTGTCATGCTGCAGAAGATTAACATTCGAAATCCAGCATCAATGATTAGCATCCTATCAAAGAAATGTTCGAAGCACCCTATACTGAAATGACTAAATGACAATGTACTTTGCAATTGTGATTGATAAAATGAATCTCAACGTTTTAGCCTTCATGATAACCCCATTATACAAGGATAAATGATGCTCAATCCATTTTCCAATGAAGAGCACTCAACCATCATAAACATCCAATATTACCACCTAAAAGGATGCAAATGATGAGAAATTCAAGGTTTGAGTTACAGAAGTAATATAAAAATAAATAAAAAAAATAAAAGAAGCAGAAGGGAGGAAGGATCATATCCCCAAACCAATCTTAAAAATTTATGAACGATACAAAGATACCTTGACTCCTGCATTTTGGCATAGTTTCACTGCATCTGTCACTCCAGGACGACAAGGATCCTGCATGGCATGAATGTGTAAGAGACTTTGTCATTCTTACATTTAAACTGCACACATATCAAGAGTGAGTATGGCAATTGATTATCAACGCATCTGGGCAAATTTAAGGAAATATTTTCAGTCTTCACCTGCCAGCCACTTGTACCAAGACAGAGTTCTATAATATCCAAAAGCTTATTATTAGAAAAACTCAGATCAAGAAGCCGGTGTTGACGAAATATCACAAACATTTAAACTTTTCCTTGGGTCCACGATAAGAACTCTTCAAAGTCATGGAAAAGTACTGGAGTGTGGAAAGCAGAAGATTTCTCTTAATTTCAGAAATCCTTCATCAATTTAAAACATTCCTAAAGTCACATCATCTGGCAGGGAACCTTTCATGACCAGAAATAAGAACAAATAAAAATCAATCTCCTATTTACTTGATATATGTGCACTGCTTGGCAAGAGTAATACCTTTATGCCTACAATATCCAGTAAAATAAGCTCATCCTCAGGTAATGCCCATTCGGCTAACTGTTCTTCATCTAGAGGAATGTCTTTTATGTCATAGGGTCTATATGCAATGGCAACACAGCGTAGACTACCAGCAGCCATATCTTCAATAGCCTTTCTGAAGTGCATCTTCTGGAAAACAAGAAAAAACTCATTTAAAGATCTTCCATCAATACTGTCAATGCCTAGTGACTGGCAAGAAAACCTGAAGAAAACAATTTACCACCATACATCTGAGACTATGAAAAAGCCTAGCCTCTTTCTTAGAAGATTTAAGAACTTCAATAATAAATAAAAGCATAGCATGAATATAAAAGTACCAACATGAAATATACATGCAAACCAAGGTATTCAAGAATGGTTGTGTTGGAAAGAGTAGCTGGGAGGACCCAAGATCTGCCTCCATGGAATGTAATGCGTAATGCATAAAACTTTCAAAACTAGATGGTCAAAATAAGAGTGGGAATATGTCAAGGCAACATCACAAAGAACATAAGTGCAATACCAGAGTGCGTGCTATGCCATCACAGAAAAAACATTGCAGCAATGAGATGAAATTTCATTAAAAAATATTGCAAACTACACTAGTACTGTGAAAGATGCCAGCAAGAAAAACCATGGCAGCCATTGAATTGCTATTGGTAACAATAGTCAATTATTTCCCAAACCTTATTTTCATCCATTGCTGCCACTCGATCATTTGCATCCATGTACTTTGTACAAGAAGCCAAAACTATTTCAGCAGCTCCTTTCCAGTGTATGCGAACTTCTGAGTCTGACTGTGCATGAAAGATAAAAAAAACGATCATCAATTATGGTTTACATTACATCACTATACAACTGTAGCATAAATCTGCAGGATATTTAACACTGTCACAACTCACTCAATAAATGTGTGCAATTTGGGTATACGCATCATAATAAAGTACTAGTCAATACCAAAAGTTAATTCCCTTGAAACAGCAAATTCTTCCTTTCTTCAGACCACCAAAGAGTTAGTTAAGCAAAAGAATAGATGGTTCATGAACCCAACAGTTGATGGCCTTTACACAACTATCATATAGAAAGGATGCATGGCTTTGCCCCATAGTAATGGCTAATGAAATCTCAATTCTGATACTAGGATCCATATACTTTTCGATCTAAAACTCAAGGACCAATATCCAGATCTTATCTGTGAAAAAATCAGATGATTGTACTATCCGATCTTGTCAACTCTATCATTTAAATTCCTTCTATTTAGTCTAGTATAGCTATAAATAGTCTACTAATAGACTTGGGATATAATCTTTAGAAATTTAAGCTCAGGACCAATAATTATTTACTTTAAAGTGATAAGTACTTTAAAAGTTTCTAGAACTTACTAATCCAGATTCAACTACAATACAGTCCTTCAGACACCCCCAACCAGGTCATCCCTAAGTGAAATCGTGATTCGAAATTTTACAGTGCCTTGGAAGTCTTAAATTCATTGTCCTTAAGACCTACTCAAGATGGTAAGCATGACCAAGAGCACCACACTAATAATGCCTTAAAAGTAAAGCTGTTCAAGGCAACACAACAGTCTCCTCATTGCCCGTGAGAATATCCGTGAGTTATTTTCACGGACACAAGCAATTTTCCCAAACTTCAGTCACTGTTAAATCAACTTGGTACAAACCCAAAAGTTGTTCCAATGACACCAATAATGTCTGCATGAGTAGATCTTTTTATTCTGGCCAATCTGCATGACGAGATTCACAAACCAATATAATAACAATAAGCTAGTGTGTGCATGTACATAGTTATTTTTAATGAAGCAAACGGCCTCTTTGGCAGAGCGCTCATGATCATGAAAGCCAAAAACTGACAAATATACCAGCTTTACAGCAGTTCCGCCTTGTTTTTTCTCAGAATTGAAAGGGAAAACACGAATTATAGAGGATCTTGATCTAATAGCTTCAAACTCCATCCCCAGCTGCAAATGAGGCATATGATTAGTTTAATGTGATATTGCACCGGAACCAAATATATGAACTAAAGATGGGAAAGCGATAGAAAAGTTAAACATGAACCTTGATCCCCCACTGTAAAATGGCCTTTTCAGTTGGTGAACCAGATACCTCTTTATCTCCCCCAGTCTAAAATGGTTCAGACACAGGAAGTTATTATTGGTCACCACTATTAAACAGCCATTACTGAAGCTGCAACCTCACCTCAGGCTCATAAACACTGCCATTTGAATTCAGTGCAATGCCTTCAATCAATAGGGAAATCAGCTGTGAGTTGCTGCCTGGAAAATCATCTTTTCTTCCACAAGCAAAAGCCTCAACCACTGTCATCTGTCACAAAACAGACATTTTCTTCACGTTATTGAGGGACTCAAAGTTTCTTTCCAAAAGCATTACTCCTTTAGGGTCATTCATAACACCATCATATGGTATCTGTGCACAAGCATGTGTCACTGCTACAACAGCTGTACAGCTCTTGAATAGTTCAAATCTACTTGCACTCAGATAAACAGCAATTTAGGAGTCCTTGACACTATGCTTAGATCACCAAAGAAAACTGTAACAAAATGTACCTGATTTAAAGTCAAGGTTCCAGTTTTATCACTACAGATAGTTGTGGCAGAGCCCATAGTCTCACATGCAGAAAGCCTCCGTACCTGAAATTATTTAATATTGGTGATTAGCAATTCCCTTTTACTGCCATAAAACATTCAAATGAAGGTCGCCATAAGGAGGAGAAAATCATCTCCATACCAAAGCTTTGTCTGCCATCATTTTTCTCATCGAATAAGCAAGTCTGTTCATTGCATCAAAGGTTAAAAATGAGAGACAAACAAGGATTGTAATTTTTCACATAAACCCATTAAAAGACCACACAGATGATTATGGAAATGATATACTATCCAGCTAAATCAAGTTCTACAAAATTCAATGTGATGAAAAGCAACAGTATGATGGAAAGGACATCACCGATGTCAATGTTGTATTGAGAAGTCTGTTCATTATAGGGAACAAACTTACGTCAGTGTAACAGCTAAAGGAAGCCCTTCAGGTACTGCAACTACCACAATGGTAACCTGCAACGTTTAAAAGTTATTGAAGATCCAACTGATATAAATTTGCAAAAACTATTCCATCAGAAATACACTTACTGCTACAGTGATTATTTTAATCGCTCCATCTACAGCGTTGCTAACACTAGTTTGCCCAGCCTTAAACTGAACAGTGCCATCTGGATTTTTTGTATGGCCAGTAAAAAATCTGCACGAAGCTTGAGTTTGTAAGACCCATTATGGTTTCAATTTGTGGAATTAATTGACTGCAATTGCAGTTTTTTTTTTACAACAGCAATTACCTCGCCAAAAGAACAACCAAAACAGCAACAGCTACAGATAGTCCGACAAAACCAATGAAAGTAGCGACCCCATTCAACCGAACCTAATATAAGAAAGAAGAAATCAGTATGACTAGCAAAATCCAGATCTATCCAAAAAAAATAAAATGGAAATGATAAAACGAGTTTAAAGAAACTAACCTGCAGGGGTGTCTCTTCGCCAGTATCTTCTGAAATACTAGCCATGAGCAAACCCCACTCAGTATTAATCCCCACACTTGTCACCTGAGAGGCAAAAATTAGAAATGTGGTGCAGAAGACAGCTGGAGTCAAACGCTGATTTGTGATAAAGACAGACTTAGAACAGAGTAATACCCATCTCAGGAAGCAGCGATATTGACAAACTAACATTCTGAAATCAGACACAAAAGCATATACAGAACCCTACAGCTTGAAATCCATTGAAAGACATGCAGATAGTCATGACAGGCAGACAGAAGGGTATAAGTGCATGTCTAAGGGACGTAGCCATTGATTCAATTCAAATTTGATCCTCCACCTCCTAATGTGGCTTCAAGAAGAGAACATACCATATCTTTCTAAATATCCCTGTACTCCCCTAAAATCTTTTCTTTCATCACTAAAGTTAGCCTTCTTTCACATCAAAATTTTCACCTCTCTTTCCTTCAAATAACTAAAAGATTACAAACCAATAGGGATTTGCTTATATAAGAACTAGTATCCCATCATTTTAAGGGTCCGACCTTTGTTTCAGGACAGAGCTGAAATTAAAAGAGTCATGCTCCTTTACCAAATTAGCTCAAAGAATGAAGTAGAGTAGCAATGTGTCGCAAGAAAATTAGTTATCTCATGAAGTATGGATCTTCTCCGTGATGCTAAGAGCATTGAGAAGTATGCTGAGGAAAGCAAAGTAGAAGGATGGAAAAAATCTTACAAGCATAGTGCCGTGGCCATCTGCAGCTTTGCAGCCAGACATTAGAAAGGGATTCCTGGCATTCTTGTGAACCTGATCAAGGCGTTAAAATGAAGTAAGAAAGACCAGCTTGTTAATAGATTGATTGCCTAGTGAGAATATAATTCCCCCAACACATTACAGTTTTGCTCTCTCCAGTCATGCTAGATTCATCAATCGCCAGGGAGTGACCAGAAATTAAGACTCCATCTGCAGGAACCTGGGGAGAAAGTTAAACATTGCCCGTATAAGAACATATCCAGTGTCCACAAGTGCAGGGTATCAAATCCAGATCTGGTCTACATTACTTACCTGATCACCAATATTAAGGGGCACAACATCACCAACGACGACATCATATATTGAAATTTTCACTCTTCTGCCACCTCTGATGACCTATAAACGTGCAACACCTTCATCCATATCCATACAGAAAAGTAAAGAATTTAAGACATACATCTCCCAACAAGTGCCCACCTCCAAGTGTATGTTTCTTTTCTCCTCATTTAAGTTTTGAAACTGCAGGGATTGTCTGTAATCACTTATTGCTGCAGATGAGAATCCAAATCCAATTAGGAGACTACTTATGATGAACGATTCCAAAGTCATTGCATCTCACAGCATCCATGTGGAAAAATTGAGTTACAGACTGCAACATCTCCCAACACATTGATTGCTTTGTTTTATCAAATTATTCTGCAATCTTATCAGAAGAAACTAAAACATGCAGCAGTACAACATGTCTTCTGGGCATATAATAAGTCACAATCTGATCAATCAGAAGGAAATATACAGCATGATGACATGCTCCTCAGTATACAAATATCATCTGATCAATCAACAAAAACATTTCCTGCGTCACCATGATGGAATAGCTAGAATTGGCAAATTAAATAAGTACTAAAGCATGTGTTAACAAAATTCCAAATGCAAAAGAGTCTTGCTATCAAACTGAACCCTACCTGTGACAAGAATGACAAGAATTACAGCGAAAGCAATGCTTCCACCATTGTACCATCCTTCCTTAAGGCCCTAAATAAACACACAGAAAAGATTGCATGATCAATCTTTAGATAAAAAGTGATAGAAGACTCATGATATCTTGCAAAAAGAAAAAAGCCATGTGCTTAAAATAAGAAGGAAATCACACGACAGAAAGGCATAAGCACCACTTTTCTGATAGGAGACACATGTATTCACTTGTTTTGACAAAAGAAAATGTATATAATAATAACAACAAATTATTAGATCTAAAGGTGACAAGTGGTACATCTTGATAGGAACTTATTTTGTTCCTATGCCGATGCATCTTGCTGGGATACACAGGAAAGTAATCTGCATAAAGACCAGTATATGCACTAAGCAATGTTTCAAAGTCTTTCAACAAAGCCTTCATATTCTTACTTTTGACGTTAGTTATCTTTTGCTGTCAGTTTGGGCAAGGAATGAGAACATATAGCAATCAAGATCAAGCAACTAGAAAGAAACTAAGACAAATCACAATATCACGTCACCGTGGCTCATATTTGAGCAGGCCAGTCTCACCTCTGTCTTTATACCAAGTACCAAAGAAGCCACTGCAGCTATTATCAGTATGATCAAAGTGAGATTTTGCCAGGCTTCCCAAAGGAACATCTACATGGTACAAGAGACAAAAGATGAAGTACTGATGAGAACACTAAGAACTAGATGAAAAGAGCAGCTACTCTACACTTTTTAATCAACAAACAAACCCTATGTGTTCAAACCCAAAAAAAAAAAAAAAATAGAAGACGAAATGATTGAGGATGCATGTCAAAAAGATTACCCAAAAACTCCTTCCTTTTTTCCGAGGATATGTATTTGATCCATATGTGTTCTTTCGAGCCAATAAATCAGCATCACCTCCATGAATACCCTTATCCAAATCTGTCTTCAACAACTCCGCTAGTCCTTTGACCTAATCATTCAATTGCAAGATGAAATCCCATAAAATAAAAAGATCTCCCAAATCAATTTTTTTCCTACTCTTTTTAGATGTTCGAACAATTTTAACAATTCTGACTAGAATAGTGGAGACAAGTAATTCGTTGATTTTCTAGCACCAACCTTGGCTGCATTGCTACAAAATACATTAGTTCTTGGAAAAAGCCACATTTTTCTCAATAGAAAAGTGATAGAACAACTAACAGCAATTGTCAGGATGTTTTCGACCAAAAAAAAATTGTCGGAATGCAACTCATATTACTTAAAATTCCAAGTCAAGATGCCACATTTTTTTCTCGACAGAAAGCAAGAAGCATGCTCTTTTAGCGAAATTACCCCTCCATACTCCCCCAGAGTAGAAATATCATGGTCTCTGGTCATCACGGCAAGTTGCCGTTGACTGATCCCAAAATCACCACTTGGGATGGGCGTTTCTGGTATTCCTAGAAAACAGAAGAAGAAAAAGAAGAATTTATTTAGGATTTGGCCACTGCATTAAGTGATAATGTCAAACCGCAGAACAAACTACATGTACATGAACAGTATCATGCCAAAATCTTACAAAGACAGGGTACAACTCAGGAACATAGAACCTATAAATTTTTCGACAGTGAAAGAACATATTAAGACATGAAGCATCAATAGGATATGAGAAGAGAAATTTATACAAAAGAAAGAAACGTCAACACTAGCACACTAGCAATACTAAAGGGAAACAGTGAAGGAGCTAGAAGGAGAGCTGCGATATGAAATTACTCTCGTGCATTAGTAGTGGATCATTTTACTCCCCATTTTGGCATGCATAGCACGAGCATGGTACCAGTTCAAAAACATATTTTGGGCCAGCTAAGAGAAAAGACACCCTGAATGCATCAAAGCTTTCCCCTAGTAAGCACAAGAAGGGGAAATAAGCACCATTAGCTTGTCGATCATGAGTTTGGAAAAGATGTGCAGCCTGATGCAATGAAAAGCTTAGTTAGATGTGATAGGTACATATAAGAAGCCCCTCCAAAAGAATAAAACTCTGATATAATTTACTTACGCGTATGGGTTCAGAATGAGATTTAATTTTCTGCAATATTATCTTCATCTGTTCTTCCTTCTCCAAGTCAAGGGTGTATCTAAATCGACGTGGGGGGTTCAACACAAGAGCAGCTTGCTACAAGCATACATAATTAGGTAAATAAGGATTAAAAGAATTCACAACAATCCACATAATTTACCAACCACATAAGCAATTCGAGATAATCCAACTTCTATTTCATGATTCAAAAAATCATAGTTTGTCCAAAACAATATAGACAGATGTCCTCGGGAAAGACAATAAAATATGAAAGGCTTGTAGATCAGAACGGTAGTGTGGCAATGGTCGTTTAGTGGAGATCTGCGAAGTATGAGCCGCGACTTTTAATGCTAACTTTCTTTTCAAGTATATGATGTGGAAGAGGACATTTATATATCAATTGGAAACTTAATTTGGATACTACAAGTTACAAACCAAAAAGAGAAACAAAAAAAAAAAAAAAAAACAAAAAATTGTCATAAAAAGCACCTCATGAGGAAGAAATCCGACCTTCTAAGTTTGACCTTTGAAGTGTCAGGATTGACTTAGACTTCTGTAAATCTACTCAACTCAGCCTTTACATTTCATTTAGAATGTACCACTTGAAATCTTTCAAAATATTCAAATGTGATCATGCAGAATTTGATATAATATATTCATAGTTTGAAACTTGAATTGGATTCTTATTCTCAAATTCTTGAGGAAAATTCATAAATAGACATCAGAAATTGTTGATTAGTGCAAGCGAACAAGCTCGGCATTGCACAACTGACATGCACACAATTTCTAGAAACTAAGTCACTTTCATAAGCATCTTAATAAGGAGTATCTAAATGTATTTCATAGATTCTCCTGGTCAAGAATCTAACTCTAAAATGTAGTTCCAAGTAGAGAAATAAGAAATTCAAACAGAGCAACTCCCAATGGACCTCTAGTGCCGATAAGAATTATCAAACTCCCAATTGCCATCTTGAAGTCCTGTAGATCATTAATCACGTTTAACAGACTTTTCTAATCTTAATCTAGAATCTTCATCCAAGTTTTCAAATAAGGAAGTCAAACAGATTAAATTGCATTAGACCTCTGATACTCGTATGAATGCTATAGTCCAACTTCGGGAACATATCATGGAGTAGCAACGATCTTGCAATGTCCAACAGGGCATTGATTTGGGTTATAAACCACTGCAACAGAATATTTTCACCAAATGGAGGAAACTAGACCTCTAATGATCAAGCCTTAAACAGTTAGATTCACCTAACTTATCCTCATCATCATTGATTATGCGGAAACTTCAAGAATAACAATGTTTCTTTTCTTTGAGGGAACTTCCCCATCAAAGTTTCCAGTCTGTTCCTTCAACTCATCCAATAGCATAGAAAGGTTTTCCTTAAGATTGCATACATCTTCCAAGAAACACTCATCGGTTCATTCTTTGCCTCCTTGCAGTAACATCCTAATCGAACATTAATTAATCTGCCATGTGACCTTATCTTACATATTGGAAGCACACGTCAGTCATGCTCTTTGTCAAGCTTGAATAATCGAGCGTCGTGATATTCTCTTCGCCACATACTCGAGCATGTCTCTCTCGCACATTTTATAAACACCTCTACACAACTTTGCATCGATAAGGAGTGGGACCATGTGTAGAATAAATTCAATAGTTAGTCCGATCTCGGCCTTTGAGCAATTGGGAAGTTTTAGGACATTTCAAATGTTGAACTGTCTTTTTTTATCTGCTCACGGTCCGCAGACCACAAAATCCCAAAACACTCCTTCCTTTTTTGTGTAAGTGAGTCAAGACCAAAAAAGTGCTAAACCTATTGTATTTGTACTAATTATGTCATAAATTTTTCAATTGGACTAATTTAACGTTAAACGTTTTCGCATTTTATTAATTGAGCCCATCTGGCTAATTTTGGTCGGAAATTACTAACGTAAACGTTGATAATCTCATATAACATATCCAGCGATATAGACATTTTTTAATTATAATCTAATATAAATATTTTCTTTTCTTTTGTTATTATTCTTTTTATTTCCTTTCATTTTAACCATTGGCAAGGATCACACCCCTCAACCAAATTGGCCAATATGAACACAAAAAGAAAGGAAAAAGCCAATGATAAAAAATTCAAATTTTATTTTAAAAATTATCTACAACAATGATTTTCTGTCGAAATTGGTCAGATAGACTTAATTAGTAAAATGTAAAAATGTTTATGATTAAATGGGCCAAGCAATAAGTTTAGGTTCAGGATTTTATTTTTGTTTTGGTACTTTTGTCCGTCTGGAATTTATGCATATATAATTAATGAATGGGCGCAGATATTTAGGAAACAGACAGGTAGGGACAATGACAACTAATGCGTTTAAATTAACTGGAGCAAACAGGACAAGTGGCAACCAATCGACCGTAGCCGAAAAAATGCAGAGATTACCCTCCAACGCATGAGACGGTGGATGGGGGCGTGTTTAGTGCTGGTGATGTCGAAGGGACCATCGAAGGACTCATCCTCATCCCCATCGAAATCGCGGGAGCGTCCACCTCCTGCCTCCAAGTCACGCCGGCGCCAGTTGGGCGAAGAGATTCTGGGCGGCTCATCCATTCCACCGTCGCCGGAGGAACGACAACGACGGTCACCCTCTCGAGTCCCTTTTCTGCGAATCGCTCCCCCCGGAGAGCACTCTTCAGTCTCGCCACGCTCGAGACAACAACAACAACTGCAAGTAAAGCGTCTAAAAGAGCTGGATTGGTCGCTAATTTGGGTGCTTCCTAATTTTTAAGTAGACATGCATTTCTAAAGAGGAATGGGAATAAACAAAGTTTCTGAAACCCTGTCGACCTATATTCATTTAGGTTGGATGACTTGTTTATGTAATTTTGTTTTTATTAAATTAAAGTTTACTTGTAAGGCAAATGAAAAAAGAATCTTCCACGTCCTATTTACTATGATGGTTCTTTTCCCCTTTCGGAGTTTAAAATATTACGTGACCAGAAAGAAAAGGATAAAGATGATGCTGCTATAAATAAAGGAATAATAATATAAGTGGTCCTTAAATTTTGACCCGGTCTATAATATGATCCATAAACTTTTAATTTATTTAATGTGGTTTCTAAACTTTACCTTACCATGCATTGTGATCTTTAAAATTTTAATTTGTTCAATATGATCTTAGGACTTTTGATATATACATAATTTACTCCCTGAATTATATTAAAATATCCGATGTTATCCTTCATTAATTCAAGTTCACAAATAACACTGGAACTTTTTGATAGTTCAGAGACTAAATTGAACATATTCCAATAATCTAAGTCCATATTAAACAGTTCAAAAGTTTAATGACTATATTGTACATTAAGCTAAAGTTTAAGGACTATATTAAAAAAAAAAAAAAACCCGGGTTCTACTACACGTTAGACCAAAGTGTAGAGAACATTCTTGTCACTCTCTTACAAAGAAATAAAAAGGAAAAGAAAAATATAAAGATCTAAGTGGGACCCAATTCAATTGAAAATAGTCATGTGTTAACACATAGGCCTCATGCTTTTGCACCACGAAATAGTTATTCGATTTTTAATAAAGGAGATAGGTTTCATGACGATTCCAAACAAGAAATATCACAAGCAAACAAGAAACGGCAATAACATCGTTTCAAACAGAAATGTAGGTACAAGTGTTATATCGGAATTTAATTAAAGAGAAAAGCTTGAAAAATATAACAACTTTCATGGAACCGAATGTGGACAAATTATGCTGGAATTTAATCGACTACAAAGCTTAAAAAAGTGAAAATGCTGTGCCAGAATTTAATTGATGATGCAACACCCAGGATAAAGAAATCGTTGGAATATAAACAACAAGCAAGTCTATAAACTAAAATCACAATGCATGAAAGTAAAAAGAGAGAAAAATTCTTATATTTAAACATCAAATAGATTACATCCAATTATCCATTTATTCTCACAATAATCATTATTTGGCTTGTTAGGAAGAAGTAGAAAACTTTATCTGAACTAGGGAAATAAAAAATTAAGACGTAAGTGTGGCGCTTATTTATGCGTTCCGTTTAATTAATTAATTTGTCAAGGACCTTTTTTTCCCTTCTTTTAAACAAATTCGAAGAACTTATGTTAAACTTATTTTCCTATCGATTCCGTTGAATTTGATTATAATAGGCCTAAAAAATATTATAAAAGAAATGAGCAAAATACACCCTAAGTGCCAAAACTTAACACAAATGGACACTTAAGTGCCAAAAGTTTGGAAAGTGACACTTAAGTGCCAAAATCGAAGCAAAATGGATCACTTAAATGCTACTCCAACTAAAATCCTGCCAAAATACCGACGTTGCGATTTTCCGACGAAACAAGCGCAAAAGGGCATTGCACGCCGATGAAGCTAAATAATACAAAAGCGACATCGTTTTGCGTTGATGTGGTAAAAAAATATAAAAAATTAATTAAATTAAAATTAAAATTAAATTATTTAAAACATTTAAAAATAAAAATAAAATATTACAAATTAAAAATTAAAAACAAAAAACAAAAAACAAAAAAAAGGGAGGGGGAGCGGGCTGAGGATTGAGCCCTCATTGCCGTCGCCTCCCCGCCACCACCGGAAGGGCTGGCGGCGAAAGGGGGAGGGTCGGCCGGGGTTGCTAGGCCCCGGCCAAGGGCTGGCGACCCGACCGATCGGAGTGAGGGCTACGACCCTCGGTCGATTTGGGCAAGGGTCACAACCCTCGCCCCGGATCCGACGAGGGGGACCCGTGATCGGTTGGGGTCGCCGACCCCTAGCCAAGGCCGCTTCCCCCCCCTCCCCCTCCTTTTCTGTTTTTTAAATTTTAATATTTTATTTTATTTTTAAATGTTTTAAATAGTTTTAAATAGTTTTAATTTTAATTTTAATTAACTTTTATATTAATTTTTTTACCACGTTAGCGTAAAGCGGTGTTGTTTTTGTATTATTTAGCCACATCAACGTGCAAAATGATATCATTTTGCACTTGCTTTGTCGAAAAATCAACACGTTGACATTTTGGCCGGATTTTGGTCGGAATGGCACTTAACGATCAATTTTACTCCGATTTTAGCAAAGTGTTACTTTTCAAATTTTTGGCACTTAAATATCTTTCGTGCTAGTTTTGGCACTTGGAGTGTAAAGGAAAAGAAAGAGTATGGACTTTGTATAGTGGCAATGTGCCTTACAACAGTGGAGTCAACGGAGTCCTGAATATCCGGCAACGGCACCGAGGAAGCAACCAAAAACCACGTTGATGTCGACGACGATGCTCGCGATGAAACTCCTCTTCTCTTCCCTCATCCATCATCGATCTTCTCGCATGGCTCGACTCCATCATCACGCCACTCCTCCGCCTCTCCCTTTCCACCGAGTGCCGGCTCATCTCCCCACTTCTCTCGCCTCAGTGGCGGTGGTGGCGGCGGCACCTTCTGCTGCCGAGTCGCTGGTGGACGAGTTCGATCCAGAGCTGCCCATCGAAGAGGCCTTTACTCTGCCCAGCTCCTGGTACAACGACTCTTCTTTCCTCGACCTCGAGCTCGATCGCGTATTCTATCGAGGCTGGCAGGCTGTCGGTTCGTCCTCTTCCATTTCATCCTCAAGCTCAATTTTTTCGACTCAAGTTTGTTCTAAAGGATGTGAATTGGCTTTGTTCCTCTGGTTTCTGTCCAACCCAGATCGCGACGATGATTTTCATGACCGGCCGGATTTAAGTTCTTCAGTTTCCTGGCTTTTGATAATCTCGCTTTGACTCCCCTTTGAATTGTTGGCCTGGATTAAGGACTTGAGTATTTCCTGAGTTATATCCCATTTTCACCGGTTCTTGATTGTCAGGAAGCACGGATCAGGTTAAATCGTCCCAGGACTTCTTCACTGGCAGGTAGTGAGGAGCGTCAGTAAGCAATTACTGTACTCCTGTGGCACAAAGTTACAACTTGACTTAATCAGTCTTAAAAATTTTCTTCCTTTCTCCATGGCTTTCCTTCCCGGGACAAACGCGCGCGTATATATAGTAGTGAGAATTTCTGATTTACGTGAAAAAGCAAATAAGATGTCCAGATTTAATAGCTCCAAACCTATGCAGTCAAATCTAGAGCTCCGCTAATAAATCTGAAAAGCAACATAACCTTTCCGATTTTACACTATCGAAATCCAAATTCAACAATCTGGCCAGCTAAAAGCACCAACTCACTCCTTGATTAAAAAACTTCTACCCAGAGTCAACAAAAAAGTAAGCAAATAAAGAAAACTCAATGCCCGGAGACAAAAATGCCGGTCCCTTCGAACCTCGCTAAGTACAAGAAGCTCGACTCGTACGCGTTGATCAGCCTCCCTCTAAGCTACGAGACTCGGTTTGCTGAGCCAAATGAGAGGAAGACGAAGTAATCAATCGTTATCAGGGGAGCAAACTTCGTGAGCACACACCGGTGGCACTCGGGGCGGCGGGAGTTGGGGCTGTTGGGATGGAGTCGTAGGCTCGAATGGTCCTTAGGAACTCAGTGGCAACTGGAGAAATTTATTTGTTGGAAATGGAGGTTAAGGCTTGCGAGGAGTGCAGAACAGGCGACACCGTGACGATTAAGTTGTCATAGAACCTTGACCACCAGAGATTGGCAGCGAGAAGTCGGCAATAGGCGGTGGAGGTAGATTCGTGGAAGTAAAGAGGGAGAGAAGATCGTGGTGTGAGACTGTGAGATCACGAGCTAAGCTTTTCATTGAAATGAAACTGGGCTGTAAATGGGTTCGGATTGAACCCTTTTAAGAATAATATATTCTAGCCTCATTATTTATAAAATCTATCATGGGCTATTTGGAAAATTAAGATTGACTTATTAAAAAAAGCATGGCTTTATAAATAGGTTGAACCCATTTTGACAAGTCTACTCGCAGGGCCCAAACAGCCGCCACCCCACCATCGCTGGAGAGGGCTGGCGATGGTGGGGCGATGGTCGAGTGGGGTCACTGCAACTCGGCCAATGGCTGATGACCCTTGCTGACCCCAGGTAAGGGCCCACAGGCCCTCAACCAAAATATTCGGTGAGGGTTTCAACCCTCCCCCAAATCAGGCAAATGGCTTAGCCATCTCAACGCTACATAGGAGAGAGAAAGTAATAATAATAATAATAATAATAATAACAATAACAATAACAATAACAATAACAATAATAAAACCAATGTCCCATTAGCCAAATTAGATGAAATTAACGGAAGTACTCAATTACATCAATTTAATAAGTTTTAAGATTTAGTTGCATTTTTTGAAAATTTTAAGACTCAATTACATTTTTTTTTGACAAATTTGATTTCTCCTAGTGAACATTTCCCAAAATATTATTTCAACATTTTTAGAAATGTGAAAAAATATTATAAAATGAACATGATTGTCAAATCTCTAAATTCGGGATTTTTAGCTTTTAAATGAAGTTCAAAATTGCAATTCGACAAGTGGAAAACTCATTAAGAAAAGAAAAGCACTTAGTTAATTTCCATAAAATTTTCTCCGTACCTTTTTGAAATTTTCTATTTGTCCCCTTTTTGTTGACTCCACGCGTTCTCAACTCGATGGAAATCAGATGGCCAAATGGAAGAGAAACCACTGCCTCAAACAAAAATGCCAGCTCTAATGAGCGTAGCTCCACAAACAGAAGTAATAGCCGAAACGGGGGAGGTTGTGATTGATGATGAGATCAAACTCAACACCGTCGTAGCCGAGAAGGCTAGGGAGGTCATACCCATAGATGATGCTATTGTGGATGGCAAATCTGGAGTGGATGAGACAAAATTCGACAAGGGAGTCATTCCCTGTTTCCAAACATAAAGATTCCTCTGTTTGGCCTGGAACAATCAGCTTGAATGGTGATTAATCACTCTTTCTCAGTCACAAAATTTCGAAATGTTTCAACCAGAACGCTTGAAAGAAGACTTGAGAGTTTAAATTCTTTTGTAGGTTACATCAGCGTGAAAACAACTGCTCTAGATGAAGACTGTGTGGTGGCCATAATGGCAAAGCTTATTGAAGAGGTTTAGAACAAGAAATCAAGAACACAGAGATTAATCGACAGATGTGCACAGTTCTGCACGCCAGTTGGGTCAAAACACTACAAATCTTGATCTAATTGTATCCATGTCATAGGAATAATAATGCTGGTATAAAGGATTACGTGCGATTGCCTTTACTTGTTCAATTCAAATTTAATTGGAATATTCTCTTCAGAAGCAGGGCAACCCTGCTTCTAGTTATGGATTTGACACCATTATGCACGTGTTTTAACTTCGCTTCCTTGGGATTGATTGGGAATAGGAGATAGCAAATCTTCAATCTCAACTTGGCTTCTGTCATTTTAGCATCTGCAGCGGTATGAGTTATATCCATCGGTTTCGCGATGATTCTGGTGGCATTACACGTCCATAACCGAGACCACTGGTTTTGTCTGGCATTGGTGTTATTAGTAAGTGCATGCCTTCGTGTACTAGTCCTCTCTACTCCTGTTGCCACTCCGTGCCCTCACAAAGGCAGTGAAACCCAGGCTTTTGATCAAAGGGGGTTACCGTTTTGAAACCCTTGCTAAAATCAGGTAACTAGCTTTCGACAAAACTGGCACGATCCTAGAGGTGAATTCTTGTTGGAGGACTTCCGGTCCCTCAATGAAGGCATAAGCATCGAGACTTTATTTGTAATGATCCTGGTTTCTAAAGACTAGCTCATAGTAGTCCTGAACTCACACGCGATGGATGCAAAGCATCTTTAGGACATCAAGCATTGAGAGCATGTCGAGCCATCCAATGGCTGCTCTGCTGGTAGGCTATGGGAGGTCATTTTAATAAATGGGCCGAAGCCCTGAGAGCTTTCATATTCCAAAGTTCTAATCAATGTGCCTATACAGAATAATGCGGAACCATGTAGGTGCTTCATCTTCATAAATGCAGCCCCTTCTTTTTGGGATTCGATTTGGTTCTGGTGATTATCGAATTCCTTTAAGTAAAATTATGCATTTGCAGTTCCGAGCATAGAAGGCCTCTCTGGGGAAGGAAAAACTGTCGGTTATGTGTTATGCAGGGCAAAATCGGTTGGGATTTTCCCTCTCTGATGCATGCCAAACCGGAGCACAGGTGGCCATCAAGGCACTCAAGTCATTGAAGATTAAAACTGCCATGCTTACGGGAGATAGCCAGGCCGCGGTAATGCATGCACAGAATGAGGTGCGACTCTATTTCTCCTTGGTAGAGAATGACAGAGACGATGCCTCCACATTGGCTACTGCCTATCTCGGTAATTGAATGGGTGTTTCCAGTTCTGCACTTGCAACGAAGACGGGGCACGTGATTCTCATGTCCAGTGATGTAAGGAAAATACCGAAAGCGATCATGCTCGCAAGGAGAGCACACAGGAAGGTGGTTGAGAATGTAATTCCGTCGATAGCCACTAAGGTTGCCATCCTAGGATTGGCCTTTGGCCGGCCACATGCTTGTTTGGGCTGCAGTTCCCACCGACACTGGGACATGCCTGGTGGTGATCCTAAAGAGCATGCTCTAGCTAAAATACGGGAAAAAATGTCATAAATCCTCTGCAGTGTGACAAAGAGAAGGATGCAACGTCCACAAGACGGTCTCATCCCGTAGCCACCATCAGAAGTGGGGACAAAAGTGTACAAGACTGAACAAGGTTGTGGCAAAGTCTGCATTTCGAAATGCCAATGGAGTGTTCCTAAATCAGGTTTTGTGTGGTAAGGTTGTGGCTAAGAAGCAACACACAATCGAGATCGTGGGGCATGTCCTATAGACGTCACCATTGCAGCAGAGGTGTGCCGTTGACTGTTATGCTACCAATTTTATCTTCAAGTGTTAGTTTGTGTGGAAACAGCGAGCTTCCCAACTTGAACGGACAGAGTTCTTGAAGTAAGTAAGGATGCAAATGCCGAGCAGCGTGGCCAGATGGGCAATGATCATAACCATGGTTCGCTCCATTCCAATTTGTTCGAGCGCCTCCTCTCACAACATGCATGCGAATGTTGATTCAGAAGCAGGGGACTTGTGCATTTGGCGATTATAAGGAACAGCAAAGAGTGGAACACAATAACATGGAAACGTGAGATGATTACCAGAAGCACAATTGTACGTTATCACGGGCAAGTGTGACCCTTTGCAAGAGAAGAATGAAGAGCACCGCGGGACGTGCATTGTGGCGGCAAAGATCATGACATTAACGCAACACGGAAATTTGCTAGTACGATTTACATGCTTCAATCGTAACCATTGGACATAAAAGGCCTGCATGGTAACATTTTTATTTTTTCCAATTCCTGTTCTTCTGTTCTCCGGAATATAAAAAGAACAAAAATCTTTCTATTCCCCGGAATAAAAAAAGTGGCTGGGAAATAGATTTGGAAAAGAAATAAGAAAAAAATAGCTTCTTGTTCTTAAAAACAATTTCTAGAAATAAGTTTTTTTTTTTCTTTCCTATTTTTCTTGTGTTCTTCCTTGTTGCGGCCACCACCGGACGCCTGCCAACCGTCGGCCATCTCCTGTCGCCCGTGATTACCAGAAGCACAATTGTACGTTATCACGGGCAAGTGTGACCCTTTGCAAGAGAAGAATGAAGAGCACCGCGGGACGTGCATTGTGGCGGCAAAGATCATGACATTAACGCAACACGGAAATTTGCTAGTACGATTTACATGCTTCAATCGTAACCATTGGACATAAAAGGCCTGCATGGTAACATTTTTATTTTTTCCAATTCCTGTTCTTCTGTTCTCCGGAACATAAAAAGAACAAAAATCTTTCTATTCCCGGAATAAAAAAAGTGGCTGGGAAATAGATTTGGAAAAGAAATAAGAAAAAAATAGCTTCTTGTTCTTAAAAACAATTTCTAGAAATAAGTTTTTTTTTTTCTTTCCTATTTTTCTTGTGTTCTTCCTTGTTGCGGCCACCACCGGACGCCTGCCAACCGTCGGCCATCTCCTGTCGCCCGTGATTACCGAAGCACAATTGTACGTTATCACGGGCAAGTGTGACCCTTTGCAAGAGAAGAATGAAGAGCACCGCGGGACGTGCATTGTGGCGGCAAAGATCACGACATTAACGCAACACGGAAATTTGCTAGTACGATTTACATGCTTCAATCGTAACCATTGGACATAAAAGGCCTGCATGGTAACATTTTTATTTTTTCCAATTCCTGTTCTTCGTTCTCCGGAACATAAAAAGAACAAAAATCTTTCTATTCCCGGAATAAAAAAGTGGCTGGGAAATAGATTTGGAAAAGAAATAAGAAAAAAATAGCTTCTTGTTCTTAAAAACAATTTCTAGAAATAAGTTTTTTTTTTCTTTCCTATTTTTCTTGTGTTCTTCCTTGTTGCGGCCACCACCGGACGCCTGCCAACCGTCGGCCATCTCCTGTCGCCCGTGACTATCGTCGGCAGCCAACTGCTAGTGATGGTTGCCACCACCCGTAGCCCACCGGCCGCCACCCACGGCTCACCGGCCGACAACCACCATCATTCATCGGCAACTTACCGTCGCCAACCACTGCACAACCATTGCCTGCCGCCATATGACTACCGATCATCGCTGCTGAACACCGCCGTAGGACCGTCGCCCACAGCTCACTGGCCACCACCCCCTCCCGCGGCCAATGGGCTATGTGCGGCAATCCTGCGACGATGGTCGGCGATCATGCGACGGTCGTGCCACAGCCGTGCGAAGGTCGTGCCGCGGTCGTGTGGCGATCATGCGGCGGTCATGCGGCGGCGGGCGACAGTTGGCGGTCTGTGAGTAATTAGAAAAAACAAATAAATACATGTAGGTCCGTGACTTTTTTGTAGGATTTGGGGTGCGCTCTTCTCTCATACCAATCAACATGTGCCACCGACCATGTTGAGATTCCACTAGGATCCACCATCTGAACACATGTAGGAAGAAACTTGTCGAGTTAGAGATTAGTCAGATGACATCACAAACTGAAGTTGTAACACAGACAAGGATGCTTACATTGAGAAAGGTTGGAATGTAGTGTTCATCAGCAATGCAGTCTTTACCATCCAAAGCTGGCTATAGTTGTAAAGAATATCTTAACATCTTGCCATATCACAAAATGCCCAAGACTCATGGCTCCAACAATAGATATCATAAAAGTGACTGGAAAAAAAACAAACATGATGCGATGAACTGACAAATCAACTATCCAGAGAATTTTTGTCAGCAAATGTCCAAAATGAAAAAATGATGAATGAACAAATCCGAAACAACATTATTTGAAAGCAAAATATCGTAATGGCATACATGCAGGCGATGTTTGCAATAGGGGCATAAACTCTGATCCACAAACCCTATAATAACAAGATGATACGCAATAGGATACAAAGCAACTTTGCATTCACCTGACAATGGTCCCTGAATTTCGAGAAATATAGACTGTCTGCCACAAGAATCAAACCATGCTGCCGCTTCATTGTGAACCACTGCAGAGAACTCAGCAATTAATTGGAAATACGCATCAGAAAAACTCTTGAATTCATAAGCCAACATGCAAAATTTAAAGTATCCAAATTTAAACTTTTTGCAAGATAAACCTGAGCACCTTTCCGGAAATTTATCCTCTTGACTTTAGGTAACATCTGTTCTGCGTATCTTCCATTCCCATATCGACCTGGATCCAAGAAGCTATATTGGAAATAGAAAACAGTTTGAATAAGTAAGAAAATAAGTAAGAAGAGTAATACAATACAAAAAACAATATGTGCTTACCAATCAACATAGTTGATAATTGTGTGCATGAGATAATCGTACACATAGTTAAAAGTATGCAAAGGCACACAGCTGCAACATCACAGGATTAGAAATCAGAACTTTGAAGCAAACTACCTCATTTTTTTTCATTATAACAGATGGGAAAATTTTAATTTTTTTGCCTATTACCTATCAGAGAGTAACACAAAATGTTGGTTATCAGGATCTTCAAGAGCGTTTGCCAATAACCGTCTGTCAGCATCAACCATGGAAATTTTACCCCACACCACCTGCACAGGTAAATATAGCATAGATTTCATAAAATTCTTTTTATAGATAAAAGTAAACAACCACATGGCGACAAGGGAGTCCAAGTCCATATAGAAAAGAACTCTGTTAAAAGACAAGGCATCGATTCATAAGATTGTGCTGACAATGGTACTCGCATTTAGTGTGTTTTAAGAGCATTAACTCCAAAATGCACTAGGCACACAGCCACCAAATTCTTCCCCAATTATCTTTCTTTTGCATAGAACTTAGCAGATTTTGGCTTTCATGAAAAGACTTGAACTCCACAAACATAAGTTGCACATATCGAAACAACTTTCTGCATCAACAGAATATTATGCTTCAGCCATAAGCAGAGATAGGGTATGAAGATGAATAGACATATTTTACTGGTTTACTGCAAAGTGCAAACCTCTAAAATGGAAAAATAGTGCAGTCAGGTTCAACAAATGATTATCAGCATACGGATATGGACTTTCAAGGACAGACTGATTTTGCAAAGTAAGTTACTGAACCTGGTCACTCCATATGTCTCGGTCAATGAAGTAATGCCTCAAATGTATTGGTTTTTCTGCCGATGCATGAACATAAACTGTGAACCTCCCTTCGTGACCCTAACAGCGAAGACAAAGATTCGAGGAAGACAAAATTAAGCAGCAGTAGCATTGCATATGCATCTGCTTAGCTACAATTCTTTCTTCAACTACATCGATATGCTTTACAAAAATTGTGTGCGTTAAGAATAACATCGGTTAGTAATATCAAACAATGTCCGGCGGCAAGAGTTATCCTCTGTTTCATCAGACTTTTCTAAAAAGTAGAATAATGAGAACAAGAGGAAGTTACTCTTTGATTAAACAAGATAAAAATATCTGGGACAAGCATTAGATGGTCAAGAAACTTAGGCCACGTTTCCATTTCTCCCAATTTCTGTTCTTTTGTTCCCCGAAAAAAAGAAAAGAAAAACAGAAATTTGTTTGGTAATGCCAACTTATTTTTCAATTACTTGGAATAGAAAAGTGGCTAGGGAATAAATTTGGAATAGTAATAAATAAATAAAAAGTAATTCCCGGGAACAATTTCTAGAAATAAGTTTTTTTTTTCTTTTCTATATTTCTTTTGTTCTTCTTCCTTGTTGCGGCCACTGCCAACCGCCTGTCAATTGTCAGCCACCTCCTGCCGCCCGTGGCAACCCTCGGCAACCGACGACGGTTGCCGCTGCCTGTAGCCCACCGGCCGATGACCACTACCGTTCGTCGGCAACCTGCCGCCACCTACTGTTGCACAACAGCCGATTGTCGCTGCCGAGCGCCACCAAGAGCTCACCGCCACCGCCCCCTCCTACGGCCAGTGGGCTATGGGTGGCAATCTTGTGGCGGCAATCGGCGGTTGTGACGTGATCATGCGGCCGTCGTGCGGCAATCGTGCGATGGTCGTGCTGTGGTCGTGCCACGGTCGTGCAACGATCGTGCCAAGGTCATGCCGCGGTCGTGCCACGGTCATGTGGCAGTCGGCGGCAAAGATGAGCGGTCGTGCGGCAATTGTGCCGCAGTCGTACGGCGGTTGTGCCGTGGTCGTGCGACGATGGTGTGACGGTACCTTATTTTACTCAAAAATTATTCTGAGAGTAGAAATAGCAAAAAATTATTTCTGAAAGGAAATTGTTCCACGAAATAGAAATGTTGTTATGTGCATCCAAAGTTTCTGAATTTTGGGAAATTGCACAATTCGCCATCATTAAATCAATCCAAGAATCTTAGACTTAAAGGCCCAAAGGCCCGTCCACACGCATATATAGGTTAAATCGGACGGTGTTGTGGGATTCTGTTCATGATCAAGGCGTCAAAGGTTGCCGGCTAAGAGCCTTAAAAAAGAACAAGACCATTGGTTAAGAATGGAAAGAGAGTCTCAGAAAACTCTTCTTCTTGAAAAATCGCTTCTTTAGGGGCCATTTCCATACCAGGAAGGAGGAGCTAAAAAAATTAAATAACGATTAGCTTGTTTTCAAGACCAACAAACCATATAATAAAATTGACAAAAATAGAAATGAAACTTAACAAGAACGAACTATTAAAAAAAGAACCGGACTCTCGAAGCAAGATTACGGAAAAAAAAAACAAAAACAAAAACAATCTTACTGGATAAAATGTTTGGTCGCAGGTTCCAAACCCTTCTTGCGCAAAGGATTTTTGCTTCAATGGAAGCCCGCAAAGTAGCACGGATCGAATCGACGGTTCCTGAGATGATCTTCTGGACCCCATCAGCTACATGACGAGGGAGGATATTACTTTGCACACTTGCAGACACGTCCATAATGTGAAACGCAACAGTCAAGAGACTCCTGCGGCTATCTCCTCCGGGCACGGTTGGCTTCTCAGGTAGGATCGCGAAACCCGAAGGCAACATCACCACCGAATCGAGGTTTCCCCCGCTTAGGAGTGAGGCCATCGCTCCAAGGTCGATTGGAGCGTAAACAATATAAGAGCCTGTCGGGTCTGAGTAACTATTTTGCAAGTAAAGGACAGAGGAAGAGTTCGGACCCGGCATTGAAGAAAGAAACAGGCAAAGCTATCAAAACAAATGTGGTGATTCTAATGATATGGGATCTGATAAAACGAGGATGAAGAGAGATTCTAGTACTTACCTCCACTTGCATAATGGACACGTAGGTCGCTGGGTCTGCTCCTGTGCATATGCATGTGGCTTCCCGAATGACAAGCTCCACCCAGAGCTCACCGGCCACCGCCCCCTCCTATGGCTGGTGGGCTGTGGGTGGCAATCTTGTGATGGCAAATAGGCGGTCGTGGCACAGTCGTGCGGCCGTCGTGCGGCAATCGTGCAACCGTCATGCGGCAATCGTGCGGCGGTCGTGCGGCGGTCGTGTCACGGTCGTGCGGCGATCATGTGACAGTTGTGCCACAGTCATGTCACGGTCATGCGGCAGTCGGTGGCGAAGATCAGCGGTCGTGCGTCAATCGTGCCGCCGTCGTGCGGCGGTTGTGCTGTGGTCGTGCGGCGATTGTGCGACAGTCGTGCCCTAATCGTGCAACGGTCGTGCCGCAGTCCTGCGGCAGTCGGCGGCGAAGATCAACGATCGTGCGGCAATCGTGCCGTGGTCATGCCACGGTCATGCAGCAGTCAGCGATCGGTGAGTAATTAGAAAAAAAGTATATAAAAATTTATAAAAATTTATTAAACGCATCTCTATTCTTTTTCTATTCCAAAAATAAAAATTTTATATACTTACCAAATATCTTATTTTACTCAAAAATTATTGTGGGACTAAAAATAGCAAAAAATTATTTCTAAAAAGAAATTGTTTCACGAAATAGAAATGTTGCTATGTGCATCCAAAGCTTCTGAATTTTGGGAAACTGCACAATTCGCCATCATTAAATCAATCCAAGAATCTTAGACTTAAAAAACCCAAAGGCCCATCCACACGCATATATAGGTTAAATCGGACGGCGTTGCGGGATTCTGTTCATGATCAAGGGCTAAGAGCCATAAAAAGGAACAAGACCATCTGTTAAGAATGGAAAGAGAGTCTCGAAAACTCTTCTTCTTTAAAAATCGCTTCTTTAGGGGCCATTTCCATACCGGGAAGGAGGAGCTAAAAAATTAAATAACGATTAGCTTGTTTTCAAGACCAACAAACCATATAATAAAATTGACAAAAATAGAAATGAAACTTAACAACAACGAACTATTAAAAAAAGAACCGGACTCTCGAAGCAAGATTACGGAAAAAAAAAACAAAAACAAAAACAATCTTCTTTGGATAAAATGTTTGGTCGCAGGTTCCAAACCCTTCTTGCGCCAAGGATTTCTGCTTCAATGGAAGCCCGCAAAGTAGCACGGATCGAATCGACGGTTCCTGAGATGATCTTCTGGACCCCATCAGCTACATGACGAGGGAGGATATTACTTTGCACACTTGCAGACACGTCCATAATGTGAAACGCAACAGTCAGGAGACTCCTGCGGCTATCTCCTCCGGGCACGGTTGGCTTCTCAGGTAGGATCGCGAAACCCAAAGGCAACATCACCACCGAATCGAGGTTTCCCCCGCTTAGGAGTGAGGCCATCGCTCCAAGGTTGATTGGAGCGTAAACAATATAAGAGCATGTCGGGTCTGAGTAACTATTTTGCAAGTAAAGGACAGAGGAAGAGTTCGGACCCGGCATTGAAGAAAGAAACAGGCAAAGCTATCAAAACAAATGTGGTGATTCTAATGATATGGGATCTGATAAAACGAGGATGAAGAGAGATTCTAGTACTTACCTCCACTTGCATAATGGACACGTGAGTCGCTGGGTCTGCTCCTGTGCATATGCATGTGGCTTCCCGAATGACAAGCTCCACCCAGAGCTCACCGGCCACCGCCCCCTCCTATGGCTGGTGGGTTGTGGGTGGCAATCTTGTGATGGCAAATAGGCGGTCGTGGCACAGTCGTGCGGCCGTCGTGCGGCAATCGTGCAACCGTCATGCGGCAATCGTGCGGCGGTCGTGCCGCGGTCGTGTCACGGTCGGGCGGCGATCATGTGACAGTTGTGCCACAGTCATGTCACGGTCATGCGGCAGTCGGTGGTGAAGATCAGCGGTCGTGCGTCAATCGTGCCGCCGTCGTGTGGCGGTTGTGCTGTGGTCGTGCGGCGATTGTGCGACAGTCGTGCCCTAATCGTGCAACGGTCGAGCCGCAGTCATGCGGCAGTCGGCGGCGAAGATCAACGATCGTGCGGCAATCGTGCCGCGGTCATGCCACGGTCATGCAGCAGTCAGCGATCGGTGAGTAATTAGAAAAAAAATATATAAAAATTTATAAAAATTTATTAAACGCATCTCTATTCTTTTTCTATTCCAAAAATAAAAATTTTATATACTTACCAAATATCTTATTTTACTCAAACATTATTGTGGGACTAAAAATAGCAAAAAATTATTTCTAAAAAGAAATTGTTTCACGAAATAGAAATGTTGCTATGTGCATCCAAAGCTTCTGAATTTTGGGAAACTGCACAATTCGCCATCATTAAATCAATCCAAGAATCTTAGACTTAAAAAACCCAAAGGCCCATCCACACGCATATATAGGTTAAATCGGACGGCGTTGCGGGATTCTCTGTTCATGATCAAGGGCTAAGAGCCATAAAAAGGAACAAGACCATCTGTTAAGAATGGAAAGAGAGTCTCAGAAAACTCTTCTTCTTTAAAAATCGCTTCTTTAGGGGCCATTTCCATACCAGGAAGGAGGAGCTAAAAAAATTCAATAACGATTAGCTTGTTTTCAAGACCAACAAACCATATAATAAAATTGACAAAAATAGAAATGAAACTTAACAACAACGATCTATTAAAAAAAGAACCGGACTCTCGAAGCAAATTACAGAAAAAAAAATACAAAAACAATATTACTGGATAAAATGTTTGGTCGCAGGTTCCAAACCCTTCTTGTGCGAAGGATTTCTGCTTCAATGAAAGCTCGCAAAGTAGCACGGATCGATTCGACGGTTCCTGAGATGATCTTCTGGACCCCATCAGCTACATGACGAGGGAGGATATTACTTTGCACTCTTGCGGACACGTCCACAATGTGAAACGCAACAGTCAAGAGACTCCTGCGTTTATCTCCTCCGGGCACGGTTGGCTTCTCAGGTACGATCTCGAAACCCGAAGGCAACATCACCAACGAATCGGGGTTTCCCCCGCTTAGGAGTGAGGCCATCGCTCCAAGGTCGATTGGAGCGTAAACAATATAAGAGCCTGTCGGGTCTGAGTAACTATTTTGCAAGTAAAGGACAGAGGAAGAGTTTGAACCCGGCTGTGAAGAAAGAAACGGGCAAAGCTATCAAAACAAATGTGGTCATTCTAATGATATGGGATCTGATAAAACGAGGATGAAGAGAGATTCTAGTACTTACCTCCACTTGCATAATGGACACGCGAGTCGCTGGGTCTGCTCCTGTGCATATGCATGTGGCTTCCCGAATGAGAAGCTCCACCCAGAGCTCACCGGCCACCGCCCCCTCCTACGGCTGGTGGGTTGTGGGTGGCAATCTTGTGATGGCAAAAAGGCGGTCGTGCCGTAGTCATGCGGCCGTCGTGCGGCAAGCGTGCAACCGTCATGCGGCAATCGTGCGACGGTCGTGCCACGGTCTTACCACGGTCGTGCGGCGATCATGCGACAATTGTGCCACAGTCATGTCGCATTCATGCGGCAGTCGGTGGCGAAGATCAGCGGTCGTGCGGCAATCGTGCCGCGATCGTGCGGCGGTAGTGCCGCGGTCGTGCGGCGATCGTGCGACGGTCGTGCCCCAATCGTGCAACGGTCGTGCCGCAGTCATGCGGCAGTCGGCGGCGAAGATCAACGATCGTGCGGCAATCGTGCCGCGGTCATGCCACGGTCATGCAGCAGTCAGCGATCGGTGAGTAATTAGAAAAAAAAAATATAAAAAGTTATAAAAATTTATTAAACGTATTTCTATTCTTTTTCTATTCCAAAAATAAAAATTTTATATAATGACCAAATATCTTATTTTACTCAAAAATTATTCTAGGAGTAAAAATAGCAAAAAATTATTTCTAAAAAGAAATTGTTTCACGAAATAGAAATGTTGCTATGTGCAGCCAAAGCTTCTGAATTTTGGGAAATTGCACAATTCGCCATCATTAAATCAATCCAAGAATCTTAGACTTAAAAAGCCCAAAGGCCCGTCCACACGCATATATAGGTTAAATCGGACGGTGTTGCGGGATTCTGTTAATGATCAAGGGCTAAGAGCCTTAAAGAGGAACAAGACCATCTCGTAAAGAATGGAAAGAGAGTCTCGAGAATGTGGCACCCGAGAATTTCATAAACCGTGATGTGCGACGGCAAAGTGGATCGATCAATAAAAGTATCGTTGAATGGCATCCTTAGTATTTTGTATGAGCATTATTTGATTTCATCGACGGACCAATATCTCATGTTTGTTAAGAGTCCGATCGTTGAATAGACTATCGATATATATATTCTTTTTATGACTCGACACAATTATACCACTTGAGTGCACATGAGAGAAGAAAAGAAATTGAAGCACCAACACCATGGGACCGAGAATGCTCCACATTTGTGCAAGTTTAAGGATCAGTTTTTGTTTATTTGGGCTTTGTTATTGAGGGACTGCACGTCCACTAATCCACCAGCCCAATACAATTTGGATGCCCCTGAATAATCGACAATTAAGTCAACTAAATAGAAGAGAGGTTGACTGAGACTTGGCTGGAGGATGACACGTTGCTGGTGTAGGGGTAGCCAGCGAAAATGCAAGGGAAGGCATGCTGAAGACACGTCCATCCCAGCTGTCCATTTCCTTTGCATCCACCGAGACATGTATTTCATTTGTTTAACTGGTTTTAGCAAAACCAGTGGTTTTGTGCTCGTGAAGGTGAGCAAAAGAGAAGGAATTGAGTGAAACTTGAGCAGAGAGAGAGAGAGAGTTTGAGCGAGAGAATTCGTGAGTGAGCAGCGAAGGGGTGAACGGCAAGAGGAAGAGGAGACCGCCCTCTGCCGTGCGTGTGAGCTGCCGCCGTCGATGCCGCTTGTCTTCGCCGCCGTCAGGCCGCATCGCCAAACCGAACTCCCTCGCTGTTGAACCCTAGGACTTGAGGCAAGTGAATGAAAGTCCATGAATCTATATAATGTGGTGTTGTTATTGTCTAGTATGGTGCAATACACTTGGAAACAATTGAGTTCTGAAAGTAGAATGTTAAATTGTGAGTAATCAAAGTAGAGCGGGATCATGAGATTGAGGAATTACGTTGGTTTTGTGTATATCTTGATCCTGTTGATTTATTGATGAAAGACTGACTTTTAGTAGACTTGTGGAAGCAAGATAGTTACGGTGGAAATGGAAATTTATGGGATTCGCTTAATCCAGTGCAGTTTCATGTGTAATCTTGTAATTTTGTGAAATTTTATGAAGAGTTCTAATATGAATTTGATCTCGATTTCTTCACGGAAGTTGTGAGGAATTGCGTGAACTAGAGTATATAATTTTATCAAAACTTCTCAGAATCAATACAATGGCTTAAATCTTTGTTAATATGCAGTGCTTCCTGTTGAATTTTATTCTGGGATCAAAGAATGCTGAACTGAGTTGTGTGAACTACCACTCATTATACATAATGAATCTGGCTTAGTGTCCTTAATGAAAATTTTTCCTCTAGATCTCATTTATAACGTGTTAAAATTTCGGAATTTTTCATGGTCATTTGCTGGTTATTTCGAAGTCTCTATTGAGGGTGTGCATTCTGGTTTTACACTGTTTTGCTATGAAACTGTTCATTTTGTTCTATGAGTCATTGTATCTTGAGTTGTTATTCACTTGATAGATGGAGTGACATTCAGTATATCACATGACATTGGAAAATTTGATAAAGTGTTGTAGATCCATGGAATACTTGATGTCATTGCATCAAAATGTATTTTTGTAATGAAATGTATATTATGATGTGGATGTTACCGTCGGAGGTGCGAGCCAACGATGCCCCGGGAGTGTCGGGATGCCCAAGGGTCGAGTGAGTTGACACTGTTGGATGCCCGGAGGTTTGTGCCGGAGGGTCCTCGGGAGTTTCGGGATGCCCGGTTGTAGGGATTGTACGTAAATCCGGAGGGAAGGGGCAACCATTTTCATGGCGAGCCCTGGATATACCTCGGGATGCCAGGTGGGGTACGAGATGCCCAGGGGTGTGACGGAACATGCTCTGGATGCCCGGAGGTTTGTGCCGGAGGGTCTCGCGATGCCAGGTTTGGTGCGAAAGCCTGAAGGGATGCAAACACTGGTCCCCGGGGAATGAAACTTTTCTTTGAATGTTAAAAACCGGTGCATTAAAGGAGTGCATGTGTGTGCATGTGGCATGATATGAGAATTTGTTTATGAAATTGAGTGGGTTTCATTCGGTACTGAAAATGCGTTTGTTATGGCATCGAATTGTTGTTATCAATGTGGTGCAAGTAAAATAGACCCTTGATGGCATGCATATATATATAAATGATAAGTGTGTTTTGCATGCATCTGGATGATTATAGTTTCTACATAATATAGTGTAATGGATCTTTTATTGCTGAGTCGTTGTACTCACCCCTCTTGGGGACTAACATTTCAGACTAAACGAAAATGCCGCTGCTACCTGTGACTCCTGGCATGTTTTACAGACTCCTGATTGACTTACAATGGGAGTGGACCGAGCACCGTCATCCTGGGGTGCACGGACTGGTATTCGAGCGCGTGAGGATCTTTCTGACTTTTGAGGTAGGCCTCTCTGCCGGGCTTATCCACTAGGAGTACACGTCAGTCCTTGTCCGTATGGATGGCCGCCTTCTGAGGGTGCTACGACCACCACCGGCCAACGGACCTGACTGGATATGACCTGGAGTCGAGGGTAGCAGGAGATGCATTTTTGGGATGCCGACATATGGGTGATGGATGGATGCAGAAGATATCTAAGGATAGAAGTTGGTTTTCTTTTGGAAAATCGCCAGGCACAAAAATACCTCGGCGTTTTGTTGTACCAACTATCATAGTCCATCCCTTATATCAATAAAAGTGGTCAGCCTAAATTATGAAAGTTTTAGTATGGTGTGTATCACTTTATATTTTGTTGAAGGGTAGTCGAATTATGCATCCGCCATATTAATTGCGCAGGGACCGATAAAGAAAATAAATGAAAACCCCCAGGTATTATAAGTTATGTTAAAATTTCTTTGGTCTCAGAGGTATGCTCCAAGAGAACGTAACTGTCGCGACCCTAATGGATCGGGGGCCGTTTCAGGGGTGCCACACAGAAAACTCTTCTTCTTGAAAAATCGCTTCTTTAGGGGCCATTTCCATACCAGGAAGGAGGAGCTAAAAAAATTAAATAACGATTAGCTTGTTTTCAAGACCAACAAACCATATAATAAAATTGACAAAAATAGAAATGAAACTTAAACAAGAACGAACTATTAAAAAAAGAACCGGATTCTCGAAGCAAGATTACAGAAGAAAAAAAAACAAAAACAAAAACAATCTTACAGGATAAAATGTTTGGTCGCAGGTTCCAAACTCTTCTTGCGCGAAGGATTTCTGCTTCAATGGAAGCCCGCAAAGTAGCACGGATGGAATCGACAGTTCCTGAGATGATCTTTTGGACCCCATCAGCTACATGACGAGGGAGGATATTACTTTGCAGTCTTGCGGACACGTTCATAATGTGAAACGCAACAGTCAAGAGACTCCTGCGGCTATCTCCTCCGGGCACGGTTGGCTTCTCAGGTAGGATCACGAAACCCGAAGGCAACATCACCACCGAATCAGGGTTTCCCCCGCTTAGGAGTGAGGCCATCGCTCCAAGGTCGATTGGAGAGTAAACAATATAAGAGCCTGTCGGGTCTGAGTAACTGTTTTGCAAGTAAAGGAAAGAGGAAGACTTCGGACCCGGCTGTGAAGAAAGAAACAGGCAAAGCTATCAAAACAAATGTGGTCATTCTAATGATATGGGATCTGATAAAACGAGGATGAAGAGAGATTCTAGTACTTACCTCCACTTGCATAATGGACACGAGAGTCGCTGGGTCTGCTCCTGTGCATATGCATGTGGCTTCCCAAATGACAAGCTCCACCCAGAGCTCACCGGCCACCGCCCCCTCCTACGGCTGGTGGGTTGTGGGGGGCAATCTTGTGATGGATGATAGGCGGTCGTGCCGCAGTCGTGCGGCCGTCGTGCGGCAATCTTGCAATCGTCATGCGGCAATCGTGCGACGGTCGTGCCACAATAATGTCACAGTCATGCGACAGTCGGTGCCGAAGATCAACGGTCGTGCGGCAATTGTGCTGCCGTCGTGCAATGGTTGTGCCACGGTCGTGCGGCAATCGTGTGACAGTCGTGCCCCAATCGTGCAACGCTCGTGCCGCTGTCATGCGGCAGTCGGCGGCGAAGATCAACGATCGTGCGGCAATCGTGCCGCGGTCATACCACGGTCATGCAGCAGTCAGCGATCGGTGAGTAATTAGAAAAAATATATATATAAATTTATAAAAATTTATTAAATGCATTTCTATTGTTTTTCTATTCCAAAAATAAAAATTTTATATAATTACCAAATATCTTATTTTATTCTGGGAGTAAAAATAGCAAAAAATCATTTCTAGAAAGAAATTGTTTCACGAAATAGAAATGTTGCTATGTGCATCCAAAGCTTCTGAATTTTGGGAAATTGCACAATTCGTCATCATTAAATCAATCCAAGAATCTTACACTTAAAAAGCCCAAAGGCCCGTCCACACGCATATATAGGTTAAATCGGACGGTGTTGCGGGATTCTGTTCATGATCAAGGGCTAAGAGCCTTAAAAAGAAACAAGACCATCTGTTAAGAATGGTAAGAGTGTCTCAGAAAACTCTTCTTCTTGAAAAATCGCTTCTTTAGGGGCCATTTCCATACCAGGAAGGAGGAGCTAAAAAAATTAAATAACGATTAGCTTGTTTTCAACACCAACAAACCATATAATAAAATTGACAAAAATAGAAATGAAACTTAACAAGAACGAACTATTAAAAAAAGAACCGGACTCTCGAAGCAAGATTACAGAAAAAAAAAACAAAAACAAAAACAAAACAATCTTACTCGAAAAAATGTTTGGTCGCAGGTTCCAAACCCTTGTTGCGCGAAGGATTTCTGCTTCAATGGAAGAGCGCAAACTAGCACGGATCGAATCGACGGTTCCTGAGATGATCTTCTGGACCCCATCAGCTACATGAGGAGGGAGGATATTACTTTGCACTCTTGCGGACACGTCCATAATGTGAAACGCAACAGTCAAGAGACTCCTGCGGCTATCTCCTCCGAGCACGGTTTGCTCCTCCGGGAAGGAGGAGCTAAAAAAATTAAATAACGATTAGCGTTTTTTCAACACCAACAAACCATATAATAAAATTGACAAAAATAGAAATGAAACTTAACAAGAACGAACTATTAAAAAAAGAACCGGACTCTCGAAGCAAGATTACAGAAAAAAAAAAAAAACAAAAACAAAAACAAAACAATCTTACTCGATAAAATGTTTGGTCGCAAGTTCCAACCGCTTCTTGCGCGAAGGATTTCTGCTTCAATGGAAGAGCGCAAAGTAGCACGGATCGAATCGACGGTTCCTGAGATGATCTTCTGGACCCCATCAGCTACATGAGGAGGGAGGATATTACTTTGCACTCTTGCGGACACGTCCATAATGTGAAACGCAACAGTTAAGAGACTCCTGCGGCTATCTCCTCCGAGCACGGTTTGCTACTTTGGTAGGATCCCGAAACCCGAAGGCAACATCACCACCGAATCGGGGTTTCCCCCGCTTAGGAGTGAGGCCATCGCTCCAAGGTCGATTGGAGCGTAAACAATATAAGAGCCTGTCGCGTCTGAGTAACGGTTTTGCAAGTAAAGGACAGAGGAAGAGTTCGGACCCATTTGTGAAGAAAGAAACGAGGCCAAGCTATCAAAACAAATATGGTCAATCTAATGATATGGGATCTGATAAAACGAGGATGAAGAGAGATTCTAGTACTTACCTCCACTTGCATAATGGACACGAGAGTCGCTGGGTCTGCTCCTGTGCATATGCATGTGGCTTCACGAATGACAAGCTCCACCCAGAGCTCACCGGCCACCGCCCCCTCCTACGGCTGGTGGGCTGTGGGTGGCAATCTTGTGATGGATAATAGGCGGTCGTGCCGTAGTCGTGCGGCCGTCGTGCGGCAATCGTGCAATCGTCATGCGGCAATCGTGCGACGATCGTGCCACATTCATGTCGCGGTCATGTGGCAGTCGATGGCGAAGATCAGCGGTCGTGCGGCAATCGTGCCGCCGTCGTGCGATGGTTGTTGCACGGTCGTGCAGCGATCGTGGGACAGTCGTGCCCCAATCGTGCAACGCTCATGCCGCTGTCATGCGGCAGTCGGCAGCGAAGATCAACGATCGTGCGGCAATCGTGCCGCGGTCATGCCACGGTCATGCGGCGATCTGCGATCGGTGAGTAATTAGAAAAAAAAATATATATATATATATATATATATATATATTTATAAAAATGTATTAAACGCATTTCTATTTTTTTTCTATTCCAACAATAAAAATTTTATATAATTACCAAATATCTTATTTTATTCTGGGAGTAAAAATAGCAAAAAAATTATTTCTAAAAAGAAATTGTTTCACGAAATAGAAATGTTGCTATGCGCATCCAAAGCTTCTGAATTTTGGGAAATTGCACAATTCGTCCTCATTAAATCAATCCAAGAATCTTAGACTTAAAAAGCCCGAAGGCCCGTCCACACGCATATATAGGTTAAATCGGACGGTGTTGCCGGATTCTGTTCATGATCAAGGGCTAAAAGCCTTAAAAAGGAACAAGACCATCTGTTAAGAATGGAAAGAGAGTCTCAGAAAACTCTTCTTCTTGAAAAATCTCATCTTTAGTGGCCATTTCCATACCGGGAAGGAGGAGCTAAAAAAATTAAATAACGATTAGCTTGTTTTCAACACCAACAAACCATATAATAAAATTGACAAAAATAGAAATGAAACTTAACAAGAACGAACTATTAAAAAAAGAACTGGACTCTCGAAGGAAGATTAGAGGAAAAAAAAAAACAAAAACAAAAACAATCTTACTGGATAAAATGATTGGTCGCAGGTTCCAAACCCTTCTTGCGCGAAGGATTTCTGCTTCAATGGAAGCCCGCAAAGTAGCACGGATCGAATCGACGGTTCCTGAGATGATCTTCTAGACCCCATCAGCTACATGACGAGGGAGGATATTACTTTGCACTCTTGCGAACACGTCCATAATGTGAAACGCAACAATGAAGAGACTCCTGCGGCTATCTCCTCCGGGCACGGTTGGCTTCTCAGGTAGGATCGCGAAACCCGAAGGCAACATCACCACCGAATCAGGGTTTCCCCCGCTTAGGAGTGAGGCCATCGCTCCAAGGTCGATTGGAGGGTAAACAATATTAGAGCCTGTCGGGTCTGAGTAACTGTTTTGCAAGTAAAGGACGGAGGAAGAGTTCGGACCCGGCTGTGAAGAAAGAAACAGGCAAAGCTATCAAAAAAAAATGTTGTCATTCTAATGATATGGGATCTGATAAAACGAGGATGAAAAGAGATTCTAGTACTTACCTCCACTTGCATAACGGACACGCGAGTCGCTGGGTCTGCTCCTGTGTATATGCATGTGGCTTCCCGAATGACAAGCTCCACCCAGAGCTCACCGGCCACCGCCCCCTCCTACGGCTGGTGGGCTGTGGGTGGCAATCTTGTGATGGCAAATTGGGGGTCGTGCCGCAGTCGAGCAGCCGTTGTGCGGCAATTGTGCAACCGTCATGCGGCAATCGTGCGACGATCGTGCCACATTCATGTCGCGGTCATGTGGCAGTCGATGGCGAAGATCAGCGGTCGTGCGGCAATCGTGCCGCCGTCGTGCGATGGTTGTTGCACGGTCGTGCGGCGATCGTGGGACGGTCATGCCCCAATCGTGCAACGGTCGTGCCGCAGTCATGCAGCAGTCGGCGGCGAAGTTCACCGATCGTGCTGCAATCGTGCCACGGTCATGCCACGGTCATGCGGCGGTCGGCGATCGGTGAGTAATTAGAAAAAAAAAAAAAAAAAAAATATATATATATATATATATATATATAAATTTATAAAAATGTATTAAACGCATTTCTATTATTTTTCTATTCCAACAATAAAAATTTTATGTAATTACCAAATATCTTATTTTACTCAAAAATTATTCTGGGAGTAATAATAGCAAAAAATTATTTCTAAAAAGAAATTGTTTCACGAAATAGAAATGTTGCTATGTGCATCCAAAGCTTCTGAATTTTGGGTAATTGCACAATTCGTCATTGTTAAATCAATCCAAGAATCTTAGACTTAAAAAGCCCAAAGGCCTGTCCACACGCATATATAGGTTAAATCGGACGGTGTTGCGGGATTCTGTTCATGATCAAGGGCTAAGAGCCTTAAAAATGAACAAGACCATCTGTTAAGAATGGAAAGAGAGTCTCAGAAAACTCTTCTTCTTGAAAAATCTCTTCTTTAGGGGCCATTTCCATACCAGGAAGGAGGAGCTAAAAAAATTAAATAACGATTAGCTTGTTTTCAAGAACAACAAACCATATAATAAAATTGACAAAAATAGAAATGAAACTTAACAAGAACGAACTATTAAAAAAAGAACCGGACTCTCGAAGCAAGATTACAGAAAAAAAGAAAAATCTTAATGGATAAAATGTTTGGTCGCAGGTTCCAAACCCTTCTTGCGCGAAGGATTTCTGCTTCAATGGAAGCCCGCAAAGTAGCACGGATCGAATCGACGGTTCCTGAGATGATCTTCTGTACCCAATCAGCTACATGACGAGGGAGGATATTACTTTGCACTCTTGCGGACACGTCCATAATGTGAAACACAACAGTCAAGAGACTCCTGCGGCTATCTCCTCTGGGCACAGTTGGCTTCTCGGGTAGGATCGCGAAACCCGAAGGCAACATCACCACCGAATCAGGGTTTCCCCCGCTTAGGTGTGGCATCCCGGAAATTCAAAGCCAAGCCTTAAGGTGTGTTAAATGTCTTTAATTAGGTGATAGAATTTTATGGCCTATGCTTTAGCCAATTTGTCTTTTAATTTGATGAATTGTGCTTGTGTTGTTGAAATTTAAATTTAATTTATTAATGCTTGGCCATATGATTTAAATTTCAATAATTAAAAATATCCCAAGACTTTGGCCAAGATGGAAATTGGAATTTCAAAAATATTATAGAAGGAATTTCAAAAAAAAAAAAGAAAGGGGAAAAAGGGCTAAAATTCGAATGGGCCTTGAGCCCGTTAGCCTCAAGCTTGGTGGGCCAAGCTAGTCGGCCCATTGGGCCCAAGAAGGGGAGTTCGACCAGCCCAAAGGGAATGGCCAGTTGGGCCTAAGCCCAAGCCCATTAAGCCCAAATAGAATTCAAAAAAATTAGAAATTACAAGTGGCAAGGGAGATAAGCATGCATTGGCCATTGGATAGGTGGGTTAATCATTGCAAATGATGGCCTAAGGGGGTATAAAAGGGGTTAGAGAGAGAGTGGCCAGTTTCCCTAGCTCATTCGGCCAAGAGAAGTGAGAGGGAGAGAGAGAATTCGAGAGGGAGAGAGGAGAAACCGAGAGGGAAGGAGGCGGAGCCGGAGGGAGGAGCTGCCCGTTCGCCGTCGCCGCCTAGTCCGACCACCGTACGCCGCCGTGTGTTGCTGTGTGTTCGTCTTGAAGGCAAGTGGAGTCCGTAACTTCTCTTGCATGTCGGTTGTGGTAGTTGCATGTCCGGTTTTGAGTGTTATGTGTGAGAAAAACCAAGCCAAGGAGGGTTTGTTTGCATGCCATGTAACTGTTTCCGTTCGGTTTGTGGTAGACAGTTTCTTATTCGAGCTTGTATGTGTATTTGGAGTGTGATTTTGGCTTCGGTGTCTTCATGAAAGTTGAAGCTAACATATTGAGGTATGACATACTCAAATTTCATGGAAAACGAAGGTGATATGAGGGGTCAAATGCCTTGTGATACGGAGGTTCTAGATCTGCGAAATCTTCACTGACCTCTTGATGATTTCTTGGTTGCATGTTGTTTTATGTTGGAGATCTCACTTTGTTGTCTTCATGGAAGTTGTAGGTAACATCCTAAAATACAACATACTCAAATTTCAAGAGAAATGAACAAGTATAGCCTAGTTAATCGGCTAGATCTTTGAGACGGATGGTTCTGTGGAAGTGAACCGAGACACCCGAGACTTCAAGGGCTTAAAAGAGGATCATACTTTGGTTATTTAACCTAGATCTCTTCATGAAACTTATAAAGGACACATTGATGCATGACATACTCGAATTTCAGAAGAAAAGAAAGATATTTAATGGGTCAAATCTAAGTTTTTCGGTGATGTGTGTTCTGGACGAAACGGTAGAGGTTCCAGAAGCTTCATGGAGTTGTATAAAATAATCCATAAAGAATTTGGCTTAGTGTTCTTCATGAAAAGTGTACGAAAATGCGTTGGCTATCACCTTGTAAAATTTGGGAATTTTCGGAGGTTATATGAGTATTTTAATTGAATTAATCCGAAAACTGTGCAATCTGGCCATTATCCGAATATTAAGTGTATTTGGTGGAAATTTGGGAAACTATGTGAAATACGAAATTGGCCATGAAATTGTGTGAAATTGTGATTCTAATTAGTTGTTTAATGATTGTGTGATTTTCATGATTTTTGGAAAATCATAAATGTTAAAGATAATATTTATTTATGGAAATAAATAAATATAATATTAAAATAATAAAATAATAATAAAATAGTAATAAAATAATAATAAAATAATAATAATAATAATAATAATAATAATAAGTGGATTTTTATCGGCCATGAGTTCTATTGAATTATGATGCATTGTTATATGACATTGATGCATGTATGATCGTGAATTATGATGCATTGTTATATGACATTGATATATGCATGATCGTGAACTATGATGCATTGCTATATGGCATTGATGCATGAATGATCATGAATTGTGATGCATGTGTGTTAATCATATGCCATGAAATAATGAGATGAATAGAATGATAAAATGTGGAAGTGGTATGTGAGTAAGAGAATGTGGCGGAGGTTGGTATCTGGTGGCCGAGTGGCATAATTCCAGAGATTCCCTAGGAGTTTCAGGATGCCCGGAATGTGGGGGGCCGGAAGTCCCTGTCGGAGGTTTCTGCCCGAAGGGAGTGACTCGCGATGCCAGGATTAGGGTGCAAGATCCCCGGTTAGAAGGGTAAAGACCGGAAGTCCCTGTCGGAGGTTTCGCCCGAAGGGAGGTTCCTCGCGATGCTAGTTGAGGTGCGAGATGCCCGGAATGTGGGGGCCGGAAGCCGGTGGCCATGAGATGGTTGGGATACCGGGATCCCCGTCGGAGGTTTTGCCCGAAGGGAGGATGATAATGGTGGAATTGATGAATTGAGGAAAGATAATGTGGGATCAATTGATAAATAAAAGTGAAAATTGATCTATGATGTGATATGCATGGTGATGCATGGTTAATGATGATGTGATATGCATAGTGATGCATGGCCAATGATAATATGATGTGATATGCATGGTGATGCATGGTTAATGATGATGTGGTATGCATGGTGATGCATGGTTAATGATGATGTGATATGCATAGTGATGCATGGCCAATGATAATATGATGTGATATGCATGGTGATGCATGGCAAATGATGATGTGATATGCATAGTGATGCATGGCCAATGATAATATGATGTGATATGCATGGTGATGCATGGTTAATGATGATGTGATATGCATAGTGATGCATGGCCAATGATAATATGATGTGATATGCATGGTGATGCATGGTTAATGATGATGTGATATGCATAGTGATGCATGGCCAATGATAATATGATGTGATATGCATGGTGATGCATGGTTAATGATGATGTGGTATGCATGGTGATGCATGGTTAATGATGATGTGATATGCATAGTGATGCATGGCCAATGATAATATGATGTGATATGCATGGTGATGCATGGCAAATGATGATGTGATATGCATAGTGATGCATGGCCAATGATAATATGATGTGATATGCATGGTGATGCATGGTTAATGATGATGTGATATGCATAGTGATGCATGGCCAATGATAATATGATGTGATATGCATGGTGATGCATGGTTAATGATGATGTGATATGCATGATTATGCATGGCTAATGATGATACGATGTGATATGCATGATGATGCATGGTTAATGATGATACGTATGCCATGATGATGCATGAATACGCTTGACATCGAAAAGGTAAGAAAGTGCCTGTATTGTATGATGATATGCGTAGTGATTTGAGTTGTTATTGGATTTCCTTATATGGCCGAGTGGTTGTACTCACCCCTTTTGGGGATAACATTTCAGATTAGCACTATGCCGCTACTCGCCTGTATCGCGTGGCGTGTTTTACGGTATTCCGTCTGACGTGGAGGTGGAGATGACTGAGATAGATTGTCCTTCGGTACCCGGGTTGACGTTTATCCGAGTACGATGCCTAGTCATGTATGATATCGGCCTGGCTGGGGGCCCTATCATACAAGGGTTTTTGTCCGTGCACATACGACGGGATGGAGTGATGCGGGGATGCTGCCGCCGCCACCACCCGACGCACCGGGATGGGTGTGAGCGCGCGCGAGGAGTAGGAGCTAGACCGCTTTTTGATGTAAATAGTTGACGCTTGTGATGGGAGGGTTTTTGTGTTTATGTGATGGTAGAGGTCGGAGTACTTTTTGAGATTTTAGGAAGGACATGGCGAGTCCTTACCTTTTCTGTTTCTTTTGTACCGACCCGAGGAGAAACCCCATCTCGCTATATGTATGTAAGCAAAGCGTCATCGCTGTTTATAAAATCGTGGTGTTTAGTTGGTGTGTATTTGTATCATGGATTGGTAGGGGGATAGATGGTGATGTTTTATTTGCTTCCGCTATGAGTCGCGCATGGGACCGCTTTTAAAAAAAAAAAAAAAAAAAAAATGCCTGTAATCTGGCAAGGCTTAATTTAGCCAAGAGTTAGAGATGGTAAAAGATGTAACATCGGCACTGTTAACGACCTGCGAAGGGTTCGGGGTGTTACAGTCGCCCCTTTTTGGTATCAGAGCGAATGGTTATAGATGGAGTGATAAGGAGCCTCATTTGGAAATTGAGGAACATGATGACAATACACACCATAGGATGTAAACGAAATAATTGAATAACGGGTGATGAGTATTCACTCGTAGATCCCCAGTAGTTTGCCTTGAATTGTCAGTAACATGTATATGTTACTTATGCGATAGTAGTAATTGCTTTGAGTGGAGCGGTAAGTCTCGGATTATTCCGAGGCAATGCTTGGAAATTTCAGGAGAGTCATGGTGCGAGCGGAAGTGCTCATCCATCGAGGCTGAAGCCTCGCTGCGAGGGCTGAACCCCGAATGGAAGATATCCTGAGGCATTAGCCAATATTGGAAATCTGATGGAGAAGCAAGCGCAAAGCAACAGCCGGAGCGAACGCCGTACTCGGGGACTAGTGGAGCAGTTTTTGAAGCTGAAGCCACTTAAGTTTAATGGAATGGGAAGTCCTGAGGAGGCAGAGCAATGGATTGATGGAATGGAACGAATTTTCCGGCTGTTGGACTGCACCGATGCTGAGAAAATAGTTTTAGCAGAGTACCAATTGGAGGGAAATGCGAAGTTTTGGTGGAGAGCTTCGAAGGACATAATCTTTCCACCAGGTATTGATGTTAATTGGGAGGAGTTTGTTAGGGCCTTTAATAGGAAGCATTTCTCTGACTGTGCTAAGGATAGGAAGATTACTGAGTTTGTTCAGCTAGAACAAAAGGGATTGATTTGTAGATCGGTATGAGGCTAGATTTTCTGAATTGTCTAGATATGCTCCTAGATTGATTGAGGATCAGGAAGAGAAGGCTAAGAGATTCCTGAAAGGACTGAGGACTGACATTAGGAAGCAACTGGTGCCTTTGAGCATAAGAGATTATAATGAAATCTATGAAAGGGCGCAGTTAGTGGAGCAGGAGTTGTTGAGGGAAAGGTCGGAATTTAAGAAACCAATGAACTTTGGTGATGTGAGAAAAGGGAAGAGACCTTATTCTGGTCAAGGTCAGACCTGGAATGTGAAGAAGAAGGGTAATTTTGGAAATTTTGGAGGAGCAAGGAGTGGTCCGAACATAGGGAAAGCACCCTATCGGCTGGACAACGAAATGTTTTGGCTGTGGACAAGTGGGACATCTTAGGAGGAATTGCCCGCGAGAGAGGTCGCAAGTGAGTGTTGGCTCGGTGCGACGGGGATACCAGAGTCTTTGTTAGGTCGAATCCGCAAGGAAATCCTCGAGACCACCCGCACAAGGAAGGGTGTGTGCGATCACCCGGGAGGAAGCGGAAGCTTCCAAGAATGTTATCTCGTGTACGATTCTTATTAATGGCGAGAAGGCATATGCATTGTTTGACACGGGTGCAACGCATTCGTTTGTGTCTGAAAGATATAGATGTTTGAAAAAGATAGAAGTTATGCCTCTTGAGACGCCTCTTTGTGTTTCTACGCCTTTAAAGGATATGGTATTGTCTACGCTGGTGTGTGAAAATTGTAAGATCTCCATGGGAGGAAAGGACATGGAAATAGACTTGGTTGTGATGACTATGTATGATTTCGATGTTATTGTAGGAATGGTCGGCTTCGTAAGTATCGGGCTAGAATGGATTGTTATAGAAAAGTGATTCAATTTGTTTTACCTGATCAGTCTAGTTGTGAATTTTTAGGAGGTCAAACCCATTTTCCTGTAGCGCTTATTTCGGCAGTAGAAGCTTGTAAGTTACTTGATCAAGGATGTCAAGGGTACCTAGCCATAGTTAGAGATTGTGCTAGAGAGGAGTCAAATCTTGAGGGAGTTCATGTGGTTAATGAATTTCAAGATGTATTTCCTGAGGAATTGCCTGGATTGCCGCCAGAGCGGGAGATTGAATTTGAAATTGAATTAATGCCTGGAACAGGACCAATATCAAAAGCTCCATATAGAATGGCTTTAGTTGAATTGAAGGAGTTGAAAGTGCAATTGCAGGAATTGCTTGATAAGGGATTTATTAGACCAAGTGCTTCACCTTGGGGTGCACCGGTCTTGTTTGTGAAGAAGAAGGATGGGTCAATGCGCTTGTGTATTGACTATAGGCAGTTGAATCAAGTGACCATAAAGAATAAGTATCCTTTGCCTAGAATTGATGACTTGTTTGATCAACTTCAGGGAAGTTCGGTCTTTTCTAAGATTGACTTGAGATCGGGATACCATCAGTTAAGAATTAAAAAGGAGGACATTCCTAAGACTGCATTTAGAACTCGTTATGGACACTATGAGTTCCTTGTTATGCCATTTGGATTGACTAACGCCCGGCTGCATTTATGGATTTGATGAATAGAATATTTCAGCCTTATTTAGACCAGTTTGTGATTGTCTTCATTGATGATATTCTGGTGTATTCGAAAGGGCCTAAAGAGCATGAGCAGCATTTGAGAATTGTTTTGCAGACCCTGCGAGAGCATAAGTTGTATGCTAAGTTTAGTAAGTGTGAATTTTGGTTGGACCGGATAGTATTTTTAGGACATGTGGTGTCGGAAAAGGAATTGCAGTAGATCCAGCAAAAGTTGAAATGGTAGTGAATTGGCCGAGACCAACGACACCTACTGAGATACGAAGTTTCTTAGGACTGGCCGGTTATTATAGAAGGTTCATTGAAGGATTCTCGCAACTGGCAGGACCTTTAACTAAATTGACTCGAAAGAATGTAAAATTTGAGTGGAATGGAGAATGTGAAAGAAGTTTTCAGGAGCTCAAAAGGAGATTGACTTCAGCTCCAATTCGACTATACCCTTTGGACCTAATGGTTTTACGGTATATAGTGATGCATCTCACAAAGGACTAGGATGTGTGTTGATGCAGCATGGCAAGGTTGTAGCCTATGCTTCCCGACAATTGAAACCCCATGAGTTGAATTATCCGACGCATGATTTAGAGCTAGCAGCTATAGTGTTTGCTTTGAAGATATGGAGACACTATCGTATGGGGAGAAGTTTGAGATCTATACGGATCATAAGAGTTTGAAGTATCTGTTCTCACAAAAGGAATTGAACATGAGACAAAGGAGGTGGATGGAGTTATTGAAGGACTATGACTGTGAAATAAAATATCATCCAGGAAAAGCGAATAGAGTAGCAGATGCTCTTAGTCGAAAGTCAGCTATGGAGATTGCTAGTTTGAGAATGGCGGAATGGAAATTGTTAGAATCTATAGCAAACTCTGAATTTAAATTGGAATTGGATTGTCTTACTGGCATGCTTAGTGCATTAAGGATTGAGCCAGAGATTATCCAGAGAATTAAAGTTTTGCAAGAATCTGACCCAGAGATTTTGAAAGTGAAAGATGCTGTATCTTTAGGGAAAAGATCAAAATTTCAGATCTCTGATGATGGGTTAGTGAAATGTCAAGGACGATTTTGTGTTCCCGACAATGAGGAGTTGAGGAAAGAAATTTTGTCGGAAGCACATAAGAGTAATTATAGTATCCACCCAAGTAGTACAAAGATGTACAGAAATTTACGTGAGCAATTTTGGTGGAGTGGTATGAAAGCAGATACGGCTAGACACGTATCTCAATGTTTGACGTGCCAGCAAGTAAAAGCGGAACATCGAAAACCCGCAGGACTTTTGAGACCATTGGACATTCTGAATGGAAATGGGAACATGTAACGATGGATTTTGTGCAAGGATTGCCAAGGACATCAAGGAATCATGATTCAATTTGGGTTGTAGTGGATCGTTTGACTAAGTCGGCACATTTCTTAGCGATTCGCATGGACTACCCAATGGATAAGTATGCGGATATGTATGTAAGTCAAGTGGTACGCTTACATGGTATTCAGTGACTATTACTTCAGATCGAGACCCGAGGTTTACATCGAATTTTTGGAGGAGTCTCCAAATTGCGTTAGGATCTAAGCTTCGGTTTAGCACAGCTTTTCATCCTCGGACAGATGGCCAATCGTAAAGAGTGATTCAGTCTTGGAAGATATGTTGAGAGCTTGTGTGATTGATTTCAAAGGAAGTTGGGATGAGAGATTGCATTTGGTAGAGTTTGCCTATAATAATAGCTTTGAAGAGTATAGGTATGGCACCTTATGAAGCATTATATGGACGGAGATGTAGGACTCTGTTTGTTGGAATGAAGTAGGTGAGAGGAAATTGACAGGACTCCGAACTGGTACAAGTTACCACCGAGGCTGTTGATGTTATTAGGGAAAGGCTTAGAGCAGCTCGAGTAGACAGAAAGGCTACGCGGATAAGCGTAGAAGGCCTTTGGAGTTTGGTGTAGGAGACCACGTATTCCTTAAGGTATCTCCAATGAAAGGAATATCTCGATTCGGGATAAAGGGTAAGCTAAGTCCCAGGTTTGTTGGACCTTTTGAAATTCTTGAAAAGATAGGAGATAGGGCTTATCGTTTAGCATTACCTCCTAGATTAGAAAATCTGCACGATGTGTTTCATGTATCGATGTTGAGGAAGTACCAGCCGGATCCTGGTCACATACTCGATCATGAAGCCATCAAAATGGACGAGAAAGTTAGGTATATTGAAGAGCCTGTGCAGATATTGGATCGAAAGGAGCAAATTCTTAGGACTAAAAAGATTCCATTAGTCAAAGTGCTATGGCGACATCATGATGTGGAGGAAGCCACATGGGAAAGTGAGGATCAGATGAGGGAAAAGTACCCTTATTTATTTCAAGAAGGCGTGAGTAGTGCTTGAATTTCGAGGACGAAATTCTCTAAGGAGGGGAGAATTGTGGCATCCCGGAAATTCAAAGCCAAGCCTTAAGGTGTGTTAAATGTCTTTAATTAGGTGATAGAATTTTATGGCCTATGCTTTAGCCAATTTGTCTTTTAATTTGATGAATTGTGCTTGTGTTGTTGAAATTTAAATTTAATTTATTAATGCTTGGCCATATGATTTAAATTTCAATAATTAAAAATATCCCAAGACTTTGGCCAAGATGGAAATTGGAATTTCAAAAATATTATAGAAGGAATTTCAAAAAAAAAAAAAAAAAAAAAAGGGAAAAAGGGCTAAAATTCGAATGGGCCTTGAGCCCATTAGCCTCAAGCTTGGTGGGCCAAGCTAGTCGGCCCATTGGGCCCAAGAAGGGAGTTCGACCAGCCCAAAGGGAATGGCCGGTTGGGCCTAAGCCCAAGCCCATTAAGCCCAAATAGAATTCAAAAAAATTAGAAATTACAAGTGGCAAGGGAGATAAGCATGCATTGGCCATTGGATAGGTGGGTTAATCATTGCAAATGATGGCCTAAGGGGGGTATAAAAGGGGTTAGGAGAGAGAGTGGCCGGTTTCCCTAGCTCATTCGGCCAAGAGAAGTGAGAGGGAGAGAGAGAATTCGAGAGGGAGAGAGGAGAAACCGAGAGGGAAGGAGGCGGAGCCGGAGGGAGGAGCTGCCCGTTCGCCGTCGCCGCCTAGTCCGACCACCGTACGCCGCCGTGTGTTGCTGTGTGTTCGTCTTGAAGGCAAGTGGAGTCCGTAACTTCTCTTGCATGTCGGTTGTGGTAGTTGCATGTCCGGTTTTGAGTGTTATGTGTGAGAAAAACCGAGCCAAGGAGGGTTTGTTTGCATGCCATGTAACTGTTTCCGTTCGGTTTGTGGTAGACAGTTTCTTATTCGAACTTGCATGTGTATTTGGAGTGTGATTTTGGCTTCGGTGTCTTCATGAAAGTTGAAGCTAACATATTGAGGTATGACATACTCAAATTTCATGGAAAACGAAGGTGATATGAGGGGTCAAATGCCTTGTGATACGGAGGTTCTAGATCTGCGAAATCTTCACTGACCTCTTGATGATTTCTTGGTTGCATGTTGTTTTATGTTGGAGATCTCACTTTGTTGTCTTGATGGAAGTTGTAGGTAACATCCTAATCTACAACATACTCAAATTTCAAGAGAAATGAACAAGTATAGCCTAGTTAATCGGCTAGATCTTTGAGACGGATGGTTCTGTGGAAGTGAACCGAGACACCCGAGACTTCAAGGGCTTAAAAGAGGATCATACTTTGGTTATTTAACCTAGATCTCTTCATGAAACTTATAAAGGACACATTGATGCATGACATACTCGAATTTCAGAAGAAAAGAAAGATATTTAATGGGTCAAATCTAAGTTTTTCGGTGATGTGTGTTCTGGACGAAACGGTAGAGGTTCCAGAAGCTTCATGGAGTTGTATAAAATAATCCATAAAGAATTTGGCTTAGTGTTCTTCATGAAAAGTGTACGAAAATGCGTTGGCTATCACCTTGTAAAATTTGGGAATTTTCGGAGGTTATATGAGTATTTTAATTGAATTAATCCGAAAACTGTGCAATCTGGCCATTATCCGAATATTAAGTGTATTTGGTGGAAATTTGGGAAACTATGTGAAATACGAAATTGGCCATGAAATTGTGTGAAATTGTGATTCTAATTAGTTGTTTAATGATTGTGTGATTTTCATGATTTTTGGAAAATCATAAATGTTAAAGATAATATTTATTTATGGAAATAAATAAATATAATATTAAAATAATAAAATAATAATAAAATAGTAATAAAATAATAATAAAAAATAATAATAATAATAATAATAATAATAAGTGGATTTTTATCGGCCATGAGTTCTATTGAATTATGATGCATTGTTATATGACATTGATGCATGTATGATCGTGAATTATGATGCATTGTTATATGACATTGATATATGCATGATCGTGAACTATGATGCATTGCTATATGGCATTGATGCATGAATGATCATGAATTGTGATGCATGTGTGTTAATCATATGCCATGAAATAATGAGATGAATAGAATGATAAAATGTGGAAGTGGTATGTGAGTAAGAGAATGTGGCGGAGGTTGGTATCTGGTGGCCGAGTGGCATAATTCCGAGATTCCCTAGGAGTTTCGGGATGCCCGGAATGTGGGGGCCGGAAGTCCCCTGTCGGAGGTTTCTGCCCGAAGGGAGTGACTCGCGATGCCGGGATTAGGGTGCGAGATCCCGGTTAGAAGGGTAAAGACCGGAAGTCCCCGTCGGAGGTTTTCGCCCGAAGGGAGGTTCCTCGCGATGCTAGTTGAGGTGCGAGATGCCCGGAATGTGGGGGCCGGAAGCCCGGTGGCCATGAGATGGCTGGGATCTTGGGATCCCTGTCGGAGGTTTCGCCCGAAGGGAGGATGATAATGGTGGAATTGATGAATTGAGGAAAGATAATGTGGGATCAATTGATAAATAAAAGTGAAAATTGATCTATGATGTGATATGCATGGTGATGCATGGTTAATGATGATGTGATATGCATAGTGATGCATGGCCAATGATAATATGATGTGATATGCATGGTGATGCATGGTTAATGATGATGTGGTATGCATGGTGATGCATGGTTAATGATGATGTGATATGCATAGTGATGCATGGCCAATGATAATATGATGTGATATGCATGGTGATGCATGGCAAATGATGATGTGATATGCATAGTGATGCATGGCCAATGATAATATGATGTGATATGCATGGTGATGCATGGTTAATGATGATGTGATATGCATAGTGATGCATGGCCAATGATAATATGATGTGATATGCATGGTGATGCATGGTTAATGATGATGTGATATGCATAGTGATGCATGGCCAATGATAATATGATGTGATATGCATGGTGATGCATGGTTAATGATGATGTGATATGCATGATGATGCATGGCTAATGATGATACGATGTGATATGCATGATGATGCATGGTTAATGATGATACGTATGCCATGATGATGCATGAATACGCTTGACATCGAAAAGGTAAGAAGTGCCTGTATTGTATGATGATATGCATGGTGCTGCATTTGAGTTGTTATTGGATTTCCCTATCTATTTGAGTGGTTGTACTCACCCCTTTTGGGGATAACATTTCAGATTAGCACTATGCCGCTACTCGCTGTATCGCGTGGCGTGTTTTACGGTATTCCGTCGACGTCGAGGTGGAGATGGCGAGATAGATTGTCCTTCGGTACCCGGGTTGACGTTTATCCGAGTACGATGCCTAGTCATGTATGATATCGGCTGGTCGGGGCCCTATCATACAAGAGTTTTTGTCCGTGCACATACGACGGGATGGAGTGATGCGGGGGATGCTGCCGCCGCCACCACCTGACGCACCGGGATGGGTGTGAGAGCGCGCGCGAGGAGTAGGAGCTAGACCGCTTTTTGATGTAGATAGTTGACGCTTGTGATGGGAGGGTTTTTGTGTTTATGTGATGGTAGAGGTCGGAGTACTTTTTGAGATTTTAGGAAGGACATGGCGAGTCCTTACCTTTTCATTTCTTTTGTACCGACCCGAGGAGAAACCCCATCTCGCTATATGTATGTAAGCAAAGCGTCATCGCTGTTTATAAAATCGTGGTGTTTAGTTGGTGTGTATTTGTATCATGGATTGGTAGGGGGATAGATGGTGATGTTTTATTTGCTTCCGCTATGAGTCGCGCATGGGACCGCTTTTAAAAAAAAAAAAATGCCTGTAATCTGGCAAGGCTTAATTTAGCCAAGAGTTAGAGATGGTAAAAGATGTAACATCGGCACTGTTAACGACCTGTGAAGGGTTCGGGGTGTTACATTAGGAATGAGGCCATCGCTCCAAGGTCGATTGGAGCATAAACAATATAAGAGCCCGTCGGGTCTGACTAACTGTTTTGCAAGAAAAGGACAAAGGAAGAGTTCGGACTCAGCTGTGAAGAAAGAAACAGGCAAAGCTATCAAAACAAATGTGGTCATTCTAATGATATGGGATCTGATAAAACGAGGATGAAGAGAGATTCTAGTACTTACCTCCACTTGCATAATGGACAAGCGACTCGCTGGGTCTGCTCCTGTGCATATGCATGTGGCTTCCCGAATGACAAGCTCCACCTAGAGCTCACCGGCCACCGCCCCCTCCTACGGCTGGTGGGCCATAGTTGGCAATCTTGTGATGGCAAATAGGCGGTCATGCCGCATTCGTGCGGCAATCGTGCAACCGTCATGCAGCAATCATGCGACAGTCGTGCCGCGGTCGTGCAACGGTCGTGCGGCGATCATGCGACAGTTGTGCCACAGTCAAGTCGCGGTCATGCGACAGTCGGTGGCGAAGATCAGCGGTCGTGCGGCAATCGTGCCGCCGTCGTGCGGCGGTTGTGCCTTGGTCGTGCGAAGATCGTGCAACGGTCGTGCCCCAATCGTGCAACGGTCCTGCGGCAGTCGGCGGCGAAGATCAACAATCGTGCGGCAATCGTGCCGCGGTCATGCCACGGTCATGCAGTAGTCAGCGATCGGTGAGTATTTAAAATATATATATATATATAAATTTATAAAAATTTATTATACGCATTTCTATTCTTTTTCTATTCCAACAATAAAAATTTTATATAATTATCAAATATCTTATTTTACTCAAAAATAATTCTGGGAGTACAAATAGGAAAAAATTATTTCTAAAAAGAAATTGTTTCACCAAATAGAAATGTTGCTATGTGCATCCAAAGCTTCTGAATTTTGGAAAATTGCAGAATTTGCCATCATTAAATCAATCCAAGAATCTTAGACTTAAAAAGCCCAAAGGCCCGTCCACACGCATATATAGGTTAAATCGGACGGTGTTGCGGGATTCTGTTCATGATCAAGGGCTAAGAGCCTTAAAAAGGAACAAGACCATCTATTAAGAATGGAAAGAGAGTCTCAGAAAACTCTTCTTCATGAAAAATCACTTCTGTAGGGGCCATTTCCATACCGGGAAGGAGGAGCTAAAAAAATTAAATAACGATTAGCTTGTTTTAAACACCAACAAACCATATAATAAAATTGACAAAAATAGAAATGAAACTTAACAAGAACAAACTATTAAAAAATGAACCGGACTCTCGAAGCAAGATTACAGGAAAAAAAAAAAACTAAAACTAAAACAATCTTACTTGATAATATGTTTGGTCGCAGGTTCCAAACCTTTCTTGCGCGAAGGATTTATGCTTCAATGGAAGCCTGCAAAGTAGCACGGATCGAATCGATGGTTCTTGAGATGATCTTCTGGACCCCATCAGCTACATGACGAGGGAGGATCTTACTTTGCACTGTTGCGGACACGTCCATAATGTGAAACGCAACAGTCAAGAGACTCCTGCGGCTATCTCCTCCCAGCACGGTTGGCTTCTCAGGTAGGATCGCGAAACCCGAAGGCAACATCACCACCGAATCGGGGTTTCCCCCGCTTAGGAGTGAGGCCATCGCTCCAAGGTCGATTGGAGCGTAAACAATATAAGAGCTTGTCGGGTCTGAGTAACTGTTTTGCAAGTAAAGGATAGAGGAAGAGTTCGGACCCGGCTGTGAAGAAAGAAACAGGAAAAACTATCAAAACAAATGTGGTCATTCTAATGATATGGGATCTGACAAAACCAGGATGAAGAGAGATTCTAGTACTTACCTCCACTTGCATAATGGACACGCGAGTCGCTGCGTTTGCTCCTGTGCATATGCATGTGGCTTCCCGAATGACAAGCTCCACCCGGAGCTCACCGGCCACCGCCCCCTCCTACGGCTGGTGGGCTGTGGGTGGCAATCTTGTGATGGCAAATAGGCAGTCGTGCCGCAGTCGAGCGGCCGTCGTGCGGCAATCGTGCAACCGTCATGCGGCAATCGTGCGACAGTCGTGCCGCGGTCGTGCCACGGTCGTGCGGCGATTATGCAACAGTTGTGCCACAATCATGTCGCGGTCATGCGGCAGTCGGTCGCGAAGATAAGCGGTCGTGCCACAATCGTGCCGCCGTCGTGCGGCGGTTGTGCCGCGGTCGTGCGGCGATCGTGCGACGGTCGTGCCCCAATCGTGCAACGATAGTGCCGCAGTCATGCGGCAGTCGGCGGCGAAGATCAACGATCGTGCGGCAATTGTGCCGCGGTCATGCCACGGTCATGCAGTAGTCAGCGATCGGTGAGTAATTAAAATATATATATATATATCAATTTATAAAAATTTATTATACGCATTTCTATTCTTTTTCTATTCCAAAAATAAAAATTTTATATAATTATCAAATATCTTATTTTACTCAAAAATAATTATGGGAGTACAAATAGCAAAAAATTATTTCTAAAAAGAAATTGTTTCACGAAATAGAAATGTTGCTATGTGCATCCAAAGCTTCTGAATTTTGGGAAATTGCACAATTCGTCATCATTAAATCAATCGAAGAATCTTAGACTTAAAAATCCCAAAGGCCCGTCCACACGCATATATAGGTTAAATCGGACAGCGTTGCGGGATTCTGTTCATGATCAAGGGCTAAGAGCCTTAAAAAGGAAAGAGACCATTTGTTAAGAATGGAAAGAGAGTCTCAGAAAACTCTTCTTCTTGAAAAATCGCTTCTTTAGGGGCCATTTCCATACCAGCAAGGAGGAGCAAAAAAAAATTAAATAACGATTAGCTTGTTTTCAAGACCAACAAACCAAATAACAAAATTGACAAAAATAGAAATGAAACTTAACAAGAACGAACTATTAAAAAAAGAACCGAACTCTCGAAGCAAGATTACAGAAAAAAAAAAAAAAAACAAAAACAAAAACAAAAACAATCTTACTGGATAAAATGTTTGGTCTCAGGTTCCAAACCCTTCTTGCGCGAAGGATTTCTGCTCCAATATAAGCCCGCAAAGTAGCACGGATCGAATCGACGGTTCCTGAGATGATCTTCTGGACCCCATCAGCTACAAGACGAGGGAGGATATTACTTTGCACTCTTGCGGACACGTCCATAATGTGACACGCAACAGTCAAGACACTCCTACGGCTATCTCCTCCGGGCACGGTTCGCTTCTCACGTAGGATCGCGAAACCCGAACGCAACATCACCACCGAATCGGGGTTTCCCCCGCTTAGGAGTGAGGCCATCGCTCCAAGGTCAATTGGAGCGTAAACAATATAAGAGCCTGTGGGGTCTGAGTAACTGTTTTGCAAGTAAAGGATAGAGGAAGAGTTCGGACCCGGCTGTGAAGAAAGAAACAGGCAAAGCTATCAAAACAAATGTGGTCATTCTAATGATATGGGATCTGATAAAACGAGGATGAAGAGAGATTCTAGTACTTACCTCCACTTGCATAATGGACAAGTGACTCGCTGGGTCTGCTCCTGTGCATATGCATGTGGCTTCCCGAATGACAAGCTCCACCCAGAGCTCACCGGCCACCGCCCCCTCCTACGGCTGGTGGGCTGTGGGTGGCAATCTTGTGATGGCAAATAGGCGGTCGTGCCGCAGTCGTGCGGGCGTCGTGCGGCAATCGTGCAACCGTCATGCGGCAATCGTGCGACGTTCGTGCAGCGATCATGCGACAGTTGTGCCACAGTCATGTCGCGGTCATGCGCCAGTTGGTGGCGAAGATTAGCTGTCGTGCGGCAATCGTGCCCTCCGTCATGCGGCGGTTGTGCCGCGGTCGTGCGGCGATCGTGCCGCGATCGTGCGACGATCGTGCCCCAATCGTGCAATGGTCGTGCTACAGTCATGCGGCAGTCGGCGGCGAAGATCAAGATCGTGCGGCAATCGTGCCGCGGTCATGCCACGGTCACGCAGCAGTCAGTGATCGGTGAGTAATTAAAATATATATATATATCAATTTATAAAAAGTTATTAAACGCATTTCTATTGTTTTTGTATTCCAAAAATAAAAATTTTATATAATTACCAAATATCTTATTTTATTCAAAAATTATTGGGAGTAAAAATAGCAAAAAATTATTTCCAAAAAGAAATTGTTTCACGAAATAGAAATGTTGCTATGTGCATCCAAAGCTTATGAATTATGGAAAATTGCAGAATTCGCCATCATTAAATCAATCGAAGAATCTTAGACTTAAAAAGCCCAAAGGCCTGTCCACAGGCATATATATAGGTTAAATCGGACGGTGTTGCGGGATTCTGTTCATGATCAAGGGCTAAGAGCCTTAAAAAGGAACAAGACCATCTGTTAAGAATGGAAAGAGAGTCTCAGAAAACTCTTCTTCTTGAAAAATCTCTTCTTTAGGGGCCATTTCCATACCAGGAAGGAGGAGCTAAAAAAATTAAATAACGATTAGCTTGTTTTCAACACCAACAAACCATATAATAAAATTGACAAAAATAGAAATGAAACTTAACATGAACGAACTATTAAAAAAAGAACCGGACTCTCGAAGGAAGATTAGAGGAAAAAACAAAAACAAAAACAAAAACAATCTTACTGGATAAAATGATTGGTCGCAGGTTCCAAACCCTTCTTGCGCGAAGGATTTCTGCTTCAATGGAAGCCTGCAAAGTAGCACGGATCGAATCGACGGTTCCGAGATGATCTTCGGACCCCATCAGCTACATGACGAGGGAGGATATTACTTTGCACTCTTGCGGACACGTCCATAATGTGAAACGCAACAATCAAGAGACTCCTGCGGCTATCTCCTCCGGGCACGGTTGGCTTCTCAGGTAGGATCGCGAAACCCGAAGGCAACATCACCACCGAATCAGGGTTTCCCCGGCTTAGGAGTGAGGCATCGCTCCAAGGTCGATTGGAGGGTAAACAATATAAGAGCCTGTCGGGTCTGAGTAACTGTTTTGCAAGTAAAGCACGAAGGAAGAGTTCGGACCCGGCTGTGAAGAAAGAAACAGGCAAAGCTATCAAAAAAAATGTGGTCATTCTAATGATATGGGATCTGATAAAACGAGGATGAAAAGAGATTCTAGTACTTACCTCCACTTGCATAACAGACACGCGAGTCGCTGGGTCTGCTCCTGTGTATATGCATGTGGCTTCCCGAATGACAAGCTCCACCCAGAGCTCACCGGCCACCGCCCCCTCCTACGGCTGGTGGGCTGTGGGTGGCAATCTTGTGGTGGATAATAGGCGGTCGTGCTGCAGTCGTGCAGCCGTCGTGCAGCAATCGTGCAATCGTCATGCGGCAATCGTGCGACGGTCGTGCCACAGTAATGTCACGGTCATGCTGCAGTCGATGGCGAAGATCAGCGGTCGTGCGACAATCGTGCCGCCGTCGTGCGATGGTTGTGCCGCGGTCGTGGGGCAATCGTGCGACGGTCGTGCCCCAATCGTGCAACGCTCGTGCCATAGTCATGCGGCAGTCGGCGGCGAAGATCAACGATCGTGCGGCAATCGTGCCACGGTCATGCAGCAGTCAGCGATCGGTGAGTTATTAGAAAAATATATATATAAAAATTTATAAAAATTTATTAAACGCATTTCTATTCTTTTTCTATTCCAAAATAAAAATTTTATTTAATTTCCAAATATCTTATTTTACTCAAAAATTATTCTGGGAGTAAATATAGCAAAAAATTATTTCTAAAAAGAAATTGTTTCACGAAATAGAAATGTTGCTATGTGCATCCAAAGCTTCTGAATTTTGGGAAATTGCACAATTCGTCATCATTAAATCAATCGAAGAATCTTAGACTTAAAAATCCCAAAGGCCCGTCCACACGCATATATAGGTTAAATCGGATGGTGTTGCGGGATTCTGTTCATGATCAAGGGCTAAGAGCCTTAAAAAGGAACAAGACCATCTGTTAAGAATGGAAAGAGAGTCTCAGAAAAACTCTTCTTCTTGAAAAATCGCTTCTTTAGGGGCCATTTCCATACCAGAAAGGAGGAGCTAAAAAAATTAAATAACGAGTAGCTTGTTTTCAAGAACAACAAACCATATAATAAAATTGACAAAAATAGAAATGAAACTTAACAAGAACGAACTATTAAAAAAAAAGAACCGGACTCTCCAAGCAAGATTACAGAAAAAAAAAAAAACAAAACAAAACAAAAACAAAAACAAAAACAAAAAAAAAACAAAAACAAAAACAAAAACAATCTTACTGGAGAAAATGTTTGGTCGCAGGTTCCAAACCCTTCTTGCGCAAAGGATTTCTGCTTCAATGGAAGCCCGCAAAGTAGCACGGATCGAATCGACGGTTCCGAGATGATCGCCCTGGACCCCATCAGCTACATGACGAGGGAGGATATTACTTTGCACTCTTGCGGACACGTCCATAATGTGAAACGCAACAGTCAAGGGACTCCTGCGGCTATCTCCTACGGGCACGGTTGGCTTCTCAGGTCGGATCGCGAAACCCCAAGGCGACATCACCACCGAATCGGGGTTTCCCCCGAGGAGTGAGGCCATCGCTCCAAGGTCGATTGGAGCGTAAACAATATAAGAGCCTGTCGGGTCTGAGTAACGGTTTTGCAAGTAAAGGACAGAGGAAGAGTTCGGACCCGGCTGTGAAGAAAGAAACAGGCCAAGCTATCAAAACAAATGTGGTCATTCTAATGATATGGGATCTGACAAAACGAGGATGAAGAGAGATTCTAGTACTTACCTCCACTTGCATCATGGACACGCGAGTCGCTGGGTCTGCTCCTGTGCATATCCATGTGGCTTCCCGAATGACAAGCCCCACCAAGAGCTCACCGACCACCGCCCCCTCCTACGGCTGGTGGGCTGTGGGTGGCAATCTTGTGATGGCAAATAGGCGGTCGTGCCGCAGTCGTGCGGCCGTCGTGCGGCAATCGTCCAACCGTCATGCGGCAATCGTGCGACGGTTGTGCGGCGATCATGCGACAATTGTGCCACAGTCATGTCGCAGTAATGCGCCAGTCGGTGGCTATGATCAGCGGTCGTGCGGCAATCGTGCCGCCGTCGTGTGGCGGTTGTGCCGCAGTCGTGCGGCGATGGTGCGACGGTCGTGCCCCAATCGTGCAACGGTCGTGCCGCTGTCATGCGGCAGTCGATGGCGAAGATCAACGATCGTGCAGCAATCGTGCCGCGGTCATGCCACGGTCATGCAACAGTCAACGATCGGTGAGTAATTAGAAAAAAAAATATATATATATATAAATTTATAAAAATTTAATAACACATTTCTATTCTTTTGTATTCCAAAAATAAAAATTTTATGTAATTACTATATATCTTATTTTACTCAAAAATTATTCTAGGAGTAAAAATAGCAAAAAATTATTTCTAAAAAGAAATTGTTTAACGAAATAGAAATGTTGCTATGTGCATCCAAAGCTTCTGAATTTGGGAAAATTGCAGAATTCGCCATCATTAAATCAATCCAAGAATCTTAGACTTAAAAAGCCCAAAGGCCCGTCCACACGCATATATAGGTTAAATCGGACGGTGTTGCGGGATTCTGTTGATAATCAAGGGCTAAGAGCTTTAAAAAGGAACAAGACCATCTGTCAAGAATGGAAAGAGAGTCTCAGAAAACTCTTCTTCTTGAAAAATCGCTTCTTTAGGGGCCATTTCCATACAAGGAAGGAGGAGCTAAAAAAATTAAATAACGATTAGCTTGTTTTCAACACCAACAAACCATATAATAAAATTCATAAAAATAGAAATGAAACTTAACAAGAACGAACTATTATAAAAAGAACCGGACTCTCAAAGCAAGATTACAGAAAAAAAAAAAAAAACAAACAAAAACAAAAACAATCTTACTGGATAAAATGTTTGGTCGCAGGTTCCAAACCCTTGTTGCGCGAAGGATTTCTGCTTCATTGGAAGCCCGCAAAGTAGCACGGATCGAATCGACGGTTCCTGAGATGATCTTCTGGACCCCATCAGCTACATGACGAGGGAGGATATTACTTTGCACTCTTGCGGACACGTCCATAATGTGAAACGCAACAGTCAAGAGACTCCTGCGGCTATCTCCTCCGGGCACGGTTGGCTTCTCAGGTAGGATCGCGAAACCCGAAGGCAACATCACCACCGAATCGGGGTTTCCCCCGCTTAGGAGTGAGGCCATCGCTCCAAGGTCGATTGGAGCGTAAACAATATAAGAGCCTGTCGGGTCTGAGTAACTATTTTGCAAGTAAAGGACAGAGGAAGAGTTCGGACCCGGCATTGAAGAAAGAAACAGGCAAAGCTATCAAAAAGAATGTGGTCATTCTAATGATATGGGATCTGATAAAACGAGAATGAAGAGAGATTCTAGTACTTACCTCCACTTGCATAACGGACACGCGAGTCGCTGGGTCTGCTCCTGTGTATATGCATGTGGCTTCCCGAATGACAAGCTCCACCCAGAGCTCACCGGCCACCGCCCCCTCCTACGGCTGGTGGGCTGTGGGTGGCAATCTTGTGATGGCAAATAGGCGGTCGTGCCGCAGTCGTGCGGCCATCGTGCGGCAATCGTGCAACCGTCATGCGGCAATCGTGCGGCGGTCGTGCCGCGGTCGTGTCACGGTCATGCGGCGATCATGTGACAGTTGTGCCACAGTCATGTCACGGTCATGCGGCGTCGGTGGCGAAGATCGGCGGTCGTGCGTCAATCATGCCGCCGTCGTGCGGCGGTTGTCTTTGTGGTCGTGCGGCGTGTGCGACAGTCGTGCCCTAATCGTGCAACGGTCGTGCCGCAGTCATGCGGCAGTCGGCGGCGAAGATCAACGATCGTGCGGCAATCGTGCCGCGGTCATGCCACGGTCAAGCAGCAGTCAACGATCGGTGAGTAATTAGAAAAAAAATATATAAAAATTTATAAAAATTTATTAAACGCATCTCTATTCTTTTTCTATTCCAAAAATAAAAATTTTATATACTTACCAAATATCTTATTTTACTCAAAAATTATTGTGGGACTAAAAATAGCAAAAAATTATTTCTAAAAAGAAATTGTTTCACGAAATAGAAATGTTGCTATGTGCATCCAAAGCTTCGAATTTTGGGAAACTGCACAATTCGCCATCATTAAATCAATCCAAGAATCTTAGACTTAAAAAGCCCAAAGGCCCATCCACACGCATATATAGGTTAAATCGGACGGCGTTGCGGGATTCTGTTCATGATCAAGGGCTAAGAGCCATAAAAAGGAACAAGACCATCTGTTAAGAATGGAAAGAGAGTCTCAGAAAACTCTTCTTCTTTAAAAATCGCTTCTTTAGGGGCCATTTCCATACCGGGAAGGAGGAGCTAAAAAAATTCAATAACGATTAGCTTGTTTTCAAGACCAACAAACCATATAATAAAATTGACAAAAATAGAAATGAAACTTAACAACAACGAACTATTAAAAAAAGAACCGGACTCTCGAAGCAAATTACCGAAAAAAAAAAACAAAAACAAAAACAATCTTACTGGATAAAATGTTTGGTCGCAGGTTCCAAACCCTTCTTGCGCCAAGGATTTCTGCTTCAATGGAAGCCCGCAAAGTAGCACGGATCGAATCGACGGTTCCGAGATGATCTTTGGACCCCATCAGCTACATGACGAGGGAGGATATTACTTTGCACACTTGCAGACACGTCCATAATGTGAAACGCAACAGTCAAGAGACTCCTGCGGCTATCTCCTCCGGGCACGGTTGGCTTCTCGGGTAGGATCGCGAAACCCGAAGGCAACATCACCACCGAATCGGGGTTTCCCGCTTAGGAGTGAGGCCATCGCTCCAAGGTCGATTGGAGCGTAAACAATATAAGAGCCTGTCGGGTCCGAGTAACTATTTTGCAAGTAAAGGACGGAGGAAGAGTTCGGACCCGGCATTGAAGAAAGAAACAGCAAAGCTATCAAAACAAATGTGGTGATTCTAATGATATGGGATCCGATAAAACGAGGATGAAGAGAGATTCTAGTACTTACCTCCACTTGCATAATGGACACGTGAGTCGCCGGGTCGCTCCCGTGCATATGCATGTGGCTTCCCGAATGAGAAGCTCCACCGAGCTCACCGGCCACCCCCTCCTATGGCTGGTGGGTGGGTGGCAATCTTGTGATGGCAAATAGGCGGTCGTGGGCACGGTCGTGCGGCCGTCGTGCGGCAATCGTGCAACCGTCATGCGGCAATCGTGCGGCGGTCGTGCCGCGGTCGTGTCACGGTCGTGCGGCGATCATGTGACAGTTTTGCCACAGTCATGTCACGGTCATGCGGCGGTCGGTGGCGAAGATCGGCGGTCGTGCGTCAATCCCGCCGCCGTCGTGCGGCGGTTGTCTTGTGGTCGTGCGGCGGTGTGCGACGATCGTGCCCTAATCGTGCAACGGTCGTGCCGCGATCATGCGGCGGTCGGCGCGAAGATCAACGATCGTGCGGCAATCGTGCCGCGGTCATGCCACGGTCATGCAGCAGTCAGCGATCGGTGAGTAATTAGAAAAAAAATATATAAAAATTTATTAAACGCATCTCTATTCTTTTTCTATTCCAAAAATAAAAATTTTATATACTTACCAAATATCTTATTTTACTCAAAAATTATTGTGGGACTAAAAATAGCAAAAAATTGTTTCTAAAGAGAAATTGTTTCACGAAATAGAAATGTTGCTATGTGCATCCAAAGCTTCTGAATTTTGGGAAACTGCACAATTCGCCATCATTAAATCAATCCAAGAATCTTAGACTTAAAAAGCCCAAAGGCCCATCCACACGCATATATAGGTTAAATCGGACGGCGTTGCGGGATTCTATTCATGATCAAGGGCTAAGAGCCATAAAAAGGAACAAGACCATCTGTTAAGAATGGAAAGAGAGTCTCAGAAAACTCTTCTTCTTTAAAAATCGCTTCTTTATGGGCCACTTCCATACCAGGAAGGAGGAGCTAAAAAAATTCAATAACGATTAGCTTGTTTTCAAGACCAACAAACCATATAATAAAATTGACAAAAATAGAAATGAAACTTAACAACAACGATCTATTAAAAAAAGAACCGGACTCTCGAAGCAAATTACAGAAAAAAAAAAAACAAAAACAAAAACAATATTACTGGATAAAATGTTTGGTCGCAGGTTCCAAACCCTTCTTGTGCGAAGGATTTCTGCTTCAATGAAAGCTCGCAAAGTAGCACGGATCGATTCGACGGTTCCTGAGATGATCTTCCGGACCCCATCAGCTACATGACGAGGAGGATATTACTTTGCACTCTTGCGGACACGTCCACAATGTGAAACGCAACAGTCAAGAGACTCCTGCGTTTATCTCCTCCGGCACGGTTGGCTTCTCAGGTACGATCTCGAAACCCGAAGGCAACATCACCAACGAATCGGGGTTTCCCCCGCTTAGGAGTGAGGCCATCGCTCCAAGGTCGATTGGAGCGTAAACAATATAAGAGCCCGTCGGGTCTGAGTAACTATTTTGCAAGTAAAGGACAGAGGAAGAGTTCGGACCCAGCTGTGAAGAAAGAAACGGGCAAAGCTATCAAAACAAATGTGGTCATTCTAATGATATGGGATCTGATAAAACGAGGATGAAGAGAGATTCTAGTACTTACCTCCACTTGCATAATGGACACGCGAGTCGCCGGGTCTGCTCCGTGCATATGCATGTGGCTTCCCGAATGAGAAGCTCCACCCAGAGCTCACCGGCCACCGCCCCCTCCTACGGCTGGTGGGTTGTGGGTGGCAATCTTGTGATGGCAAAAAGGCGGTCGTGCCGCATTCGTGCGGCCGTCGTGCGGCAATCGTGCAACCGTCATGCGGCAATCGTGCGACGGTCGTGCCACGGTCCTACCACGGTCGTGCGGCGATCATGCGACAGTTGTGCCACAGTCATGTCGCATTCATGCAGCAGTCGGTGGCGAAGATCAGCGGTCGTGCGGCAATCGTGCCGCCGTCGTGCGGCGGTAGTGCCGCCGTCGTGCGGCGATCGTGCGACGGTCGTGCCCCAATCGTGCAATTGTCATGCCGCAGTCATGCGGCAGTCGGCGGCGAAGATCAACGATCGTGCGGCAATCGTGCCGCGGTCATGCCACGGTCATGCAGCAGTCAGCGATCGGTGAGTAATGAGAAAAAAAAATATAAAAAGTTATAAAAATTTATTAAACGCATTTCTATTCTTTTTCTATTCCAAAAATAAAAATTTTATATAATGACCAAATATCTTATTTTACTGAAAAATTATTCTAGGAGTAAAAATAGCAAAAATTATTTCTAAAAAGAAATTGTTTCACGAAATAGAAATGTTGCTATGTGCAGCCAAAGCTTCTGAATTTTGGGAAATTGCACAATTCGCCATCATTAAATCAATCCAAGAATCTTAGACTTAAAAAGCCCAAAGGCCCGTCCACACGCATATATAGGTTAAATCGGACGGTGTTGCGGGATTCTGTTAATGATCAAGGGCTAAGAGCCTTAAAGAGGAACAAGACCATCTGTTAAGAATGGAAAGAGAGTCTCAGAATGTGGCACCCGAGAATTTCATAAACCGTGATGTGCGACGGCGTGGATCGATCAATAAAAGTATCGTTGAATGGCATCCTTAGTATTTTGTATGAGCATTATTTGATTCCATCGACGGACCAATATCTCATGTTTGTTAAGAGTCCGATCGTTGAATAGACTATCGATATATATATTCTTTTTATGACTCGACACAATTATACCACTTGAGTGCACATGAGAGAAGAAAAGAAATTGAAGCACCAACACCATGGGACCGAGAATGCTCCACATTTGTGCAAGTTTAAGGATCAGTTTTTGTTTATTTGGGCTTTGTTATTGAGGGACTGCACGTCCACTAATCCACCAGCCCAATACAATTTGGATGCCCCTGAATAATCGACAATTAAGTCAACTAAATAGAAGAGAGGTTGACTGAGACTTGGCTGGAGGATGACACGTTGCTGGTGTAGGGGTAGCTAGCGAAAATGCAAGGGAAGGCATGCTGAAGACACGTCCATCCCAGCTGTCCATTTCCTTTGCATCCACCGAGACATGTATTTCATTTGTTTAACTGGTTTTAGCAAAACCAGTGGTTTTGTGCTCGTGAAGGTGAGCAAAAGAGAAGGAATCGAGTGAAACTTGAGCAGAGAGAGAGAGAGAGTTTGAGCGAGAGAATTCGTGAGTGAGCAGCGAAGGGGTGAACGGCGAGAGGAAGAGGAGACCGCCCTCTGCCGTGCGTGTGAGCTGCCGCCGTCGATGCCGCTTGTCTTCACCGCCGTCAGGCCGCATCGCCAAACCGAACTCCCTAGCTGTTGAACCCTAGGACTTGAGGCAAGTGAATGAAAGTCCATGAATCTATATAATGTGGTGTTGTTATTGTCTAGTATGGTGCAATACACTTGGAAACAATTGAGTTCTGAAAGTAGAATGTTAAATTGTGAGTAATCAAAGTAGAGCGGGATCATGAGATTGAGGAATTACGTTGGTTTTGTGTATATCTTGATCCTGTTGATTTATTGATGAAAGATTGACTTTTAGTAGACTTGTGGAAGCAAGATAGTTACAGTGGAAATGGAAATTTATGGGATTCGCTTAATCCAGTGCAGTTTCATGTGTAATCTTGTAATTTTGTGAAATTTTATGAAGAGTTCTAATATGAATTTGATCTCGATTTCTTCACGGAAGTTGTGAGGAATTGCGTGAACTAGAGTATATAATTTTATCAGAACTTCTCGGAATCAATACAATGGCTTAAATCTTTGTTAATATGCAGTGCTTCCTGTTGAATTTTATTCTGGGATCAAAGAATGCTGAACTGAGTTGTGTGAACTACCACTCATTATACATAACGAATCTGGCTTAGTGTCCTTAATGAAAATTTTTCCTCTAGATCTCATTTATAACGTGTTAAAATTTCGGAATTTTTCATGGTCATTTGCTGGTTATTTCGAAGTCTCTATTGAGGGCGTGCATTCTGGTTTTACACTGTTTTGCTATGAAACTGTTCATTTTGTTCTATGAGTCATTGTATCTTGAGTTGTTATTCACTTGATAGATGGAGTGACATTCAGTATATCACATGACATTGGAAAATTTGATAAAGTGTTGTAGATCCATGGAATACTTGATGTCATTGCATCAAAATGTATTTTTGTAATGAAATGTATATTATGATGTGGATGTTACCGTCGGAGGTGCGAGCCGACGATGCCCCGGGAGTGTCGGGATGCCCAAGGGTCGAGTGAGTTGACACCGTTGGATGCCCGGAGGTTTGTGCCGGAGGGTCCTCGGGAGTTTCGGGATGCCCGGTTGTAGGGATTGTACGTAAATCCGGAGGGAAGGGGCAACCATTTTCATGGCGAGCCCTGGATATACCTCGGGATGCCAGGTGGGGTACGAGATGCCCAGGGGTGTGACGGAACACGCTCTGGATGCCCGGAGGTTTGTGCCGGAGGGTCTCGCGATGCCAGGTTGGGTGCGAAAGCCCGAAGGGATGCAAACACTGGTCCCCGGGGAATGAAACTTTTCTTTGAATGTTAAAAACCGGTGCATTAAAGGAGTGCATGTGTGTGCATGTGGCATGATATGAGAATTTGTTTATGAAATTGAGTGGGTTTCATTCGGTACTGAAAATGCGTTTGTTATGGCATCGAATTGTTGTTATGAATGTGGTGCAAGTAAAATAGACCCTTGATGGCATGCATCTATATATAAATGATAAGTGTGTTTTGCATGCATCTGGATGATTATAGTTTCTACATAATATAGTGTAATGGATCTTTTATTGCTGAGTCGTTGTACTCACCCCTCTTGGGGACTAACATTTCAGACTAAACGAAAATGCCCTGCTACCCGTGACTCGGCATGTTTTACGACTCGATTGACTTACAATGGGAGTGGACCGAGCACCGTCATCCTGGGGTGCACGGACTGGTATTCGAGCGCGTGAGGATCTTTCTGACTTTTGAGGTAGGCCTCTCTGCCGGGCTTATCCACCAGGAGTACACGTCAGTCCTTGTCCGTATGGATGGCCGCCTTCCCGAGGGTGCTACCACCACCACCGGCCAACAGACTGTTGGATATGACCACGGAGTCAAGGGTAGCGGGAGATGCATTTTGGGATGCCGACATATGGGTGATGGATGGATGCAGAAGATATCTAAGGATAGAAGTTGGTTTTCTTTTGGAAAATCGCCAGGCACAAAAATACCTCGGCGTTTTGTTGTACCAACTATCATAGTCCATCCCTTATATAAATAAAAGTGGTCGGCCTAAATTATGAAAGTTTTAGTATGGTGTGTATCACTTTATATTTTGTTGAAGGGTAGTCGAATTATGCATCCGCCATATTAATTGCGCGAGGGGACCGATAAAGAAAATAAATGAAAACCCCGGGTATTATAAGTTATGTTAAAATTTCTTTGGTCTCAGAGGTATGCTCCAAGAGAACGTAACTGTCGCGACCCTAACGGATCGGGGGCCGTTTCAGGGGTGCCACACAGAAAACTCTTCTTCTTGAAAAATCGCTTCTTTAGGGGCCATTTCCATACCAGGAAGGCGGAGCTACAAAAATTAAATAACGATTAGCTTGTTTTCAAGACCAACAAACCATATAATAAAATAGACAAAAATAGAAATGAAACTTAAACAAGCACGAACTATTAAAAAAAGAACCCGATTCTCGAAGCAAGATTACAGAAGAAAAAAAAAACAAAAACAAAAACAATCTTGGATAAAATGTTTGGTCGCAGGTTCCAAACCCTTCTTGCGCGAAGGATTTCGCTTCAATGGAAGCCCGCAAAGTAGCACGGATCGAATCGACAGTTCGAGATGATCTTTTGGACCCCATCAGCTACATGACGAGGAGGATATTACTTTGCACTCTTGCGGACACGTTCATAATGTGACACGCAACAGTCAAGAGACTCTGCGGCTATCTCCTCCGGGCACGGTTGGCTTCTCGAGGTAGGATCACGAAACCCGAAGGCAACATCACCACCGAATCAGGGTTTCCCCCGCTTAGGAGTGAGGCCATCGCTCCAAGGTCGATTGGAGCGTAAACAATATAAGAGCCCGTCGGGTCTGAGTAACTATTTTGCAAGTAAAGGACGAGAGGAAGAGTTCGGACCGGCTGTGAAGAAAGAAATGAGCAAAGCTATCAAAACAAATGTGGTCATTCTAATGATATGGGATCCGATAAAACGAGGATGAAGAGAGATTCTAGTACTTACCTCCACTTGCATAATGGACACGCGAGTCGCTGGGTCTGCTCCTGTGCATATGCATGTGGCTTCCCGAATGAGAAGCTCCACCCAGAGCTCACCGGCCACCGCCCCCTCCTACGGCTGGTGGGCTGTAGGTAGCAATCTTGTGATGGCAAATAGGCGGTCGTGCCGTTAGTCGTGTGGCCGTCGTGCGGCAATCGTGCAACCGTCATGCGGCAATCGTGTGACGGTCGTGCCGCGGTCGTGGGGCGATCATGCGACAGTTGTGCCACAGTCATGTCGCGGTCATGCGGCAGTCGGTGGCGAAGATCAGCGGTCGTGCGGCAATCGTGCCACCGTCGTGTGGCGGTGGTGCCGCAGTCGTGCGGCGATCGTGCGACGGTCGTGCCACAATCGTGCAACGGTCGTGCCTTGATCATGCGGCGATCGGCGGCGAAGATCAACGATCGTGCGGCCATCGTGCGGCGGTCATGCCACGGTCATGCAAATGTCGGCGATCGGTGAGTAATTAGAAAATATATATATAAATTTATAAAAATTTATTAAACGCATTTCTATTCTTTTTCTATTCTAAAAATAAAAATTTTATATAATTACCAAATATCTTATTTTACTCAAAAATTATTAAGGACTAAAAATAGCAAAAATTATTTCTAAAAAGAAATTGTTTCACGAAATAGAAATGTTGCTATGTGCATCCAAAGCTTCTGAATTTTCGGAAATTGCACAATCTGCCATCATTAAATCAATCCAAGAATCTTAGACTTAAAAAGCCCAAAGGCCCATCCACACGCATATATAGGTTAAATCGGACGGTGTTGCGGGATTCTGTTCATGATCAAGGGCTAAGAGCCTTAAAAAGGAACAAGACCATATGTTAAGAATGGAAAGAGAGTCTCAAAAACTCTTCTTCTTGAAAAATCGCTTCTTTAGGGGCCATTTCCATACCAGGAAGGAGGAGCTAAAATAATTAAATAATGATTAGCTTGTTTTCAAGACCAACAAACCATATAATAAAATTGACAAAAATAGAAATGAAACTTAACAAGAACGAACTATTTAAAAAAGAAACGGACTCTCGAAGCATGATTACAAAAAAAAAAACAATCTTACTGGATAAAATGTTTGGTCGCAGGTTCCAAACCCTTCTTGCGCGAACGATTTCTGCTTCAATGGAAGCCTGCAAAGTAGCATAGATCAAATCGACGGTTCCTAAGATGATCTTCTGGACCCCATCAGCTACATGACGAGGGAGGATATTACTTTGCACTCTTGCGGACACGTCCATAATGTGAAATGCAAAAGTCAAGAGACTCCGCGGCTATCTCCTCCGGGCACGGTTGGCTTCTCAGGTAGGATCGCGAAACCCGAAGGCAACATCACCACCGAATCGGGGTTTCCCCCGCTTAGGAGTGAGGCCATCGCTCCAAGGTCGATTTGAGCGTAAACAATATAAGAGACTGTCGGGTCTGAGTAACTGTTTTGCAAGTAAAGGACAGACAGAGGAAGAGTTCGGACATTTGTGAAGAAAGAAACAGAAAAAGCTATCAAAACAAATGTGGTGATTCTAATGATATGGGATCTGATAAAACGAGGATGAAGAGAGATTCTAGTACCTACCTCCACTTGCATACTGGACACGCGAGTCGCTGGGTCTGCTCCTGTGCATATGCATGTGGCTTCCCGAATGACAACCTCCACCCAGAGCTCACCGGCAACCGCCCCCTCCTACGGCTGGTGGGCTGTGGGTGGCAATCTTGTGATGGCAAATAGGCGGTCGTGCGCAGATCGTGCGGCCATCGTGCGGCAATCGTGCAACCGTCATGTGGCAATTGTGCGACAGTCATGCCGCGGTCGTGCCAGGTCGTGCGGCGATCATGCGCGGTTGTTGTGCCACGGTCATCTCGCGTTCATGCGGCAGTCGGTGGCGAAGATCAGCGGTCGTGCGGCAATCGTGCCGCCGTCGTGTGGCGGTGGTGCCGCGTTGGTGCGGTGATCGTGCGACGGTCGTGCCCCAATCGTGCAACGGTCGTGCCGCGATCATGCGGCGGTCGGCGGGCGAAGATCAACGATCGTGCGGCAATGGTGCCGCGGTCATGCCACGGTCATGCAAAGCGAGCGGCGATGGGTGAGTAATTAGAAAAAAATATATATAAAATTTATTAAACGCATTTCTATTCTTTTTCTATTCCAAAAATAAAAATTTTATATAATTACCAAATATCTTAATTTACTCAAAAACTATTATGGGAGTAAAAATAGCAAAAAATTATTTCTAAAAAGAAATGGTTTCGCGAAATAGAAATGTCGCTATGTGCATCCAAAGCTTCAGAATTTTGGGAAATTGCACAATTCGCCATCATTAAATCAATCCAAGAATCTTAGACTTAAAAATCCCAAAGGCCCGTCCACACGCATATATAGGTTAAATCGGACGGCGTTGCGGGATTCTCGTTCATGATCAAGGGCTAAGAGCCTTAAAAAGGAAAGAGACCATCTATTAAGAATGGAAAGAGAATCTCAGAAAACTCTTCTTCCTGAAAAATCGCTTCTTTAAGGGCAATTTCCATACCAGCAAGGAGGTGCTAAAAAAATTAAATAACGATTAGCTTGTTTTCAAGACCAACAAACCATATAATAAAATTGACAAAAATAGAAATGAAACTTAACAAGAACGAACTATTAAAAAAAAGAACCGGACTCTCAAGCAAGATTACAGAAAAAAAAAAAAAAAAAACAAAACAAAAAACAAAGCAATCTTAGTGGATAAAATGTTTGGTCTCGGGTTTCAAACCCTTCTTGCGCGAAGGATTTCTGCTCCAATAGAAGCCCGCAAAGTAGCACGGATCGAATCGACGGTTCTGAGATGATCTTCTAGACCCCATCAGCTACATGACGAGGGAGGATATTACTTTGCACTCTTGCGGACACGTCCATAATGTGAAACGCAACAGTCAAGAGACTCCTGCGGCTATCTCCTCCGGGCACGGTTGGCTTCTCAGGTAGGATCGCGAAACCCCAAGGGAACATCACCACCGAATCGGGGTTTCCCCCGCTCAGGAGTGAGGCCATCACTCCAAGGTCGATTGGAGCGTAAACAATATAAGAGCCTGTCGGGTTTGAGTAACTGTTTTGCAAGTAAAGGACAGAGGATGAGTTCGGACCCTATTTGTGAAGAAAGAAACAGGCAAAGCTATCAAAACAAATTTGGTCATTCTAATGATATGGAATCTGATAAAACAAGGATGAAGAGAGATTCTAGTACTTACCTCCACTTGCATAATGGACAAGCGAGTCACTGGGTCTGCTCCTGTGTATATGCATGTGGCTTCTCGAATGACAAGCTCCACCCAGAGCTCACCAGGCACCGCCCCTTCCTACGGCTGGTGGGCTATGGGTAGCAATCCTGTGATGGCAAATAGGCGGTCATGCCACAGTCGTGCGGCCATACTGCGGCAATCGTGCAACCGTCATGCGGCAATCGTGCAACCGTCGTGCCACGGTCGTGCCACGGTCGTGCGGCGATCATGCGAAATTATGCCACGGTCATGTCGCGATCATGCGCCGATCGGGGCGAAGATCAGCGGTCGTGCCGCAATCGTGCCGCCATCGTGCGCGGTTGTGCCACAATCGTGCGGCGATCGTGCAACGGTCGTGCCGCAATCATGCGGAAGTCGGCGGCGAAGATCAAGATCGTGCGGCAATCGTGCCGCGATCATGCCACGGTCATGCGGCGATCGGTGATCGGTAAGTAATTAGAAAAAAATATATATAAATTTATAAAAAGTTATTCATCGCATTTCTATTGTTTTTGTATTCCAAAATAAAAATTTTATATAATTACCAAATATCTTGTTTGATTCAAAAATTATTGGGAGTAAAAATAGCAAAAATTATTTCTAAAAAGAAATTGTTTCACGAAATAGAAATGTTGCTATGTGCATCCAAAGCTTCTGAATTGTGGGAAATTGCACAATTCGTCATCATTAACTCAATCCAAGAATCTTAGACTTAAAAAGCCCAAAGGCCCGTCCACACGCATATATAGGTTAAATCGGACGGTGTTGCGGGATTTGTTCATGGTCAAGGGCTAAGAGCCTTAAAAAGGAACAAGACCATCTATTAAGAATGGAAAGAGAGTCTCAGAAAACTCTTCTTCTTGAAAAATCGATTCTTTAGGGGCCATTTCCATACCAGCAAGGAGGAGCTAAAAAAATTAAATAACGATTAGCTTGTTTTCAAGACCAACAAACCATATAATAAAATTGACAAAAATAGAAATGAAACCTAACAAGAACGAACTATTAAAAAAGAACCGGACTCTCGAAGCAAGATTACAGAAAAAAAACAAAAACAAAAACAATCTTACTGGATAAAATGTTTGGCCGCAGGTTCCAAACCCTTCTTGCGCGAAGGATTTGTGCTTCAGTGGAAGAGCGCAACGTAGCACGGATCGAATCGACGGTTCCGAGATGATCTGGACCCCATCAGCTACATGACGAGGGAGGATATTGCTTTGCACTCTTGCGGACACGTCCATAATGTGAAACGCAACAGTCAAGAGACTCCTGCGGCTATATCCTCCGGGCACGGTTGGCTTCTCAGGTAGGATCGCGAAACCCGAAGGCAACATCACCACCGAATCGGGGTTTCCCCCACCCAGGAGTGAGGCCATCGCTCCAAGGTCGATTGGAGCGTAAACAATATAAGAGCTTGTCGGGTCTGAGTAACGGTTTTGCAAGTAAAGGACAGAGGAAGAGTTCGTACCCGGCATTTGTGAAGAAAGAAACACGCCATGCTATCAAAACAAATGTGGTCATTCTAATGATATGGGATCTGATAAAACGACGATGAAGAGAGATTCTAGTACTTACCTCCACTTGCATAATGGACACGCGAGTCGCTGGGTCTGCTGCTGTGCATATGCATGTGGCTTCCCGAATGACAAGCTCCACCTAGAGCTCACCGGCCACCGCCCCCTCCTTCGGCTGGTGGGCTGTGGGTGGCAATCTTCTGATGGACAATAGGCGTCGTGCCGCAGATCGTGCGGCTGTCGTGCAGCAATCGTGCCATCGTCATGCGGCAATCGTGCGACGGTCGTGCCACAGTAATGTCACGGTCATGCGGAAGTCAGTGGCGAAGATCAGCGGTCGGCGGGCAATCGTGCCGCCATCGTGCGATGATTGTGCCGCGGTCGTGCGGCGATCGTGCGATGGTCGTGCCCCAATCGTGCAACGCTCGCGCCGCTATCATGCGGCAGTCGGCGGCGAAGATCAACGATCGTGCGGCCATCGTGCCGCAGTCATGCCACGGTCATGCAGTAGTCAGCGATCGGTGAGTAATTAGAAAATATATATATATATATAAATTGATAAAAATTTATTAAACGCATTTCTATTATTTTTCTATTCCAAAAATAAAAATTTTAGTTAATTACCAAATATCTTATTTTACTCAAAAATTATTACAGGACTAAAAATAGCAAAAAATTATTTCTAAAAAGAAATTGTTTCACGAAATAGAAATGTTGCTATGTGCATCCAAAACTTCTGAATTTTGGGAAATTGCACAATTCGTAATCATTAAATCAATCCAAGAATCTTAGACTTAAAAAGCCCAAAGCCCGTCCACACGCATATATAGGTTAAATCGGACGGTGTTGCGGGATTCTGTTGATGGTCAAGGGCTAAGAGCCTGAAAAAGGAACAAGACCATCCCTTAAGAATGGAAAGAGAGTCTCAGAAAACTCTTCTTCTTGAAAAATCGATTCTATAGGGGCCATTTCCATACCAGCAAGGAGGAGCTAAAAAAATTAAATAACGATTAGCTTGTTTTCAAGACCAACAAACCATTTAATAAAATTGACAAAAATAGAAATGAAACTTAACAAGAACGAACTATTAAAAAAAGAACCGGACTCTCGAAGCAAGATTACAGAAAAAAAAAACAAAAACAAAAACAAAAACAATCTTACTGGATAAAATGTTTGGTCGCAGGTTCCAAACCCTTCTTGCGCGAATGATTTTTGCTTCAATGGAAGCGCGCAAAGTAGCACGGATCGAATCGACGGTTCCTCGGATGATCTTGGACCCCATCAGCTACATGACGAGGGAGGATATTACTTTGCACTCTTGCGGACACGTCCATAATGTGAAACGCAACAGTCAAGAGACTCCTGCGGTTATCTCCTCCGGGCACGGTTGGCTTCTCAGGTAGGATCGCGAAACCCGAAGGAAACATCACCACCGAATCGGGGTTTCCCCCGCTTAGGAGTGAGGCCATCGCTCCAAGGTTGATTGGAGCGTAAACAATATAAGAGCACATCGGGTCCGAGTAACGGTTTTGCAAGTAAAGGACAGAGGAAGAGTTCGGACTGTCTTTGAAGAAAGAAACAGCCCAAGCTATCAAAACAAATGTGGTCATTCTAATGATATGGGATCCGATAAAACGAGGATGGAGATTCTAGTACCTACATCCACTTGCATAATGGACACGCGAGTCGTTGGGTCCTTTCTTTGTGCATATGCATGTGGCTTCCCAAATGACAAGCTCCACCCGAGCTCACCGGCCACCGCCCCTCCTACGGCTGGTGGGCTGTGGGTGGCAATCTTGTGATGGATAATAGGCGATCGTGCCGCAGTCGTGCGGCCGTCGTGCGGCAATCGTGCAATTGTCATGCGGCAATCGTGCGACGGTCGTGCCACAGTAATCTCACGGTCATGCGGCGGTCGTGGCGAAGATCGGCGGTCGGCGGCAATCGTGCCGCCGTCGTGCGATGATTGTGCCGCGGTCGTGCGGCGATCGTGCGGCAGTCGTGGCCCAATCGTGCAACGCTCGTGCCGCTGTCATGCGGCGGTCGGCGCGAAGATCAACGATCGTGCGGCCATCGTGCCGCAGATCATGCCACGGTCATGCGTAGTCGGCGTTCGGTGAGTAATTAGAAAATATATGTATATAAATTGATAAAAATTTATTAAACGCATTTCTATTATTTTTCTATTCCAAAAATAAAAATTTTATTTAATTACCAACTATCTTATTTTACTCAAAAATTATTAAGGACTAAAAATAGCAAAAAATTATTTCTTAAAAGAAATTGTTTCACGAAATAGAAATGTTGCTATGTGCATCCAAAGCTTCTGAATTTTGGGAAGTTGCACAATTCGTCATCATTAAATCAATCCAACAATCTTAGACTTAAAAAGCCCAAAGGCTGTCCACACGCATATATAGGTTAAATCGGACGGTGTTGCGGGATTCTATTGATGATCAAGGGCTAAGAGCCTGAAAAAGGAACAAGACCATCCCTTAAGAATGGAAAGAGAGTCTCGAAAACTCTTCTTCTTGAAAAATCGATTCTTTAGGGGCCATTTCCATACCAAGAAGGAGGAGCTAAAAAATTAAATAACGATTAGCTTGTTTTCAAGACCAACAAACCATATAATAAAATTGACAAAAATAGAAATGAAACTTAACAAGAACGAACTATTAAAAAAGAACCGGACTCTCGAAGCAAGATTACAGGAAAAAAAAAAATCTTTATGGATATAATGTTTGGTCGCGAGTTCCAAACCCTTCTTGCGCGAAGGATTTGTGCTTCAATGGAAGCCCACAAAGTAGCACGGATCGAATCGACGGTTCCTCGAGATGATCTTCTGCACCCCATCAGCTACATGACGAGGGAGGATATTACTTTGCACTCTTGCGGACACGTCCATAATGTGAAACGCCTTGAGTCAAGAGACTCCTGCGGCTATCTCCTCCGGGCACGGTTGGCTACTCAGGTAGGATCGCGAAACCCGAAGGAAACATCACCACCGAATCGGGGTTTCCCCCGCTTAGGAGTGAGACCATCGCTTCAAGGTCGATTGGAGCGTAAACAATATAAGAGCACATCAGTCCGAGTAACGGTTTTGCAAGTAAAGGACGAGAGGAAGAGTTTGGACCCGGCTATGAAGAAAGAAAAAAGGCCAAGCTATCAAAACAAATGTGGTCATTCTAAAGATATGGGATCCGATAAAACGAGGATGAAGAGAGATTCTAGTACTTACCTCCACTTGCATAATGGACACGCGAGTCGCCGGGTCCAGCTGGCGTGCATATGCATGTGGCTTCCCGAATGACAAGCTCCACCCAGAGCTCACCGGCCACCGCCCCCTCCTACCGCTGGTGGGCTGTGGGTGGCAATCTTGTGATGGATAATAGGCGATCGTGCCGCAGTCGTCCGGCCGTCGTGCGGCAATCGTGCAATCATCATGCGGCAATCGTGCACGGTCGTGCTAAGGCGTAATGTCACGGTCATGCGGCGGTCGGTGGCGAAGATCGGCGGTCGGGCGGCAATCGTGCCGCCGTCATGCGATGATTGAGCCGCGGTCGTGCGGCGATCGTGCGACGGTCGTGGCCCAATCGTGCAATGCTCGTGCGCTGTCATGCGGCGATCGGCGCGAAGATCAACGATCGTGCGGCCATCGTGCCGCAGATCATGCCACGGTCATGCGGTAGTCGGCGATCGGTGAGTAATTAGAAAAATATATATATAAATTGATAAAAATTTATTAAACGCATTTCTATTATTTTTCTATTCCAAAAATAAAAATTTTATATAATTACCAACTATCTTATTTTACTCAAAAATTATTAAGGACTAAAAATAGCAAAAAATTATTTCTTAAAAGAAATTGTTTCACGAAATAGAAATGTTGCTATGTGCATCCAAAGCTTCTGAATTTTGGGAAGTTGCACAATTCGTCATCATTAAATCAATCCAAGAATCTTAGACTTAAAAAGCCCAAAGCTTTGTCCACACGCATATATAGGTTAAATCGGACGGTGTTGCGGGATTCGTTGATGATCAAGGGCTAAGAGCCTGAAAAAGGAACAAGACCATCCCTTAAGAATGGAAAGAGAGTCTCGAAAACTCTTCTTCTTGAAAAATCAATTCTATAGGGGCCATTTCCATACCTCAGCAAGGAGGAGCTAAAAAAATTAAATAACGATTAGCTTGTTTTCAAGACCAACAAACCATATAATAAAATTGACAAAAATAGAAATGAAACTTAACAAGAACGAACTATTAAAAAAAAACCGGACTCTCGAAGCAAGATTACGAAAAAAAAAAAAACAAAAACAAAAACAAAAACAATCTTCTTGGATAAAATGTTTGGTCGCGGGTTCCAAACCCTTCTTGCGTGAATGATTTTTGCTTCAATGGAAGCGCGCAAAGTAGCACGGATCGAATCGACGGTTCCTCGGATGATCTTCGGACCCCATCAGCTACATGACGAGGGAGGATATTACTTTGCACTCTTGCGGACACGTCCATAATGTGAAACGCAGCAAGTCAGAGACTCTGCGGCTATCTCCTCCGGCACGGTTGGCTTCTCGGGTAGGATCGCGAAACCCGAAGGAAACATCACCACCGAATCGGGGTTTCCCCGCTTAGGAGTGAGGCCATCGCTCCAAGGTTGATTGGAGCGTAAACAATATAAGAGCCTGTCGGGTCTGAGTAACGGTTTTGCAAGTAAAGGACAGAGGAAGAGTTCAGACCCGTCTTTGAAGAAAGAAACAGCCCAAGCTATCAAAACAAATGTGGTCATTCTAATGATATGGGATCGATAAAACGAGGATGGAGATTCTAGTACCTACATCCACTTGCATAATGGACACGCGAGTCGTTGGGTCCTTTGCTGTGCATATGCATGTGGTTTCCCGAATGACAAGCTCCACCCGAGCTCACCGGCCACCGCCCCCCTCCTACGGCTGGTGGGCTGTGGGTGGCAATCTTGTGATGGATAATAGGCGATCGTGCGCGGTCGTGCGGCCGTCGTGCGGCGGAATCGTGCAATTGTCATGCGGCAATCGTGCGACTGGTCGTGCCACGGTAATCTCACGGTCATGCGGCGGTCGGTGGCGAAGATCGGCGGTCGGGCGGCAATCGTGCCGCCGTCGTGCGATGATTGTGCCGCGGTCGTGCGCGATCGTGCGACGGTCGTGGCCCAATCGTGCAACGCTCGTGCAGCTTGTCATGCGGCGGTCGGCGGCGAAGATCAACGATCGTGCGGCCATCGTGCACGATCATGCCACGGTCATGCGGTAGTCGGCGTTCGAGTGAGTAATTAGAAAATATATGTATATAAATTGATAAAAATTTATTAAACGCATTTCTATTATTTTTCTATTCCAAAAATAAAAATTTTATTTAATTACCAACTATCTTATTTTACTCAAAAATTATTAAGGACTAAAAATAGCAAAAAATTATTTCTTAAAAGAAATTGTTTCACGAAATAGAAATGTTGCTATGTGCATCCAAAGCTTCGAATTTTGGGAAGTTGCACAATTCGTCATCATTAAATCAATCCAACAATCTTAGACTTAAAAGCCCAAAGGCCCGTCCACACGCATATATAGGTTAAATCGGACGGTGTTGCGGGATTCTGTTGATGATCAAGGGCTAAGAGCCTGAAAAAGGAACAAGACCATCCGTTAAGAATGGAAAGAGAGTCTCAAAAAACTCTTCTTCTTGAAAAATCGATTCTTTAGGGGCCATTTCCATACCAGCAAGGAGGAGCTAAAAAAATTAAATAACGATTAGCTTGTTTTCAAGACCAACAAACCAGATA